>CM051028.1:39553328-40227078 GCA_027627225.1 Congeria kusceri | reverse complement strand
CATTCATTTAAGAAATAATATTTTTCTATCATAGTTTGTTGTCGAATAACCAACGGGAAGCAGTATAGATGATTAGGAATTAAATCACGAGTGCGAAGCATCAGTGATTAGATAAAAGGCATCTATACTCTTTACCGTGGGTTATCTGACAACAAATTATCATAGAGAAATATTTCGATTCTAACACAATCTTAGTCTATATTTTTAAATGTAATGAATGAGAAATATATTTATCAATACTCTGCTCATCGTTTCGCAAAGAACATTCACATGCACGTTTCCGTGACGTCATAAATGATAACAATTCATCTTGACGTCGGCTTCATTGATAAACATTGATCGAATGGTGTCAGCTTCATTGATAAAAATTAAAGAAACAATGTCACGTCGTCTTGTTTGATAACAATGTCACGTCATCTTGTTTGATAACAATGTCACGTCGTCTTGTTTGATAAGAATGTCACGTCGTCTTGTTTGATAACAATGTCACGTCGTCTTGTTTGATAATACAGTGAAAATTTAATGTTAACAAATGCAAACAAAAAGCATATTAACAAAATGTCCACATTTGTTGTAAACGTAATTATTAAATATCTATTAATGCTGAAATGCTTTGGTTGTCACGAATTTGCTATCGCGCGTTTAAGCAAGTGCATTTTACAGAACAATTTCTGCAGATTTCAGGAACTATTTTCATATCATTAGGCTCCACCCATAATTTGTTTGCTGAATAACCTATAGTTGATTTCCTTCTGTTTCTATGGAAAACTGGCCGGGTGTCATGTAAGAATACTGAAAATAGTTCATATAGGGTTTTAATTTATTATTTACAGTAATATCTATGTCATTTACCAGTTTCTTTGAAGTAAGTTTGAATGAAATATTTCAGGACTAGATTTTTTTTCTTAAGTGTAATACTTAAAAATCTTAAATCTTACAAATCCTTTAAACTACACTTAACATTTGCTTAAGTCTTGCATTACCTTATATCATTTTTTACAACACAAAATCATATATTGGTCCAGTTTGTGGAAAACCCGGTCGGCCAACAGTACACACAATTGAATGGTCTAGTTACATAGGAGAATACTAATGTTATCATTTCATCATTTTTATGCCATGTTTTTTATGTGGGAAAATGGTATTCATGCATGTAATATGATGTTGTTAATGTTATAAATGTGGCTTTATCTTTTGCGATCAGGTTTACACATCACTTTAAGAATGCTTCACTTCACCCATGTGATTGTCCCCCATACATTTCATACTGAAAATAGCATGGTTGAAAATATTTTTTATTTACAATTTTGGAAGTGTTAGGTTGCTGTTAAAATCTTCTATATATTTTTATCGGTGGCTGAAATGATAATTGTTTTGTTTCATTTAAGAACATTCTGTTATTGCAGCGTTTTTCCTCTATATAAAGTCGGTACCGGAAAACGGTACCATTCCCAATCGGATTTTCTTACTATTTTTCCCAATTTGAAGTTAATAAATTCCCAAATGTAATGAAAAAATCCAAAAAGACCCTGAAAAGATTGACGATGTTCCTGTATTTTACTTGTCTTTTACCAAACCGTAAACCTCCACGCACATCTGCAGGGCCTTCCCCAGGCCGTTTTAGCTCCCCGATGCCCGGGCGTTTAATATTAACTTGAACATATCCAGGGCGCCTAAAATTAGTGTTGAGCTTATAAACATCGCCCGGGGCACGTGTATTTTATCAATTAATTAGCTGCGTTGACTGCAGCAGACCGACAATGCCTGCTGTGAAAGCTAATCTCTTACGTCACAATGGCCGTTGTTCGCTCTAGAAACATGTACACCACTCTATAAAGTCAGTGAATGATCAAAGCGAGTGTCACTTTGCCGAAAATGTTAACAATTAACAGTTATTCCTAAGCAGCAATCAATCACCGTGAAGCACCGACCTGTAGGCGGAGTTTCAACAAGCAGTAAAATCGATATGAGCCAATAGAAACGCTCAGTTTATCGGCGCAGTTGGCATGTATCCACACACAAGTAACCTTATATGAGCGTCAAGCGTATTATTGACCTAAAAAGTAAATGAGCTTTCATATTTTATAATATGCACACTTATTAAATTAATAAGTTTCATTGCTTTAAAAAATAAACTGTGAAAATTCAATCTCAAATATGCTAATATGAAATTGTAATCGGAAAAGCCTATCCAGTGTTACTGCTCAGTGTTGTAGTTTCGTAAACACAAGCGGTCTTGTTTATGTACATGTATGCCATGTAACACCCGTGTTTTCTGCAAAAGAGCGCGAAATGTCTGCTGACAATCACGACGTCACGTTCCACACATGGAAAGCGTGCGTGTACCGACCATGTGCTTTCTTAATACAGCTTTTTAACACTTGATGCGCGTAGGCACAACGAACACGTGGAAATTCTCCCGCCGTTTTGCAAGAACAAAGCATGTATAATATTCATGTATTCTAATCATGATTCTTAGAATGACGCTTTTGCTTTTAAAAGACTAGAGGTATACCGTTTAAACTGTGATGTTTCGTTATTTCATTTCGTTTAAACGTTTACAAACAATTGAAAAATTGTTAGCCTTAATTTTAAGAGCTAAAACGCACCCCATAAAGTCATATGACACATGTCGCCAAAAAAAAATTTGACGTAGGCACCGGGGCGCCTGAGAAAAATCCTGGGTTACTGCTAACAGCTAGGAGAATTAACTTACTGTTTTTACATCTTGACATGTTTTAATGAAAGTGATAAATTTCCCAATTTGGCTGAAACGACGCTAATTTGCCCAATTTGACCGGTACGGGTACCATTCCCAAAGTGGTGAGGAAAAACGCTGTATTGTATTAGTTGTATTATTTTTATAATTATGTATGTTGGACATTCTTTATTTTTGTAAAATTTAAATTATGGTATAAAATTTGATTTTTTGTGTGCAATAAAATCCTTGTTTGTTTGCATGAGTGTGATAGCAGTAATTTTTACTCAACATCTTGTGAAGAAAAACAGTGTAAGTAATTGAATCAGTAAGATTGATACAGGAATAAATTTTTGATGTGGTTAAAATTGCTTCTCAAGAAAAGACCCATTGATAAATCAAAGCTTACAATATTCTTGTCAGTGGTTGGTATCACTTTCTAAGAATGTTCATTTCCCTGTGAATTCTTCATGCTAATAGCAAATGCTCAGCAATCAGTGATATACATTATGTTTGAAAGTGCAGAGGGTTTCTGAAAATTGTTCACAGAGTTGTGCTTAGGCATTTCACATATTGGCTGGAATATACACATCATTGTCAGCTTGTTTACTGCTGGGAATTGAACATTCACCTGTTGAATGCTACAAATGTGGATGTTTAAGATGTTTAGTTTTGGATTGAGTGTTGGTTAGAAACCCAGTCTTCACTTTCCACAGTTTCAAACAAGGTAACATAATTATTAAGCGTGTCATGGGAAACCCGGGCTTAATGCATGTGCGTAAAGTGTCGTCCCGGATTAGCCCATGCACAGGCTAATTCGGGATGACACTCACCGCCAACAGTGGAGAAGATACTTCCTTGAAACAGAAAATACCATAAAAGCGGAGTTTCGTCCTGGATTAGCCTGTGTGGACTGCAGAGGCTAGTCCGGGACGACACTTTACGCACAATCATGCATTTAGCCAGGTTTTCGAATTAAATGCCACATATCTAGTACTATCAGTATATTAATGTTGAACATAATGTAAATCAAGTGCAATCAGTTGTTTACCGGTTTATAATTATTTAATACCATAGCTTTGTTATGGTTTCAAATGAAAATAAGTACCGCTCCTGATAATCGCTGGAATGTTTTAGTTTATCGTATGCAATGTAAACGATCACTTTTCTTTGAAAACAATTTGGGAGCATTTTAGTACAGAATCAAGATATTGAGAGATTCCCCAAAAATGTTCACATTGTTTTTCTTGTTTATGACTTACTTAATTTACTTTGGAAAATTATAACATTTTAATTTACTTCGGAATGTTACAACACTACTTGACTCTGGAAAGTTATAACATTTATAACTGACACACACAGAAGTTTGAAACATCCAAGCAGATTATTAAAATTGTATAATCAAGGTATTATCATTTAGCCGATCTATACAATGTTAGTTGTAATGCATATTGTACATGTATATGTTGCCTTCTGTTGAAGCACTAAGGTAGACTGTACATATTGGTTGGATTTAGGATGGCACTCCATGAAAAATTAATGACTGACTGAATTTTTTGTGTTACCTGTGTTATCTGGCTTTGGTGCATAGGAACCAAGGCTGGTACTGCTCACATGGAAAATCTGCAAAACATGATCTTGAGGTCATATAGTTACTGTCAAGACTGATGCCCATATTGCACTTTCGAAAAATAGACACAATTTGTACTCTATATTTTTGCTTAAAGCAGTTTATGGTTATCCTGGTGGTGGTGGGTTAATGCAGTTGCATTATTATATTTTTGGCCAATATGCATACAAAAAAGATATAATATATTTATTACAATTCTTCATTAATTTGAACTGTTTCCATATTTTGTGACATGCTTTTATAGTTGTGGCTTCCTGCTGTACTTTCCTCTCTATGGAAATATAATTATTATTCTCATGACAGTATTCATATGATACATTTCATTGTTTCATTGTGATTCCCATGACTTGTAATAATTCTGACAGTCCTTTAGTGACCTCCTTTTCATACCGATCTTCGCCGAATATCTACGTACGGCTCCGAACGGTTTCCGAGTAAAATAATTCAACCAATCGCTGACTGGAGCCAACGATAACTAAAATTAGATTTTAGGCATAAACAAAGCACATGTCCGAGCTGCTGTGTATCCTAGTTATACAAAAATTTTATGCAAAGTAAAAGGCTGTCCAGTTTAAGGATCTGGAAATAATATTAAATGACTTTGATTTCATGTTAAAATGTCGAGATGATCATACTGATCAGTTATCGTCTGGTTACAAGGTTTATTTACAAACGATAGCAGCCACATTGATTTTATAAATAAAACATTAAAAATAGATCACACACGTTTTTGAAAAGCATTTAGTTGAGCAATCCTCTATAACTGCAGGAAAACACAAAATATACATTAATACCTATGATAATAATAAGTTTTGAATTATTGACAATGACCTTCATTTTTAAAAATAGATCGACACATGTACATGTCCAGTAAACAGTTCATATGAATCTTCCCGTATTGACCTGAAGTCTGCATTGATGTCCAAGAAATATTGTATGATAGCTGAAATTAAGCTTGAATAATACGCTTAACGTGTTTGAATATTGGCTCCAGGATTTCATGGGCTGAAAAAGTCACATGGTTAATCGCCACGTGACTTGTTCTACGAATATTTCCGATCTCCCTGTGAAATGGTCTATTGCATACAGTGCTTATTGCGTTAACAGTGTTGTCAGGATGTAATGTTTGATCGAGAACAAATGCACAAAATTAATGCAACATGCAGATTTCTATACAACTGGGAAAGTTCTGATTAATTCACCAGATGTATTTACTGAAATTACAACCTTTTCCTGATAGGAAGAAATGACTATGTACTACTTTTGTCTGTTTATTCTTCCATTGAAGCATGATAATGATCATTATGTGAAGGTATAACATACTGTTTCAGAGCACTAACTGCCATTTGAAGGTACACATGTATTGTATTGTTTGAAATGGAAATACCGATAGTATTATGACAGGTTTTTGGCCCACTAGAAATGCGATTGTTGATTTATTTTGACATCGAATACTGATGGCAAATGTTATTCGTTGTAAAATAGCTCTTATTACATAAATATGGTTATATAATAACACTACCTTTTTGGTTTTGAACAATGCATTTGGCCATTATTAAAATTGAATACAATTTTTTCTGCTGTAAAAATCATCCACAATTTTTCATTGTCTGTTATTAAAAACTTGTTTCTACACATATGATTAAAAGAAGACTTACAATGGTTGACTTTACTCATAAAGGAATAATAAATGTTAATTGGCTATTGATTTCATGTTAAATATTGTGTGTTTTATCAGTTGGAAGAGTTTTCAGTATTGTGGTAATTTGATATTAATGTGAACTTTCAACTTGGTCTTAATTTCAGACACAAAGGCCATGTATATTGCTGCTTTTTTTGGGAAAGGTATACATATCTAAGAAACACTTATTTTATAGTTACCAGTTCTTAATAAAAGCAGATGAAATCGTATTGGGGTAACAAAATGATTACTGTCGTTTCGCTTTTTTGCCATGTCATCTTGTCATTAATAGTTCATGCAGTTTCCTAACCCTGACTCAAAAGTCAATGAATCAAACATCATTATATTTTTGTCAAGGAGTGTGATATAAAGGTTTCACACTTGTATCCTCTCTCCAGGGCTGTATCGTGGAACAGAGGATAGAGCACACATGTGACGAGCACAACTCTGAATCTGACTCCGCCCACCGTGACCTTGACCGCAGCTACAGCGAGTCCAGTATAGCATCATTTAGGTACGTCTATCAGTATAGTGTCATTTAAATTGGTCTGCAGCAAGCCCAGTAAAGCCTCATTGATGCTAGGTTCCCACTATCACGATTCACGTTACTATTGAAATCATGGTCTTAATCATGGATCAATCATGGTGATCCTATCAGATCTTGAGGTCAGTCAGGGCAATCGTGTTTATCGTAGAAAATTTTGAACGGTTTAAAAATTCTCTACGATTAACACGATCAACTGCGATCAATCAGATCTTATTGCATCGTAACAAAGCGCGACAAATGGTATCTAATCGTGCATCCAAAATCGTGGTGATCAGTATCGATCATAGACAAGAAAAAACAACACGCTCTGTTAAGATGTGTTGCGATCGTAAGAAACAATAAGTCAATAGTCAGTTGGGCTGTATTTATATTATTCGGGTCCGGTCGTAGCTCAAATCGTGATCTCCATCGATCACAATCGTGAAAGACATATCGAACACAATCATATCCTATAGTATTGGAGCGCATGTATTCATGATAAGTGTATCAAAACTTATCTGTACGTACTAGAACGCCCTAATTCGGGGAACCCGATTGTGATGATCGTGTCAGATTGAGACCCAATCATGGACTCGACTGGAACAATCCCAACGGAATGCATGTAATCGTATCTGAACTTTAGATCAGACTGTGACAGATCGTGACACCTAATTGACAAATCATGACCAGATCGCAACAGAGCGGAAAACATCGTATCAAAACGTATGGACTAGCATCACATCGTATCCAAGTCTGAAATCTCAGAGAAACACTACGATCAGCTACGATTGGCCAATCGTGGTGTTCGTGATGGATCGCACGATAGTGGGAACCTAGGATTATGTAGGTCTTCTTCAAGGTGGTGCAGCTGTTTTTCTGCTAATAAGCTGGTAATGTTTCTTATAATCTTAGAATGTGAACATGAGCTGAATAAGATTGCACTGGAAGCCATCATACCATGAATTCTTTATTTGATAACAAGCATGCACTCCTTCTTGACATTGCTTCTGTACATATCGAAAAAAAAAGCAGTATCTGTTGTACTACCTTGATATCGTTGTTGACATTTAAATGTTGACATGATTTAGTTGCTGTATTATTGCCTTCAAAATTGGTGTTAGGGTCATGGGAAAATAGATTTTAACTGTTTCTTATATAATATACGACATACATGCGGGTATTAAATGAGTTGTGTACATCATTTCACGGTATCAACACATTCATTAAGAACAATTATAAATGACTCGGCAGTATGTTGAAAACATCCTGATTTTTTCTGGGATAAATCTATTTATGTTTATCAAGCTCTTCGGCTTAGTGTTTGAGCTGCCCATCAGGATATTACAATGCTTAGTGTTTGAGCTGCCCATCAGGATATTACAATGCTTAGTGTTTGAGCTGCATCAGGATATTACAATGCTTAGTGTTTGAGCTGCCCATCAGGATATTACAATGCTTAGTGTTTGAGCTGCATCAGGATATTACAATGCTTAGTGTTTGAGCTGCCCATCAGGATATTACAATGCTTAGTGTTTGAGCTGCATCAGGATATTACAATGCTTAGTGTTTGAGCTGCATCAGGATATTACAATGCTTAGTGTTTGAGCTGCCCATCAGGATATTACAATGCTTAGTGTTTGAGCTGCATCAGGATATTACAATGCTTAGTGTTTGAGCTGCATCAGGATATTACAATGCTTAGTGTTTGAGCTGCCCATCAGGATATTACAATGCTTAGTGTTTGAGCTGCCCATCAGGATATTACAATGCTTAGTGTTTGAGCTGCATCAGGATATTACAATGCTTAGTGTTTGAGCTGCATCAGGATATTACAATGCTTAGTGTTTGAGCTGCATCAGGATATTACAATGCTTAGTGTTTGAGCTGCCCATCAGGATATTACAATGCTTAGTGTTTGAGCTGCATCAGGATATTACAATGCTTAGTGTTTGAGCTGCATCAGGATATTACAATGCTTAGTGTTTGAGCTGCATCAGGATATTACAATGCTTAGTGTTTGAGCTGCCCATCAGGATATTACAATGCTTAGTGTTTGAGCTGCCCATCAGGATATTACAATGCTTAGTGTTTGAGCTGCATCATGATATTACAATGCTTAGTGTTTGAGCTGCCCATCAGGATATTATAATGCTTAGTGTTTGAGCTGCATCAGGATATTACAATGCTTAGTGTTTGAGCTGCCCATCAGGATATTACAATGCTTAGTGTTTGAGCTGCATCAGGATATTACAATGCTTAGTGTTTGAGCTGCCCATCAGGATATTACAATGCTTAGTGTTTGAGCTGCATCAGGATATTACAATGCTTAGTGTTTGAGCTGCCCATCAGGATATTACAATGCTTAGTGTTTGAGCTGCCCATCAGGATATTACAATGCTTAGTGTTTGAGCTGCATCAGGATATTACAATGCTTAGTGTTTGAGCTGCCCATCAGGATATTACAATGCTTAGTGTTTGAGCTGCATCAGGATATTACAATGCTTAGTGTTTGAGCTGCCCATCAGGATATTACAATGCTTAGTGTTTGAGCTGCCCATCACGATATTACAATGCTTAGTGTTTGAGCTGCATCACGATATTACAATGTTCTGTTTTTTATCAGTCTAATCCATTTCTGTGCATTTCTGTCTCGTAAATGTAACTGTTAATTTCGTAAACATGCAGAAATGAATTGAAAAATGCCTCTAGAACATTAAAATTATGTTACATTGCCAAAATTGCATTAAAGCATGTGATTGTATATGCATGATTTAATTTGATGGTGTATGTAATGCAGTTATGAAACACAGATTTTGTGTGGGCACATTATACCAGTATACAGCAATCTTTATCTTGATGATAAATAACGGAAATAATGCACCACATGCATGGATTCTCTGAAAACTTTAAAATCATGCTAATTTGACTGATATTACTAGAACCATTGCATGTTTATCAAATAAAATATGTGCTGTCTTGTTTGTGGCCCTTGTCGTTTGACCTTATCAAAACACGTTTTTCATTAACAAAATGCATTGCATTATCTTTACGCTGCAGTCTTGGTTGTTACAATTATTTTCTTGTCATTTCTTGATGTGTTCTTTTAATAAATTTGTCACATGTCATCTTAATAATTTTGGCATGAATTAAATTTCTATATATTGTTAAGATGATTTTATCCATTTTCATCACAGTTACATGTTTTTAAGAGTTAATAATGTATAGGTGTGTCTTTTATGTATTGGTTAATGAATATTTTCAGCCTTGGTTGTAACACATGGCCAAAGAAGCGGCACAAACCTGCCAAGAAGTCAGTGAAGGAAATATTTGCTGCGATGGATGAGGAGAGGTCCCACGTAGATGGGCTAATTGACCACCCACCCCCTAGCAGGGTCCTGAGGGGGTCAGGGGCTCCCATGAATAGACTGCCTGATGGTAAGTCATAGACTAGGGTGCTGACGGAGTCGGGGGGCTCCCATGAATAAGCTGCCTGATGGTGAGTCATAGACTAGGGTGCTGACGGAGTCGGGGGGCTCCCATGAATAGACTGCCTGATGGTAAGTCATAGACTAGGGTGCTGAGGGAGTCGGGGGGCTCCCATGAATAGACTGCCTGATGGTGAGTCATAGACTAGGGTGCTAAGGGAGTCGGGGGGCTCCCATGAATAGACTGCCTGATGGTGAGTCATAGACTAGGGTGCTAAGGGAGTCGGGGGGCTCCCATGAATAGACTGCCTGATGGTAAGTCATAGACTAGGGTGCTGACGGAGTCGGGGGGCTCCCATGAATAAGCTGCCTGATGGTGAGTCGTAGACTAGGGTGCTAAGGGAGTCGGGGGGCTCCCATGAATAGACTGCCTGATGGTGAGTCATAGACTAGGGTGCTAAGGGAGTCGGGGGGCTCCCATGAATAGACTGCCTGATAGTGAGTCATAGACTAGGGTGCTAAGGGAGTCGGGGGGCTCCCATGAATAGACTGCCTGATGGTGAGTCATAGACTAGGGTGCTAAGGGAGTCGGGGGGCTCCCATGAATAGACTGCCTGATGGTGAGTCATAGACTAGGGTGCTGAGGGGGTCAGGGGCTCCCATGAGTAGACTGCCTGATGGTGAGTCATAGACTAGGGTGCTGAGGGGGTCAGGGGCTACCATGAATAGACTGCCTGATGGTGAGTCATAGACTAGGGTGCTGAGGGAGTGGGGAGCTCCCATGAATAGACTGCCTGATGGTGAGTCATAGACTAGAGTCTTGAGGGAGACAGGATCTCCCATGAATAAACTGCCTGATGGTGAGTCATAGACTAGGGTGCTAAGGTAGTCCGGGGGGATCCCATGAATAGACTGCCCGATGGTGAGTCATAGACTAGGGTGCTGAGGGAGTCGGGGGGCTGCCATGAATAGACTGCCTGATGGCGAGTCATAGACTAGGGTGCTGAGGGAGTCGGGGGTCTCCCATGAATAGATTGCCTGATGGTGAGTCATAGACTAGGGTGCTGAGGGGGTCAGCGACTCCCATGAATAGACTGCCTAGATGGTGAGTCATAGACTAGGGTGCTGAGGGAGTCGGGGGCTCCCATGAATAGACTGCCTGATGGTAATTCATAGGCTAGGGTGCTAAGGGGGTCAGGGGCTCCCATGATTAGACTGCCTGATGGTGAGTCATAGACTACGGTGCTAAGGGAGACAGGGGCTCCCATGAATAGACTAGACTAGGTTGCTGAGGGGGTCAGGGGCTCCCATCAATAGACTGCCTGATGGTGGGTGTCATAGACTAGGGTGCTGAGGGAGTCAGAGGGCTCCCATGAATAGACTGCCTCATGGTGAGTCATAAGACTAGGGAGCTAAGGGTGACAGGGGTCCCCATGAGTAGACTGCCTGATGGTGAGTCATAGACTAGGGTGCTGACGGGGTCAGGGGCTCCCATGAATAGACCCCTAATGGTGAGTCATAGACTAGGGTGCTGAGGGAGTCGGGGGCTCCCATGAATAGACTTCCTGATGGTGAGTCATAGACTAGGGTGCTGAGGGAGTCGGGGAGCTCCTATTAGTAGACTGCCTGATGGTGAGTCATAGACTAGGGTGCTGAGTGTGTCAGGGGCTCCCATGAATAGACTGTCTGATGGCGAGTCATTGACTAGTGGTCTGAGGGGGTCAGGGGTTCCCATGAATAGACTGCCTGATGGTGAGTCATAGACTAGGGGTCTGAGGGGGTCAGGGGCTCCCCTGAAGAGACTGTCTGATGGTGAGTCATAGACTAGGGTGCTGAGGGTGTCAGGGGTTCCCATGAATAGACTCTCTGATGGTGAGTCATAGACTAGGGTGCTGAGTGTGTCAGGGGCTCCCATGAATAGACTGTCTGATGGCGAGTCATTGACTAGTGGTCTGAGGGGGTCAGGGTTTCCCATGAATAGACTGCCTGATGGTGAGTCATAGACTAGGGGTCTGAGGGGGTCAGGGGCTCCCCTGAAGAGACTGTCTGAGGGTAGTCATAGACTAGGGTGCTGAGGGTGTCAGGGGTTCCCATGAATAGACTCTCTGATGGTGAGTCATAGACTAGGGTGCTGAGGGTGTCAGGGGCTCCCATGAATAGACTGCCTGATGGCGAGTCATAGACTAGGGGTCTGAGGGGGTTAGGGGCTCCCATGAATAGACTGCCTGATAGTGAGTCATCGACTAGGGGTCTGAGGGGGGTAGGGGCTCCCATGAATAGACTGCCTGATGGTGAGTCATAGACTAAGGTGCTAAGTGAGATGGGGGCTCCCATGAATAGACTGCCTGATGGTGAGTTTGAGACTAGGTTGCTAAGGGGGTCAGGGGCTCCCATGAATAGACTGCCTGATGGTGAGTCATAGACTAGCGTGCTGAGGGGATCAGTGGCTCTCATAAATAAACGATATGATGTAAAGTCATAGACTAGGGGTCTGAGGGGGTCAGCGGCTCTCATGAATAGACACCTGATTTAGAGTCATAGACTAGGGTGCTGAGGGTGTCAGGGACTCCAATGAATAGACTACCTGATGGTGATTCATAGACTAGGGTGCTGAGGGAGTCAGGGGCTCCCATGAATTGTCTGTCTGATGGTGAGTCATAGACTAGGGTGCAGGGGGCTCCCATGAATAGACTAGGGTGGTAAAGGGGCCAGGGTCTCCCAGAATAGACTGCCTGACAGTCATAGACTAGGGTCCTGAGGGGGTTTTGTTTTAGGCACATGCTTTAGGAAAGTTTTATATTTGAAAAACATTTGTGTTACATTACTACATTTGTAACAATATTATTAAAATGTTTGGACAATTTTAATATGTTCCTAACAGGGAGTACAATGTCCACCTATTGCATGTACTTGGACATGCCATAATTATAGCCTTTTAGTTTGGCGACCTGAAGTTTAGTTTGTTGTTTTAGCTTCACTGGAATTGAATCTAGCATCAGTATTTCAACAGAGGCAACACATGGTGTTGCTATATGTTAAGTGGCTATAATAAAGATGTTCAACTGGACACAACTTAGATTGTTTTAAATATGTCTTCTGTATAAACAAGAAATGTCTTTACAAAAGACAATCAGCAGAGAAATTAATATTGAGATGTCATTAAAAAATTACCTAAACATAACAGAGGGCCAAGTTGACAGTTATTCAACTTCTCAGATCCCAGATTTTTTGGTCCCCACCTATATTTGGAAACTTTGGACCCCAGGTTTTTTGGACACCATAAGAAAACTTCTCGGACCCAAAAGTTTATTTGAGATACATTTATTAGTTTTAAAATAAATAAAATTATTATTAATATCAGTACCTTGAATAAGCCGATCATACATCTCCATGTTTTCACCAGTGATTCATGAATAACCAAAATAATTTAGTTTAAAAATAAATAAAATTATTATTAATATCAGCACCTTGAATAAGCCGATCATGCAGCTCCATGTTTTCACCAGTGATTCATGAATAACCAAAATAATTTACGTTAACATAATTGTTATGAACAGTTATCTGAATTTGTCAAGCCTGTTTAACAAGTAAACAATGTAAAATAAGTTCAGGAATGAATTAAAATTATTACGTATCAGACGAGTCTATATAGTTATTTTAAGTACCGGTAATATACCATACATTCATCTTTAAGATAGAAGTTATCTAATATATTCACGATTGGAAGTCAAATAAGCATTTATACTCTGTATCCCAATAAAAAGTAATATTCAGGGAACATTAAGCGATTTTTGAAATATGCAGACTTTATTTTTGATAACACAAACATAAACATTCCTTAGACTATGACGATTTTAAATTACATTCGGTAGGGATATGATATATCAAGGGTTCCTGTGTATAATTAGTATTGCAAATTGTGTATTCATGCTACGCGAATAACAATGCGACGTATTCCAAATCTTCTTAACATCTTATCTATAAACAAATGTAGCATCTTTTTACGAATTGAATAACATCTACTAGAGACATTGATAGAAAGTGCAATTATAAATAATTCTTACTAAATCGTAACCACAGTTTAAATTCTAATTAACAGTAAGTTTATAAATATAAATTCGCCATTTATTGAAATTTTTTGGTTTATGATTCTCTTAACGCTAATTGATGCATATATGAGTATACTAGCACAGCTATACAATGGTTGCTAGCTACGCGCGCTATTTTTAGAATGACACTACTGTTTATGAAATGTGTTGAACTCGCTAGAATCAATGGGCTACATAGAACGGCAACTCTGTGAATGAGATTTATGAATGGAAAAATTGTACAATTGCTATTTATAGAGCGTACCGCTTATATAAATGTAGGCTAAACAAAATAGTTATTTCGTTAACATGAATGAATATAGCATTCTGTTTATGGCATACAGTGAGAAAATACATTCATAATTAGCCTCAGTTCTAGAGTGTATGTCGAGGATATGTTTATAACTTTATTTTAACTGCTTATGTAAACAATTATGTAAATTTTAATCCCCAAAAGTATGCAACACTAATTGGTACACATTAAACGATTGTTGTAAGTTTGCATTACCTAAAATTAGAAAATTTTCCCAATTCTACGGGCATTCAATTTTCCTGCTGCATAATTATCGCAAGAAATCTAGGTAAAAAGCGATCTTAGACAGCTACGCCAAAAAAAAGATTGACTACATTTCACAGAGCAAGTGGTTTCCATTCTGAGCACCATGCCCATACACATAATATCTCTCCTACCAAACATTTTACATACTGTAAATATACCTATGGGGTGTGCTGTCATGGCAACTTGTTGGTAACAGTAATCCAGAAATGTGCTGAACATTTGCACTGTGATTGAGGTATTATTCTGGATTATGTCATACAAGCATGCCAACGTGGGAAACAGCAGTGGTGCAAAGCTGCTTAGCGGTTGTTGTTTTGGTTGATGGCGGCTGTAAATGTTGTAATATTTCATTTTGTGTATCACTCGTGAAGGGTAAAGGTTAATTGTACTCATACTGTGTTTATCTTATTTCATTATGTAATTAAGAAATAATTTTTGATTTAGAGTTGTTTATCAGCTAATAAACAATGATTTGGAGTTCTGATGCGTAGGAATTAGACAACAAGGGCGTTAGCCCGACTCGTTTAATATACCACGTTAGAATGACAAATCATTGTTTATTAGCTGACAAACAACGATAATGTGAAAATCATTTTGATTCTTACATGACCTGAAAACATATTCTGCAATTGCAATGCAAACCATATCATACAGTTTCTGAACTAATTTTTTCGGATTGTTTATTGGTAGTTTAACGATGGTAAATTTTGTTCTTTGTCTATAGAGAATATTGTCATGTAAGGATATTAGATAACAGTATTAATTAGCACATTTTGATATTAAGTTTTTATCCTTTTGGTACATTATTTTTTATTGGATACTGAGGTGGACTACTTTTGTCGTCATTATTGCTAGATGCCAGGCAGGAATTACTTGCAGTCATAATTAATACACAATACACCTGGTTTGCATCATGCAACAGGTTGCTGTATTGTAGGTATCTATTCTTTGCACAGTTATAATAGACTTATCTTGATGGGTTTATATTATGGTTTTGATGTTTTGACTTGTTATTGCCATTACATTCTTTGCCACTAGCATCCATGTAAAAATATGTAATAACAGCATGTCATGTAACATTAGCAATAACTGACTGTAAATGTGGCAACCAAGTTTTCTTGTAACTGTTGTTCTTCACTATTTTCTGCAACAATGTAAAATACAAAGTAATAACAATATATCACATTTATAAGCAATATCTGATTGTCAGTGTGGTAACACAGTCTCAGGCATCTAGGATTATGGAGTGTTCCAGAGTGTTTATTTGCATGAGATTTCAGCAGCAGCTTAACATGTTACTGCACGGTGGTTGTTTCTATCTCGCCATGGGATATTGTCTCAGATTAGAGATTCCAGTGTGACTGTACTTCACATGGAAGTAGCGGATTGGCTTGTGGTGGACTGGAAACAACTGTTATGGCATGCTTGTAAGAAGTTTCCTCACTGGGACTGAAATTTGCTTGTTATTGTGTGTTTGTTTTAGACATTGCAAATGGAGTCTTACAGTGTAATACATTTGAGGCGTGTCGTGGGAAAACCGGTCTTAATGCATGTGTGTAAAGTGTTGTCCTGGATTAGCCTGTGCAGTCCGCACAGGCTAATCCGGGACAGCTTTTTCCACCAACAGTGGATTTATGTTTAGAAGAGACCTCCTTGAAACAGAAAATACCATAAAAGTGGATAGTGCCGTCCTGGATTAGCCTGTGCGTACTGCACAGGCTAATCCAGAACAACACTTTACGCACATGCATTTAGACCGTTTTTTTCACGACGCGCCTCATTTGTTCCTTGGAAATGTGTCTGTTTTCACTTGAGGATATACAAGTCATGGAGATTTAATTTTCTTTTGTTGTTTCGTCTCTAATTGTAATCAGGCATGTGGCTGTAATAAGGTATAAAGCAATCACGCTTTAGGATGTTAGGTCTGTATGTTACACTTGTCGCTACCATAATGAGCTAGACACAAAAGGAGTCTTCCAGGTGGTTGGTAGCAACACAATGTGCCGAAGTGATATAAATGTCGCATTCTCATCGCTTAGGTGTATCCTGTCGACGCTTCTGCGCATTGTCTCGGCACGTTGGCCTATCGTCTCAGCACATCGGCGTATCGTCTTAGCGCATAGGCGCCCTTTAATTTCTGAGTATGAAATCGCGCCAAGACGACCTGCCAACACGACAGCAGAAATGCAGAGACGATATGCTGAAGTGCCAACAGGATATGCCGAAGCGCCGACACGATGCGCCGAAGCAATATAAACATCGTCTTTTTGTATCTTCGCTCAATTTTATAGCCATAGATAAAAATAACACACGAGATTGCGACAGTTATATCACTGCAGTTCATTGTGTCGTAACTTTGGTGTATCACGTCGGCGTATCGTGTCGGCAGTCGGTGCCCTTTCATAAGCACAGGTTGAAGTCACGAATATACAATGGCATTAACAGGACTCAATTAACAATGGCAGTGTATGTATATTCCTGTAATCTGGTTTAGCTGCGAAAACATTATGATTAAGTAGAGAAGCTGAGAAACAGTCAGCTCACAGAGCCATCAAGTCAGTCAGTTAAGTTACAAGAGTGTACTACCAGTGTTCACTCATTATGTTCAAGAGATTTTAATTGAGATGTGTCAAGTGCATAGTCTCATGATTATATCTAAACAGTGAGGTTTTGTCTCCCATGGGAATAGAGGGTATCTTTCATCTGAAAAAGCTAGGTAATAAGCCAGTTTGGCTTCCTATTTTATGTGCACACAAGTTCTTTTCAAAGCTAAAAAAAGGTTTTAAGTCTACAACATATCATTATATCACAGAAATGGAAATAAACAAAACTGGTGCACAAAACTGCATGAGGTTTTGTAGAGTCTGCATGAATATTGGAAAATTAAGGTCAGTTGGTAAACCACAACATAAGGTTTGTTTTGCAAAAAGTACATTTTGCATTGTAAAGAATTGCACCTTAGCAGTCTTGAATATATTGAATAAGTATAATAACAAAAATAACAATTATGTTGTTTTACTTTCCTGGTTCAGTATGTTAAATATATATTCATTATTAATCCCCCACTGCGAAGGAATGCCCTTCTTTCGTCCGTCCGTCCGTCTATCCATCTGTCCGTAACATTTTCGTGTCCGCTCCATATCTCCTATACCCTTTTAAGGATTTTCATGAAACTTGGCTCAAATGTTTAGGTCATTGAGACGATGTGCAGAAGGCATAAGCCAGTCATGCCAGCTCAAGGTCAAGGTCACACTTGAAGGTTGAATGTTTGAGCCTGTATTTTCATGTCCGTTCTATATCTCCTGTGCCCTTTAAAGGATTTTCATGAAACTTGCCTCAAATGTTGATCACATTGAGGCAATGTGCAGAAGGCATGAGGCAGTCACGCCACCTCAAGGTCAAGGTCACACTTGAAGGTAAAATGTTTGAGCCTCCATTTTTGTGTCTGCTCCATATCTCCTATGCCCTTTGAAGGATTTTCATAAAACTTGGCTCAAATGTTTATCACATTGAGGCGATGTGCAGAAGGCATAGAGCAGTCTTGCCACCTCAAGGTCAAGGTCACACTTAAAGGTCAAATGTTTTAGCCTCCATTTTCGTGTCAGCTCCATATCTCCTATGCCCTTTAAGAAATTTTCATGAAACTGATAAAGGTCAGTGTGATACTTTAAAGTCACCTTTAAAATCTAATGAAGGATCACGGTGGGGGATTTAGCTGTCCTTTGGACTGCCTTGTTTAAATAGATGTGTTACAATAGGTAATTATTTTCCTTAAAAGAAGCATTGACAAGTATTTCATACAGTCTCCTTTCCTTAATGATATGAATGCTTATTCAATAATGTGATGTTTATGTTTTATTTAAGTTGTAACTAAGTTGAACACTTTTGATAACTTTGTATCATTAAACATGTTACATTGTGCAGAAAAAGTCATTGCTAATGTACAAACAAGAGTAATTTCAAGTGTTTACTTGATACTTCATCTGTATCTAGCTCGTGTTAAGGTTTTTAAAATATTTAACTGTTAAAGAATATATATTATAATAACTAAGTAGATAATTTCAGGCTGGAATACTTTTTTTTTTTATCTCATCCCAAAAGTTTTAATGACATTATTATTTAAGTATCCTTTAAACACAAACTCAGTTTGTATGCAGAGCTCAAATTCATGTACATGCATACTTCCTAACTCGTCACAAAAATTATAACAACATATAAGCTAAAAAATATTTATTTTAAAATAAATTCAACTGAACAATCATAGTGCACCTATCAATATTTTCCCCCAAAGGGAGCAGCGGGCATATATGGGACTTTAGACTGAAAGGGATTCTGGACAGACGGGAATTTGACACGCCGAATGATTCCGGATCCCGGGGAAATAGACTGATCCGATTTTAGATCCCAATAGTAGTGGCCCCCAGGCTATTTGATACCTCTATAGCATCTCCCCCCCCCCCCCCCGTACCTCCCCTGGCTGCTGTAGAGTACTATAGCTACAGCCACTACTTACAGTGATGCGCATGTCCAGCTAGTTAGTTTGGTCGTTTAAGTATCTATATATGTAATATACCGGTAGCAGTGAATTTCTTTTCGCTAATTTTAGTGCCGTTTATAGGCAGTTTCCCCTGACAAAATATCCTCCATTATTCCCCAAAACTGTCAACTTTATTCCCCAAAGTTATTAGTAGTTTACAGGTGGGTGCGTAACAAGAAATAAACAATTACTGAATGGTCTTTTGAATTGGCACCATTGTCAAAAAGAAGTTCAGTAGATGAAACATTTGAATGTTTTAATCATTAAAAAAGCAAAATTACCACATATTTCTTAAAAAATAAAAGTTTTAATACTTTCCCTGTTTTAGTAAAGTTCCTCATTTCATGAGCGCAGGCAGTTAGGAAATTTTGAGAAAAAAATCACTATATAGGTAATGAAATGGATTTAGTGGAACAGTTGTACATTTTGCTCTTTTATAGTATATTCATAAACAATGTCATATTGAATTACAATAAATATATATGAGGCGTGTCGTGGGATAACCAGGCTTAATGCATGTGCGTAAATTGTCGTCCCAGATCAGCCTATGCAGTCCGTGCTGGCTAATACGGGACGACACTTTCCGCCTGCAGTGGATTTATGTTTAGAAGAGACTTCCTTGAAACAGAAAATACCATAAAAGCGGAAAGTGCCGTACTGGATTAGCCTGTGCGGACTGCACAGGCTGATCCAGGACGACACTTTACGCACATGCATTAAGCCCATTTTTCCCACGACATGCCTCATATGTTTTCCATATTTTCATAAGATTTATTAATTGCTATTTCACTTTAGTTATACTTTTATTTATTTCAGAGCTGTCCACTGTGAAGCAAGGGACACCACTCTATGGGCAGCCGAAATGGTGGGGAGAGGAAGATAGTGATCTCAATCTAGGTGAGTGGGGGATGAGGCTGGAAGGTCACACTGAGTCCTTGTACTGTTAGGATTTTTAATTAGAATAATATCATCTTTGGTTGTAAATATGTGTTTATGTCCCCGGCATCTTGATCGTCTTGTCCGTCCTTCCGTCCGTGACAAGGTTAAGTAGATTTTACCATTTCGTCTAGCACCAACACCGTTTACTACAACAATTGGATACTTACACAGTTGTTGCTTATGACCATTCCCTATCCACCCATATCACCCAACCTCACTTTGACCTTGACCTTGACCTAACTTGGACGTTTAATAATTCAAAAGTGCCATTTCTTGGTTAACTAGATTTTACCGTTTTGTCCAGCACCAACACAGCTTACTACAACACTTGGATATTTACACAGTTGTTACTTATGACCGTTCCCAATCCACCCACATCACCCAACCTCACTTTGACCTTGACCTGATTTGCACTAAGAAATGGGCTACCCAGCACCAACCAGGGGCATGTGGGTTTATCAAACACAGATTCTTGTTTGCCTCAGATTTTACATTATAACAACAGTTACAAAAATGGTCTCCTTGAATGTTGTCCACAATAATATAAAAAATATAATAATTGTATTTCAATATTTCCCAAAACATTCACAATGAAATCCTCACAGCACACACATAAATAATTCTTTATTTTGGAAGCTTCCTAGTGCCAAAGTCTAAATTATGTTTGTATTCTATTATCTTATAATTAGGACACACTAAGTCCTGATTAAGAGATAATATGTCTAATTAGGAGATAGTAAGTCCTAATTAGGAGATAGTATGTCCTAATTATGAGATACTTAGTCCTAATTAGGAGAGAGTATCTCTTAATTAGGTCCTTAGGAGATAGTATCGTTTATTATCTCCTAAATACAAGATACTATCTCCTAAGGACTTACTTTCTCCTTATTAGGACTAAGTAACTCCTAATTAAGAGATACTAAGTCCTAAGTAGGAGATGGTATCTCATAATTAGGAGATAGTAAGTCCTAATTAGGACATGTTGAGTCCTAATTAGGAGATGGTATCTCCTAAATAGTATATCCTAATTAGGAGATAAAAAGTCCTAATTAGGACTTAGTATCTCTTAATTAGGACTTATTATCTCCTAATTAGGAGTTAGTATTTCCTAATTAGGACTTACTGTCTCCTACTTAGGAGATACTATCTGCTAATAAGGACTTACTATCTCCTAATTAGGAGATAATGGTATACAAAAATAATATAGACTGTGGCACTAGGACGCTTTCGTACTATATTCATTTTAATACAAATCGTATTTGAGTTTTGAAGCACATTGTCATTCAGGTTATTTGGAGGCTTGGTATTTTGATGTAGACTATCAGCTAGTCAGGCCACATAGGGTAGTTGAATTAGCTTACCTATACCACTTGGTGATCTCACAGATACTAGGTACTATGAACACATTGAATAAACCCCCAATGCCTGTATTGTCAAGGAGAACAGTAGCAGGATGGTCAAAATAAGATAACAAAGTCTTCATGAAATTTGTCTTCATGAAAAAGTGTGTGTTTGTGGACCAAACTTATAAACTAACTACTCCATTAATTTAATACTTTAAGCTACCCAAGTAAAATTACAAATAAGAGTTTATTAAGTATATTCCCAGTGTTGGTTTTCCTGTTTTTAATTTAAAAGAAATCATTATATAGAAAAACCAAGTCAACTGACCGTCAGCAGATGTAAAGATTTAAGTCTGCAGTATATATGATAGCCAATGTTTTGGCTGATAAAACCACACTTTATTGTTATATAATATTTAATCATGTATATTGATATTTTTGTTTTAAAAGCAACAAACATGAAGTTGTCATGGCACACTGTCCTCTAGCTTACTTGTAGGCCAACCACCTCACCAGCCATGACTGTCGGCTTAATTAAGCCCGATAACGGCTGGATACTCTACACTAAGCCTCTCTTTCAATTAGACCCGATACAGTCTATTAGTTTATCTAGTTGAGGCAATTTACATTGTCTGCCAGCAGAGCTGGGGCAGTGAATGAGATGGATTTAGCTACAAAATAAATAAGAGCTTAAGAAAGTGCTTGTTTGTATTTTGATAATTTGTGTACTAAAATATTTCTAATACATACCACTACCATGATTGGCAAAGTTAGGGCAGTGTTTAGAAGAAGTAAGTACATGTATATACCAGCAATGGATTCATTTGATTACAGTATTTAAGGTATTTGTTTGCCTTTTAGTCAGGTTTTTTAGTATTTCAGCAAAATACATTTGGAACTATTTGAATAGTACAGGTACTTAATAAGTGTTGAATATAAGTGCCAGAAATGTGAGCCTATGGTAGATAATTTAAAAACATGGGAGTCTTAAAATGCATGGACTTATTGCAGTTTTGAATATTTCAGAAAAATTAATGGAGAAATACTTGTATGCATATATCTAAAAATTTTAAAAACTAAAAACTGAAATATTTTGTAAAACGCCTAAACTTAGGTACATGTCATTGAAAGCTGCAAGCTTGCAGTCATATTATTGTTGCAATTATATAATAAAAAAACTGCAACAGTCGGAATACTACCCATGTTTTGGAACAACCAAATGTTTATTGTTGTATGCTGTTGTATGAAACTGATTGTTTAGTTTACATTTATTTTTGTTAATGTATATTTATATTCCCCATATTTTGATGACACTCCATGTGCTTTCAGAACGCCAGCGTCCCCGTGTTGATCACATGGAGGACCAACAACAACAACAACCACCACAACACAGAGCAGATGCGTCTGCAGACAAACACAGGACAGATGTCTCCGTACACTCCAGTGATGCTAAATCTCATGCCAGCGATGCAAACTCCAGCAGCAATGTGCCAAATAAAAGTACCGTGCCAGTGGTCTCTCAGAGTGACTCTGTAAAGACAACGACTCCTGAGGGAGTTACAAACATGGCGTTTACAGTGGATTTTGGGGATGATTCTAAATCGAGCCTGGACAGAAAAAGCCTGGGTGACTTCATGCCACCGAAACTAAGGAAGAGTTTCCGCGAGCGACAGGAGAAGAGTCATGAGAAACTGACCGTGTCCAAGCCGTCCAGCGAGAGCGTCACTCCGGAGAAGGTGAGAGCTGCTGGGGAGAAGTCGAGGCAAGTGAAGACCACAGCAGATAAAGTCATGGTAGGTGGGAGGATTGGTGTTGTAGGTTCCTTTTCAGTTGTGAGTGGAATTATATACTTTGTTTCATTCAGCTTGAGATCATAATATGTGTCAGTTTTTTCAGTGTGATATATATTTGCAAATATTCATTTTGTTCGTCTTTCTTGTAAACTATTAAAGTCTTTATACAAAAGTTAAATCACAATGGGCTTAACATTTGCTAATTTTCTTCTTTTTTTCATGGTTGCTCGGTTTTGAGGACCACTCACACAGCTTGGTAGAAAATGTATTGAATGCAGTTTAGATTATAAGTACATGTTAGGGTATCAAATTGACCTATTGAACGACGATAACCCTTCTAGGGCTGTGTTGTCAGAGTTCATCTTACTCATCATTCATAGATAGGAAGATCAGGGCTAATGAGATTGAGTGAAATCCTTTAATAAAATATATACCTTACATACAAATCTCAAAGCTTATGTGATGACTTGTTGCATTCGCTAATTGTATTCTAAAATATATAAGGGCTAGCATTTTGTTGAGTTTTTATGTTGATCACCTTGAAAGATCTGTGTTTAAATGTTTGAAATTACTGCATGTATTTACATTGCATTAGCATATGTTTATTCATACACAGTCCTTATTGCCTAAAGGATTTGTAGGCAATACGATAATAAAATATTTTGTTCATTCAGCTTTTGAAAGAAGATAACATGAAATATAATGCGAAAGAATTTTGTACTATTTTATTATGAACAGTTATTATGGAATCCATACAATCCTATATCAAGCCCATGTGTGTATTTTATCAAACTGTGTGCAAGTTGTGGATGAGCTTATGGGAATAATAAACAAATAATGATGTCAACTCTGTATGTTGCATCTTTATAGCCAGGTGGACACCCTAACCATTAAACCAACTTTGATTTACTATTTAACAAATGAACCGAACTAAAAAATTATAAGAAATGTCAATAATTTAATACAATAATTTAATAAATGTCTGAACAATACCCCTCCCCCCCCCCCCAAGTATTTTTGTTAAACTCTACTGTATGTACTCGAACAAACCACTTGATCGTTTTTAGACTGTGGCTATAGCCGGAGTCTTCAGTACTGCAAATAGAAAGCAAGTATTGCTTTTGACACGGCAATTGCACAGTTACGTCCCCTGCTTCAGTGCTTTCAAAACAGTGGATCAGGGGAAATCACTGATAACACGGCCAATCAGAACCGCAAAACAATTCCTTGCTATCTGTGGATTGGTCTATTAAATACTATCAGCTACCTAATTCAGCGATTGCTATGCATAGATGACAAGAACTAGATCCGATTAAAACAATAACGAACAATCAGCATAGTTGTTTATTCCAAATCTACAAGTACGTTACCTATTATGCCATTTTGGCATGTTTCTATAGTGTGTTGTTTATTTGGTAGTTGCGTAATTACGTTACATTGCTCAAGTGCAAAGATGTTGTATTGGCTCAATACACGTCTCAAAGGTCACGCGCGTGCATCGTTTATTATGTACATTGTGGATAGCTTTCTTAGTTTTATTCTTAGTTTTATTCACACAGCGGACTCGATTGTATTAATATGGGCTGGAAATTATTGACTGCTGCAGGCTTGAAATATAAATATATAGGACTGAAAGGTATGAAATTTTAGACTAGTACCAGTAGTGGCGCATTATCCTCGGTCCTTTAAGCATACTAGTAATCACAAAAGAGTCCTATATCAAAGCTTTGTTTTAACATTTATAAATGGCAGTGAAGATAAGTTTTGTTCACATTCTATTGCTTGTTTATGCCTTATTAACCAAATTTTTTGAAGAAAAATTTCGGTTATTAGATTGGCGTATGTCGTTGGGCGGGCGGGCGTAGCACTTTTTGTTTCCATTTTGCCTAACTCAAGAACGGATTGAGCTATTGTAATGGAACTTCATACATAGATACCGTATGTCGAGACCTTGCTTGGGATGGCATATGGGGTGGGTGGGGTCAAGGTACTGTTACTAAAAATAGAAAAACGATTTCCACTCAATAACTTGAGAACGCATTGAGATATTTTAATGAAACTTCATACAAAGATACCTTATATAAAGACCTCTCTTGGGATTGCGTATTGGGTGGGTGGGGTCAAGGTCAAGGTCACCATAACTAAAAATAGAAAAACAGTTTCTGCTCAATAACTTGAGGACACATTGAGATATTTTGATGAAACTTCAAATTAGATATCTTATATCGAGACCTTGCTTGGGATTGCGTATAGGGTAGGAAGGTCAATGTCAAGGTCACCATTACTAACAATAAAAAAACAGTTTCCGCTTAATAGCTTCAGAAGACATTGAGATATTTTAATGAAAGCTCATACATAGATATCTTATATCTAGACCTCACTTGGGATTGCGTATGGGGTTAGTGGAGTCAAGGTCAATGTAAACATTACTTTTATTTTTGTGCTGACTTTAATGCATTTTGTTTGAAAAAAAAAAATTTGTGGAATTTCCATGTTTCTTGTTATTAATAAAGATAAAGTGTTAAATATATAAAATGATAGGGCTATAACCCATAAAATTCACCAGTTTGAAAATTATTTATGAGGAACTAGTTTTCTTACTTGAAAATATGTCAATATTATATTATTACCGGCAATATCTTGTCCTGACATAAAGCTATATATACCAAGCCGCAGTCTTTCGGCGTTCAATGCTTTGATTAACATTTCTTGCAGCAAACCTTATCTAGAAATATTCGGTTATTGCTGTATATACCTACAAAAGTATAAACTCTAATTCCAGTTCAGTGTTAGCGGTCGAGCCGTATCAGAGGGGCGTGATATCTCCCCAACGAGACAACACATGATTGATGAACTCTGGGCATCCCCAACTGACTCCTTGGCCTCAAAGCGACAGCGAATGATGAGCAAATCCTCATCTTCTAGAAGCATGGATGATGAAAATGCAGAACACTCATATACCAGTGGTAATAAATTGACATATTGCTGTTGGATTTATAACCACCCCTACTCAATCTCCGACAACACCGTTTACGAAATACAAATATTTTTTCAAGACGCACTCCTGGCTTTCTGAAAGGCTAAATACATTGTCAGTAACATCTCATTGATCAGCCAATTACACATCCAACCTTGAATTTCAAGAAACTGGTATTTCACAGAAAACTTCTTTCTTTTTCTGTTGTTTCCATCCTGCTTTGGTGTTATTTAAAACAAACTTTATGCAAGGTGGGTTTGTAGAGGAAGTGGGTAGGTCAAGGACCATAACTCTACATTTTTTATGCTCTGTTTGCACTTTTTTCAGTGTATTATTCAGAACTCAAGTGATATGTCTTTAAGTAAAATGGTTATAATTATAATAAAAAAAATGAAAATGCGTAGTGCAAGAAACATAACTCTTTCTGTCTGCATTATTTTTGGTGTGTTTGCTTATTTTAGTTATTTTCCTTCTTTGTAATTCATAAGGAGATTTTGTTATTTTAGAAGAGCAGCTGAGAAAAAAAGTACCATTACTTTAAATTATGGATATGTGATTGCTAATTTGAGAGTAATTGTAAGAAAAGGTCACACTGTTAGGACCAAACTATTATTTTGGGATATTTTGGTACATAAAGTGACATTACTTCTTAATAGTTTGTATTATTGATTTATTATTTACTTTTGTTACTATTCTTACTAAAACTTTAATACATTTAGTTTTGTCAATAAATTTATGTTAATTGTGAAATTGAAAGTTTATGCAAATGTTTTGCAAAAGGATGGTATGTGATTGCTAGTGCATGAAAAATCTATAAACAGAATGGTCTTATTCATACTTAACAATTTTGTTTACACATTAGACAACTTGAACTTTCTTGTAGTATTCTATATTTGTAGAGAGTGGATACACAGTGGGATCATTGAACAATAACAAACACTAGATCCTTTGACAGTTTATTTTGACCACATGGTTATCATGAATAACTATCTCTGAAAAGGACAATGAATGAATCTATGTAAGGTGAACAACTCTTAAATAATGCAGTGCCAGTAAAGCATAATTGTCTCTCTTAGCTGCACTGTATTCTGCCTATCCTTAAGGTTATCAAATCTATTAATGTTAAAGGAAGTTACCTCTGTGTCAATTAAGGTGTCATTTATTTGATGTAGACATGTACGGTGGTATGCATACTAAATGGACATAGTGAAGGTTTCATTCGAAGGTTTGCTTATCTGCAATCTGTTTCATGTTTTAGAAAACGGGTATTTTGAAGTGTGCGACAGAACTGTTTTATATTTCTAGTTTTAAGTTGTTGTTTCTTATTGTTCAACCAAATTAGGATTGAATTAATGTTATTTCTTGCTGTGCATCTGTACTTGTGTCAGTCCGGTACATATTCTGGTAATATTTTGAATACAACATTTATATTTCAGCAACCAAGTCGTCCAGTGTGAAGCGCCGTGGTTTGACCACAACCAGTCAGTCAAAGCCGATGTCTGTGATACGAGCCCGCAAGGCAGTGAGTCAGGAGGTCCTAGGTCCATCTACGCAAGCTGGCAACAGCAGCATGTCATACTTGATTGACAAGATGTTCCAGAACAATTCTACAGGCAGTGTTGACAGCCTGAAAACCAAAGACACAAATGGAAGTACTTTAACAGAGTATGATATGTATAGTGAATCTGTGAAGTATGACACTGACCAATCAAAACTGTCCATGTCCATGGATTTTAGTAAGCTCGGTTCAAAACTGAGCTCAAAAACATCGGATAAACCAGTAATTAAGAAAGTTAGATCAAAAGAGATTATTCCGTCTACGATTTTGAAGAAATCGAGTATAGAAGAGTTACCCACGCAAGTGGAGGAGGATAAGGCCAGTGAGGCTGGGACTTACACAATCGAAGATGAGAAAGACACTACAGAGGAAGACGAGGCTCGTAAAAATATTGACAGAATCTTCGGAGTGGATCAGATTTCAGGTTCAAATTCAGGGGGAGATAACTTATCGGATGATGTTAAGGAGCAGCTGCGGCAGACGGACAAGCAAGGAGAGCTCACCCTGAGTCTGAAGAACCTCAATCTGGAGCTGGAAGAAATCGAGAAGCTGGAGAAACTGCGCGCACGACCCAAGATGGCTGACAGTCTGGAGGCAGAGCTGGGGAGCACTGTCACTGACACGGGCGAGGACAACGAAATGGAGGATGAGGTAGGCAGTCACACTTAAGTAGTGGTTTGAAATGTCTAAATATTAAAAAACTACAGCAGTAGTAGCCCCATAGAATTGTAGTAGTGCCAGTCTTGGGTATTTACTTATAACATTTGATAACATTAGAATTAATATTTCTTCTGATACATTTCTATCCAAAAAATATTAAACTCCAAATACATATTTTGAAACGTACAAAAAGTCATGTGTTAACTTATTAAATGAACGGCTTAGTTGTTCCGCATTATTTTCTTACTTTTTGTTTGCCTGTTAACTGTGCTCTGTAATAAATTTTCATAGCAATTATATTAGTGTGAAGAAGTTAGTACCGTGGCTATGGTAATTGACATTAATATCGCATAGAGAAGTAGGTTAATGGCCAGAAATTATAAGTACCCGTGGGCAGACAATTGACTGGAGCTAATTGAAATGATTAGACAAGTGTGCTGTTATGACAGGCTGATTATGTTGATAGGCCTGTTGGTCTGATATTAATGTGCACTATTTAACGAGAAGGCAAAAGAGGAACATGTTCTGGGTTAGTAGATCTACCATACATTTCGACTATAACTGCTGACATCTGACATGATGGTCATGTTACTGGTAATGAAAGTTGATGATAGCCGCTGCCGCATTATGTCACATATCAGTTGACGTCCCTGGTTACTTAAACAGACTAAAACCTTGCCATTTTATCCAAAAGATTTTGTAGACCATGAAGACTTAACAAATATATTTTATTTTAAAAGGTTATTTTAATATAAAGCTTAGAGTTGTTTTCAATATTCTCAACCTGTCTCTTGCATGTTTATGAGCTGTTATGTAAAACTGGAGCTACTGAGATCACTTACAATATTATCATATTATTGAATTAATGTGTCAATTTATTAAATCTAAAAAAAAGCCCAAGTGTCATTAAAACATAACTGGGACGGTATACTAACTTTCAAGTAGTGACAATCAGTAGAATACTTGTATCTCTGTGATTATCAAATTAATTAATATAATATGAGGTGTGTCGTGGGAAAACTGAGCTTAATGCACATGCGTAAAGTGTCGTTCCCAGATCAGCCTGTGCAGTCCACACAGGCTAATCCGGGACAAAACTTTCCGCCTACAGTGGATTTATGTTTAGAAGAGACTTCCTTGAAACAGAAAATACCATAGAAGCGGAATGTGTTGTCCCAGATCAGCCTGTGCGGACTGTACAGGCTTATCCGGATCGACACTTTATGCACGTGCATTAAGTTCGGTTTTCCCACAACAGGCCTCATATCTAATATCTCTGTGCCCCATGATCCTGTCTTTGGACATTATAATTGATTTTGTTGGCATGAAACAGAAATGCAGAAATATAGACATAGCTGTCAGCTCTTCTTTGCTTAAAGCATGCACTTACAGTACTTGTTCAACAACAATTACCAAGTCTTATTATTTTGTTCACTGTTCTTTTAAATGTTGAATTGAACTAGAACAAGGCAGTGTGAGTCAGCAACTTTCTGGATTGATTGCGAACACATGTACCTTCCTGTTATGGTCATATTTTGGTTCGATGCGAAGTGTTTTACACAAAATGAATGCAATGGCTGCATGTTTCGGTTATGGACATGTGGTAACTGAAGACTGGGTCTAATAAACTTTCTGTGCACAATGTTAGACAGTGAAATTGGAGACGGGGTCTTGTAACGACATATGTATGAGACGTGACAGGTCAGTAGATATATTATAATGGATAGGTACTGTTGCCAGCTGGAGGTAAGGTTCAACAGTGACTGTAGACACATGCTGAATGAAATCAGAACCGCTCTCAGTGTATCATCTGAGGATAAAGAATTTAATTATGGTGTTACATTGTTTTAAAAGAGACACAGTTTCATATTTCTGCTTGGAAGCTTTCAAGGTTTATTACATATTCTAATCAATTTGTAAACCTTAGAATAACATGCCAGCCAGCGTCCCAGATCAATGTCAGATTCTGTTGAGGGTGGTCCCAGAAGACACTGATGGTATGATGTTTTGAATTGACATTGTTATGCATTGGATCATGTTATGAGGAACATGTATATATGTTCAAGTAACTGAATAAAATATTCTGTTCTGTTCTATTGTTAGCCATGACTGATGTTCATTGTGGTCATTGTGTGATATCTGCCCACATTCAGTCCTGCTGGTGTTCCATAGCGGAGGATGGGACATCATAGCAATGTCCTTCTTTGAAGGAGTGTTACAGTCTTTGAAGCAATTCAATAAAAAGATTTATGAGCAGATACTTTATATTACATCCATACTGAGTATGGTCATAGAGGTGTGCTTGATATACCAAAGTACTGAGAGTAAATAAGCTGGTCCTCAGTTGTCGGTCATAGGCGATTTCTAATTCTGAAGCCTTTTGTGAACAGTAACTTCACTAGCACTATGCTTTGATGTGTTTGCATTTATGAAGTCATTTCTGTCTTGAATGCTCTAATTATTATCCTGGTCAAAACAGAATGCCAGTATATTACAGGCACATAATTTATATTGTTGAATTGGTCTATTCTTTAAAATAAAAAAAATACTTTCTCTGTACTCGTTGATAGTATTCTATACACATTACTCAATGTAATAAATTGTCATAATTTAACTGCCTTGTCTTTGTGTATGCAAGTGAATCTAAATTTGATATTAGTGTTAAGCTTTTTGGTGCAATTCTTTTGCAATGTTTTGTTGAGTTTTATCATATAAGTTTTGTCCTAGAGAGAATGGTTGATATAATCGGAGTACATTTTCTGCACTGACTTACCTTTTGTACTCTATTGACTTTAATTGTTGATTAATTACTTGTTGTACATTAATCTATTGGCCATGATTCATATCAATTAATGATCCATACTTTCGCCAGGCAGTAATTACTGCAGATTGACATGCATGATGGTAAACAATGATGTATGTTTGTTAACGGTGGTATTTCCTGTTTGACCTTGTGCATTTAAAGGCATCTTGTAACAAATGTAATATTTAATTGCTAGTTTCAGAGTTTCATTTAAGTTTGATTAGTTTTATAATTGAATTTGTTTGAAACACACTGTTCAGTTGTATTGAATTGTGGTATTCATAACAAGTTTCGTGAATGTTTTACGGTTATTCTTGTTACAATTAATTTCCTCAAATGCTTTATGAAATAGAAAGTGTTAAAATATAAACAAAGTTCTTTGCAATGGATACATGCAGGGGTAGGGCTACATACATCAGTGTCTATGACTGACAGTATGTGACGAATGGAGCTGGTCATTTCAGGATCATCTTGTGACATTAGCACAGACTTGTGGACTGCTGCCCTATCATCATCCTGAATATGGTTCAAAACATGTTATTTTTGTCAATGGCATCTGATAAACATTTGAATGTTGTGGATTATGCTTTATGTACCTGTAGTTACAATGTTACGGAATTCATGTGGTGCTGTTAGTGGATTATTGGCTTGGAGTAAAAATTGAAGTTATTGTCTAGTAACATTCTGGTCATCTGTTTCATTTAATGCCGAAATATATTTTAATCACAAGTTAGAATGAACAGGTCTGAAATTAACATGTGTACCTTGATGTATAAGAGATTTGAAGAGATACTCATAACATAACACCAAAAGGACATATGTACATCAATTATAGAAGTTCTGACTCTGCAGGCGCGAGTGACCTACAGACCTATCTCTTAATGCCCGCTATGACGGTGTTACCATTACCCATTCACACCTTCGAGTGATTTATTGTCATCTTTGGTTTTCATCTCATTACTCTTACCTGGATGTACAGTTTGTGTTGACTGGTGGTACTTGCTTGAGACTGGCTGGTGATTAACTGTTCACAAGTCAGGCTTATGTAGCCATCCAAAGGTGCAATACACCTTTGTAGCCAGGATGTGTTCCACTGAATGATTTTATATGTACTTCATAGGGTGCTTGGTTACAAATAACTGGTAAATCTATTGCTAGTGAATGGATATTGAATTAATTATGATTTTTAATAAAATATATGACGTTATGCTAAATTGTGGATTTATTCTTCATAGTTAGGGAAAACTATTGAAGTGTGTTGTAATGATTGATGTAATAACAAATTTACTTTATGTGAACTTTAATTGGTATATTGATTGTTAGGAAAATTGGTGAAGCATAACGGAGAAGTAGATGAAAGTAGTGAATAATTGATGGTCTCTGGATAATTATGTTGTGTTTTACCGGAGCTAATTACATGGTGTAGTTTCTGGTTGCAAATTTATGTAGGTAGTCATACGTAAGAATTTCAGTTTTGAACATGATTGTCAACAGAGATTTTATGATTGATAGATACGATCATTAAACTTCATAATTGATTGATATTATATGCACAAGGTTATTTCAGTTAACTATTATGAAATTAATCAAAACCAATATCTAAAAGTTCATTGAATTCACTAATAATGATTTACTGATGTAGGAAAATTGGTATATTGGAGAAAAGATTATTCTGTCAATATTTGCAATATTAAAAGGTTTATTTGGATCAAACAAATAGGATGAATGTCACATTATCCTACGTGAAATTAGAAGGTACAAAAACCTGTTCGCTTTTTGGATTTCTGTTGGTGTGTGTTATCCCATTTTGCATATAGAAGAACCATATGTTTAACACTCGAGTTTGAATGTGTTAGTTCTGTGAACATATCCATTTACAATTGGATTATAATAGCTATGGATTCTGCTATTGGATTAAAATTCAAGAATGTTGTTGTCAAATTTTATAGAAATGAATTTCAATAAGTATTCATATATTATAATAGTGATTCAACTTCAATTCAATTTGCTCGAGCGTAATTAGTTTCGGAGCTTTACTGAAATGACAACTACTGTTAGAGCAAAATATGCAATATAGATGCTTTTAGCCAAATGTACAGTATTTTTTGCATGATTTCATTATTTAAATTTGTTTTCACTTCAAAACTTCCGCATGTAAAATGTACACAACCCGTTTGTTTTTTCCAGGTACGTGAATTCAGTATGACTTCAATCTATAATCGCACTATTCAATGCAGTCAAACATGTGATAAAATACAAAGTGTTCCTTGATCACATTTGATAATGTGTACATCAATGTACTGTTGCATGTTTGTCACATTAGCTAAGGTGTGTTGGTGAGGTTTAACTAATAATTTCATGACCATAATATAGGCCTCCCAGGCAATCTGGTGAAATGATCAGCCAGTAGTATATCCTGTATTTCAACTTTCATAGAAGTAAATTGACAGCTTATACGGTGTTGTATTGATTTCGTTATTGATAATAATTATGATGTTGTGAGTTGTTTTTTTTATAAGGAAATAAAATAATGTAAATTTGTATTGGTTCATTGTTTTGTTATAAAATTAGTATTAACTTCTCAACAATATTATTAACAATATAAATGGTTGCCATCAAGTAGTCATATTTATCACGATATAATCTATTTCCATTAGTAGAAGCGTGAATTTGTTTGTCAAACAACGTTTTGTATGCACTTGATTTGATAATAACCTATTGTATGCAAGACAGCCCATGAGATTTTATCCGCATGTACATTCGGAACGCTAGACATGTTTACATTTTTTACATGACCTCATTTGTAATTGTAACCATGATGACGATATGTTTTATCTACACAATCTCAACAGACAGTAAAATCCAAATACCGGTGGACATGGATTGTGGTTTGCTGGTTTTGTGACAGAGGGTTTATTGTTTGTGGAGCTAGCAGTGTTTACAGTTTATGTAATGTTTTTGTTACCCAGGCATTCTTGTTGAATCTTGAATACATCAGACATTATAATTATGGGACTGTTTGTGTTGGATATTTTTGGTAAATTGGACATACCCTGTTAATCAGCTTATGAAGATATTGGATAGATAAAACACTTAATCTAAAAGGAGGTTAATTTACCAGATTATTTTTTTTTTGTATTTTACAGGCATTAAGAGAAAAACTATTGTAGGCATAAGAGAGTGCAAAACAAAGACAAAAAAAAATGGACTGGTAGTATTCTTGTAAAAATGTCAAAATAATAAAAATGGTAATTAAATCACTCGGAGTAATCGCATAATGTTGACAGAGGAATTAATGCATTTTGATTTTACAAGTATTTTAAGAATTTCAGGCTTTCATCAAAATTCTTTATTTTAAGCACTGCAGCTGCATCTGTAAATGGTATTTTTATTAGTCATTGTTGCAAATTTCCTTGTGGGTATACCATTGTGTATCAATAATATTTCCTTGTGGGTATACCATTGTATATCAATAATATTTAGGAGTACTTTCATTTCTCAGTAAGCCTTGTTTCACTTGCATCTGTGTGAAGTGTGTGTTTGACTTTTGTAAGATTTACTTTATTAAGCAAATCATGACATACAAAGTGTGACAGTATACTCTTAGTGAATATTATAAGTGATTCTTACGAGTCTTATTTGGCAGAACATGACTAATTGTGACGGATTCAATTCAAAGGTGAAGTGAATGCAGCAGTCACGTAAATGTGTGATACATGTGCATTGTGGCAGTTTTGACAGTTGTGCTGAATTTTGAGATATAATTACAAACATGGTGATTTAGTTAAGACATGTGGGAAACTTTCATTTTCATGCAACAATGGCTCTAATATATGACAACAAAGAGGAAATCAACAACAACATTAGTTTAAAGGAGAATATATTTCTCAAGGTAAGTACAACAGTTTAGATCATAAAAACTTTGTTTTGCTGAAATCTGGTCCATGTGTGAATTAATCAGTTACAGATACGACTACAAAAAATGACGTGCCATGTAAATAATTGTTTTATTTATTAAGAATTTGTGCATAAACGATTTATAAAATTAGTTTTACCAACAAATAAAACATTCAAAATTAAATGTTATTCATTTCTTTTGTAATTCTGCGATTTCTGTACTGTTGACACAGCTGGAGTTTTCAATAAATACTGTACAGAGTCACACTGCATGTAAATACTGTGAATATTAAAAATCATATGACACCATTGGTATGCATGTCATATGACAGTCTGTGTCCTGGAAATCATTTTGATTCATTAAAAATAATGGCGCTGGGGGGCGGGACAGTTTTCCTTATTTGGCTATATTGAAATCTTAAACAATCTTTTTGTTAAGATGCATTATGATGCTTTACACTCAGGTTAGCGACATAGGGCCATCTTGGCCCTCTTGTTACTTTTCAAATTATTTTCTTAACCCATTGATTATTGTAAATCTGTTTGTGACACCTTTGAAATACAGTGAGTGACAACACTTCAGGTGGGAACAACCCTATTAAAATCCTTGTTAACTGGTAATTTTAAAGATGAGAACAACCCTATTAAAATCCTTGTTAACTGGTAATTTTAAAGATGAGAACAACCCTATTAAAATCCTTGTTAACTGGTAATTTTAAAGATGAGAACAACCCTATTAAAATCCTTGTTAACTGGTAATTTTAAAGATGAGAACACCCCTATTAAAATCCTTGTTAACTGGTAATTTTAAAGATGAGAACAACCCTATTAAAATCCTTGTTAACTGGTAATTTTAAAGATGAGAACAACCCTATTAAAATCCTTGTTAACTGGTAATTTTAAAGATGAGAACAACCCTATTAAAATCCTTGTTAACTGGTTATTTGAAAGACAAGATCAAACTTGTCAGCCAATGTTTTTACAAGATTATAGATACATGGTGCAATTTTGACAGTCAGGTTTAAGTTATTGGGTCTGGTTAAAGTGGCTATGATCTTAAGGCAGTTGTATATCCCGTTCATAATGAGTGGTTATAATTTGGCAGTGAATTCAACTGTGTGCTTTGCATAGTTGAGTGATTGTTAATACACACTTGAAGGCTGAAGGATTGCTTGTTGGGGATATACTGACAGTTGGCCAAGTGAACACACAGGACTATAAATCATAAATCGTACATGTTGTGAAAAAAATATGTGTGGCACATTATAGGAATGTCGAAGTTTCTCAGAGCTTGAGGACTTTAAACTGCAGTTGTTCAAAGTGTGGTTTAGTGGTTTTGTCTGTGGAGTTGGCTGCTGTTGTAGATAAGTACCGATAATATAAAGTGCTGCCCCACTAATGGATGTAAGAGTAGCCTGGCCTTACCATGTTTCCCAAAGGGTATGTAATAGTGGATTGTTATTGTGCATACATCGTGAAAATAACTAGACAGAAGTCATATACATAACTGAGAAAAATGTGTTTGTTTGACTAACTTTTTTTCACATGAATGTAGATGTCAGTTAATTTTTACTAGTTATTCCTCAGAAGATGTCTCCAATCTTTTGCTTGACCATGGGTCAGCGACCTTGCAGTTGGCGATTGTCACAAAATCTGAGAATCCAAATGAAGCAACGCCTACATTTCATATACCGTATTTAACAACCAAATTGGCTATATAATGTTTGTTGTTAAATTGGTGATTTTAATCTTCAATTGTTTAAAACTTGAACATCTTTGACGTACTATGTTACAAGAACTGTCAGATGTATTTGCTATTGGTGTCTTGAAACTCACTGATTTATAGTTAATATCAATGGTTATATTAAATATGAAAGATGTTTGTTTGCTTGCATTTTAGCAATTTCCTTACATACATGCAGTTTAATGCCTAGTTTGTGTTACCTACCAGTTAGTCAGAGTATTTAAAATCATACGCTTGAAAATTGGAAAATGTGTGTATCAATATAATGTTAACGGTAATGGTTTTGGTAAAATAAATTTGGGGACAGGCTATACACTGATGTTTACAATCGTGAAGGCCGCATATTGATTATTGATAATCACAGATTACTGGTTGCTATTTCTGCTTCCAACACACTCTGCTTACATTGATGATTGTATACATCTGTAATTGAAGTGCCATGGTTTCACAAAGGTCAATGTGATATCAATCAGAGATCAGATCAACCAATTTTATTGACATTAATCTGGACAGAATTTTTCATATGTATAGTTGCAGTACACAACATGTCTTGCAACCTTTTCTATGATTTTCAATGTTGAATATGGTGGTGTTGCTAGGATACTGTAAAGACAATTGACCAGTTGCAAAAACATAGATCGCTCCACCTCAGTCTAAGGTTGTTTGTCATATGTATAATTGCAGTACACAACGTGTCTTGCAACCTTTTCTATGATTTTCAATGTTGAATATGGTGGTGTTGCTAGGATACTGTAAATACTGTAAAGACAATTGACCAGTTGAAAAAACATAGATCGCTCCACCTCAGTCTAAGGTTGTTTGTCATATGTATAGTTGCAGTACACAACATGTCTTGCAACCTTTTCTATGATTTTCAATGTTGAATATGGTGGTGTTGCTGGGATACTGTAAAAACAATTGACCAGTTGCAAAAACATAGATCGCTCCACCTCAGTCTAAGGTTGTTTGTCCAAGGATTTAAAGTAAGTTGATTGGATTATGCAACCATGTGCTATTATTTACTACTGAAATATAAATTTGGTCTACTCAGTCCTTGATTGACAAGACTAGTAGCAACTGGTCAATTATATTTTTATTTTGCAGTTTTAATATTGGTACACACAAATTTAGTAAATTATCATTGACATACGAAAAACTATAATAGAACAGAACAGTGTTGGTGAACGCTTCTACACTTATTGGATGTTATGCATGTTATTTTATTGATTACCAGTATAAATATTAAACAAACTGTGTCTAGGTAACAACATAAATATATTGACTGGTATTGTGGTTTAATATTAACCTAGTTACCAGATGATGGATGCAATGAAATCCAGTTAGTCAAACTGTTCTTTTCATATTTACTAGGGCATAAGAATAATACTTCTTTGGTGTGTACTACAATACATTACTGAAATTGGTCAATTATGGGCTTAACATTTCGATTAAATACTGTTCCATAGTAGGATTAAAAATTCTAATGTGTATATTGTGTATTCCCTATAAATACATGAATCAGGCAGGCAAATCTTTTTCTTACATCATTAATGATTAGAACATGTGAAATACATTCTAAAACATTCATTATGAACAAGAATATTAGTTATGACAGATGTATGTGTTGCAGTAAAGCCTGTAAGAGGTAGCAAGTAAGATTGATTTTGTAATATGTTTGTCTAACTCCATATTTACTTTCTGTTTTATGATCTGCATTATTCTGATCCATTTAGTTATGCCAAGGGGGTCCGTGTACATACCGTCTCTTCGTTTTTCGTTTTGCATTCGACAAAACGAAACACGAAAATCAACACATATTAGTTCATATTCCGATTTTCTAATAACCGAAACAAAAACAAAATACGGAAAACCAAATTGACTTCTTTATAGCGTTTTTCGTTGTACTAATTATAAAACAAAACACGAAACTTATTTCCCTATTCATATTTCGTTTCAATCTTAATATTACGAAAATCAATGTTTGAAAATGGAAACGAAGTGTGTGCTCCCGTTTACCGTTCTTGCTTTGATGAAACGGTAAACGAAAAACGAGTGGCGCTGCGGTCTTGGGTAGATAACTTATGAGTGGCTTTTTGCGCGCATTTCTCTCCCTTATATAAGAATAAAATTATGCCACTGATAATCCGTGAGCATGGCATCGTACGTGCTTTTTTCTGGAAGTAAAAGACACGCCGTAAGGGAGGAAGACGTGGATATTTTCAAAGTTGGAAGGATTTTCCAGGTATTGTATTTTTCTAAATTGAAATGATCATAATCTTAATATCTAAACGTTTACCAACGTACCGGTATTTCATGGAGATCCAGCCGAGTAGATCTGGAGTCTCTAATTAGCCTCTTAGGATACTTCTTGTTCTTTTCCCCTATGCTATGTAAATGCAGTACTGAATTTACAAGAAACTCGTTTTAGTTCTGTTATCAGGGGGAGGTGCTTTCATTTGAAGAGCTGTAATACCCCCTCCCACTGAGTCCCGTTTTCCTATTATTATTACCACTAAGTCCCGCGTCCCTCCTTATTTTAAAGGTGAAACATTATTTTAAAGTCGAATCCCGCGTCACTTTTAATAAAAAGAAATCGACAACCGTGATGCCATGTTTTATGCATGTGTTGCCTTATGTAGTAAATGAGTTCTAGCTATTGTTGTTCATTGTATTTAAGGCTTGTTGTCGATTTCTTTTTATTAAAAGTGACGCGGGATTCGACTTTAAAATAATGTTTCACCTTTAAAATAAGGAGGGACGCGGGACTTAGTGGTAATAATAATAGGAATACGGGACTCAGGGGAGGGGGTATTACAGCTCTTCAAATGAAAGCACCTCCCCCTGATAATAGAACTAAAACGAGTTTCTTGTAAATTAAGTACTACATAGCATAGGGGAAAAGAACAAGAAGTATCCTAAGAGGCTAATTAGAGACTCCAGATCTTCTCGGCTGGATCTCCATGAAATACCGGTACGTTGGTAAACGTTTAGATATTAAGATTATGATCATTTCAATGTAGAAAAATACAATACCTGGAAAATCCTTCCAACTTTGAAAATATCCACGTCTTCCTCCCTTACGGCGTGTCTTTTACTTCCAGAAAAAAGCACGTACGATGCCATGCTCACGGATTATCAGTGGCATAATTTTATTCTTATATAAGGGAGAGAAATGCGCGCAAAAAGCCACTCATAAGTTATCTACCCAAGACCGCAGCGCCACTCGTTTTTCGTTTACCGTTTCATCAAAGCAAGAACGGTAAACGGGAGCACACACTTCGTTTCCATTTTCAAACATTGATTTTCGTAATATTAAGATTGAAACGAAATATGAATAGGGAAATAAGTTTCGTGTCTTGTTTTATAATTAGTACAACGAAAAACGCTATAAAGAAGTCAATTTGGTTTTCCGTATTTTGTTTTTGTTTCGGTTATTAGAAAATCGGAATATGAACTAATATGTGTTGATTTTCGTGTTTCGTTTTGTCGAATGCAAAACGAAAAACGAAGAGACGGTATGTACACGGACCCAAGGGGATACATGATACAGATTTTTGTGACACCAATGACCTTCCGTAATACATATGCATACCGGTATAAATCTGAGAACAATAGTGTACACATATGAAGGCTTCCTGAAGCAATGTTCACTATAATGCACCTATCAATATTTTCTCCATGGGTGGAGTGGTGAACATATATGGGACTTTAGACTGAAAGCAATGCCCGACAGGCGGGAATTTGACACACCGAATGATTCCGGGTCTTGGGAAATAGACTTTGTTTGGATATAAGATTCCGGTAATATAGGCCACGGGCCAACTGATACACCATTTAAGCATCCCACTGAGGGAAGTTAGACAAGAATGCTTGGTTCTAGGGTGGAGAATTAGACCCCCAAAAATACAATGAGTCGAATTCCCTGGGTTTGCCTGCCACTCCCCCTCTGGGGAAAATATTGATTAGTGCATAAGTTAGAACAGTGGGTGCAGGGAAGGTCTGGTATTCTTTGTAAACATGGATTGTCTTTGGGCTTTACAGTACAGATCCCTTTAATGGGCTAGCGAGTGTTCTGTACTGGTTTCTAGCTCAGTATTTTAATAAAACCCTCGACAACTGATGGCTGTTTTCCATACATGCCACATGTCCCGGATCGTCCGGAATTGTCCCAGAAATGCAGTGCCCGTCCCGCAGTCCCGAAATTAGTTCATATGTCCCGGAAATCATAAAAACTGTGCATGCCTATATTAGATTAACTTTTGACAGACCGCTAATCCGTTAATTTGTCCCCAAGGCAATGCATACCCGATTAGGTAACGTGTCATAAACAAACAGCAGTTGTCACACTTTCACTCGAATCGACTGCATTCTTAAGCTGCACTCAGTCACCGAGTAGCTCCGCCTTGAAGGCGGAACTTCATTCCCACAGAAAAATCTATATTAGCCAATTAAAAAGCCGAGTTATTTCAGTTTGCCAATGCCGTGAACGATCGACCAATCGGTGTAATGCACATTTATACACGCATTAGTAAGTGTATACATGCATCAGTTGATAACGAAAGGGTACTTATAATCCCGACCGTAAGTAAAAGCAGTTTACTCAATGGTTTCCGCTGTTCACATCTGCAGTTAGTTTACTTCCTAAATAAGGCATTGTTTTAAATTACTTTCCTTGAAATTTCGGGTATTTCAGTCATATACAAAAATTTTTGGTTATGGCATGTAAAACCCGTGTTTTGCTAGAAAAGAGCGCAAAATGTCTGCTGGCACCAACGACGTCACGTTCCGCGCATGGAAAGCATGCTTGTACAGAGCATGTGCTTTGCTAAATAAATGTATAGACGTGTCAACTGGCAATAAAAACTTTGTAGTGAAAGAACTTTGAAATCTACTTTTTGTAAATAAGTTTCGTAGTGGTATAACTTTGCGATCTTCAGCATTTTAATGAATATTTTTATTCGTACGAGTACTTATAACAATAAAAAAAAAGTTCATGAAAAAAGTACATTGCCATGGATACATGAACACACGCCCGTATTTCTCGCAAAACGATTTTCGTGCCAAATAAGAAGGCTTTTCTGTAAAAATAATTAACTTTACTTACATGTTCCGGAAATTAAGTAAAAATCCCTGAAATTCGCTGGCAGAGTCCCGGAAATTATCCAAAAAAATTAGGGCATGTATGCTGTTTTCTAATGTTGCGCTAAGTGTCTTTGATTTGAGCTTGAGTTGAAATACCAATTGTTATCAATATATTTTACTGTTTTACTGTATAGATAATTGCTTGCTGTTGAAGTGCTTGTCAAACACAGTAAACTCTTCAGATAGCTTTGCCCTGAGTGAAAGAAGATAATGCAATCTTTAAGGTGAAATCTGGTTCGATAATGGTATACATGTATGCTATTGTAGCTTTGAAGATCTACCACATTGAGGAGATCTCTAGCTGCCTATTTCCCCGCCAGTTGTTTCACTGCACACAGTGGGTCAGATTATGTTTACTCAGCCAGCAGTGGCTCAGTGTATTTAAATGTGGATAGTCTAGTGTTATATCCTAATGTACAAAATATACCTTGGTTTATTTGGCAAATGGTGGATGCTAGAAACATTGAGGGACTTTGTTCTATGTAAGGTTAACAAGCTCTCTGCTTGTCACGTGTTTCATTAAAGACTGTTGTTTTTTCTCACAGTCATGTTTACTTTTCATTTTATATCAGCATGTCACAGGATTAGAAGTAAACAAACATAAAATGAAAAAACGTTTTTATTCAACAATTCTGACATGGTCATTTCAGGAGAATCCCAGTGTGCCACACAATGCGCCTGATTGGGTGAGCCAGTGGGCGGCATTGACCAATCAGAAGGCTCAGAACAAGTCAGGTGACATGGAGCTGTCCAGCCCAGGATCCTCAGTGTCTGATGGTAAGTACTTCACTGACTGGTCATTGTGGTCAAGGGAAATTTTCACATCAACCAATAAAGTGATGTTCTGACTTAAAAACCGTGAAGAGCTCACATCAGATGTTACTAGTGTTGGACAGGGGCGTGTCAGGCATACACACTTGTGCATGTCCAAACACTTGGCTGAAAAATCAACAACAAATTTTTAACTGTCAAAATGAGTTAAAATAAATTTTAGTCTTCATTTGAATATTTCTTGTGTGACATGTTGTAGCCCACCTGAAAATTTGCTTACGGTTAACATAGTCTTTACTGGATTATATTGACCAACCAAATAACATTGTACATTGAAGCCTGGACAACCAATGGCAAATATTTACTTTAGATATTGTGGTGGGGGAATAATTTGGTTACAAGATAACTGTTTACATGCTTCTAGAGGCTGTATGTAGTCATTTTAATATCTACTATGTATGAACATGAAAATAACTGTTTATACACTTTAATAGGTATTTCCTTGATTAAAAGTGGCCTAAAAACCATATATATGTAATTATATCACTAAAATCTGATATGGTATGTTACGCTTACATAAAGTCATTTAGCTTTTATTGAACATTTCAACTCTGTGAACCCCAGTATCCGAAAGATAAGCTGTCCAATGATTTGTTCAATGTCAGAACGTTTGAATGTTGAACAAAGGAATCAAGGGTGGTACATAAAGCGCTAAGCTAGTTTTAATAATAGATATATATTACAATAGAAGCCATGTAGCATGGCCAATTCACTAGGCATAAAACCATTTTACTGGATCTCACTGTTAACTTTAACAAGCTTTATATACATTATTTATATTACTACATGACTTGACGGCTAATGGGGAAAACTCGCATGCTTGTGTAAATGTTCTAGCTAGTCACTGACTTTATGTGAATTAGGATTTGGATCAGGGGATATGTGTGATCAATTATTGAACTTCAAAGGAAAAGTTGATAGCTAAGAGCATGGTTTGTTTATATTGGAAGTTTGTATTTGAGAAACATGCTCACAGAAACAGAAATAAATATAAATATGTGATGGATTATTTTTTAAAGTGACCATACTGGATTTAAACTTTATCAAGTTTATTTTGAACATAAGAACCTGCATTTTTCTTAACTTTAAATGTTAGAATAAATTAAATAAATCATCCTTGTTATTTTTAAACCAGTTGTGTTTGATTTTGTATATAATATTTTCCACAAAACTTACCACAGCATATGATCTTGTTTGACAGATTTCATTGAGGTGAACTTTGTTCTTTAAGCACTTAACTTACAACATATATGGCATAGGTTTGCCCCTAAGTAGCATAATGTTTAAACCAGTAACTATGATGAGTATAGTTGTTGAAGTTTTACTACACTGAACAGCACTTCTAACCCGCCACTAACGTAAATCGCAATAAAATGGCCATTTGTCAGACCAATTTGATCAAATTTTGACAGAGATTAAATCAATGACAGAGACATTCACTCATACATTTTTATTGAAAATTTTGTGATAATTTGATAGTACAGTAAACACACTTTAGCTACAACCCTAAAAGTAAAAAATCGCAAAATACTGTGTCTGTGGTAAAAACGATAAACACTATTAAAGGACCATAATGCAAAATTGGTGTTCATAAAATAATAATTAAAACCTTGGTGTCCACTGATTGATATTATGTCATACAGGAACCTCTGCCATATGGAAATACCACGGTTTCATTTGAAAGTTTGAAAAAATATTCCACAATCTTTCAATAAGAACCTGTTCCAGTTCACCAGATTTCGAGTGGCTTTATGTTGCTTTCTAATATATTGGTTTAGTTTGTCCCACAGATGCTTAATAAAGTTTATTTTTTCATTAAATGATTCGTGTGAAATGATACATTACAACAACAAATCGATATTTTACTCTCACCTACCTTTCCTTGTGCAAAATGATAAAACCAGACCTGTGTCTAGTTCCCTGGAACGTTCAAGTTGTTAATATTAGTATTTGGCGAATTTTATTTTTTGGGGTTATTATGGTATGAGGGTAACTTATCTATCAAAATGCGCAATTATTAAATTTAAATTGTACATACAAATACAAAGGCCAGTACATTATTGATTGTCTAAATTTGATTGAATTTCCCCGAAAAATGAGCTTTTTATTAAGACATTTCTTAGAAGTGCTGTTCAGTGTATTTTGCGACTTTTATATTTTAGGGTTATAGCTTAACTGTGTTATTGTAAAATCAAATTTTGCAAGGAAGGCAATATGTCTCTGTAGTCGATTTAATCTCTGTCAAAATTTAATCAAATTCGTCTGACAAATAGCCATTTTATTGAGATTTATGTAAGTGGGGGGTTAGAAGTGCTGTTCAGTGTATAGAGGTAACTTTTTTTTGTGTGAGCTAAATAGTTCTGAATTACCGTTTATTCACAGCAAATTTATGATTTCAGTATCAGAAGGCAAACAAGGCAGAGTTCCCAATGGGTTGAGTAGGAAACGCCCCGGTACAGGTCGCAGATTACCCACAATCCCTCCCAACGCCACAAGCCCGGCCATGAGCGACAGAAGCGCCACCAAGGAAAGCCCAAGGACATCCAAATGTGATCTCACAATCAATGGCACCTCGGCAACAGTTCAGTCAACGCCTCAACAGAAGGCTGTGAAAATATCTAGTCACGTGTCCGCCCGCTACCAAGACACCGACTCTGTGTCACTCACCAAGTATGGCAGTGATTTAGACAGTGCTCGAGATTTAAGTGTTCGGGGTAAGGGTAGCAGTAACACTAGTGTGGCTAGCTTGGACACAGATGTCCTCCTGCGTGATACTGAAACTGTTATGCATGCAATGGAAGAGAGACAGAAGAATCCAAGTAAAAAATCTAGTAAGGAAGAAAACGGTTATGATAAAAATTGTTTCCTTAGGGTCGATAGGTATGCAGATGATAGCTCCTATTCACAAACAGTAAGTTCTCATATCGATAATTTTGGCGATGGTGATAGTGCTATTTTTGACGAGAGTGCAGACCTTGAATCTGACACTTCTAGTGTGGTCGCTTTAGTGAATGGGGATGAGGACTTCGTAAAACCCTCATATTATAAAAGTCCCAGAGATGTGTTAGGAAAAGGAAAATTTAAATTGACTGAATCATTACCATCAAAACCATCAGTGAAAATGAATGGTGCTAGTAAAACTAAAACATCAGAAGGTGTTAAAGACAGGAAAAAATCAGTGGAAGAAGGTAAATCTGTTGTTTCTGATATTATGAGTGATATTGTAGATACTGCAGGGACAAATGACTCATTTGACTCCGAGTCCTCACAGTTTTCACGGCAAGGATCAAAGGGCAAGGGTCAAATGTCAATGACCAGACCAAATCGAGCTTTTGCTCTGCGCAGGGCCATGGCAGATGGTGATGAACCTTTGGATACAGCACGTTCAACCAGCTCCACAACATCAATTGCTTCGTCTGGGTTCAAGACACCACGTGGGGGAAGTTTATCCAACCTTCACAAGGCTTTTGGATCTACACCGCAAAAACCTAAAAGACCGATGTCAGGTGTGTTTACAGACAGAAACGCACCAGATTCGTCGAGGAGTCAGGCCAGTCTTGGAACACAAATTGTGAAAAAGAGTCGTGAAAATCTGAATCGTGAAAACACAAGTTTTGGTCGCTCAGATGGTGGGAGACACAGTTTACGGGTATCGCGGTCGTTATCAATTCCAGTTCAGCAACAAAATGTTCACGCTCCACCAGGGTCAGGCTCGTCCAAGCAGCGTCGCAGCGATGGGTCATCAAGCGGTTCTTCCAGTCTTCATCATTCAAAGAGCTTGCGGGTTACGGGAGTCAGTGCTCGTGACAGATCGTCCTCCATTTCAAAATCTGGACACAATTCACCTAAAGCTGCCGAGAGGAATGCATGGAAAAGAAGAAAGGACTATGATCCTAGACAGGCTGTTCTTGATGCCAAGTCAAAACCAAGGAGTGAGTCCAAGCGTCGCTCAGAAGGCGTTGAAACGTTCAATAAAGCCAGAGGAGTGACTAGATCAGCATCCTTTACAAATGCGAAGGATTTAAAACTCAGTTCTTACAAATGTGATTCCGTGTCCAGTACAGAAGAAAACAGCAGGCGGAGCAGTGGGGCTAGTGACGTGTTTGAAGATCGCCGTGGGTTTGTGCCATACTCTGGAAGGTCCCTGTTGTCAGGGAAGATCAGCAACAGCAGTGCGGACGAGGAGGAAGTAGACCGGTCCGCACACTCATCATCTGCTCAGTCAAATACGGTAAGAATACTCACGTAGCCAGCAGATGACTTCAGTTTTATCCAGTTATTTCAGCATATTTTTATCTCAGCATGACCATACTGATCTAAAAAAAATTCTGGTATGGACCTGTAAGCATGATGCATTCTTTCTTTGCTTGATATGCATGGCTTTCTTCTTTTTGTATGATTTTGTAATTTCCTAATATTTTATTTTAATCATGTTTTGTGATTGGTAGTCTTTCAATATTTGAAATGAAGAAAATTTCTTTAGTATTTTACATATTGATACTTGATGATTCCTGAACTGTGTGCACTTTGTAGGTCAAACAACGCACCAAACCACGAAAATCCAGTCCATGCCCTAGACCCGAAATGTCTGCCTTCACTCCACCCCCACGCCTGCCCATTCCCCTTTCTGTATATAAGCCTCAGCCCCGTTCTAGAAGCTCAACACGAGCATCTCGTGCAAAAATTGTCCTGAAAACCCCATCACCTACCCCACCCACTAGTGCTATGGTGGTCAAGGAACGGCGCTCTGTAGATAGCCTGCAGTTGTACCAGAGTGCACTCGGTGTGAAATCCCCTCACTGTGACAGCAGCCAAAGAGTGCATGAGGTTTGTCAGCTAAATGCCGTCACCAGGTTGGAACTTGGTCACATGAACTTTGTAACTGCAGCTCAAATCATTACCTGAACTTTATAATTATACTCACCTATACTTTACGTGTATTTAATAATTTAAAAATAAGATTATCAAACACCAATATATGTTCAACAGTAGTTCTCTACTGTGTCTTGTGTATCAGTGCAACATCCTCTTGTGACTAGTTGTTGTGACCAAGACCAACAGACTTGCTAGAAGACACCTGTACTCACACTGTGTGCACTATGTAGCAGCATAGACGAGATCACACCCATAGAGGTGTCTGTTTCTGCTTGAACTACATGTATCATGTAACCACATACCCTCTACAGCTCTGACTATACAAGGTTACAATATACTTATTCCAATCCTTATGTAATTTAATGTAAAAGCGATAACTTTGACCAAAAATAAATGCAACATTTTGCACATACGGACCCTCATAACCATACCTTTTTTTAAAGAGCATTCTAAACTGAATTGATTTAAGCAATAAAAAGGGTATGTCATGTGTTATGTAAGAAAGAACTCGACGCTAAACAAAGTTGACTGTTTTATCAACATCTTTTTAGCGGCTACTTTCTAGTTGAATGTAACCCGCCTCAGCGCAAGTGTCATACTGTAGTCTCCAATCTTAAAACATATCAGTGATTTATTTGTGCATACCAATGCTTACCCTACCAACATCTCCAAAAAGAATATCAAAGCAAGTGTCTAAACCTTAAAACATGTCTTCGAGTTAAACTTGTTGATTTATTTAGAGAGTACAGCCCTACATCTCTTATTTATTTAGTGTATTGTGACCACAATGCTTCATGTACTTCTATTGTATTACTGGAACTTTTCTCTCTGACATAATTATGCAGGACAATATTAATACTGCTTTTATTACAGCTACTGCTGCGTCTACATGTATTATATTGTAGTCAAGTAATTGTTATTATATATGTGCACATGTGTATAGCAAAGAACCTAAGTTACAAAACTATATGACATGGTCAGTGATTTCCTATGGTGTATCACCCAGAGTTACATGAACTAACCACTCATTGGCTGTGCATATACACCGTAGCACAGACGTATATCACTTCAACGATCTTGCCAACAGTCAGTTTCTATCCAGATGTATACTGAAATGTTTGTCACGGGAAAATAACATTTATGTAATGTTAGTAATATTTGTTGTAACAGAAAACGTCTTGTACCCACGCAAAAGTTTCATTCATTATTGAAGATCATATGCCATTTAAACTCGATTTAGCATTGCAGACAACACTACATCGTAAATATACCTTTCAGCCATATTTGGTATGCAACTATACATGTAAACTTACTCGATGTACTTATGTAAAATGGTAGACATGTATGCTTACCTGATCAATGGAATGATCAGTCAATACGGCTGCTCCTACAGAATGTTCAAGTGATAGTAGACACGTACTAACCACCTACAACGATTGTAGTGATACTTTTCAATGAAAAATATTGGCTTATTTGGCAATACATTTCCAATCATGTGTTACAGTAATTTTGTTTATTTATGGTTATTTATTTACAAAGATTCATGTAATCATGCATAACATTCAGTTGTCAAAACTTAATCTTAATTCATAAATTATGATTTGAATGTACTTCTCATTCATATTACATGTTGATGTATTCTTTACCTGCTATTTTGTACCAGATATTAATCAGATACATTATTGACATTGCCATATTCCGGTATTTCAGTCGTACGACTCACTGATCGTGTCCTCGATCTACCAGCTGTCCTTGAAGCTGAAGATGCAGACAGACAGGACTATGGACCAGCTCAGGTAAGCCATTTAACATGGGTCAGCATGTACATTTGTGCAATATGGGTCAGCATGTACATTAGTGCAATCATGGGTCAGCATGTACATTAGTGCAATCATGGGTCAGCATGTGCATTAGTGCAATCATGGGTCAGCATGTACATCAGTGCAATGGCAGTACCTTTGTAAATGAGCAAGTGAGCGATGTGTGGCCACATTGATGTGATCTCTGTTTTAAATTATATCCAAAAGAAACTATGCTTTCATATTAAATGTTGGCTATATATTTTAACCCAAGAATTGTATGTAATAAACTAATTGAACCAGTATTTTTTCTTCATTGGGTATTATTCTGAGTACAGTCTGCACATGCTAATCCAGGACGACACTTTCTCCTTTTATGGTACTTTCTGTTTCAAGGAAGTCTCTTCTAAACATGAATCCACTGTGGGCAGAAAGTGTCGTCCCGGATTAGCCTGTGCGGACTGAATTAGCCTGTGCAGACTGCACAGGCTAATCCGGGACGACACGTCACGCACATGCATTCAGCCTGATTTTCTCACGACACGCCTTAAGTATATTTTGTGTGTCCAAGTTTGTTAGTCATGGACCTTTCTTCTGTTCAATTCAATGTTAGTACAGTCTAGTTTCTTCTACCCTGGAATGTATTTCAAGCTGAATAATTCTCAGTTAAATCTCCAGTACAGATTTAAATTGATAACATGTCATTTCAGGAGAAATTGGTTAACTGATAATTCTAGCTGTCTGTCTGCTCAAATTGATAGCTTCAGTCAGATGAAAGAATGCTTTTGTTGAATTTTCTAAAGTAATGCAAGCATAATGGGAACAACTGCCATGGCTTAAAAATCTCCTTTTGAAACAAATTTGAATAATAGCTTGAAAACAAGGTTACCCAAGCATTCAAAGGCCTGAGATGAAAATGATACTTCAAGATGTTAATCTTGTGAATGCTTGCCATTCAGAAATGAATGTCATTTATCCTCTATATGTTTAAAATGCTTTATGTTATATTTGCCATATATGACTCAAGTCCTTTTATTAAATTGCAATTAGTATACAGAGACATGCATTTAATGCAAAATCACTGGTGCCTTGATGTAAACATGGAGAACATTGTTATGATATTGCTGGTCAAAATTCTAGATTTTAATTTTAATATTTTAGGATGGACAGTCAGATTTCACCATCACATACTATCTTAGGACATTGTAGACAGCAGAACTGCATACAACTTTGATTTATCTGTTGTTTACATCACCCCTTGCTTATATACCATACTAGTATATACAGCAACTTGTTATAAAATGTACATTAATGGTCAAGTGGCCAATGCTAGGATGGTGCTTAGAAATTCAAGATAACTGGCCAAATATATTGGTTTTACAAAAATACCTTTAATTTTGAAATATTTTTGACAGAAGATGTGATAGAAATTTTATCATATTTGAATAATTTCAGAAATTTTATTAGCCATTGGTTATTTGTTGGCACAGCTGGTAGCACCTACATAGCAATGTACCTTTCCATAATAAAGTAAAAACTTCCAGCATCTGGTTTATTTTTTCACATAGGGAAACTGACAGCATAGAGAACGGCCTGGAATCCCCGCTGGATGAGTTGGACAACCAGTCTGCCATTAGCGAGATACCAGCCTACAAGTCGGCCAATCAGGAGCTGGCAGGCGTTCTGAAAAACCTCCGCAAAATAGAACAACATATAAAGGGTAAGGATTGTTATGTCCACAGTTTGTAAAATAATGAGTTAATTTGTGGTAATTAAGTGTAATTACTGTGCATCTGGCATTTGAAGTAAAAATTTAAGACAGAAATTCCAAGGGAAAATTAATAGCAATTTTTAATCCAATTTCATAGCATTATTTCCACAAATTATTCTCATAAAATGATATATATAGGATCTGACACGAGTTGTCATTTCATATCATATTTTATTAAACGAGTTCAGGAATTTTGTTAGTAAGCGAGCCTTTGGCGAGGTTACTAACGAATTTCCTGGACGAGTTTAATAAAACATAATATGACGAGTGTCAGATCTTTTTTATCACATGCTTTTAAATGAAAAAAAATGCTTCTTATTTTACCAAAGCATGTCGTTGAATCTTCAAAATTGTTTACTGCATTGATGTAATTTCATGTTGACGACGTCATTTCACCAAAATAATTTCATGCGATTGGTCAGTCAAAAAATACGTAGCCAATGAAAACGCTCAAAATGTTACCTTACACATGTGTAAGATAAAAATATTTGTAATGGTTGTATTACATGGAAAACAAGGTATAGCATGAGATAAACAGCTTATATGCAATATGTATCAAAAAGTATGATAAAATAAATAGCATGGTATAAAAAACGCAAGCTAAATAGAGGATATTTGTTTGTTTTTGGTGTGATAACGCGTGATATCATCACTGGAAAGGGAGACAATTAAGTCTCCCTTTCCGGTGATGATATCACGCGTTATCACACCGAAAACAAACAAATTTTATTTTTATTTTATGATTTATTAACCTTTGTTTTACATTTTATTGGAAAATATCGCGGTAATCATAACGTCATTACGTCAAAATAATGACGTCATTTCACAATTTTGAGCCTGGCGTCGATGATGGTCTGTTTCATTAACTGTATTAAATCGGGACCCAAAAAAGTAGTCCGTCACTGTGAGTGATATAGGGATATATCTCACTGATATTTTTCTATATTTCACTACTTAGCATTAAATAAATAGTTAGATTGACAAACTTTAAACAATATAAAAATGGTATTTTTTTAAAGAAATTAACAATCCGAAGTTTCGCAAATGAATATGTATTTGTAAAACAAATGAGCTTTGTACGTCTTCTGGGTATTGTAAACTAACAGTGCTATAAACTATAGATATTTATTATAAACTGAATATCGAAGTTGAAGCATTCTGGGTTTCATAAGCTTACAATTCTTATATACTGAACATTTATAGTGAACTGAATATTGAAATGTAAGCCATCTGTGTTTCCTAAGCTCACAATGCTTGTATTCTGAACATATTTATAGTGAAGGGTATGTTGAAAAACCCTCTGGGTTTTGTAAAATAACATTACTTATATACTAGCCATATTTATATTGAACTGAATGTAGAAATGTAAGCCCTCTGATCTATAAGGTAACAGTAAATATATATACTGATATATATACTGATATATATACTGATCCTATTGATAATTGAATATCGATATTAAAACATTCTAGGTTTTGTATGCTTTTAAACTTATAAATATTTAAAGTAAAGTGAATTGGAATATAACCATTCTGGATTTAGTAATCTTACAAAGCTTATATACTGAATATATTCGTAGAGAATTGAATATTGAGATCTGTGTTACAGTCATGACCCGTGTGCTGTTCCCGGAGGAGGAGGGCAGCCCGGACACGAGCAAGGAGAAGCACGACTACCTACAGGAGATCCAGCGAATCAAGAACGAGCTGGCAGGATTTCAGCCAATAGAAACACCCCGTGACAAGAACTGGAAGCAGGACGAGACGGCCTCTGTGGAGTCGGACTGTGAGGAACTTGGCCACGCGGAATTCTACTGAATCACTGGGCCAGATAACTGACTGTACAGGGCCTCTGTAGAGTCTTATTGTGATAGAATTCTACTGAATCGCTGGGCCAGATAACTGATTGTACAGGGCCTCTGTAGAGTCTTATTGTGATAGAATTCTACTGAATCGCTGGGCCAGATAACTGACTGTACAGGGCCTCAATAGAGTCTTATTGTGATGGAATTCTACTAAATCGCTGGGCCAGATAACTGATTGTACAGGGCCTCTGTAGAGTCTTATTGTGATGGAATTCTACTGAATCGCTGGGCCAGATAACTGACTGTACAGGGCCTTAATAGAGTCTTATTGTGATGGAATTCTACTGAATCGCTGGGCCAGATAACTGACTGTACAGGGCCTCTGTAGAGTCTTATTGTGATGGAATTCTACTGAATCGCTGGGCCAGATAACTGACTGTACAGGGCCTCTGTAGAGTCTTATTGTGATGGAATTCTACTGAATCGCTGGGCCAGATAACTGACTGTACAGGGCCTCAATAGAGTCTTATTGTGATGGAATTCTTCTGAATCGCTGGGCCAGATAACTGATTGTACAGGGCCTCTGTAGAGTCTTATTGTGATGGAATTCTACTGAATCGCTGGGCCAGATAACTGACTGTACAGGGCCTTAATAGAGTCTTATTGTGATGGAATTCTACTGAATCGCTGGGCCAGATAACTGACTGTACAGGGCCTCTGTAGAGTCTTATTGTGATGGAATTCTACTGAATCGCTGGGCCAGATAACTGACTGTACAGGGCCTCAATAGAGTCATATTGTGATGGAATTCTACTGAATCACTGGGTCAGATAACTGACTGTACAGGGCCTCTGTAGAGTCTTATTGTGATGGAATTCTACTGAATCACGGGGTCAGATAATTGACTGTACAGGGCCTCTGTAGAGTCTTATTGTGATGGAATTCTACTGAATCGCTGGGCCAGATAACTGACTGTACAGGTCCTCTGTAGAGTCTTATTGTGATGGAATTCTACTGAATCGCTGGGCCAGATAACTGATTGTACAGGGCCTCTGTAGAGTCTTATTGTGATGGAATTCTACTGAATCGCTGGGCCAGATAACTGACTGTACAGGGCCTCTGTAGAGTCTTATTGTGATGAACTTTCACAGGGAATTCTGCAAAATCACTGGGCCAGAACACTATTTATTGTGCAGTTCAAGGTGATATGAGGGTTGTCCAGTCAATCGTGTATTTTGCCTATTTCATAAATAAATATCACAGAGAAACTTCATTAAGACTCACATTAACTACATCTGTTCGGACTGCTTATACACAATTATAGGGTAAAAATTAGAATATGAAACTTCAGTAAACAGTGAACTTAGCACCCTGCCCCATGTCTGCTTGTATTCTAGGAGAGAATTGCTGTCAGTTGACATGAACTCTTGCTTTTGTTTTACGTTTGAGTATTGTTTGCATGAGTCAGCAACACAAATGTTAACTTAAACTTTTTCCTAACTTCAGCCATGTAATTTGAATAACTTGCCATGAAAATAATTCAGAATATCTGAACAGGAGCACTTTATTGAGTAGCAACTAAAATAACTTCGATTGATAGATAACATGTATTAAGGATCAGAAGTTATATTTGTCATATTAATTTAGATTAACATTTACAAATGATGTTTTAAAATCATTATGTCATGTTCACAGGGTTCTCCATTTTCTAACCAGAAGAATGTCAGAAGACGTAACTCAGGCTAAGTTTTGTTTTCTGGATTTATAGTTGCCAGATTTGCCAATTTGTTGTTTATACACAAACATAATTATAGACAGTGAATGTGCTTTCAGAGTTTACTGAATCAGTGTATCAGTTAATGTTACTGTGTGTGAAAACATTCCTTAAAGCTCTCATGTTCATCTTGCTGCTTTATCCTTGTGCAGATTTAAAGAGATTATATATTAAGCAATTATCAGGATCTGGAAATTTTGTATTGCATTATCCAAAGTAATAAAATAAAATTGTTTATCATGTGTACTAGTTCAGCATAAACAAAAAGAAACAAGTAGCCGAAATTCTATCAGCCGCAATAATTTCATTTTCAAATATACTTGCAAGAAGATATTTGTGTACAGCTTTGGCCATCAGCTGTTTTGTAACATTGGTTTCGAAATCAATCTATATTTTTCGAGGTTTTATGTGCTTGTTTTTATCCAGCTGTCCAAAAACTGTTTTTGTCTGATATACGGTAAGCAAGCAGTATACTGATGCGTAAATGAAAAGGTCAAATCCAAATTTTCGAGAGGAAACAGGCGCTTATGTGGTTGATTATTTCGTGCCAGATTCTTGTGAAATTCAGTTCTGTTGTCTGTGAATTTTGCCGAAATGAGAACACATAGTAGATGTATACACCAACAACAGTTATTGTTTAGAGATATTTAACTACATGTATTAAACATATTTACACATGTTTTATTGTTAGCGAGACTAAAGATTTTTTATGTTTTACATGATTGTTTTATTCACACATCAGTATAATATACTTTTAATGTTTTTGGTGTTTCTATTTTAAGCTTTCAGTATAGTGGAAATGGTTGTTCAGCCATTCAAGTTTAAAAAGTCTGCTTCCAATTGGCATTCAATATACCCAGGAATAGAACTGACAATAAGTGTTAGTGATATATTTGTTAGAGTTTGCCCTCAGTGAAAAAGTAGGAAAAAAATAGGAGCTTTCTTTTAAAAAAAGTAGGAAAAAGTATATATTTCTTTTCAAAAAGTAGGAATTTTTTAACACTTACCATGGCATAAAGTTATTTTTAAATTGACTCGCAAATGTAAATTACCCTTCAATGTTAATAATAGGCAAATGATCAGCTTGAGGAATGTGATCATGGGACATCTACCTGAAATCCCAAATTGTTTTTTTTGTTTTTTTAAATTTATTAACTAATAGCAAACATACCAATAACTAGCTCAATATGAATAAGGTTATGACTACATGTACACAGCAGATGATTTTACTTCAATAGCAAACATACCAATAACTAGCTCAATATGAATATAAGGTTATGACTACATGTACACAGCAGATGATTTTACTTCAATAGCAAACATACCAATAACTAGCTCAATATGAATATAAGGTTATGACTACATGTACACTGCAGAGTATTTTACTTCAATAGCAAACATACCAATAACTAGCTCAATATGAATATAAGGTTATGACTACATGTACACAGCAGATGATTTTACTTCAGTAGCAAACATACCAATAACTAGCTCAATATGAATATAAGGTTATGACTACATGTACACAGCAGATGATTTTACTTCAATAGCAAACATACCAATAACTAGCTCTATATGAATATAAGGTTATGACTACATGTACACAGCAGATGATTTTACTTCAATAGCAAACATACCAATAACTAGCTCAATATGAATATAAGGTTATGACTACATGTACACTGCAGATTATTTTACTTCAATAGCAAACCAGCCTGCAACATTTCACAGAGCTACTACTACCAATAGTATCAAGCACTTTGAATCAATTGTATTTTTTAGAAGTTGTAGCCATTTATATCTGACGATCTTTGCCTACTGTTTATTGGAATTAATGTCACACTTATCAGCCAGTTATAATATGGCGATTTCTAGCTTTGCATGGTGAAGAGAGACAAAAAAACACGCAGGCACCAGGGTAGAACCACTGATCTTCTATAAGCTAGATGGGTTGGTTTGGGCCTAAAGTGGTAGGGGGCATGTGATCAAGTCAAAGACTTTAACCCAGAGTAAGATGTCTGTGAATTCATACATCCCTTGAATTTGTTTTACACCAATGGGTAGGGAGGATATAAGGCTAATGAATAGGTGAATTCAGAACAACTTAACGTATCGAAATTTACAAACACGCGGATTTCTAAACTATTGCCTTTGACATTTACAAAATCAAGGATGTGATTATACTCCATCTTTGAGATTATTTTTCATAATATAAAGGGAACAGCACTCCATACATATTAAGATAAATCTTGATAAATAGTTTTATTTTCAGAAATCGCTAAATATTTTCTTTAACAACAATAAGAAGATAATTGGTGAATTCCTCAGGTTGTTGTCAATATAATTTTACTAAAACTTGTTATGGTTTCCAATTTTGTTGATAAAGAAGCAGACTACAACCTGCTAGATTTCTGAGGCAGCCAGGCATTTATCCCAGATTCTAAATATCTGATGTCTTGTATACATGTATTTGAATTAGCAAAAAAACATTATTTGATAAAAAGATCTGCATAAACTCTACACACTGGGCATTTTCATCGGGAAAGTACACTGAGCTCCATCAGTAAGCCCATCATTGGGAACAAAACCAAAATTATACCTACACTGGTATATGATACTAGATTCATTCCGTGTACATGACTTAACTTGATTGTAAATACCTTTTATATATCTAAGAACCTTTAAAATGCCTGTCAATACAAATTTATGCATGTCAAAGCCAATACATACAATATAAATAGTAAGAGACAACAGTCGAATTAGCAGGGGAAGGTACCACATTGTCCCACCTACACAACAAATCTACAAATAGATTTTGTTCTTTTTCATATAAAACATTTTTTTATTCATCTAAATTTCTGGCAAACTGAAAAAGTAGGAATAATAGGTTTTTTACCAAAAAGTAGGAAAAAGTATGAGTGAATCAAAAAAGTAGGAAAAAGTAGGACCAGTTGACAGCCTGTTTGAACATCTGAATGTCACTTTGTATATTTGAGTTCAACTGTTATACAGTTGTTCTGTAAAACCAAATTTGAACAAATGCAGGTAACTGGTGGTTTGGCCAATGTTCACCACTTTTTGCATTTTCAGGACATGTATCGTGTTATAATTTCAAGCTGTGATAAACATAATGTTTTTCCATTTATATATATGATTTGTTGGTGTTTATTTTCCATGTTTGCTTTCGAATTGGTTTATGTTAAGGGACTAACTTAAGATATAAATATAATGAAATATCCTGTGCTTAATTGTGCAAATTAAAATACAGAAATACTACAGATTTGTTGTTGTTCTTCCCTAGGTAGAATAAATTATTTTCAATTTTAAACTTCGTTTACTGAGTATACTGTTGTCACAGGAAATGCATTTGTGAAGATCAGTGGTTTTAGAGTACACATTGTAATGGCCATCACGGGAACAAGATGAGAACTGCTGTCATTATTAATGGATTTCGAACAAAAGATTTTAACAGAGTGAGAAGTCCATTATTGTTTATACTTATTCTACTCTGCAAATTTCTAGCATCACCCTTTATATTTTGAATGGTATCAAATAGCAAAATCGGTATTCGAATGCTTTTTCATTCAATTTAATTTACGCCTTGATTCATACCGACTGCATCGAGCTTTGTGGTCTGGTACGTGTATATAGTTTTAGAATAGATAACCATAAGAATTATCACATTTTCATTAACAAATTTTAAAATCATATTAATTCATTAATAAATATAAATAATTAAACTTCTCCAATTCAATTTTGTTTTAATCAAACATTTTTGTATTATTCCCATTCCACGTATTTGTTCATTTTCGGCAAATTTGACCAATATTTCTCAGTTACGTATAACGACTGTAAATAGTGTGATCGCACTTGCATAATTTATTTTGGGTTTTTCTTTTAATACGTATCAAACGGTGGCCTAAATAACAATGAACAGTGACACATTTTGTCAGACGTAACTGTGTAGTCCTGGAAACAAACAGTGGCACATTATGTCAGATGTAACTGTGTAGTCATGGAAACAAACAGTGGCACATTATGTCAGATGTAACTGTGTAGTCCTGGAAACAAACAGTGACACATTATGTCAGATGTAACTGTGTAGTCCTGGAAACAAACAGTGGCACATTATGTCAGATGTAACTGTGTAGTCCTGGAAACAAACAGTGACACATTATGTCAGACGTAACTGTGTAGTCCTGGAAACAAACAGTGGCACATTATGTCAGATGTAACTGTGTAGTCCTGGAAACAAACAGTGGCATATTATGTCAGATGTAACTGTGTAGTCCTGGAAACAAACAGTAGCACATTATGTCAGATGTAACTGTGTAGTCCTGGAAACAAACAGTAGCACATTATGTCAGATGTAACTGTGTAGTCCTGGAAACAAACAGTGACACATTATGTCAGACGTAACTGTGTAGTCCTGGAAACAAACAGTGGCACATTATGTCAGACGTAACTGTGTAGTCCTGGAAACAAACAGTGGCACATTATGTCAGATGTAACTGTGTAGTCCTGGAAACAAACAGTAGCACATTATGTCAGATGTAACTGTGTAGTCCTGGAAACAAACAGTAGCACATTATGTCAGATGTAACTGTGTAGTCCTGGAAACAAACAGTGACACATTATGTCAGACGTAACTGTGTAGTCCTGGAAACAAACAGTGACACATTATGTCAGATGTAACTGTGTAGTCCTGGAAACAAACAGTGGCACATTATGTCAGATGTAACTGTGTAGTCCTGGAAACAAATAGTAGCACATTATGTCCGATGTAACTGTGTAGTCCTGGAAACAAACAGTGGCACATTATGTCCGATGTAACTGTGTAGTCCTGGAAACAAACAGTGGCACATTATGTCAGACGTAACTGTGTAGTCCTGGAAACAAACAGTGACACATTATGTCAGACGTAACTGTGTAGTCCTGGAAACAAACAGTGGCACATTATGTCAGATGTAACTGTGTAGTCCTGGAAACAAACAGTGGCATATTATGTCAGATGTAACTGTGTAGTCCTGGAAACAAACAGTAGCACATTATGTCCGATGTAACTGTGTAGTCCTGGAAACAAACAGTGGCACATTATGTCAGATGTAACTGTGTAGTCCTGGAAACAAACAGTGGCACATTATGTCCGATGTAACTGTGTAGTCCTGGAAACAATAGGATTGCCACTGTCCTTCTATTCAACTTATCAGTCAGACACTTGACATGAAGCCATTAATGAAAACACAATATTTGGTATCTAATAGTAGATTGAACTCCTTTTATGTTTAAAGAAAAATATTTTCTTCTACGCGTAGCAGGAGAGATGTTTTAAAGCAATACAAATTTGTGAACATTCCAATTATGTTTTAACAATTGGAATGGCTATTATTCAATAGAATTTTTGAATACTGCTAATATTGCCATTTCTACTTTATATTAAGTTTGTTTAAATTACTCTTTGCATAATGGAATTATGCTCTGAATAAGAACATAAAACAAAACTTGACTTACTTGTATTAACTATTATTAAAGATCTTTGGTTTTTTGCATTCCACACTTTATTTCCTAGCATTTTTGCATTATAAGAAGTGTTGTTTGTATCCTTTAGTTAGAAATGGAAGTTCAGTTCCGCACAAGAATATTAAACCAACAGCAGTAACTTGGCACCTGTAGCATTACAGAAACTTTTATTTAAATCCCTTCAATACACATGAAGCAGTTACTAGACATGGCCAATGAAGCAGTTACTAGACATGGCCAATGAAGCAGTTACTAGACATGGCCAATGAAGCAGTTACTAGACAGTTGTGCCACACACATAGGGCCTTTACTGCATAAACATTGTAGATAGTTTTATGAGCTCATAGTCACTGTAATGGACTAGACAAACAAACAAGGGCAGTGGTGTCATATTAAAGAGGCATGTTTCTTGTACTCTGCACACCCTCATGGCACCATCTATCATGGTGTGACATGCAAATCACTTTTAGACTCTGCAAAGGAAGCAGTAAGAAAGTGTTTAAAGTTAATCTAAAGCAGAAATAGCACATTGTTTCCAAATTTATTTCACAGCTAATAATATTTCCACATTTTTAACAATCGTATATATTGGTACATGATCATACATAACAGTAAACAAGCACAATTGCACATTCAACATTTTACTTCTCTGAAATGCATGCAGAGGTAAATGAAGTATAGATTCACAAAATACAAACGACATACAGATCTGTTTCACATCTAAATTCATACAATACACGGAACAAGAAAACATCAATAGGACAATATTTTCACTTGCAAATTGATTACACAATTAGTTATGCAATAATGATAAAAAGTAATCATGCACAAGTATTTATTATTTATAATTGCATTAACCAACTGCCGTATCAAACACTTTGCACACTTTGATGTAAAGAAACAAAATCATGAATACCTTAGCTGTTGCAGTTCACACTATTCACTGATATAACATATAATCTAAGTTCATATCTGAAACAAAGTAATTACAAAAATATAAATAAAAATTCATTGACCTATCACAAAACTGTCCGAGTCCATGCCATGTTGCTTGTCGGCCACAGTATTTCAACAGATCAGGACGAACACTGAAGGCACAGTGCTTTCTCTGTAATATCGTCATAGCTGCAAAGGCATGCACAAAACTTCAGTCAAATGAACACAAGATATACATCATCCTGTCTTTAACATTTCTTTACCAGAATTAGCCAGCTTTACACTATCCAGTTTATTGGTAAATATAAGTTCCGTCCATTTAGCTGTTTCATATTTCTATACATAGAAAACTGCCTTCAAAGTTGTGTATTAAACCATATACGGTCTTATAAAATGTGTTGTATCTAAAACAACAGAACTATCATACAAAATAAACAGTTGGTACATTAACAACAAATTACACCAACAATAATTGACAGCTAAAGGACTCCCACTATTAAACTAAAAAATATTGCAGACTGCCAAATGGAATTATAGTTTTGTACCACTCATTAATCTTTCAGTACTGCTTCTTACTACATCTATAAAATGAACATATGATGTTTCATTTCAAAAAGCATGTTACAACAATTAGTATATATGTATAAAACGAACACAAATAAAACGAGTGACTACATAATGACTGAATGTAAGTTATTTACAATGATTGGATGTGATCATACGGTGACATTCTCCAAGAGGTTAGGCATGAACAAATCAGCATCCAATGTAACATGATGCAATGAACAAAACCAACGATTCCAAAAGATGCAGATTCTCGCTTTCTAATGCCAGCAAACTGTAATTTATACATGTTGACTTAAGCAAATGAAATATTCTGTCTGGCATCATTTTGCTGCAATTGTTTTCCATTATCCTACTACAAAAAAAACCTGATACATTTTTATACTGAATGGTGTTTGTTTTTAAAAAAAAACATTATTCCAGCTATTTATTAGCCCATTTAACAAATATTCAGAAACAAAATTCTTTTGACTTCAGTATTTTGACCCTTTAAAATTTCAAGTCTGGGGTCATTTGACGCCTGGTTTTAAAACTCTAATGAAATCCCTGATTTTTAAACCAGCATAAAATGTAACATGATGGTCTGAACCAACCAGCACATAATGGCATGAACAAATAAGCATGAAATGTAGAGTGACATGAAGGGGCGGTGATGTGAGAGGTAACTAGAACGCGGTGGCCCAGTAGACGTGAGGATTCAGGCAGTAGGAGCACTGCTGGCAGTACCAGGACTGGACGGGATCCTCCGCGCTGAAACACAGTGAGGCGCAAACTGGTGCACAACAAAGGGATGGGTGACATGTGCAGTGAAAATGGGGTTAACAAAGTCTGAACAGGCAACAAAAGGGCACACTTAATGTCATATTAAAGATTAAAGCAAAATGATGGAAGCATGGACCAAATGTCTGTTTTTCTCTAAGTTTATAGAAATTAGACGATAAGATTTTTAGCATCAATGTTATGAAAAAGGTGACTAGATGCTTCGTGCGTTTAAATGCCAAAATCAAAAAGAGATGTTTGTAAAACATGTATGCCCCCCGACTTGCAGCCAAGTTGTGAATATGTGCAATTGTTAAGAATTTTTTTTAATATGCAATTCCAAGCGAGGTCTCGATATATGGTATCTATGTATGAAGTTTCATTAAAATATCTTGATGCGTTCTCAAGTTATTGAGCGGAAACCGTTTTTTCTATTTTTAGTAACTATGACCTTGACCTTGCCCCCACCCATCCTATATGCAATCCCAAGCAAGGTCTCAATATAAGGTATCTATGTATGAAGTTTCATTAAAATATCTCGATGCGTTCTCAAGTTATTGAGCAGAGACCGTTTTTCTATTTTTTTAGTAACGGTGACCTTGACCGCACCCACCCCATATGCAATCCCAAGCGAGGTCTCAATATAAGGTATCTATGTATGAAGTTTCATTAAAATATCTCAATGCGTTCTCAAGTTATTGAGCAGAAACCGTTTTTCTATTTTTAGTAATGGTGACCTTGACCCCACCCACCCCATATGCAATTCCGAGCGAGGTCTCGATATAAGGTATCTAAGTATTAAGTTTCATTAAAATATCTCGATGCGTTCTCAAGTTATTGAGCGGAAACCGTTTTTCTATTTTTAGCAACAGTGACCTTGACCTTTGACCTGTTGACCTCAAAATGTATAGGCGTCTTCCTTTCCTCCCAAGTAACCAGCCAAAGTTGGTAGAACTTTCATGATCGTAGATTAAAGCGTTCTCTAGATATCGTGCGGAAACGAAATGGTCTACGGACAGACCGACCATCTGACCGACCGACAGACAGGTGCAAAGCAAGATACCCCCACTTCTTCGAAGGGGGGCATAATTAGTATTTAACTCCAAACAAAGTTATTTTCAAGATATTAATAACACCATAATAACCACCAAACACAAACACAAATGTGTCTCTCCCTGACTCTAACAATGTGCATATTTTAACAAGAATGAAAGACTAAGCTATTTAAAATAGAATGAAAGCTTTTATTTATTTGTTTTTGGAATGTTGTACTTAATAACAAATAGTAATCTAAATCTAGAAAACATTTTGGGTAAAACAGTAAAACAAAGTAGGCTTGAGAGCTGAAATATGAGAGTATGTGGAAAGAAACAGACATACTTCATCACTGAACACAGCTGACAGAAGCTACCTCGACAGCTAGAGCATGGTCTGACACAGTCATAGCAGACAGATTTATCACAGAACCCGCACCGATCCTGGGATGCTGCCTGGCCCTTACAGCAATGACACCCAGATGATGAAGATGCTGAAAACAACACAACAGCTATCATGTCAGCTCCATTTATTTTCTAAGCCTAACTACATTTTACACTTAATTTTTCAAATTGTGTATACATATGCATTCCTGTAATAAAAGCAAAATTCTACTACTGCACTTTAAAGTTCACTGTTCAAACAAAATATTAATTTTTTTTTTTAACTTTTATTTTCTAACACACATACATGAGACTATTCTTCATGCAAAACTGTTAATTTTCATCTACGCAAGCAAACAAACCTTTTCTTGCATTCATTAATGCCTGAAATGCGTTTGCAGGTTTACTGCATGCTTCAGGGTTTGATAACTGGCCGGTTGTAGTGATCTGCATCTGTCTAGGACAGACCGGCATGTCGTCCTCCATGCACACATCGTCTGGGAGGTATATGTCGTTGCTGTTTGCATCCTTGGGTATGTCAAAACTTCGCTTGGAGCCACTGAACAACAGCTCTTTAGTTCGTTCTGAAAATATACAAACATTATATAATGTTCTACAAGTGTATGATTTGTACCGGTTTAGGGACAAGAACCAAAACAAGAGCTGTCAAAGGACAGCGCGCTCGACTATTCAAAGTATTTCAGTTGGTACATATTTTGGATAGTGAAAGGGGCATAAATTTGTTAAAATACAATATTTTTAAGTGAAGCCTTGTATAGTTTATAAATTTTTGGAACAAAAACTTTAACCACAAAGTCTATGTAAAAAGTGGGCTAACTCTGTCAAAATACAAAACTGAGTTATCGGTAATGTTGCCCCTGATACTAGAGTTGATGACAAAGGTTAGTTTCAAGTTTCAAGTGAATAACTTATTTTGAAGTAACAAAACTTTTGAATATAAACTTTAACCAGAAAAACTTTGTGAAAAAGGGACATAACTCTGTCAAAATACAAAACATAGTTATGGGTAATGTTGCCCCTGATACTAGAGTTGATAACAAAGGTTAGTTCCAAGTTTCAAGTGAATAACTTACGTAGTTTTGAAGTTACCAAACTTTCGAATATAAACTTTAAACAGAAAATCTATGTGAAAAATGGACATAACTCTATCAAAATACAAAATAGAGTTATGGGGAATGTTCACCCTGATACTGGAGTTGATGACAAAGGTATATTCCAAGTTTCAAGTGAATAGCTTTTGTAGTATTGAAGTTACAAAACGTTTGAATATTAACTTTAACCAGAAAATCTATGTGAAAAAGGTGCATAACTCTGTCAAATACAAAACAGAGTTATGGGGAATGTTGCTCTTGATACTGGAGTTGATGACAAAGGTTAGTTCTAAGTTTCAAGTGAATAAATTATGTAGTTTTGAAGTTACAAAACGTTTGAATATAAACTTTAACCAGACAATCTAAGTGAAAAAGGGGCATAAATCTGTCAAAATACAAAACAGAGTTATGGGGAATGTTGCCCCTGACATTGAAGTTGATGACAAAGGTTAGTTCCAAGTTTTAAGTGAATAACTTATGTACTTTTGAAGTTACAAAACTTATGAATATAAACTTTAACCAGTAAATCAATGTGAAAAAGGGACATAACTCTGTCAAAATACAAAACAGAGTTAAGCGGAATGTTGCCCTTGATACTGGAGTTGATGACAAAGGTTAGTTACAAGTTTCAAGTGAATAACTTAAGCAGTTTTGAAGTTACAAAACTTTTGAATATAAACTTTAACCAGGAAATCTAAGTGAAAAAGGGGCATAACTCTGTCAAAATACAAAATAGAGTTATGGAGAATGTTGCCCCTGACAATGGAGTTGATGAGAAAGGTATATTCCAAGTTTTAAGTGAATAACCTATGTAGTTTTGAAGTTACAAGACTTTTGAATAAAAACTTTAACCAAATTCAGACGCGGACGCGGACGCCGGGGGTAGTAGGAAAGCTCACCTATTCTTCGAATAGTCGAGCTAAAAATGTAACATTTTTGTTGTGATTTTTATTTAAATAATATGTATTTATATTTTATGTGGATTTAATTACAAACAAAATGAAAGAAATTTCTGCTGAAGTTCAGTTTTCTAGTTCTATTTCATCATTACTGGGGTTTCTTTAGGCATAACATTTATAGGACAATATTTGTATCTTATTCTAGTTTATATCAGTAATGTATAAACAAGAGCTGTCAGAGGACAGCGCGCTCGACTATTCGAAGTACCGGGGTATTTCAGTTGGTACCTATTCTGGAAAGTGGAAGGGGCATTAATTTGTTGAAAAATATAACTGAGTTATGGCAACTATTTCATCAAATTATTCCAAGTTTCAACCTTATGCAGTTAATAAGTGAATAACTTATGTAGTTCTGAAGTTACGCAAGTTTTTCAAAATAAACTTTAACCAGAAAATCTGTCAAAAAGGGGCATAAACTATGACAAAATACAAAACCGAGTTATAGGGAATGTTGCCCTGACTGGAGTTGATGACAACGGTATAATCCAAGTTTCAAGTGAAAATCTTATGTAGTTCTGCAGTTACAAAACTTTTAAATATAACAAGTAGTCCTGCTACTAATTTTCTTACAAAAGCAAGTGCAATTAATAACCCCACTTTATATAATAATATAAGTTTCAGGGTTGTCACTAAGATTTTGTTAAGAAGGCTCATATTACCAATTGCGGAGGCCAGAGCTTCAAACGTGGGTTTTTTGCCGTTTTAACAGTATTTCAGTCATATCACAGCGGTCAGTTAACCTATTCACACTTTTCCTGGGCAAGCTTAGCCGATCTAAGCGGTTTACCAGTACTAAGTGCACATACCTATGCCAGTAACTGACATCTGCCCTACTTGAATCAGAGGTAGGGGGAGAATGGCCATAGAAATAATTTCATGACCAATCCCCACACAAGTTGTGGCCGGGCTGTGGTTCGAACTCACGATCCTCGGATTGACAGTCTAGCACTCTACCAACTGAGCTAGCCGGACCCGGCGGAAATTTTATGAAATTTAGATTCAAAATCTTAACATTTGAGCGATTTTAGAGACATTATTCATGATAGTTTGACTTAGGAAATGTATCCTTTATTAAACATAATTAATTATAGAAATAACACAAAAAAACAAAGAATAAAATAATAAAGCTGTTAACATTTGTGTCATTTTGTATGACTTGACTACTTCAGTTCATAACACATTTTAAATGATTTATACATATTGAACTACAATCACTACATGTAGATTAACAGTCTTAACACTATTTCGGAATTAGAAAATTTGATTAATATATTCATTATATTTTGTTCAGTATTAAATCATAAAGTTTTTTATCAATAAAACACTGTGTTCAAATTACCTTGCAATTATTTTTCCAATTTGAATTACAATAAAATCTGTTTAAAACACTAGTCATTGAAACTTTTAAAACTAACAGTGACAGCAAAATGTCATCAATTAGATGGGCTTCCAAATCTGCAAGCTGTTAGCAAAACCCATAGCAAAGGTGTTGGTCTGACTTCAAAAGTCTCTGATGTGACTGCTCAATTGGGGCCATCATCTAGCAGTTACACACTCAGCACATGGTGGGGTGTGAATAGGCATCAATCAATACTAGTGTTTTAATCTAGAAGGGCAGAAGGGCATGGTGCTTGACTTGGAAAAAGGGCATTTTGTGCACAGTGGCACTGTTAAAAGGGGCATATTAGGTTTTAGTAATTTTTTCCTGAAGTAATATTTAAGATCAATTATGAAATTTTATTTTTCATCTTTTTTATTGTAGGAAATATTATTATTTTCACCATTATGTTTTATATGTTGTTGCTGTTGATACTAATATTTTCATTAACGATGAATAGCTATAGTCAAGATTAAAAATTTAGAAAACATTAAAATTTGGATTGAAATGATGTATCCAAATATGTTTGTCCGAAATAATAGCTAGTTCTGCTATTCGTGTTTTCATAGATTTTTGTTTGTGATTGAAGAAATATTGTATACACAAGTTGTTTTCATGTAATTAGTGATTAAAGACCACATTGAGTATAAATTTATATGCATTCTGCCCTTTGGTATCAAGTTTATAATAAACATTGACGAAACATAAACATTTTATCAATTGCATATGAAATCGAAGCTGTAAAAAGCAAACAATTTACGTTCAATTTTAAAACAAAATCAGCATGTTTTATTGTATCTCGACACAAACTTATAAGCTGACTCCCCCTACAGCTGATCTTATCAGTTGGTTGCAGATTAATATACTATAACATGTCATCACAAAGGGCCCTCGTTAAGGGCAATACAGTCGATAAGAGGGCACGAGGCGCTAATTGACTTTTAAAAGGGCAGGGTGGCGGATCAATAAAGGGCCGTGGCACGGCGCCGCGCTGATTAGGTCTGGATAAAAAACTAAATACTACTGAACCTGAACAACGCAACCACTGTAAATAGAGCATTAATGAATTAGTATTCCAGGACAAATATCAAGGGTGTCAAAAAATCAGAATGTTGTTTTGTTGCATTTGATAAATTGGAGATATAAATGGGGTTGACGAAATATACATGTCTTGGAATTAAAATGGAAACTATGTTACGATGGAAAACTTATTGGATATTAACATTTAAAGACTGGCTTTCAGAACAAGGTACCCAATAATTTATGTTTTATTTCTTTGAACATTTGAGTCGGCTCATATCTTGTTTGAAACGGTCAATTTGGCTGGCTGCCGGCTCTTAATGACTCAAACGGTCAATTTGGCTGGCTGCCGGCTCTTAATGACTCAAACGGTCAATTTGGCTGGCTGCCGGCTCTTAATGACTCAAACGGTCAATTGGGCTGGATGCCGGCTCTCAATGACAACCCTGAGTTTGACAACTGGTTTTTTTTTAATATTCAGTAAATTTCCTACCTATTTACTGATAAATGTACTTTGGAATGTGCATACGTTATAACCCCTCTTTGTGTTTTTATGTGACATGTTTAATTGGGTAGTTAATTGTGCGATATGTGTTACTTATGAGACATTACCATGCTTTGGAATCTGCATATACCATTTAGGTGTGCAATCGATGTAAATCTCATACTGAAAATCATGCAACAAGGGCGTCGGCAATGGGGCAGCAGTCGCCGACCCAATATTTCGGCAAGTGACTGATGTATATAAATTCCGCCGCCCCTTCTCTGAAATTTGAAAATCACACCTCCTCTGTTGTCTAAGTCAGTCGCCATTCCCCACGGCCAATTAAATGATCATCCATCATGCTAGCCCCTAATCCAGGGCAATCAACGGCCCATGTGTCGTCGATAATGATTAGTGCCTCTATGTTTGTAGAGACCACTTCTAAGGAATACGATGCGTTTAGGTAAGGGTTATAAACAATATGCAGAAAACATCTTTGTCGGCAATTTTAAAAGAGGAGTTTAAAACACAGTATTGATATTAATAACTATAAAAGATATAACTAAAATCTAAAATAACTTTGATTTTAAATAAAATATAAAACATGGCCCATTCTGTTATTGTCATTAAATACTAATGTTTCAAGTCAGCCCCCTAATTTTTATTTTCCTAACGTTCGTTCGGAAAGAAAAATCCCGAAGACTACTCATTAATTTGACCCTCAGTGATTTCCTACTTACAACTGGTGGCATTATTACCAGTCCGACGGTCTGGCTTTCTGCTATATCAGCCAGCAGACGATGCGTGAGGGGAACATCGGAAACAGCAAATCTGAAGGCAGCTTCATCTCCAGGGGTCTCTCTGGTTTGAGGGAAGAGAACCTGTACCCTAAGGCGGGGAAATTTAAGCGTCGTTTTACACAGAAGGGAACATTTCGACTTAGCAAACGAGTCTGACAACTTTATTCATGAAAATTATCAATAAAGTGAATATTATATTATTTCGTCAAATTTTAACAATCTACGGTCTACCATTATAAGGTGGAGCAGTGCAACAGATAACTTTTCATGCAATTTAATAGTTTTTCACTTCCGATTTTTTAAATAGTTTTTTAACTTCCAATTTTTAACCTTTTAATTTTGTTAAACTACTTATACTAATTCTAATACAGTAATAAACTGTGTTTTCGACTGTAAGACACGGTATTTGTGCCTTTTTGCTTCACCTGTTTTGATAACTTTTAAGCAGAAGCCATTTTCCCAGAAATTACGGTTCCCGGCAAATAAGCTAGCAGTTAACTGTATATAAATGAAGTTTTATTATGAAAGCACAAATAATCGGGAACCAGACAAGTCAAAACGGTCATTTAACATGACCATGTGGTGTTCTTCGGATTTTATCGTTAACCGTTTGTAACGGTGCTTAAGTAAATTTGATCCACGAAAATTACTCCCATAAACAAAACAAACACAAATTCGATGGCAGTTCATTTAGGGGGAATTTTGGTCTGAAATGGGGGAAAGATATATACTTTTTCATTGGGGGAATACGGAGATTGAGACCCCTGATCTCCAACGGCTTCTCTAACTGGAAGGACACCACCTCAAAGCATCAGCAGACGGGATGTCATAAGGAAGCCGTCGAGAGACATGTGAACCTGCCGTGCATCGCCAAGGACATTGGGGAAACCTTATCGAGCACACTCTCACAGGAGAAAAAACAACAACCGGACACAGCTCATCACCATTCTACAAAGCGTCCGGTATCTTGTGCGACAGGGGTTGTCATTGCATGGACGTAACGAACATGACAGCAATTTCATCCAGATATTAAGATTACACAGCTGGGTGGACTCATCCAAAATACAGTGACTTTAGATGAAACAAAACAAGGTCACTTTCGCTGACACCCAGAACGATATTCAGACTACAGATGCCATGAACTGATCTGTTGTTGCGAGTCTTCGGCAAAAGAGTCGAGACTCTCGATCTTTGGAAAGTTTGTTTAGACAGTATCCTAGTGCAGACTTATATGTGATGTGTTCCATTGTTTCAAATGTTTAATGTATCATCAGTGTATGTTGATATTCTAAATACTTGTATTATAGTTATATGGATATTTCATATGTTATCAGGGTTTCCCGCAGGATTTCTTGAAGGCATGTCGGATCCCAGACCCCACCGCCCGCGACAAAAATCGGCTACCCCCCCCTGCTTAAACTACCAAGCCTATTCCTCCACCATCACTTCTCTTTGAATTATCTTTATTTTGGAAATTATAACTTTCATACAACTGAAACTATTAAAAAATATTTCTTCTACAATCGCAATTCATAATTCAATAAAAACGTGTTGACCTAACTCCTTTGAAGGCAGTGTACATCAAATTACTAGGATGCACTTTTTATGAAATTAATTTTCAATCATACATGGTATTCAGATTCGTTGAAAAGCCTAGCTTTATCCGACGTGAAATTCTGTCATGACCGCTCGTTTTTTTTCAAAATCTTTTTTTCATTAATTGTTTTTGGATGCAACAGAAATAAATAATTAATATCAGTTATACTACATACAGACATTAAAAGCCGCAATAATCACCGCTGTTTTTAAATACTTGAATATGCGGTTATTAATCGACATAAAATATGGGCCAGTATCTCCATATTGTAAAAAGCGTGTTTTCCTACAATTTGTACAAAAGCGCACGAAAATTGCCATGTACAAGGTCACGGATGCCTCGTGAAAAACTCGCGTACACTGGTCACATGCCAGAGCTCCAGATAAGGTTTTAGCCTAAAGGGTATTTTACCCCTGATATTTTTGTTAAAGTGTATTTTACCCCCTGTCCATCAGCTCTAAAGGGTACAGGGCTCAGCCTAGGGACACATTTTAGGGAGAAGTCACTTTTCCCTCAGTTCAGTTTAGGGAGAAGTGAGGCCACTTCAAGGAGAAGTGTTTTCCAAAATGCGCTTAACCATAATTTTGCTTGTTATTACCATCATCAGACCATGTCAATCAATTATCATAGTACCAAGTCCATCATCGTCATCAGGTCATTATCATCATCAAATTCTCCATAAATTAATAACAAGATATTTTCAAGTTGTATTACATTATTCTAGTTTCCAAGTTTTTTTTCCAAGTTTCCATTCTAGCAATATACACATCAATAAAAGTTTAAATTTAAATACTTTTTTTATCTAAACGTTCACAGTGCATCATAAAACATTTTTTTTTTGGAATTAAAAATTAACTATATTTTAATTATATTTTGTTAGTTATTAATTCATTTTTTTTTAAATAAAACACTTCGTTAAAATTACCTCGCAATTATTTATCTAATTTCAAACAATAAAATCCATTAAAAACCAGTCATTAATAATAACACATGTTAAATCTAAGAAGAGTGACAGCGTGATGTAATCAATTAGATTGGGCTTTCAAATCTGCAAGCATTAGCAAACAAGCTAATAGCAATGGTGTTGGTTTGACTTCAAAAAGTCTTTGATGTGACTGCTGAGATGGGGCCATTGTCTAGCAGTTTGTAGAACTAAGCATTGTAACATAATTAGCATGTGGTCAGTGAGAAAAGCATCAATCAATACCACTGTACCTGAACAATGCAAGCACTGTTGATAGAGCATTAATGAATTAGCATTCCAGAGGAAATGAAATGTGTGAACAAAATCAGACAGTTGCATGGAATAAAATGGATATTTAAATGGGGTCATGAAATAAACATCTTGGAATTAAAATGGAAACTGTATTACCAGGGAAATTATTGGATATTAACATGAATATTTACATCTAGTATGGATTGATATGTGTTTTGCATATCAGGTAATTATGTGCGTTTTTGAAATGTACTTTGATTACGGTCTCTTTTTTATGGAAGTTGACTTCAGAGCTTTTATGACTGGTGTCTGATGGATAATTATTACTATGCGAAGTTTAAAACAGACTGCAAAGTGGACTTCTCCTTGATGAAATTTATGGGCGATGTCAATAGCTCCATGGTGAAGTTATCACCCACATCAGTCGCCTGCACGGCTATGCCCTGGGGTATTTGAGAAATTTAAAGGGTATTTTCATTTTTAATGCAAGACTGAAAGAGTATTTTATGTGCATGTTATACACACATTAATATTGGCAAATTATAGAATAAATTGAGTTTAGATAACAAACTTAAGTCGATCAAAGTATTACATTTACTGAGTAGTTGCTTCTTCTGTGTGTATAATATGAATGTACATCTTATCACATAAGAACTGGGTATTCACTATTGGCACAGCTTGTGCAAAATAAAGTTACACTGCCTGTGTGTCAGGTTAGTTAACAATAACTATAAACTTCAACTGTAACAGTTTAAACTTTGAACTTTTTTCAACTAATTTTCTACACTTCTTAGCACTTCTTGGCCCGGGGCTTGTACCCCTGAAATAGTCTCTTCTTTCTTCTCTTTTTATCCTTAAGCCAGAACAGTACTGCACTAGTTGGGTCATAGGATGTCACAGGAACTTGGTACATATTCATGGCAATCATAGATCAAAATTCTCCTCTTTCAGAGAGCTTCTGTACTTATTTTTCAGTCTATTCTGGGTGCTGAAACTTCGTTCGCACTCCACACTTGTAACAACCATGCATAGTCCTATCTTGCACAACTTGGCAAACTCAGGTAATCCTCTACTTCCATGAATCTGGATAACTCTTTGGCAGAGTGTTGTTGTTGATAGGTCTTTGTAGGAACCTGCAATCATCCCTTTTAACCATGGCCATTCATCAACCAACTTATCCCTGTCTAGTAACTTGCTGATGTTCTTACTCTCCTCTTCAAACCCAGCTTCCATATCTCCACTTACAACAGTGACCTCCTTATCTTCACCATACAAACTACTCAAGGCCTCTAAAGCAGCATCCACAGTCACTTGCTGGGGAACTGTTTACAACTTGTGGACTCAAGTTTCTTAAAGTGTTGTTTTAAGGGCCCATTTGGGACCAAAATTCGGCATTTGGGGCCAAAATTCGGCCCCATTACCCTGCTAAAAAAGTATATATTTTTCCCCTATATTTGCCTTTAAATTCCCCTCAGAATGTAAGCTTTATTTCGAAAATAATTTGACCAAAATCAGACAAAAATTGACTTAGAGGCATTTTCATAAAAAATCCCAGCAATCTTTCATCAAACCAATTTAGTGCATAATCTAAGTTATCATTTCTAGCAAAACAGCTGATTAATTTTTTATAACAAAGTAGAATATAAGTATGTAATAATGCTTTTCTAAAAAAATATAATTCCCCTTTTGCCGAAAATTCCCCATCTGAAGGGCCTCGCCACCTTTCCCCCAAAGGTGAAAAAATAACACTGTTTCTGAACACTTTACTGTCACCCTTTCTCAATCTGTCAGGGTTCGCGCTGGCGATCGCCAATGTTGCCAAATGAGACAAAATCGCAAAAGTGGCGACAAATTTTCAAGTATGGCGATTTTTCTGGAGACAGCGTTCTTTGTCAGAATTATTTACTATTGAAATGATGTAAGCGCCATTTTAGCCGAAGCAGTCTTGCTGACTCGGTTAACCTCGACAGCTATCGTGCATGTATTAATTTTTAGTGATGCAAGTGGTACGAATGAATTAACTGAAGCGTGAAAGTGAATGCATAGCGATAAGGTGATAACATGCGACTGATTATATGGCCCAAGGCAATTAGATTGGCATATTAATTGCTTTTTCTTTAATCGTCGATACCGGCAATTAATAGAATAGTGCAATGTTTGTAACAGATTAAGGACGAGATCAAACGCTAATTAGAAATCAAAACATAAGAATGCAGTGTTTTCAACACGCTGACGTTCATGACTACACAGGGACCTATAAAAACAAATAGGTCCCTGGATCAAATAAGCAAAAGTCCATAATTGGCATGAAATGTTGAATTTGAAAATGAAAATTCACTTGTCAAAATGGCCAATTCAGACGTAAATACTCCTTGTAAAAAACGTTTGTAGGATTCTGATGACATCTCATCTCCATCTAACATGCTCAAACTTCAAAATTCTCCAGTGAACAGAAAATTTAAAGACTGTTGGAAGTTGGAATTCTTTTAGTCTATGATCATAATATATATAGAATTGCTGATAATTGATGTCTTCTGTATATTTTCAGTTTCCTTTCCAGTGTACCTTGGCTTGCCTAATTTTTGCCATTGTATTTATATGTGTATATTTATGTATTAATATGTATCATATTTATAAGTAAAATAATAACATTTATGCATCGTTAAATGTCTACTTTAAAAACAAATATTGATGATGTTAATACACATATTAATAGTGCATTGCTAAAATATTTCTTGTTGCAACCATTATGCTCCATGGACATATTTTACTCCATTTGTACATGTATATGAAATATGCTGTTTTGTTACATATTAAATTGATTAAAGAGATATATGGTGTTTTGTTTATTTATTGTATTCTTCATCAGGAATAATTATTAATGCATTACAGTAAGAGTGAAAGTATATAGTATAGTTATATATAGTATGCCACTCGAACGTCTCTTACTAAAAAATATATGTGCGACGTCTGATTGGCTCAAAGTTTTCAAATTTGGGAAAAAAAGTGGCGACAACTTTTCAAAAGCCAGAGCGAACCCTGTCTGTGTTTAATGTTCTTCTCCAAACATGACACATAAATCTCTCTTAACTTTGAAAAGACATCATTGGAATTGTCCTTGTGTGACATTAGATCTTCGCCATTTAATGCTGCACGCTTTGAACCATCCTCTTTTGTCATTATTTCAATGCATGCTTTCATTTCCTTCAATCTCTCTCCATCTTTTGTTTTTAAATTCTCAAGTTTACCGAGACATTGATCTATATGAGATTCAGTTTCAGTGAACTGAAGAGACTGTTCTTGAAGCTGTTTACTCAGGATTCCTAGCTACTCATGGATGTCTAACATGAAAGCTACCAAAAGAACAGTTTTGTAGTTAGTGAAATATTTCAGCAGGCCCTTTGCAACTGCATTCCCTTCAGCAGCAAAGCAAGAGAGGGTGGCACAGACTGAGTTATAACTTGCATACACTGCCCTATACTGCTTCTACTGCATTTTTTGGACCAAGCCACCTTATACTATGAGGTAACCAGGTTCCTTTACTCTAAGCTCTGGCTCATCGAGTATTTCTTGCATTTGCTTTAACTTGGCTGTGCGGTTGCTAGATCCACTCATAAAGGAATACGATGCACTGAACTTCTCTCTAAACGTCACAAGTTCCTTGTCTTTCTTGATTGCGTCAGATACCGATAAGTTCAATCGATTGTCAATACAGTGAGTCTGTACCACAAATGGGGTGTATTTCGATTTCAATTGTACTCATACACCAGTGTGCTTACCCATCATCACAGAAGCCCCGTCTGTAGCTAAGGACACAATTCTTGAACTGTCAAGATGCAGCCCGTTGAGGTAGTCAGTTAGGCAAGTAACAATAGAGTGGACCTTTCCATCTGCCAATTCAACATTACCTAGGAATTGAGTGATAGCTGCACCATTTTTCACATATGGGATACATATAGATAGATCACATACACGATGTGACGCCATTTTTGTGTTGATGGTTCACTTGATTCACTGATTTGATTCAAAATCTAACTTACACCATTAGCTGAACTGGATTATTGGTAAAACCGGTTACGCAGTTTAATCGATTAAAAATACGTATTGAGATTTTCAATGATTAACGTTACGTTCTGGGTCAATTTTCAATGCGGTTTTTTTCAAATTCAATTCGTAAATACGCGTCTTATCTGGAGCTCTGCACGTGCTTAATTGCGGTGTTTATAAGAACAAAATTACGTTTGACGACGTTAAATTGTGTTTTCAAATGAGGCCCTATATTACATTATTCGTTTCTACAATTTTGATTGTCAATTTGTAAAATGGATAAGGAAATTACCGGGATAAAATAAAAGGTTATATATAATAATCAAATGTTTTAAAATGCCTGTTCATTTTTCTTGTCAACGCCAGTAATTGTTGTCAAACACGTTTTTAGTAAGGTATAAACTCCGCCCTAAAAATTGCAGTGTTTGATTGTCTAATGAAATTGTTGTGGGCGGGTTTAGTCACTTGTCAATAACACTGTTTAAAGTTAGACCTTATCGATCTATAAGGCGTTTGTTTATGGCCCTGTGATTACAGATCGATGTAATAGATAAAGCGATTAAGGGTTGTCGCTTAAAAAATTAAAGCATGTCGGCGTTATTAAAGCATGTCGGCAAATGACTAACTAATCTGAAGGCATGTCGGGCCCGACAAGTGAAACAGGCCTGCGGGCAACCCTGGTTATCAAAGATTTTTATGTGCATCTGACAATTTTTGATATTGTTTACCAGTTATAAATACGATTTTATTTAAAGCATGAATTTTGACTTTGCATCTTTAAGATATTATTGCATTCATGTAGTTATTGCGTGCTATTGCGTCAAATCTGGGAGGTCACAGAATACCGCCCCCTTAACCTGCCTCGCCGCCCCAATGTTGAAAAGTTGCTGACACCAATGAGCAAGTAATTTATTAAAAAAAACAGAATGAATTTTGCATTTAATTACTAAAACAAATGGGCCCTTATTTAGTTTAAAATTTAATTAAAACTACCATTAAGGTTGGAAATCAATGCAAACTGTGATTTACTAATAAAATATTCAGGCATAAATAAAGCATATATTATGGGCTCAAAATGTCCCAGGGTGAAAGATGTTTTTTGGGGCGAAAAGTCACGATTCGTCAAAAACCAAGCTGACATTATAGAAAAACGGCACAGATAGAATTATTTAAAGTGCTGGTCAAATTGTCAATCATAGTCTATTATGGAGCATACAAAAGATGTGGGTCAACAAATGTATACAAATTAACTAGTCTAATTCATGAGACATGCTGCGAATTTAGTGTTACTTTTTATATAGGGCTAAATTCGCTGCAATGCCTAAAAGCCGAAAGACCATTTATGTGGTGGAAACCTAAAAGTTCAAATTTTCATATATTTCCAACGTATTTTACTTGAACAACACCAAAACTGATTAACATGAACAAAAATTTACCTTATGCATTTAATTCCGATTTAAACTTGTGTATAAATCTATCACATGTTTGTAGAAATTCCCAAAATTGCAGCCTCGTTCAGCACTCAAACCAATCAGAGTGAGGCTATCCTGATACTGACCAATAGAATGACGTAACACGTCTACAGCGGAGCATCGATTAAAGTTTACACAGTGGAGGACAGCGAGATTATTTAAAAATGCAATAGTGTGTAGGTTTAAATGGCTCAGGCATGAAAGTGTTTTCATACAAATATTCATGGAACGTTAATTAGGAATGTTAGGAATGGTTTATCTGTCCAGGTATGTAACTTTTATTGCAATCGTTGACAATAACTATCTAATTTCGGGACGTGAAAGAAGCGATAAAAATCCTGTCGGAATAATATAGACAAAGAAGTAAAACTTTCCACCACAAAAATGGTTGTTCCCCGGTACAGCCCGTCAGCAAACATTGCCCATATAACAAGGCAGTAAAACGACAGCTATATCCCCCGCCGTGATCCTTCATTAGATTTTAATGGTGACTTTGAAGTATCACACTGACTTTAATCAGTTTCATGAAAATTCCTTAAAGGACATAGGAGATATGGAGCTGACACGAAAATGCAGGCTCAAACATTTGACCTTTTAGAGTGACATTGACCTTGAGGTTGCAAGACTGCTCCATGCCTTCTGCGCATTGCCTCAATGTGATAAACATTTGAGCCAAGTTTCATAAAAATCCTTCAAAGGGCATAGGAGATATGGAGCAGATATAAGAATGGAGGCTCGAACATCTGACCTTCAAGTGTGACCTTGAGGTGGCGTCACTGCCTCAGGCCTTCTGCACATTGTCTGAATGTGATAAACATTTGAGGCAAGTTTCATGAAAATCCTTTAAAGGGCACAGGAGATATAGAACGGACATGAAAATACAGGCTCAAATATTCAACCTTCAAGTGTGACCTTGACCTTGAGTTGGCGTGACTGGCTTATGCCTTCTGCACATGGTCTAAATGAGCAAAACATTTGAGCCAAGTTTCATGAAAATCCTTCAAAGGGTATAGGGAATATGGAGCGGCACGAAAAACGGACACGAAAATGGAGGCTCGAAAATTTAACCTGCAAGTGTGACCTTGACCTTGCGTGAAAAGCCAATGCCTTCAGGACATCGTCTCAATGACCTAAGCATTTGAGCCAAGTTTCATGAAAATCCTTCAAAAGGCATAGGAGATATGGAGCGGACACGAAATGGAGGCTCGAATATTTGACCTACAAGTGTGACCTTGTCCTTGAGCCGGCGTGACTGACTCATGCCTTCCAGTGCTCCAGCTAGGCCTAAATAGCAGGGCGCAGCGCCCGTTCCTCTTTGCCCCCTGCCCTGCCCTCTTTGATCTCGGCTATGCTGTATATATAACCATATACTAGTTTATTGAGCCGTCGTGTCTATATACATATACTACGCAATGAACCAAAACGGATGCATGCTGCGTCAACTTAATCTCCTGAGTAAATACCGATCAACAAAATCCATGGATACATGTATATTATGTCATTTATCTTGTCTTTGATCAAGTAACGCGCTCGCTCATTTTGCCGATCGGATTATGATGCTCGGACACTGTTTATTAAAATGGCTATTGATTTACCCCATCGTCACTTGACATATTCGTAAAGAAATTATTCATGAATATGCAGTTTGTGCATCTGGCGAATGCACTCACGTTTCCTATGAGGTGTCCTTGACCTTGCAGAATTTCTAGCAAAACACGTTTTTATCATGGAGATACATGTCAGAAATACGGTACTGAGTACACACTTGTTCGTGTAATGAGAAATTATTACTAAAATAGACTGCGAGCAGTTGAGACATTATTTACGAATAAAGCGCATCAAACCCACATATCGCCTGTAGATTCTACGTTAATAAAAATAAGTGAAACTCTTACCGTATTATAATATATTTCAATCCTATGTAAATTATCCCAGCATAGAAAACCACAAGCATTTCAAAATGAAACACGACAAATTGCATCATAACTCTGTACTTTCCCATTTACGGCACAAGAACAACAAAACGTTTTCAAAATGTTTGCTGACGTAAAATTTTACATTTGTGGTCAGTAACTCGTCGACATCATGTCGGCTTCACATCAAAGGCCTGTTTTGCACTCTGATGCTCCAACAAAATCGTGTGCATGTTACGCGTAAAAAGGATTTTGGAAGTACTAAAAAAATGGGCAGGGTAGTAAATGCCAAAGTGTGAATTGTAACAATGAATGTTTTAACAGTTTAATTTAATGTGTAAAGAATGAAAATTTTTAATGGAAATGAAGGTATTTATTAATTTCATATACTTAAAGAGCGGTTATGAAATTTGGGGTCTCACGTTGATTTACAAAAGTGGAATATCAAATTAAAATAATTTCATCAAGAATATTTTGTTGCCCAACTACATGTTTATTAAAGTCAATTACATATCTCCATGACCAAATCGTGTTATGTTGTAAAAATGCGTGAAATATTTCTTAACGCTAGCGACGTCATGAAATGCTCGTGGAAAACATGCGTGAAATGCGCATACTATTTCCTAACGCCAGAGACCTCACGATATACTCGTGGAAAGCATGGATACAGCTGCTGGTAAACGCTTTCGTACGTGTATAATATTTACCACAACCGTGTCCTGTAACAAGATCATGTTATAAACTGACAATGTGCCGTAATGTCAATGTAAATGTATTTTTTTACGTAACGGCAGTTAGCGAGAGATCGTTGGGGTTCTGACTCAAGCGTTTTAAAATCAATTAATCAGTAAAAAAATCGGTAAATACGCATTGGAATACGTATCAACATTCAACTACAGAATAAACGTTTTTCTCGTAATTTGATGTATACAACTATCGAAATATCGTTGATTACCAATAAATTTTATGAACAGTCCAACACTGTACTTTGTAATGAAATGCATGTTTTCCATTTTGTTTTTAAGTATTTAATAAGCTTCCAGTCACATATTTAAGTTTTATTTTGAAATACTAACTTACAGAACAGTTTATTTTATGAAATATACATGTTTTCGAACGTTTCATTTCGGACGTATGTTTGTATATAGCAAATACAATCCAATGCATTTGATTATATTTATATTAGGTATAGTTAAAACTGTTAAATTTAAATGCTATTGATAATATTTGGGGGTTATAATTACAGATATTTCATTTAAATAAATATACTGAAGTTTCTTATAAACAACTTCAAATAATTTTGCTTGAAAATAGGATTGTATGTTGTATGATTGTACGATGTATAAAAAGAATAAGGAATATTCTTTAAACCATTAATTTCGCTTCATATATAACATATGTTTGTGCATTTTTTGAAGCATATATATTGGTATACCCCTGCAAAAAATAAGAACACGCGCAAAAGTGCCCTTTTCAGGATTTAGCACCCTGCCCTTTTCAAATCCTGGCTGGAGCGCTGCCTTCTGCACATCGTCTCAATGACCTAAACATTTGAGCCAAGTTTCATGAAAATCCTTCAAAGGGTATAGGAGATATGGAGTGGACATGAAATTTAGGCTCGAATATTTGACCTTCAAGTGTGACCTTGACCTTGAGCCGGCGTGACTGACTCATGCCTTCTGCACATCGTCTCAATGACCTTAACATTTGAGCCAAGTTTCATGAAAATCCTTCAAAGGTATAGGAGATATGGAGCGGACACGGAATGGAGGCTCGAATATTTTATATGGAGCGGACACGAAAATGTTACGGGCAGACAGACAGACGGATGCAGGGCATTCCTATAATCCTCCTCCCAATTCGATGCGGGGGATTAAAAGTTTGCATAGGGCTTACAAGTATGCTCAATGACCCTATTACCGGGGTATTCTGATTTTCATATTTTACCATGCCCTGTATAGTCATATCCGGTTTCGTTTTTAGACAATCGTTCGCGCCAACTGTTATCTAACAAAAAATGAAAACACTGTTGTCCCGAAATGTTAATAGATAAAGAAATAACAATAATTATATCAAGCTATTCTATTTTTGCCCAAATGATTGTGTTTTCAGGCATAAAATTTCTCCATTTTTATCAAGTACATGACAAAACACCACTTGCAAGCGTTTGCACTAAACTTCGGACCATTCTCACAAATCAATTAAATTTCAATTACAAATGTCAACCTGACCATGGAAAGGTAGGAAGTCTGAAATGATTTTATGTTTATTTTGTTTGTATTTGCAGCATATAGCTATTTGCAGCATATAGCTATTGGACACAAATGGGAACCCCATCAGTTGAGTCTGTGCAGTGCTGATTTGATTTCATGGGCTTATTAAGAATAAAACAGTCAGTTGAGTGTCTGGTTTTCCAGAAACCACATTGAGGGACAGAACCTTTTCAACTCATATATTTAACAAGTATTTTTTTTTCCATTAATGGTCACAAATATAAATTCAAAATGATACATCATATTAGTTGTTTTTTTGCAGTATTCTAAATGTGTCAGCATGCAGAAGTGTAGTGCAGTAAAACTGTGTGTGTGAATTTTATATATGGGTATACCAATTACCCGGGAATGTTATTTTTTTACTGGCTTGCAACATATAACAAAAAAGGAATAAAGACTGTTGGTGTATTGTAACAATACAACTTTCTTCTATCAAAATAATACAAATTTATCAAAAAAAGATCACAAGTTTAAACAACTGTTGTTTCAACAATTTGTGTATGTCATTACTACATTAGCCATCTATGTTCTGGCAATACACCTATTACCGTGGATCTGAATATCAGCTAATCAGAATTCAGGGTTAAACAAATGATACTGTAAGACACATCAGTCATATTACATTATATTTGCTAAAATTTTTATCTATTCTCTTTACATATTTATAGTAACTGATAATTAATGTTAACAATGCTGTTGAAAACAAACTTTTACAAGACTTAAAAGTTTAAATAAGTTTATTTACCTTTAAAAATGACATTATTGAATGGAAACCAAAGTTGACTGCAGCTAGCAGCATAATTTTAACAAAGGGATGGACTTTGAACAAAATGTTTGCACATGTGGGCGAAATGTATGTCTTTTGGAAATTCCTGGTAATAGGTATATGGAGTACAATATACATGTAAAAAGATTTATTTATTAAATAAAACATATATTTTGTTTTAAAATAGGTAAAATTTATGTAAATTATAGGACCATACAATTTCCAATTTAATTCAAATGTTAAGTACACCGGTAATAGGGTTAAACAGCATACAGCTAACAAATTAACAACACAAACTTTGTGACAAAGGCTTGTCATACACACCATACACGCTCTTCATATTTTGTTCTTTCGCGATTCCCATGTCAACATCTTTCTTGCCAACATGCTGCTTTAACTGCAGAGGGGAACAGTCACCAAAAGGATTCCTTCTTTTTGGCATTATAAAATCTTTTTCAGCCCGCTAAATTTCACAAAACAAGATTGTAAACTTCCGGTTTGAAGATACACGCGCAATTATGAACCCAAAGTATATTTAATGAAATTAACGTGGACAAACACTTATTTATCACGTACGGTTTATATAGCGCTTAACATTACCTACACAGAGATCTTAGATCTATATGTTCTTTATCCAGAAGATATACACAGTGGTTATGTTAATGTTTTTTTCAACAGTTGGTATCTCTTTATACTTATGTTGTAAATTTATTTATTCAAATTAAATAAACAACTTTTTCTAAGAGATTATACTTTATTTATATTATATGAAAAAAAACATAATAATAATGCACTTTTTCTAATGGACCACGAGGGTATGAAAATATGTAAAGAAATGTTTTAATCATGCACTATAACACCCAAACTAAGTGGAGTCGGCATACACAGGTGCCTGCGTTTAGTGTGAGCCTACGACTAGATGCACTAGGCGCGTTTTTAAATGTATATGAATATAGATCTATATTGACCCAGAATTCATATGTCATAACTTTGTTCCAATATTTACATTTTGTTGATTCATATTTTAATTATTTATCATAGTAAATGGTTTATGGAAAAAAATGTGCACGTACCTTCGATGGAAATGTTAGTACATGTACCATGTGCCTTTAAACCAAAGTGAATGAGCTTGATATACACCAATTGCTACTCAGTACGCATTCTTACAGTGAGGTGACGGAACATTGTGAATAACGTACCTTCAATGGAAATGTTAGTACATGTACCATGTGCCTTTACACCAATTGCATTCTTACAGTGAGGTGACGGAACATTGTGAATAACGTACCTTCAATGGAAATGTTAGTACATGTACCATGTGCCTTTACACCAATTGCATTCTTACAGTGAGGTGACGGAACATTGTGAATAACGTACCTTCAATGGAAATGTTAGTACATGTATCATGTGCCTTTACACCAATTGCATTCTTACAGTGAGGTGACGGAACATTGTGAATAACGTACCTTCAATGGAAATGTTAGTACATGTACCATGTGCCTTTACACCAATTGCATTCTTACAGTGAGGTGACGGAACATTGTGAATAACGTACCTTCAATGGAAATGTTAGTACATGTACCATGTGCCTTTACACCAATTGCATTCTTACAGTGAGGTGACGGAACATTGTGAATAACGTGTTGTCATACTGTTCAAATACATTTTTTTCATGTACAGGACGTTGTGCAATGAAACAGTACGTGTATGAGTATTACTGGTCCCTTTACTTAATTTTATTTGAACGTATACTATAAATAATTGTCTTCGTAGATGTGACAGAATGATATTTGAACTCCAAGTGGATGCAGAGTCGTGGAGTTTATCAGGTATATTGCCTTAAATTTCCTTGTCGATGATCTGAAAATATGCACTGACGATATGATCTTGATAAAGAAAATTAAGTACCCAGAGTGAACCCATATTGTTAGAACTTGCTAATTATATAATTCATATGGGATAAATTACTAGCAAACCGCCTGAGCCAGCACTATTTGCTATGATCGTATACTGGGTAGACACCCGTTTCATAACCTTTCACCACAGCACAGATGCAAATAAATTCAACGAACATGCTTTTCACGAGAAAATGATATCAAAATCAATCATGTAAATAATATTTTAGAAGTGTAACATGTTAATAATGACCGTGAATTGCAACCATAAATCAATGAAATCAAAGATGTGTCTATAGATCTCTGGTGAAATATACTGGCTCACTGCGTTTCTCGAAAGCTGTGTTGAATTTGCATCTACGTATACCTGTTACATATCCTTCTCAACAAACTCGAAATACGTATTTTTTATTAAAATTTTAACATGAAATGGACGTTTCTTTCATACCACCAATGCTGCACGCTTTACCTTCATTAATGTTAATTCTGCCCGTGAAGATCCCTACTATTTATTTTAGTAAGTTTTATAGATTCTCACTGGAAAATTAAAAAAAAAGAAGAAAGGTATTTTATGGCCAAGGTGAAAACAACTGAAACTTTAATTTACATTATGAGTGTTTAAACAATTATATTAGCTGTAGATTTTTGGTGTAATTTATAAATACTGGGTATTTTATCATTGTCTGTGTTAACATTATAATTTTATGCAGACAAAGATTTATAAATAATGCACCAATCAATTTCCCCTACACCAAGAAACAAATAGTTTTATTTTACCTTTAATAGTTCCGGAGTTATTCGTTAAAGCAAGGCTATGTAAGAGTTTAGGCTGATACAGCAATATTGTTACTGAATTTTAGTATCTAACCTGCCTTTGACTTAAACTTAGTTATCTCTTAACTGATTCTCCCAAATAAAGTCGCATTTTGAAGGATATAGATCATTGGTATAATTACCTTGATTGTTTATTTATTTTATTTATTATTATTATTAATTTTTTTTTGTATTTATTTAATATACGTTAACCAAAAACAGGGGGACAGAAGAAATGAAGATAAATTAAGTTACGTGGTGGGGTTTAACCATGCCAATCTCGTTCATTTATCTTTGGGTTCTATTAACATCACAACAAGTTGTTTGAAAATGGCGACGACGGAACGAAATATGTTGTAAATATCTAAACGTTGAACATGACCGCAAACTGAGTTGCAGTTACTTTACGCGATTACGGTATTTAAAAGAATATGTGCCGGACATACAGTTTGATTAAATTCTAGTGACCATTTGATTTTGACTGACTCAAAATAAAAAAGTGTCTGAACGTTTCAGCGAAACTGATTGTTGTATATTTATTCTGGACTGGAAGTTTTAGCTAGCACTTAATGCCCTGTCTTTAAATAGAATTTTTGCTCGTGCATCCGAAAACACAATCCGAATTACTATAACTGTAAAGTGAATTGTATATTTTTGCAGTATCTGAAAAGGAAATCCTTTAAATGTCAACCAGTAAGTGACTTGGTCATTTAAAGCACCAATTAATGACATTAAATACACAAATTATTCACTACCGTACAACAATTTTGGAATTAAATTAATGAAATTTCGTTCTAAAAAATCGCATATTTAGTACGGTTCTCCAAGGATAATTGCCCATGTATGAATATCTCCCTTGTGTTTATTTCTCACTGGAATTTTGCTATTTTCGATTAAAAAAATACATAAACAATCCCCCTTCCCTTAATTTTACTGACATTTTCCAACTTTTAACTTTAAGTTAGCATTCCTACCCATGAATCGCTGCGTGCAATTTTATCATTTATTTAATATTTAAGAACAATAACAATATAAATATTTATAGATTCATGAAGCCTAAAGTTAAACCTGCACAAGGAAAATTGATCAAGTGTGTAGATTTCGTCAGGCCTATATTGTTACCTTTCAAATAATATAATAAGGATTGTGTATTTATAATGATAAAATTTTCAAAAGCACTAGTTTTCACCAAGATTTGCATTCTTTGATAGCACAGGCTCCAGTACAAACAAAGTGAAACTAAATTGATGCTGTAAACACTCTTTCCCAACCAAAGTAGGTCAGCCAATCAGAACCCACAAAATTATGAGAAGCTTCCAGACAATACAGATCAGTAGGGTCAGGTATAATAACATAACATATATACTGTGGTCCGATGGAGTCACGGTACTAACGATTTTTTGAAGAACCAAAATGGAAAGATAACACTTACAACTTTTAATTAACGATTATAAGGTGTAAAAATGCCTTAAACACACATGGCAATCAACAAAAAAAACATTTTTTTTCATTTGGAATACCTGCAAAACACCAAACCACACAACTGAGTCTATAGGTTAAAATTGACCACTTGAACGACGGAGTCACGGTCATCGGTAACAAGGGAAGCAATCCTTGCCAGTTTTGAAAAGTAAATAGTGTACAGTATAGCCTTGATTACCGGAAAGGAACTTACTTATGTACAAAACCCATGGGGAAATACTCCTACTAATTTGGCACAGACGGCAGAGTAAAAACAATATCTTATTAAATTCTGCAATGAAATCGGATCAGACTCTTAGAAGAAATGCATTATACAAGCATGTTCAGCAAAAAAGAATGTACTTTGCAATATTCTATGCATTTTCAGATAGTTTCCATAATAAAAAGCCGAGACTAAAAAACCGGTGGGTTTTGTTTACAAGAAATGTCCACTAGATGATGTTTATTGTTTACCGCGGAACCGTCCGTACCGCGACTCCATCCGAACAGAGTATACATGAAATAACAACAAAAATCGGTCTTTTAATTACTTTGTTTGCAAAGAGCACATTGCAAATTGTGTTTTATCCAACTCAGTGGTGAGATAACTGAATGTATTAACGCGCGTGCCACAATCATAAATAAGACCCACGAAATTAGCGTGACACGGCATATCCTGGGGTGTCCGTATTCCGATGACATAAGAAACTGATCAATTAAAAAATATTCAGCAAACTTTAAAAATCAAAATATCAACTAATATTGAAAAAATAATCATTTATCTATCAACTACAACAAATGATTTGCCTTTTTGTCACATAAACATGACCAACAAATGGAAAATGCATTAGCCAATACCATAAATCCGCCATCTTTAATTTGTTCCAAATTCCGATGACACAATGTAACAATATGAAATATACTTGTTTTGCTTTGTTTTTTAACATTACTTCACCTTTATGTTATCTATTCATCAATTGTCAACATTGAAGACAAAATTAACTAGAGGTTTCTTTTGTACTTTTTCAGAGTCAATTCCAAGAAAATAAATAAATAATCCAACCCTAAAGTGCACTGATTATTTAAGACAATGGATCATCGGAATATGGACCCACTCGGAATTAGGGCCTTTTACAATAATTGGCTTTTGATTGGATTAATCAGAAACAAGTTATTGACTCGACAGTTGGTCTAGGTTACACAACACTAATAAACGATTCAAAATTTGGCACTCATTTTTGTTGATTTATTCGATATTTTAGTATTTTGTCATGTTTATGTTCATCTGTCTGCTTTCAAGTTATTTTGTCACTTTCATCCGCTTTTTTTGAAGATACTTGATATGAAAGATCGTACATACACACTTTAAATTATAACATAATCATTAATTATAACAAATTCAGCAATACATTGATCATTGATTTGACTGGGAGATGGACAGAATAGGAGCTGATGTGATGATATATGACTTGGGTTGCATGCAGATTTTGGTTGGTACTGCATCTAATAACTAAACTCTGTTGCAGACAAAGTTTTGACAGCTAAAGCCAGAGTTTTTATGCCCCAGGCACCTTGATGCAGGAGGCATATAGTGATCATTCTGTCTGTCTTTCCGTCCGTCCTTCCGTCCGTGACAAGGTTAAGTAGGTTTTACCATTTCGTCTAGTACAACACTTTGATACTTAAACAGTTGTTGCTTATGACCATTCCCTAACCACCCGTATCACCCAACCTCACTTTAACCATGACCTAATTTGGACTTACAATAATTCAAAAGTGTCATTTCTTGGTTAACTAGATTTTACCATTTCGTCTAGAACCAGTATCTACAACACTTAGATATTTACACAGTTGTTACTTATGACCGTTCCCAATCCACCCATTTCACCCAACCTCACTTTGACCTTGACCTAATTTGCATTTAGAATAATTCAAATCGGCTAATTCTTTGTTAACTAGATTTTACCATTTCGTCTAGCACCAACACTGCTTGCTACAACACTTGGATACTTACACATTTGTTGCTTATGACCATCCCCAATGCACCCATATCACCCAACTTTACTTTGACCTTGAACTAATTTGGACTTATAATAATTCAAAAGTGCCATTTCTTGGTTAACTAGATTTTACCGTTTCGTCGATATTTACACAGTTTTTACCTATGACCGTTCCCATTTTTGGAAAAGTGTCTGGTTGGCGGAGGGAAAAAATTTAAAATAAAACAACACAGTCTTGAGTAAATTAATGACTAGAATTTCACAAATGGAAATGGGCAGTGATATTAAAATGTTTAGAAATTATTACATACAAAATCATATAACACAACATTAACTGAATCTTTGCATGATAACCATGATATTAATACCTATAATAGTAACATTAAAAGGCAGTGTTTATCATATAAAAACTACTGTTAAAATATGCTCACTCTTAAACACAGTAGGCCAACGTCAGATATTGTTGGACAATGGCCATATTATATGTATAACAGCATGTTTAATGAAGTGAAAATTAACTGAATACATCTTATTAATAAATCAATATACACCAATGAAATTTGTTAATTATATTATTGATATAAAATTATAAATGTGTACTTAATACAATGATTCTAAGATCTTAATTTGTTTTACTGAGTATTTTCTTCTGACTTTTAGAGGTGCATGATGTACAAAATAAGCAGATCATATGAATCATACAGCAATATACAGTCACAATGCATGTTACATAAAATTTGTCATTTATTCAGCATTTTTTTTTTGGCAATCCGTGTAACAGGTCAAAACCCTTTCATGATGTCATTTTTACGATATCGGTTACATTCCACAAATTGTTATTTTGTGCTTTTTGTACAAAATCAGATCCGAGAACCAAGAAATAAAAAAAACTTGCCCAATGATTTTAAATTTTGCGGTACACAGAAAAATACATAAATACAGTTTGTTGTTATTTATTTTGTGATTCTAACATGACACGCCCACAAAATTCACCATTGTTAAACTACCAATAAACAACCAGAAAAAATAGTTCCCTAACTCTAAAATATAGTTCGCATTGTAATTGCAGAAAATGTTGTCAGGTCATGTTAGAATTGAAATAATGTTTGCATTATTGTTGTTTATCTGCTAATAAACAACATTCAAGTTGATTCATTCAAACTTCACCTTAGTTGTACATTCAAGTTGATTCATTCAAACTTCGCCTTACTTGTACATTCAAGTTGATTCATTCAAACTTCGCCTTACTTGTACATTCAAGTTGATTCATTCAAACTTCACCTTACTTGTACATTTAAGTTGATTCATTCAAACTCTGCCTTACTTGTACATTCAAGTTGATTCATTCAAACTTCACCTTACTTGTACATTCAAGTTGATTCATTCAAACTCTGCCTTACTTGTACATTCAAGTTGATTCATTCAAACTTCGCCTTACTTGTACATTCAAGTTGATTCATTCAAACTTCACCTTACTTGTACATTCAAGTTGATTCATTCAAACTCTGCCTTACTTGTGCATTCAAGTTGATTCATTCAAACTTCGCCTTACTTGTACATTCAAGTTGATTCATTCAAATTTCGCCTTACATGTACATTCAAGTTGATTCATTGAAACTTCGCCTTACTTGTACATTCAAGTTGATTCATTCAAACTTCGCCTTACTTGTACATTCAAGTTGATTCATTCAAACTTCACCTTACTTGTACATTCAAGTTGATTCGTTCAAACTTGGCCTTACTTGTACATTCAAGTTGATTCATTCAAACTTCGCCTTACTTGTACATTCAAGTTGATTCATTCAAACTCTGCCTTACTTGTACATTCAAGTTGATTCATTCAAATTTCGCCTTACATGTTCATTCAAGTTGATTCATTCAAACTTCGCCTTACTTGTACATTCAAGTTGATTCATTCAAATTTCGCCTTACTTGTACATTCAAGTTGATTCATTTTCGAAAATACCATGACTGAATTTCAACACCTGTTGTCTCAATTTCCAATTTCTCCACTCAATGATAAAACAAGCTGTCCAATGAAAAACATTGTTTAGTAAATTAACACTTCCTTACATTTGACAAGCTATGTGTAAACAGCTATAGACCATAAGATGGCTCAACCCACAATTAGAAGATGGATAGATGATTCACCAATGAAAATTGTCCGTTTGCAGGCATATTGTTGGGTTTTACAAGAAATCTGGGGAACAATTTGCAGCTGTTTTTGCCTATGTCTGTGGATGTTTTAAGATCATTTTTTGTGCGTTGTTGATTTGGAATACACTCAACTTATTCCATAAAAATTGTAATAAAAATATTTATGAAACACACACATAATAACCTTATCCATAAAAAACATAAATCCAAGGTATATCACTTTAATAATGTTTTTCCAGAGCAGCCATTTTGACTGATGTAATAAAGTTTATAACTTTCTTTCACTTTTATTGACAAAGATTCATTTTGATGTCAATGTGGTACCTACTTACAGACTTAAAGTTGACCATTTACCAAATAAAAAAAAATAAAAAAATGAAATAAATCCCTACCTACCTTCCTTTTTTTTTGGGGGGGGGGTGCTTATAACCAGAAACAAACATATTTTTTATGCCTAAGTTATAAGTTGTTTGCTCATGATGATTTTTTATGTGTTTGTTATATCTGTTTGTTAACATTACAAATGGCTTTTCTGTTATAGGGACTTATTCACAGATTTTCATATTTTTGAAAAATGTCTTTAAATGTCGTAACTGCATTCTGTGAATAGGTTCCTTTAATAAGACATTCAACAAATTTAATAGTTTTCTTTTATAATTTATGTAACCCCTTTATAAAGCAGAATAATTCATTTTTCAGCAGGTTGTTCCTGTAGGTATTGAAATCCGAAGAATGTCTCGCCCAAGTTCTGCTACATCAAGCTCAGGTTTCTCCACTCCAACCTCCGGGGGATTTGCGCGTCTTCCCCCTATTGTGACCAATGAAGCAGATCGAGCTTTCCTGAGGATCCTCAATGAATACATTGAGTCGGAACTTCAAAAGGTGGACGCAAGTGATGATGAGCAAAGATATATTGTGTATAAAACTGCATTTAACAAGGTAATGCATAACTTATTAAGTCACCACACAATATTTTGTTATATTTTTATTCTAACTGCATTAAGCATTTATAAAATGGATTAATTAGGACTTACAATATTGATGCTGTATGTTACACTAAGTTTAAATCTTGAGTGTTTTAATAGAGATATTGATAATTATTTTGTATTTGTTTCAGTTGACTATTGAATGCATTCGACCGTACAACATGGGTTTTATAACCATGCCTACCTAAGTTAAACTCCAACAAACAGTATACAAATGTTTGTTCAAAGCAACTCTGTCATTGACACTGTCAACAATTAAGTCCTAGCTTTCTGAATGGCTAAACACATTGTCAGTCAAATCTCGTTGTACGGCCAGTTTGCGTCATTCACTAAGCAGTGATTTTGATTTAAATTAAACAATGATTGATTAAGCCTACAAACAACAAATTTGCAAAACATTGTTTAACAATTTTCACATGACATGTTTGCAGATCATTGAGCATGTGACGGCCTACCAGCCGCTGCTGACCACTATCAAGAAGGAGTATGAGGACACCATTGAGGCAATCAAGAAGGCGCAAAGGGAGGCAACTTTCCTGCATGGTAAACTCAAGGCCATGGCATCGGAGCCATCAACTATACGGAACTATCGAAAAAGGGGGGATGAACTGGAGGAAAGGTGAATGAATATTTATAGAAGAATGGATCATGAAAATACTTTTCAGGCCCTCTGCATCATAATGCAGGAGGAATATAGTGATTTGCCATGTCCGTGATTTCATGATTCACGCTTGGATACTTACACAGTTGTTGCTGGTTGTTGCTTATTACCATTCCCAATCTACACATATCACCCAATCTCCCTTTGACCTTGACCTAATTTAAACATAATAATTCAAATGGGCTATTTCTTGGTTAACTAGGTTTTACCATTTCGTCCAGCACCAACACCGCTTACAACACTTGGATACTTGCACAGTTGTTGCTTTTGAGCATTCCTTATCCACCCACATCACCCAGCCTCACTTTGACCTTGACCTTGGACTTAGATTAATTCAGATGGGCTGTCCAGCACCAACCGGTGGCATCTGTGTTTATCAAACACAGTGTTTTGTTTTTCAAATGGAAAGGAATATCATGTTTCAGTTGAGAACTTGGGACTTGCATTTATGACTACAGTTAACGTTGTGTGCTTGTTGTAAAAAAATGGTTTGATTGACTGGTTACTGTTTATTGATTGTTATTTAACTTATTCTCTGATCATTCTCCTGTTTAGCTCACCTGAGCACAAAGTGCTCAGTGAGCTATTTGTATAGGGGACCTCTCCGGCCTCGTCCGTATGCCGTCAACAATTTTGACCGTTATCGCGACATTTTTTATTCAGTCTTGACCTATCTTAACAGTTTGTGTATAACCATAAAATCTCGGATGGGATTGTTAGTGGGTCAGATCACGCCAGTAACACCATAGTTATTGCCCCTTTTTCATGCAAAAAAGTGCAAAAATGCCATTTGCCAACATATAGACCTTTTATCCAATCTTAACCAAACTTTCACAGTTTGTGTATGACCATCAGATCTCAGCAGACGCCAAAAATGGGCCAGATTGTGTTTCAAACACCAGAGTTATTTCCCCTTTTTATTAAAAAAATATTAAAAAATGGACATTATTCAGGATAGAGACTTCATTTTTTATCCAATCTTCACCAATCTTGCACAGTTTGTCTGTTACCATGAGATTACAGTTGAAGTCGAATATAAGCAAAATCGGACCAGAAACACCAGAGTAATTGCCCTTTGTTTGTGAAAAAAATATGCAAAAATGGACATTATCCAAGATTTAGACTTCATTTTTTATCCAATCTTCAACAATTTTGCACAGTTTGTCTATGACCATAAGATTAAAGGTGAAGTCGAACATAAACAAGATCGGACCAGAAACACCAGAGTAATTGCCCTTTGTTTGTGAAAAAATATGCAAAAATGGACATTATTCATGATAGAGACTTCATTTTTAGCTCGACAATTTGAAGAATAGGTGAGCTTTCTAACTACCCTTGGCATCGGCGTCCGCGTCTCAATTTGGTTAGTTTTTATTCGAAAGTCTTGTAACTTCAAAACTACATAAGTTATTCACTTGAAACTTGGAATATACCTTTGTCATCAACTCCAGTGTCAGGGGCAACATTCACCATAACTCTGTTTTGTATTTTGACAGAGTTGTGCACCTTTTTCACATAGATTTTCTGGTTAAAGTTTATATTGAAAAGTTTTGTAACTTCAAAACTACATAAGTTATTCTCTTGAAACTTGGAACTAACCTTTGTCATAAACTCCAGTGTCAGGGGCAACATTCCCCATAACTCTGTTTGGTATTTTGACATATTTATGCCCCTTTTTCACTTAGATTTTCTGGTTAAAGTTCATATTCAAAAGTTTTGTAACTTCAAAACTACATAAGTTATTCACTTAAAACTTGGAACTAACCTTTGTCATCAACTCCAGTATCAAGGGCAACATTTTCCATAACTGTGTTTTGTATTTGACTGAGTTATGCCCCTTTTTACATAGATATTCTGGTTAAAGTTAATATTCAAACGTTTTGTAACTTCAATACTACAAAAGCTATTCACTTGAAATTTGGAATATACCTTTGTCATCAACTCCATTATCAGGGTGAACATTCCCCATAACTCTGTTATGTATTTTGATAGAGTTATGTCCCTTTTTCACATAGATTTTCTGTTTAAAGTTTATATTCAAAAGTTTGGTAACTTCAAAACTACATAAGTTATTCACTTGAAACTTGGAACTAACCTTTACCATTAACTCTAGTGCAAGGGGCATCATTACCCATAACTCTATTTTGTATTTTGATAGAGTTGTGCCCCCTTTTCACTTAGATTTTCTGTTTAAAGTTTGTATTCAAACGTTTGGTAACTTCAAAACTACATAAGTTATTCACTTGAAACTTGGAACTAACCTTTGTCATCAACTCTAGTATCAGGGACAACATTACCCATAACTATGTTTTGTATTTTGACAGAGTTATGCCCCTTTTTCACATAGATTTTCTGGTTAAAGTTTATATTCAAAAGTTTTGTTACTTCCAGGGATCATCGTAGCCCAAAATTTTAGGGAGAAGTGACTTCTCCTTTTGCCGAATTCAGGGAGAAGTTTATCGATAACTGACACTGGCGCGTAAAGCAGCTATTTAGCCAATCAATCAATTGAATTATGTATAATTAATTAATTATAAAGACTACAACCTGTAGTAATGAAAGATAAATACAAAATAGCTTAATAAGTTTTGTTGGCATTAGAAACAGTATTTTCAAAAAACAAGCACTCATGTTTATGTTTATGACAATTGATACTTACACTTCATAAGGCAGTCACTGGTTTCCTTTAAAATAATGTCATGATATGAAGAGTAAATGTTACAATGTAAATTATTAATGCCCTTGATATTTTTCCTAATAACGCTACATGTTATACATCGCTCAGGTAGACAAGTACCGGTATTGTACACCACTTGGTTCTCAGCAAGCTGCACGTGGAAATCGTGCAACATAATTTTCCCGCCATTAGTCAGCGTCAGAACAAAGAAACCACAGGAGAATGAAATTACGTTGTAATGGTGTCGCGTGTTGTTCAGTGCTTTTGTTTGGATGACGTCATTTACTACAAAATGGGAATTGGATTATCTGTTACTTTTCACACGCGGTGTTTGTTACGATTGTGTTAATTGCGGAAATGGAAAATAATTTATCAGTGTATCAGTTTGTTTTAATTTTAAATTAATTGCCAGTTCTAAGGTCAATAATATCAATTAAGCAAACAGCAAATATTAGCAGCCTAAATGTAAGTTCCCTTACAGTACGTAAAACGGTAATAACTCTGAATGACTGTAAATTCTAGTGTAAACCGGCTGATCATATCGCCCAGTGTGTACTTGCTTTCTTGGTTCCCGACAGCCTTTGCTAATAACAGATTTACTTTGAAAGCAAGAAAGCGAAGTCGGGACCTGCAATTGGAATAACCTTATCCGATTGGTTGATTGATTAACACAATGCCAGGTCAGTGATGTGTAACAAACTTTCTCACGCTGTCTACAGATCGATTACGGATAATTGTAGCATCGTTATCTCCACAATCAGATAAACCATGACAGTAGTGGACATGAGATTAGAGGAATAAGCATTAGTATTGGAAATTTTCGGCAATTTTGATTTCCATTTGATCAGATCACAGGGCGAAGTCAGACACCATAACTCTGTTTTGTATTTTGACAGAGTTATGCCCACTTTTTACATAGACTTTCTGGTTAAAGTGTGTTCCAAAATTTTATAAACTATACAAGGCTTCACTTAAAAATATTGTATTTTGACAATTTATGCCCCTTTCACTATCCAAATTATGTACCAACTGAAATCCTTCGAATAGTCGAGCCCGCTGTCCTCTGACAGATCTTGTTCATCCAATCTTCACCAATTGTTTACAGTTTGTCTATGAACGTAAGACTACAGGTAAAGTAGAATAAAAGCATGATCGGGCCAGAAACACCAGAGTTTTTGCCCCTTATGTTTGGAAAAAAACATCAACAAGTTATCAATGATTGGCTTGCACACACGATTTTTGATTCAATGTTGACCAAACTTACACAGTTTGTGCATGACCGTAAAAATTGTTTGAAAAATTTCATTTCCAACAGTTGCAAGACTTGCATGCAGCTATTTGTACATGCAACATTGATGTCTTCAGAGCCTGCATTAACATCATTTATCATCATTGGACAGAAAATTATCAAAGAAAAAGCAAAACTTTACCTTATAACACAGCCATCACAATTATTGCATTGCAACTAGTTCTCCAAAACTGTTTGCAAAAATTACATTAAAATCTACTGTTTCTGCATTTTCCAGAATTGTCAATGACTTAATGAAAAAGGGTCAGGTTAGAATATAGAGAAAAATGATTTGAGAACCATTAGCAAAAAAAAACGCACATCCACTACCCAACTCGTACTTTAGTTAGGCCATTGCACTAACCGATGTTTTAAATCAAAATTGATCCTAGCCCCCTCTGCGTATTGTTCAGATACCTTAATTTTCAAACCTGTCACAACAGTATGGTTTTCATCTGTACCAGTTCTCAGGTGAACGCTTTGGGCCATCATGGCCCTCTTGTTTATTGACGTTTCGGCATTGCGCCTTTCTCAAAATGTGAAAAATATCTTACAAACTACATTTTTGATGTGTATGAACTAAACATATTAATAATGTCAATGTTGAACTAAACATATTAATAATGTCAATGTTGAACTAAACATATTAATAATGTCAATGTTGAACTAAACATATTAATAATGTCAATGTTGAACTAAACATATTAATAATGTCAATGTTTTTCAACGTCAAAATGACGTTGCTTACTATGACGTCATAAATGACGTTACATGAAATTGCGGCAAAATTAAGAAAACATGCCAAACTGAAATGACGTTAGTTATACTGCCATGACTTGCCACTAGTTTACATGGAAAATGGATACAGACTGGTACTCATACATGTATAAAGAAGGCAAATTGTATATGAAAACAAAATGTATAAATCAGACCTTACATAATTATTATTTGCAATTATAAATTAACTTTCAAATTTAGTTAATATTAACAATTTAAGAAAAACTATAAGAAAAAATATATATGAGGCGCGTCGTGGGAAAACCGGCCTTAATGCATGTGCGTTAAGTGTCGTCCCGCATTAGCCTGTGCAGTCTGCACAGGCTAATCCGGGATGGCACTTTCCGCCTACAGTGGATTTATGTTTAGAAGAGACCTCCTTGAAACAGAAAATACCATAAAAGCGGAAAGTGCCGTCCTGGATTAGCCTGTGCAGACTGCACTTTACGCACATGCATTAAGACTGGTTTTCTCACGACGTGCCACATATCATAACACATATTACTATATATTTGCTCATATAGTATTTGATATATATATATAAGTTAAATAATTATATATACATATTTTGTAGCACTAAAAATAAATATGGGTACCTATATATATGTGTGTGTGTAAACATATAACATTCTTACAGTCTTTATGTTATTTATGAGATGGGTATAAGAGTAGAATTTACACTTTAAAAGTAAGTTCATTTTAAATTATTTCTCTACACTTTGACGTTGAAAAACATTGACATTATTATTGATATATTTTTATCCCTTAGGGTATTTGCACTGAGAGTTATCTAATTGTTTTTTCGGTTTAAATTGAGAAGTTTAGTGCAAGGAAGTTAAATGAATGAAATACTAATAGAGTTGAAAATATTAATAGTCTTTTGCCCTACATGTTGATCTATTGAAATTGAATATGAATAATTATTACTTTTTAAGAATAAACATTGTGAAGAAGGACAATGAACGACTGCGGAACCAGCTGTTGGAGTTGAGAGTGAAACATAAGGAGCGTGAGAAACAGGAGAAGGAAATCACAGAACCTCCAAAACGAGAACTCAAGAAGGACCACAGGCTCATTCCAGGTTCATGTACTTGCCTAGTTAATGATTTGAGAGACCATACTTTTTTTTAGTCTGTAAAAATTAGGATGAGTTGAATAGTTTAAATTTTCCTTTTGTTAACAATGTTTTGATTTTGTAAGACTTAATATTTTTTATAATTTTTCCGTCAATATGTAGTTATTCTTTGTTGTTTTGTTGTTGTTTTTGATTAAGAGGAAAACAAATACATGTACATTCCTGTATATGTGTATTTCAAATTTCACAATGTGTATTCATATAATTTTAAATGTGGTCACTTTTGGAATGCATCTATATGCCGTTTGTAAAGCTATGTGAATCTGTCCTTACAGGACTAACATTGGAGGAGTGTATAGATAAGGACCTGTTGCAACGTAAATACGTTGAGCTAGACAGGCAACTGAAAGAACTTACAATTAGCTTCAAGACTCGATATGTTCCGAAGACGCGCAAAATTGAGTTGAAGGACACCCTGGATGAGAAAGTGGAATACAGGGACATGCTACTGCGACAGGGGCAGTTCTACAAAGCTAAGAGACAAAGACTGAAGGTTCATTGTCACTTTTAAACTGTGTTGTTTTTCCCACAGTTCTTAAGCACAGATGCTGACTACAAGACAAAACTTAACTAAGTCTCTTTTAACATACATAGACAGAACAGATTTTTAGACCATTAAATAACATTTTACTAATGTTACAGAATTTATCATTAGTTTCATCCATATTCATTGATTACCATGCATTTATTTTATTAAAAACTGTTTATTTGCATGACTACCTGCATTTAGTGTAATGTTTTCTTGTTTTTTATATTGCGATTTTCATGACAAAAATATTTTCAGTCTTGATAAACAATGGATGCAAAATTTACGATTTTGATGTGTTAAGAAGCGTTTAGAAGCCTTTAAATCACAGTTTTATACGACGGGCCATCCTATACACGAGAATTTACGGTACTGTTGTCGTGTTATGCAACACATCTGTGGTTCTTTTACTGCAGATAGCATTGGAGGCTGCCGTAGCGTACAATCGTGAGAAGCCCCCACATCAGACGGTGGGGGATACTGTTATGATGGCCCTGCAGTATGCTGCAGCCCAGGCCAGAAAACAGAGAGAGGCCGGTATGTAACTGGGGGTATGGGGCGTATAGTTAATACAAGAGGCAGTGAACATTGCATTAAGTGCAGTAAAATCATTTTTCAGTTATGAATGATGGTGGTGATAATCAGTATTGATTATTGTGAAATTTTGTTCATTTGAGTTAAAGAAAAGAATATATAAATTACTGGTTTTTGTTTAATTTCAAATCTGTGTTAACAAATGTTACAGAATAAAAATGAAATCGAAACCAACAAGTATACAGTCACAAATCTTGCAGCATACATAAAGCTTAAAAATGATTTGAGGCTTATCATTGTCAGAACTCCTACATATATTGCCTCTTTAAGTATTCCTTTAATTCCCCATACTTTTTTTTATACAGAACTAGCACAAGAGAACCAGAACCAGTCCGAGGGGGGCGTTGCTGGGGCAAGGGAGGGGTCGGCCGTGGGTGAGGGGCCGGCCACCACCTCTGCCTTCGAGGACGACGACCCCAACAAGGAGAAGGAGGCGGAGATGATGCTGGAGTACATTGAGAAATTCAACGAGCTATTTGAGGATGCAAAGTACGAGGAGGCGGCCATACACGCGGCCAACAGCCCCAAGGGTATACTCAGGACGTCAGCCACACTCGCAAAGTTCAGAGGTAGGCTACAATGTCGTACTGGTGTCTGCAGTGAGCTTTTGATGAGTAATAGTGCTTGTAGACAGGCTGTAGACTAATTAATAAACAGGCTTGTGTAGAAATAGGGATATGGTCAATGTTTGTAATAAAATGGTAAATGTTTTGTTCGGCTGTTGAATTACTTTGAGTAAAAATAATGAATTTAATGTTATTTAGTTTATTTGCAGATAATGCTTTTCTTGCAATGATCTCAAAGCCATAATCAAGTGAAATCATAACTGTCCTCAACATTCTCGTGGACATCAGAAAATAATTGTATCAGTTTAAATCACATTGTGATATTTTATGTTAGACAACCTCAGGTTGTTAGTGAGCTTCGTACACTACGAGATAGCTTGTGATGGGTCACAGAGTGGCTATTACTGTTGTTCACTGTTTACCTACTAGCTGCGAGACTGAAACCGGAAGGTAATATTCACCACACTGTTTTGTGCAGCACCGTCACAGTGTCAGGTTCAGTTGTACCAGGAAAGGCAACATGTGGGAAAGCAAGGAGCAGTTGGGGCAATTTATCTGATATTTATTACTTATCTGAGGTTCTTTTTTTTCCTGACGACAAATTGTGTCTTTTAATGCAATGTTTTATATGGATTTTTTTGGCACTTTATTCTGTATTTGTTTTACACAGGTGAAAAGTGCCTTCTTTAAGACAATAAGATTCTGTTCCACTTCTTATTTAACAAATTATATTGTAACTCCATGAGGGACAGATGCGAAGCAATTTATATTATGACTGCTTAGCACACTTGTAAATATTTCAGAACTATTTCCAAAGTGTGTCAAGTTAAGCTCTGCCCATAATTTTTTTGTATAACAATTCTCACTAGATGTCAATCTGTGGCCGCATATCATTTACAGTTCAAGCTACACTCAGTAAGAAATATACAAATATATTGATGACTGCAGTACGACATGTTGCCATTCCTGTGTGAATTGTTTGATAACAGTTACAGTTTGATAACTGTTGCAGAATTCTGCATTGAGTGAATGGGACTGCAGATAGCAACTGCCACTGTCACCTATCCTGTTTGAGTGAATGGGACTGCAGATAGCAACTGCCACTGTCACCTATCCTGTTTGACCGTTCACCAGGGGGGGATGTTGTGTGCATGCTTTTAATTGGTCGTCATTACATTGCTGGACATAGGAAGCATGTTTATCAGCCCTGCACAACAAAGTTTAAGGGGGGTATACTGGAATCAACTTGTCTTGTCTGTCTGGATGTCAGTTTTGTTTGTCCGGAGCATAACTTTCAAACCCTTTTAGGTATCAACTTCAAACTTCATACATGAATAGATGATTGTTAGGTGGAGTGCAGTGCACAAGATTTATAACAATTAACCGAGTTATTCACATTTGACATTTTCTCCCAGTTTAACTAATACATTTGTACACCTAAAAACTACATGCTGCTTGTATCAATATCCTTGTGACGAAGCGGCATGCAGGGGGGTAATTGAGCCATGACAGTGGGAGTTCTAGTTTCAATTTATTTCACAATAGTGATTATTGGCATGTTGGCAACATTTCCTTGCTGTTGTATGTCGCTGGATTTGATAGATATTCATTGCCAGCTACTGGAACATTTAGTGTCTGTTCTATGCGCTAATGTTTGCATTATAATCAAGTACAGTAAAAGCCTACTAATACGACCATTTGGGGTTTTAATAAAAGTGCTCTTAATAGTGGGGTGGTCTTATTATCGAGGTACAGCAGATCACAGAATCAGTAAATGCATATGTCTTTGTTATTTAAAATTTGAATGAAAATAATGAATAGATAACCAAAATTTCATTTGTTTTCTATATTATGTTTTATTTTATTATATACAGATTATGTAACTTCTAATTATGCTTATAAACTTTACATTAAGTCAGAAATTAATTTTAAAATCAAAGTAAAAGTAAGCTCATTTATAGTTCAGCATTCTTCAGTGTTTTTTATAACTGTCAGAAAGTGTCAATTAACGCAATCTGATACACAGTGGATGTGCTAATCCCTTATCAAAACATTTGTAACAATGTTTTTCATACATGCCATTATTACCACAAAGCACTTCGTTATCTGCACCGCATTATGTCGTTAATAGAATGATAATGTAAAGTGTCAATGACCAAATGACATTGGTCGCAATAAGGGCAATATTCACCTTATAGTTCAAGCTATACTACTCACCCATTTGTCGGCGTAGGTGTAATGCTCTTGTTAAGGTTTGCGTGCAACGAGTCTATATCTCTGTAACTGCTACATATATTCAATTGAAACTTCACACGTGTTCGGGGTCATTATGTGAGGTCAAGACCCATAACTCTAATCTGCAATTTAGCAGAATTATGCCCCTTTTGTACTTAGAAAATGAGGTTAAAGTTTGCGTGCAACAACTCCATATCTCTATATCTACTACAGATATTCACCTGAAACTTCACACATGCCTTCAGGGTCATTATATAAGGTCACTGGCCAAGACCAGTGTGTAAAGCATTTTAGCAGAATTATGCCCCTTTTTGTACTTAAAAAAGTCAGGACAAGGTTTGCGTGCAAGAGAAAATTCAGATTATAATAAATTAGCAGAATTATGCCCCTTTTTGTTCTAAAAAATTCAGGTTAAAGTTTGTTTGCAACAACTCCATATCTCTATAACTCGAGAATGGATTGAGCTATTGTAATAAAACTTCATACATAGATACCTTATAGCAAGGCCTCACTTGGGATTGCATATGGGGTCGGTGGGGTCAAGGTCAAGGTCACTGTTACTAAAAATAGAAAAATGGTTTCCCATCAATAACATGAGAACACATTGAGATATTTTAATGAAAGTTAATACATAAATACCTTATATCTGCCCATAATTTTTTTGTATAACAATTCTCACTAGATGTCAATCTGTGGCCGCATATCATTTACAGTTCAAGCTACACTCAGTAAGAAATATACAAATATATTGATGACTGCAGTACGACATGTTGCCATTCCTGTGTGAATTGTTTGATAACAGTTACAGTTTGATAACTGTTGCAGAATTCTGCATTGAGTGAATGGGACTGCAGATAGCAACTGCCACTGTCACCTATCCTGTTTGAGTGAATGGGACTGCAGATAGCAACTGCCACTGTCACCTATCCTGTTTGACCGTTCACCAGGGGGGGATGTTGTGTGCATGCTTTTAATTGGTCGTCATTACATTGCTGGACATAGGAAGCATGTTTATCAGCCCTGCACAACAAAGTTTAAGGGGGGTATACTGGAATCAACTTGTCTTGTCTGTCTGGATGTCAGTTTTGTTTGTCCGGAGCATAACTTTCAAACCCTTTTAGGTATCAACTTCAAACTTCATACATGAATAGATGATTGTTAGGTGGAGTGCAGTGCACAAGATTTATAACAATTAACCGAGTTATTCACATTTGACATTTTCTCCCAGTTTAACTAATACATTTGTACACCTAAAAACTACATGCTGCTTGTATCAATATCCTTGTGACGAAGCGGCATGCAGGGGGGTAATTGAGCCATGACAGTGGGAGTTCTAGTTTCAATTTATTTCACAATAGTGATTATTGGCATGTTGGCAACATTTCCTTGCTGTTGTATGTCGCTGGATTTGATAGATATTCATTGCCAGCTACTGGAACATTTAGTGTCTGTTCTATGCGCTAATGTTTGCATTATAATCAAGTACAGTAAAAGCCTACTAATACGACCATTTGGGGTTTTAATAAAAGTGCTCTTAATAGTGGGGTGGTCTTATTATCGAGGTACAGCAGATCACAGAATCAGTAAATGCATATGTCTTTGTTATTTAAAATTTGAATGAAAATAATGAATAGATAACCAAAATTTCATTTGTTTTCTATATTATGTTTTATTTTATTATATACAGATTATGTAACTTCTAATTATGCTTATAAACTTTACATTAAGTCAGAAATTAATTTTAAAATCAAAGTAAAAGTAAGCTCATTTATAGTTCAGCATTCTTCAGTGTTTTTTATAACTGTCAGAAAGTGTCAATTAACGCAATCTGATACACAGTGGATGTGCTAATCCCTTATCAAAACATTTGTAACAATGTTTTTCATACATGCCATTATTACCACAAAGCACTTCGTTATCTGCACCGCATTATGTCGTTAATAGAATGATAATGTAAAGTGTCAATGACCAAATGACATTGGTCGCAATAAGGGCAATATTCACCTTATAGTTCAAGCTATACTACTCACCCATTTGTCGGCGTAGGTGTAATGCTCTTGTTAAGGTTTGCGTGCAACGAGTCTATATCTCTGTAACTGCTACATATATTCAATTGAAACTTCACACGTGTTCGGGGTCATTATGTGAGGTCAAGACCCATAACTCTAATCTGCAATTTAGCAGAATTATGCCCCTTTTGTACTTAGAAAATGAGGTTAAAGTTTGCGTGCAACAACTCCATATCTCTATATCTACTACAGATATTCACCTGAAACTTCACACATGCCTTCAGGGTCATTATATAAGGTCACTGGCCAAGACCAGTGTGTAAAGCATTTTAGCAGAATTATGCCCCTTTTTGTACTTAAAAAAGTCAGGACAAGGTTTGCGTGCAAGAGAAAATTCAGATTATAATAAATTAGCAGAATTATGCCCCTTTTTGTTCTAAAAAATTCAGGTTAAAGTTTGTTTGCAACAACTCCATATCTCTATAACTCGAGAATGGATTGAGCTATTGTAATAAAACTTCATACATAGATACCTTATAGCAAGGCCTCACTTGGGATTGCATATGGGGTGGGTGGGGTCAAGGTCAAGGTCACTGTTACTAAAAATAGAAAAATGGTTTCCCATCAATAACATGAGAACACATTGAGATATTTTAATGAAAGTTAATACATAAATACCTTATATCGAGACCTCCCTTGGGATTGCATATAGAGTGGGTGGGGTCAAGGTCACTTTTACTAAAAATAGAAAAATGGTTTTCCCGCAATAGCTTGAGAACACATTGATATATTTTAATGAAAGTTAATACATAAATACCTTATACCGAGACCTCGCTTGGAGTTGCATATGGGTGGGTGGGGTTAAGGTCACTGTTATTTAAAATAGAAAAACGGTTTCCGCTCAATAACTTGAGAATGCATTGAGATATTTTAATGAAACTTCATACATAGATACCTTATATCAAGACCTCACTTTGGATTGCATATATGGTGGGCCGGGTCAAGGTCACTGTTACTAAAAATAGAAAAACTGTTTCCGCTCAATATTTTTCTTGTTTGTAGTGATTAAGACCCATAACTCTGACAAAGCGGTTGAATAGTCGAGCGCGCTGTCCTGAGACAGCTCCTGTTATCGTTATTTGGTACTTTCGGTCTGGGGTAAGTGGTCGTAATACAGAATAGCAGGGTGCCTGTATAATCAAGAGTTTGCGACCATTTAAATAAATAGGAAAACTATTGGGTCTTTTAAGAAGTGTTCCCTTTAGCTGGTCGGTTGTAAAATCGAAGTGGTCAGTGGTGTTTTAGTGTACATCCTGTTTTGCATCGTTTATGCAGTTGTTTATATTCTATTTTAAACCAAGATATCAGCGATTGCTAGCCCAAGTATGTCTGACTGGTTGCCTTGTATTCTAAGTGTCCTAATAGTCATTATGCATCTGACATCAAAATGTCCCTGATTTGGTTTTACAGGTTTCTTGACACCATTCTGACTGTATGTTGTGTCTTGTTTGAATTCAGGATGAATCTTCGTTGACGTCTTGTCCATAATGAACTTTATCAAAATGCATTCATTTTAATTATATTTGATGTCAAAACTTTCTTTCAAAAGACTGTAGCACTGACAATACATTGATTGAGGAGTAAAACATTCCCTTGGTGCACTGTGTTTTAATATACATCTATTCTATTAATTGTCAGAGCAGTTCCTAATGCACTGTGTTTCGTGATACATGTTAATTCATTATTCAATCGTCATGAAAACATTTCATCTTTGCATTAAGTTTCAGTGTACGATCATTAAACATACTTCATCAAATCATTTCTGAATGCACTAAATTCAGTGTACATTCATTATACATCTGCTATCGAATCATTTTTAGCCCGACTTCGAGGAAAAAAAGTCTAGCTATTGTCGTCACTCGGTCGTCTGCGTCAGTGTCGGCGTTAGTTAAGTCTTTTGGTCAAGTTTATTGTCAGAGTCCATTTCTCAAAAACTATCTAAGGTATCCATTTGAAACTTTCAATACTTGTTCACTATCAAAAGGGTTGTCCATTACAACAAGATAGGTTACACTGTGATTTATTTTACCAGAGTTATCTGCCCTTGTTTGGACTTACAACTTAGCATATTTTGACAATTATTTTGGTAAATATAAATGTTCTCACTAACTATCAAAGACGTTCAAGTGAAACTCAAGGTACTTACCCTGTTTTCAACTTACAATTTTCGCTTTAGGTCGAATTTCTCAATACCTATATGAGGTATTGACTTGAAACTCAAAATACCTGATCACAGTGATGAACTTATTCTGTAGACAAGAGGAGGTAACTATGTCAAGGATTTTGTTGGAGTAATTTCCCCCTTTTCAACTTAAGATTTTTTTGCTTTAGGTCAAATTTCACAATATCTATAAGAGGTATTGACTCGAAACTCAAAATACTTCCTCACAGTTATGAACCCATTCTGTAGACAAGGTGAGGTAACTGTAACAAGGATTTTGGTTGAGTTAATGCCCTTTGAATTTTTGCTTTAGGTCAAAATTTTCAATATCATAAGAGGTATTGACTTTTGAAATTGAAATTTAACATACTTCATAAAGGTGATGAACCTATTCTATAAACAAAAGGCCAGCGTACTATCAAAAATGAGAAAGTCGAGCATCCAGCACCGTAGGCGGTGCTGTTGTTTCAATGCACTATGGGTCAGTGTACCACCGTTGTACAGTTATCAAATCATTAATCATAAAGAATGTCAATATAACAAATATTAATGTAAACACGTCTTATTAATATCTAGGTATATAGTGTAGAACACTACAGATCCGTTATATCGCGATTTGCGGGGTCCATGGATCTTGATCGCGATATAACTTGTCAGGTCATTTATGTACGTATCAATATACATGTATATACTAGCTATTTCACGATCTCAGAACATACATGTAATTAACTCACCTTTTGCATTGCTGTTAACATCCACAATGTGTTATATCCATATGTAAAATATTCTATTCGTAAATTAAATATAATATTATTCCTTGTAATTAATTTCAAATTGCGTCTAATTAATTCCAAATCAGAAACCCATATCCTTATTTTACTGTTCACATGACATAAACACGAATCCTATTTACAATTAAACTGCACATGTATTTCATGTAAATCCTTTGTTCTGGTAGAAAAGCTCGAAAATTATGCTGACATGTGCAACGTCACATCATCCTCATGGAAAGCCTGGGTTGATTGCCGTATAAAAACTAGCACAAAGAACGGATTTTTACTTTTAAATAAAGGTTTCGTAGCGCATAACAACAAATTAGGTTATCTATATCGTGAACGATGTGCAGTTAGCACTTCCGCTTAAACAAAAAAGAAACAGAAAAATGTTACGCCGTATCGATAACGTTATTGTCGTTAAGATAGGTCAGTATTGATCTATGACATACGGTTACTGTACACACCCTCCAAGTGGACGGCATGTAATTCGGCTGCTAATTAAAGCGACAGCAGTGAGAGGACGTTGTCATGGGTGGCACGCGCGATGTAAGCTGAAGACGTCCAACTGCTACACTTTGATGTTGAGCGGGTCAGGTTATTGTTTGTCGCACTACACGAGTGTTAATGAAAGAGTAGCGATGTAGGCGCGAAAATCCAGACCAAACTGGATTCATTTATGAACGTCGTGTAAAAGTAAAATATTGAAGTACATGGGAAAAAATCGGGATCCACGGCCGATTTGCGATATATTGGATATCACAAAATAATGGATCGCGATATAACGGATCTGCAGTGTATATATGTTTAGCACGACTATTCACTTTATAGTTCGAGCTATACAACTCACCCGTTCGTCAGCGTCGGCGTAATGCTCTGGTTAAGGTTTGTGTGCATCTAGTCCATATCTCTGTAACTACTACAGATATTCAATTGAAACTTCAAACAATTTAGCAGAATTATGCCCCTTTTTGTACTCAGAAAATCAGGTTAAAGTTTGCGTGCAACAACTCCATATCTCAATATATCTACTACAGGTATTCAATTGAAACTTCACACATGCCTTCAGGGTCATTATATAAGGTCACTGGCCAAGACGCATATTTGTGACCAGCATTTTAGCAGAATTAAGCCCCTTTTTGTACTTAAAAGTCAGGTTAAGGTTTGCATGCAAGAGAACATTCAGGTTAAGGTTTGCGTGCAACAAGTTTATATCTCTGTAACTACTACAGATATTAAAATGAAACTTCACACATGTGTTCGGGGTCATTATGTGAGGTCACTGACCAAGGCCCATAACTCTGACCTGCAATATAGCAGAATTATTCCCCTTTTTGTGCTTAGAAAATCAGGTTAAAGTTTGTGTAACTCTGTATCTCTATATCTACTTCAAATATTCAATTGAAACTTCACACATGCCTTCAGGGTCGTTATATAAGGTGGCTGGCCAAGACCCATAACTGTGACCAGCATTTTAGCAGAATTATGCCCCTTTTTGACTTGGAAATTCAGGTCAAAGTTTGTGTGCAACAAGTCCATATGTCTATAACTACTACAGATATTCCATTGAGACTTCAAACATGTCATCATGGTCATTATATAAGTTCACCAACCAAGGCCCATAAATCTGACCTGCAATTTTGCAGAATTATTCTCGCTTATTGTACTTCGAAATTCAGGTTACAATTTGCGTGCAACAACTCCATATCTCTATAACAAGTACAGATATTCAATTGAAACTTCACACATTTCTTCAGGGTCATTATATATGGTTACTGACTAAGGCCCATAACTGAACTGCAATTTAGCAGAATTATGCCCTTTTTTGTACTTAAAAATTTCAGGTTAAAGTTTGCGTGCAACTACTTAACATCTCTATATTTGCTACAGATATTCAATTTAAACTTCACACATGTCTTCAAGGTCATTATATAAGGTCACTGGCCAAGGCACATAACTGTGACCAGCATTTTAGCAGAATTATTACCTTTGTTCTAGTAATAAAGGCCAATAACTCTGACAAAGCGGTTGAATAGTTGAGCATGCTGTCATGAGACAGTTCTTGTTATTTACTCTAGAAAAATCATTGTAGGAACTGTGAATATCAGGAAATATATTCCACATATTCACATACATAGTTATATTATACAGTCAATTAATCTACAATTATGCAAGATTATTAAATTTTCCTCCATCAGAGTGTTTTTGCAGTCACACCCTATCTGAATTTACGTGAACACCACACTCCATTTCGCAGATGTTAGAATGCGTATCAACAGTCGCACGCCCCTGCTAATGTTCTGTGATGCGCTGATGTCCTCGGTCGTCGGGGATTCCTCTAAACCAGATGGGAAACTCTCCCTTGAGTGTGTGGAATGCGCCCTCTATGAGAACAGACTTGACCTGCTAGCTCACTGGATAGCCCAGAAGAGGTATCACTGGTATCACTGCTGCTCTTCGTTGGGAGTGGGAGAGGGTAAACTTGTTGGTTAGGTTTAAACTGTATTTTATTGTAAATATATACATCACTGGCATATGTGAACATGCAGTGAGTGGATAAAAAAGAAGAAGTGTATTCGTTGTTCTGTGTAGCAGTGGGGATAGCACTCAAAATCCTGTGCTATCTTTGTGTGCTGTGTCCACACTGATCACATGAGATTTCTGTAAATGAATCATAGTAATGCACTTAAAACAATGCATGAAAGAAATCTCATAATTTCTGTATAAAAAGATGTTACATGTTAATTGTTTTGTGCCCCTGAAAGGAGGGCATATAGTAGTCACATTGTCCGTCTGTTTGTCCGTGGGTGGTTGTGGGTGTTTTTGTGTGGGTGGGTTTTGGGTCCCTCCATCTGGATTTTGTTTCCGCTCTGAAACTATTAAATGCCTGAAAGAATTAAATAGAAATTCAGATTATTATTCCCCATGACCAGATAATGTGTCTCGTACAACTCCTATATTCTTCGTCGAAGGTCAGGGTCACAATTCAAGGTCAAAGGTCAAGGATTTTCTTTTCCTCTTCATAGCTTCTAAATGTCTAGAAGTACTTGAATATCACTTCAGATTTATTATTCCCAATGAGTAGAGATTTTAATATTACTTCAGATTTTTATTCCCTATCATAAGATGATGTGTCCCTTAAAACACCCATGTTGGTCTGTCAAAGGTGAATGTCACAATTCAAGGTCAAAATCAAGGATTTTTGTTTCTGCTCCTTAACTTCTAAATGCCTGGAAGTATTTTTAATATTTGACCAATATCCCCCATGACCAGACGATGTGTCGCGTACAACATGCTTGTCTGTCGATGGTCAAGGTCACATTTCAAGGTCAAATTTAAGGATTTTAATTTCTGCTCCATAATTTCTAAATGCCTAAAAGGATTTTAATATTACTTCAGATTATTAATTTCCCATGATCAGATGCTGTGTGGCAGATATCACACATGCTTGTCTGCAAATGTCAAATATTTTTCTGAAGCATAATTTTTGTTTCAAATAACTTAGAAATCTAATAGAACTGATCACCATCCTGAGATGGTACTAGTATGTTGCTTCCATGAACCAGGCCTTTAGTTTAGACGTCAATGTCACACTAAGGGGTCAAAAGTCAAATTTAAGATTTACGATTTGTCTCTGGGCCAAGTAGTTTACATGCAAAGAGGAATTCTGCTATAAATCTTAACAAATTGATCATCAAATTTAGATGTGTCCCTTACAAGAACAAGGTCTGTGGGTCCAACGTCACATGTAAAGGTCAAATAGAAGAATGAACTTTTTGTAGGAGGCATAATTTTGGCCAGCATGTAAGCAATTTAAAATAACTTGGCAGGGATGATGATCATTTTTAGGTAGTATGTCACACACAATGAACAGGTCTGTTGCTGAAAGGTCAAGATATTTGTTCAGGGCATACCTGTATATTGTATTCTTTTGTTGACATTGTGTTGCCTACCTCTGACATGTATATGCATGGTGGGCATACAACACATTGTTGTATAATTGTGAAGGCATAGTTTCATTACTTGGATCTGAATTGTTCTGCATTGGTGCAGTACTGTTAAGCTAACAAGTAACTTTTAGATTAATATAAATTACCGGTATGAAATTTTCTGAATTTATTGAAATTTGACCATATAACCTGTCATTTACTTTAATAATTAATGGTGCCTTTAATTTAGGCATCTATTTGTTTTATTGTTTGAAAGATGCATCCACTGTCTTTCATAGTTAAATGTGTGGCAATATTACACAAAGCTGTTGTCTCCTTGAAGGCTGACCTTCACACTGGACATTGGCTGTGCCATCCGTGACCACTGCCACTGCCAGATCCCCTGTCGCTGCTCTGCCCAGGCCATGGCCCAGAACGTGTTCACGCAGCTGAAACACTACCAGGAGGCCGTCGTGTGTCTCTTTAGACAGGGACGCGTCAAGGCAGGGCTCGATGTTGCCCGGGCAAGGTACTGAGTGTGATGTGAGATCAGGCTGACTATCAGTGCGAAGTAGCTGCCCACATAACAGATGTGTTTCTTTCATAATAATGAAGAATTGAGCAAGTAATCTAATGGATTTTAATATGATATTGTGAACCAGCAGGTTGTCAATTCCAGGCAGTTGAAGACTATAGGTCGAGGTATTGAAATTTTAAGCAGATACTCTACCCTCTATTTATTGTATAAAACAGTACTGGTATTACAGCATGATAAATATTTGATCAGTGTCTAAAACTGAGTTTTTCATTGATTTACCTGTAGCATAATATAACTATGCAACATAATTCCATTTTGTTCATTTTTAAAGACAAATTAAATAAACCATTAGATTTTGTGATCGGGCCACATTGATTTTAGACTTATCACATTTTGATGTTCATTAAATATTGAAGTTGAAACAAAACCTAATTTGTTTATTGAATCAGATTTTATTAGCTCGACTTTTTGAAGAAAAAAAGTCGAGTTATTGTCATTGCTCTCTTGTCAGCATCTGCATCTGTGTCAGCATCTGCATGAGTTAAAATTTTTGGTTAAGTTTTTTGTCAGAGGCCATTTCTCAAAAACTATCCAAGTTATCCAATCAAATTTCACAATATCTATAAGAGGTATTGACTTTTTTAGAGTCAACACACTTCATCACAGTGATGAACCCATTCTATTAACAAAAGGCCAGAATATTATCAAATACAAGAAAGTCCAGCATCCAGCGGTGCTCTTGTTCAACAAACAATTGCCATGTTTTATATTTTGACAGATGTTCGTTTAACCAAGAAGATTATATCAGCCTGCTTAAGCAGTGCCCATTCATTGCCTTGCTACATGCCCTGGTGGAAGGCCAGAAGGGCAAGGATGGGACTGTAGAGCGACCCCTACCCGTGGGTACGGTCATCATGACCCTGGTGGAGGAAGACAGGTTCGACCTCATCCTTCCATTTGTCCAGGAGCTTCAGAACATGAAGTCTAGAGGTGGGTGAATAGCAAGTTGTGTGTATCCATATGCCTTTGAAGTCTCGAGGTGGGTGAATAGCAAGTTGTGTGTATCCATATACCTTTATTACAAGCAAGGCTATTACATATTTGCATATTACATATATACCCATATACATGTACCCGATTTCATGCAAATACCAAGAATGGGTATTGATCGGGTCAAAAGTAAGTATGTGTAATTGCATTATTTATTGGTACTACAAATTGAATACATACCTGCATAATTCTGATCGATACCCGGTAATATTGAATAGTGAATAGTTTTTATGTTGTTACACGATGTAAGTACCTGTGTGGTGTCAATATATTCAACTTGATCAATGTACAAATGTACAGTCTTTCATTTTATTTGCATAAAACATGCATTTAGGTTAAGCTTTTTCGGAGTAAATCTTGCAGACTTTTCCACAGCTTCTAATAAATTCGTTGTAAGCAGATTGTATAACACTGACTGTTTTCTGCAATACAGATGAACCAAGTGCCTCATGCTTCCAAGAGGCGGTGCTTGCTGACCAGGAGACGTCGCTGCACGAGTGGAGCGAGCTTGTGCACGTGCTGCAAGACCAGGGGTACGAGGAGACGGCCATGAACCTGCTGGCTGCACTCACCGTACTGCACGCCATGAAGAACGCACTCCGTACCAGCCAGGAGCAGCTGTTTACTGCGGACCAGGAGCAAGCTGGGCACCAGGATGTCCTTGCGTGATTCTAGGGGGGAACTTAAGTGTCTTTGCTTGGTTTTTGTTAAGCTTGGCAACCAAGATGACTTTGCATGATTCTAGTGTAGCTGTGGAAGTTGGGAAGGTTTGACATCCATTCAGTGTCATTGAAGTACCACTTACTGAATTCTGTCTTATTGAGGTTTATTTTAAACTGCATGTTCAGTGGATATTATCATTAAATGAAAACATATTTTGATATGACATTAAGTCAATTTGAAATGAATGTTGAGTGAATATAACCACCAACTGAAATCATATCTTGATAAGACATTAAGTCGATTTGAAATGTATGTTGGGTGAATACAGGGGTATTTCTTACTGTAATTTCCCCCTTTTTACTTAATATGTCTGTGACAGTATATTTAGTGTTTGTTGATGATACAATCATCTTCAAATGTCTGTGATATCCTTTCAGAATTATGATAAGTTTGGTTTAGAGTTTTAGAATGTATACATTATGTACCTTATGTGCAAGTACTTGATGTGTACTTGATATCTTCGTCAAGAAAATGAGCCTCATTCGCTTTTAATCATTGGTTTTGGGGCTTTTAAAAAAGTTTGTTTAAAGATGCACTTAATATATATCAATTTTGTATGATTTTGATACCATTTGTTAAATGACTAGTGGCATATGTTTTTGTGACTGTAATAAAGATTTCTGAAATTGGAATTGTATTTCAAATTGGCAACTGGGATTCAACAAGTGCCTCTCAGTCCAAACCTTCCAGATGGGTCGACCAATAGTCACCTTGAAAGGTGCCTAGCTGGCAGTGTGGACTGTACACATGTATCTACATGTGTAAGGGTGACTAGGGGGAGAATCAAGTTGTTATAACTGGCAGTATGTAGTCAAATATTCCCAGATACTATACCAGCAGCCATTTACTGAGAGCTATCGGTTTTCATTGTGCACTCAATTTGACACCATGATGACAATTTAAACGTATATTTCTGGTGCCATATCAAGTGATGTGAGTTACAGAATCAAATAATGAAAATAAGTATTAAGATTGTTCGGGAATCACCCAACTATCGTCTTGAAACATCTGCATATGTTTCTTATGTCTTATTGTTCACATCTTGCTTTGATTGTAAAGGAGCTAGAGTCGCAGTATTAAACAATATACATGTAGATCTAACTCGGCATCTGTACACATGTGGTTGGGAATATTCAAAGTAATAAGCTGATGACTCGCCACATATCAGAGATCTATTAACACATGTTCTTTTAATATATCTGTGCACATATGCAGTATTACATACTGTTAAATGAGCAAAAACTGTACAATGGTGTATTGTCATAAGAAATACTCGTAGGACAAAAATGATGACAAATTATACAGGATATTATTAACAATTTCAACAAATAAAATAACTTGATCATGTAACACACAACATAAAATCATCACTTTATCCAGGTCCATGTTAGTCCATTTTCAGTATCAATAGGTATTTGTAAGTTAATATTTCTAATAATTTTAAAGGACTATAATTGCATGATCGATTGGTATGGATCCTGGGCCCGTATCCACAAAGCTCCTTAGGGAAAGTTTAAGTAAATTTCTTAAAGTAATCAAATTCCTTAAGTCTTTGGCTGTTTCATTTAAACTTTATTTTGTGTTAAATTGTTTAATTCTGGTAAAGAATCAACTAATGTTTCTAATGGTACCATATTTAAATAAGAAAATAAACATTTTCACATAGAAAATGGTATTTGAAATTTTGACTTAAGTATAACTTTGTGGATATGGGCCCTGTGGCTGTATTACTGTGGCAGAACTCTTAAACTACAATCAAGAAACATATATTGCAACACAATACAGCTCTAGTAGGGTATTAGAAACCAACCAAAGTGCTCAGCCGTTATTGACTTTACATGATTGTTTTTATTACAATTTAAAATTAAAACTTGAGTGTAGAAAAGCTATTTGAATGACTGAAATGTTCAGCAATAACATGGTTCATCAACGTAGACTCAGGGAATTAAGCAGATACAAGTTTTAGGGTTGCAACAATATGGCCAAAATGGTATTGCCGTAAGCAAAACTCACATTGCAATATATTGTTAACATAAATTATAAATAATGGCAATGCAGCTAGCCCATTTTAATGTTACAATAGATATCAGTTGGCTTGTTTACTTGTTTTAGTAGATAGACTTGTAAAGTATTGGGCACAAAGATGGCATTTACCAGTCATTATAGATCTATTGATATACGTGTTGTGGCAATATATTGTCCTGACAAAGAGGAAAACATATTGCAATACAAAGAGGAAAACATATTGCAATACAATACAATATTGAGGCCTATTGTTTCTCCACTAAAAAGTTCCATTTTGTTGGCAATGGTTCAGAAGTGTGCGTAAATGAACAACACGCGTGACAAAACTGACAAACTGTGCAATACAAACTTGATGGTAAATAATTGTACACGTATCCACAAAATCTCATAATTGTTTGCGTTTCCGATCAAGACACATTGCAAGGGCTAATGTCGCCTTTTCTTTTGTCACCTTTCTTTGCAATTTGTGGTTTTGTAACCATAGCAACGGTGATAAACAACTCTTTAATTCCAATCATGTCAATGGCGGAACATTCCACGTACTCTAGCGCACCCAGACGCTTGGCCAGCTTAATTCCCTTCAACATGGAAACCGGCTCTTCGTCTCGGGCTTTCAAACTTTTAACAATTTCGTCGTCTTCTCGGAGATCCGTTTTGGTTCCCACAAGAATGAACGGTGCGCCGGGAGCCAGTTGCCGTATTTCCGACAGCCAATTAGTTTTGACATTTTCAAGCGTCTGGGGATCTGTCACACTAAAGCAGACGAGGAAAATGTCTGATTTGGCTGCGAATACTTCGCGCAGAGAGCGGTAATTTTCCTGAAATTGCGATGTTTATTATTTACAATATGTATTCATGTATAGGCACGCAACTACGGTATTTTGTACGATTTTTAACGGAATTTTAAAATGTTAAGCTAAAATGAATGCATAAAAATGTTCGGCGCATTTACGTTAGTGTCTGACAGTTTTTTGCGTTTAGAAAAGTTTAGAGAAGAATCACTTTTTTAAACGAAATATCGAAATAACGTGTTCATAACTCGAACATACTAAATGTATGGTAAAAATATAATACCGTTCCTATGGTGTCAGTCAGGCCGAACTCCACGCACTCGTTGATTGTTACCATGGAAACCGGCACCTCAAATGTCCCGCCACTACCCACTGCAAAACATTTACGTTGAAATGACGTTTATTCGTGTAATGATAAAGCTCACAAGGACAGAAAAGTTATAGACCACTTAATTGAAATGTCCGCTCAGTGCAGCACGCATGCGTTCAATCTTTACTAGAATCTACTGTGACACCATTTGAACATCGGAAATAAAATGAAACACCCGACATATGGTTTGAATAAGTTACAAATGTGTTTCCCAATTCACTTTTTTGTTCGACCCCGGTTCACATTTTATACTACAAAATGTATATCACAGTTAATGTACACGGGTTCACATGTCAAATCTCAACTAAGAATTATAACTCGTATATTAATTAACCTGTTATAGTGAAGAGATAAAGGGACTTTTTCACAGATTTTCGTATTTAAAAAAAAGTCATTTAATACCTTAACTGCAAGCACTAAAGCAATTGGACTTACCTAAAAAAATATTACAAACAGAAAAAATATTAATTAAAAAATTAACTTCGCCGCGAGTCGAACCTAAGATTTATCGTTGTTGAATAGCCACTCATCGGAACGACAAAGAGTTGTTTTTATTGGCCGATAAACAACGATAATGCGAAATGTATTTCGATTCTTACTTGATTTGACAAATCATTTTGCAATATTACTATTGCAAAATGATTTGTCAAATCAAGTAAGAATCGAAATACATTTCGCATTATCGTTGTTAAGAACTATATTTCACTATGATCCGCGCAGAAACGGGATTACTTTTTTGCGTTGTTTACTGGGTAGTTTAACAACGATACTTTTGTTCTTTGTCTAAATAGAAAAATTATTATCATGTTAGAATTAATGATTTTTCATAAACGACACTATATTTCCAATAAATTTCTTTATCAGTAGTGTTATTTTGCTGGTTCATATATAATGTTTTTTAGCTCGACTATTTGAAGAATATATAACAGGTGAGCTTTCGGCGTCCGCGTCTGATCTTGGTTAAAGTTTATATTAAAAAGTCTTGCAATATATATATATAAGTCTTGTAACTTCAAAACTACAAAACTACATAAGTTATTCACTTGAAACTTGGAATATACGTTTGTCATCAACTCCAGCGTCAGGTGCAACATTCCCCATAACTCAGTTTTGTATTTTGACAAAGTAATGTCCCTTTTGTTCACACAGATTTTCTGGTTTAAGTTTATATTCAAAAGTCTTGTAACTAAATAACTACATAATTTATTTACTTCAGACTTGGAATATACCTTTGTCATTCACTCCAGCATCTGATGCAACATTCCCAATAACTCTGTGTTGTATTTTGACAAGAGTTATGCCCCTTTTTTACATAGAGTTTCTGGTTTTAGTTTATATTCAAAAGTCTTATAACTTGAAAACTCATAAGTCGTTCACTTGAAACTTGGAACGTACCTTTGTCATCAACTCTAACATCAAGTGCAACATTTCTCATAACTTAGTTTTTTATTTTAACAAAGTTATGTCCCTTTTGCACATAGATTTTCATAATTAAGTTTGTATTCAAAAGTTTTATAACTTCAAAACTTGATAAGTTGTTCAATTGAAACGTATATACCTTTGTCATCATTTTCATCATTAGGTCGACGTAACACTGTTTTGTATTTTGACAGAGTAAAGCCCCCTTTTCACATAGATTTTCAGTGTAAAGTTTTTATTCAAAAGTCTTATAATTTCTTAACTACCAAAGGTATTCACTTGAAACTTATAATGCATCTTTGTAATCAACTGAAAGCACCAGTTGCAACAATCCCTTTAACTCTGTATTGTATATTGACAGATGTATGCCCACTTTTCACATAAATTGTGTGGAAAAGTTTTTGTTCCAAAATCTTAATATTTCTAAACTACATAAGGCATTCACTTGAAACTTGGAATAAATTGATGGAATACCGATAATTGCCATAATACAGCTTTGTATTTAAACAAATGTATGCCCCTTTCACTTTCCAAATATGTACCAACTGAAATACTGAAGTCTGTGAACAGGTCACTTTAACCGTCAATGATAACGTCAAACGTATGAATTGCGTAATCACATGTCGAAACTATGAGATGTGAACTATTATAAATATGAAATCAGATACATGTTTTAATTGTGAAATATGAACTATGGACATTGATTAGCGTTTTTAAATCCTGAACAGCGATGGTCTAAGTCACCGTCGGGTTTCTGTACTGCATGTGCGGATATATTACCTCGTATCGTTCCTTTCGAATTCTCAAACAGACTCTGACAGTGGATATCCTCTTCCGGGAACTTATTATTTGCGAACGCCTTCAATAGACACGTCTTTCCGGTTCCGCTGTCGCCGACGACCGTGACCTTGAGTGACCTGTCCGGCTGCAGTCCATCGGCATGCACGCTGCCGACGATCACTCGTGTTGAGATTCTGTTTTGTTGTTTGTTGTTAGAGGGTTCCGTTTTCCTCTTGATGTTTGTGTTATCCGTTTTCTGCGCCATTTTGTCATACAGGTCTACTAATGACGGAACGATGTCGCATCAGCAACGGAATACAAACCAGTAATTTAATAACATAATCGGATATTTAACTATACATTATACTTAAAAATAGTTGCATATAGTTAATTTCTTGTATTATTATCGTTATGGACAAAATCAGTTTTTAAAACACGTTATTTTATATTATAATATTACGCATTTTCTGTATTGTTTTGTTTTTAACACAACTTTAATCGCTCGTTTATTTAAAAAGTGATTTTATAGTTAATGTCGATGTATTTTTTGTCAAAGCTCATCTATTGAATCATTCTGAATTTTCATACGGTTTGAATAAAGAATTCTGTATCCGGATCTTAACACACTCGAGAAATGTATTACATACTCTATAACTGTGAAGAAGGAACAACAAATGAACACTTTCAAAAATCCTAACACACTCCTTTTGATGGTTTCTTCCTGATGCAAATAGTTCCTTTTTCTCAAAACTGCTGCATGGCCCAACCCACAATATCCGAGCCAAACAGTAAATCTGTAATGGTATCAGCATAAAACTTCACATACCACAAAATAGAGATCTACAAACGCACCAGCTTATTTATTTATTCTGTATGGACATAATTTACCATAATGCGACATTATGGTATGATGATAAAATTGCGGTACTTATCTGGCAGTTACAAGTGTTGGTGAACTTCCGAGCTCTTAACATGCCGGATGCGTAGAGCGGAGATCGGGCAGTGAGCTCCGCGATCAAAGTTCGCGACTATGGTGTACCGTTCGTGAAAACGCGTGTAGAGTTTGGCGTGTGTGCGTTTTATGACTTAAAGGGACATAACCATTAAAATACAATTGCGAAAACTGTATACTAATAACCGTTGAAAATAGTATGGTTTGTATATAAAGCCAAAATAATGCATAGATTCCTTGCAAGTTGGTACAATTTTGACTATTACTATGTCAAACTAATTCATAATAAGTGTAACTTTATGTGTGCATTATTATTTGATTATTTATCCTTAATGGGTATGGACCGTGAACTCATCTTGATTCAGTTAGCAGATTGTTTTAGCGTGTTTTGGATAACAAATAATTAAATTTAAGTTCGTTTACTGGGTAGAACTAGTACTTAATCTTTATATTATTTGTCTTTCATGGGGATCACTGGGTTGGTGGACCTATCCATTCCATCCATGTGATCTCACTGGGTTGGTGGACCTATCCATTCCATCCTTCTCACTGGGTTGGTGGACCTATCCATTCCATCCATGTGATCTCACTGGGTTGGTGGACCTATCCATTACATCCCTGTGATCTCAAAGTGTAAATTGAGGTTGAGTTTTGACACTTCCAGTCATTAAATCCACCAAGAAAATCAGCCTGTGCGAGAATCACTGAAACTATGTTATCATTACGTCTGGTAGCCTTATTCAACCTGTCTGTCTGTATGTATGTCTGTCTTATTCAAATACGGAAGTGAATTAACATTCCCTTATTTCATTCTTTTAGAGTGATTAGATGGCGAATCCGTGAGTTTGAAACCTCCATTATTATCGAACACGTTAAATAAGGGATGTTCATTCGGTTAGCATCACATTCTCTTCGAGAGCTTTGAATTCTTGGTGGCGGATGGGGCTCTTTCTGAGTAGAATTTTAAGAAATTTTTGTCACAAATAAAAAAATAATAAAATAGGCCATGCCACTTAGAATGCACGCAATAAATATGACACGGCATAAACTTAAGGTTTTAATGGTTAACAATTATCTCTAAATAATTACTTATTTCCTTCAGTGCCGGTTTTACTTCCATAGCGATTTTCTACTTTTTCCTAGTATAAATTAGTTGAGTGTTGTGTATGCCATTGCATACTTATTCGTAAAATCGTATAGTTGTCTTTGAGAAGAAAACACTGTACAACTATACGAAGTAATAATTAAATATAAAACATGTCTTTAAGTGTGGTGCGCAGTACAAGAATGTGAACATTAATCTGCCTACTATTACAAGATAATATATAATGACAAAATGTACAGACTGGCAAATTGACAGTTTAACATTGTTGTCATAGCTCCCCAAAATAAAAATACAATATATATGAACAAACGAAATAACACTAGTGAATTAATTTATTGAAAATAGTGTCTATAAATGTCAGTCATGAATGCCGAGGGGTTAGCGCGACAGATTTTGATCGCGACCTTCGTATGTTCGAGTCTCGGCGGTGGCAATGTTTATGTGTTTTTTCTTTACATAATATTTTTTTTTTTTTTTTAGTCCAACTGCTTTTGGACTTTTTTTTCTAAAAAAATACGAAAATCTGTGAACAAGTCCCTTTAATTACTACCTTCATATACAACTAATTCACAGTATTGAACCTGTCTTGAAAGCTATGGGGATGTGTCTTGTCGTCTTATCAAATCAGTTACGTTCCTCAGGCCTGTGACAAAACCTAAGCTGCGAAGTCTCAGGCAGTGAGATTGATTATCGTTAAAACTATATGATACCATACAGGAAACACAATACTGTGACAGACTGCTGGAGTGGCGGAGTAACTGTTTAATTAGATCGTGGTTTATCATTGGATACAGCGAGGTTTGTATTTAGTGTTGCAGGATCTTTATTGAATGTGTTGTCAGTGTCGTTTTGCAGCTTTAGACAGATATAATAACCTCATCGATCCGCTCCGATGGTTGCATTTAATCTCTGATTTACCGGTATGGAAAGTGAAGTATAATACTGTTGCATACACTTGGTGTTGTATAGATCTATGCATGTAGAAAGGACAAATCTGACCTATACAAGTCGATCAGATCTACACCTGCCCTCTCAGATGTTCATATTTCTTATATTGAACTTTGCAGTATTGGGTATTGCGTATGGTTCTGGTTAAAACTTGCAATAGCAATGTAGTTCAATGATAACTTCTCTTTATTATTAAGACAGAACTGGGGAATAGTTTCTGGTGGTGGACTGCATTCGCAACCCGGTTGGTTCGTTGTAGTAGTATTGGCAGGTAACAGCGTCGATGGCTATGCACCAGTTGTAGATGTCTAACAACAATAGAGGCGTGTCGTGGAAAAACCGGGCTGAATGCATATGCGTAAAGTGTCGTCCCGGGTTAGCCTCTGCAGTCTGCATAGGCTAAATCAGGACACACTTTCAGCCTACTGTGGATTTATGTTTACATAATACTTCCTTTAAACAGAAAATACCATAACAGCGGAAAGTGTCGTCCCGGATTAGCCTGTGTGGACTGCACAGGCTAATTCGGGACGACAGTTTACGCACATGCATTAAGCCCGGTTTTCACACGACACGCCTCTTTAATATATTATTCTACCTTTTACCTGTATTGTTCTGTGGCATACGAGACAAGTATTGAAAAAGAATGCAATTTTTCAATCGATTCTCACGGTGTTTTACATCGGCGTAGTTCATTCCTTGAACGGAATAATGATTGTAATACTAGTATACGTGGATAATAAGCGCATGGTAGTTGCGTGTTTACGATCTTGAACCGCGATTCAGTGAGTCAGTGAACATTGGACAAACTCCAGCCAATAATTAGTGAAATCACAGGTGCAATAAACGGGAAGGTAAAACGCCAACCGATAGGTTATAAATTATGGAAGGGTATATCCGCCAGTACATTCATGCTTCTAAATGACAATTAAATGTTGCAAAATTACAATTGCATGCTGCTGAATTACAATTGCATGTTCCTAATGACAATTACATGTTGCTAAATGATAATTGCTTATTCCACTGTGTCATTCGTTACAAATTAACTGCAACTTCCATGCGAGCTAGTGCTTCTTTCTATCGGTTAATTAAATTAAATCACATATTCTTGCGTGTAAATGACAAATGCATCCTCTCTGTGTCATCTTTAAGTGTCTTTGCGAACAAGTTCATATTGCTTTGTACATTTTACTATGTGAATTTGATTAAACCTAGTAATGATAGTTTAGGCATTAAACGATTGAAAGTTTAGCAAGGCGAAAGCAGCAAGCACTTAGCAACAAGAAGTTACTCAAATGCGACTTGACAATTTGTAATATGCCATTCATATGTAACCGGGAACCAGAAATCCCGGCCGTGTCCGTAAAATCGCTGGGAGATATCTAACTCACAGCTACTTTTGAGTAGTTAAGCTCCTGGCTATTTTGGTCGAAAAAAGGTCCCGTTGTTCGTACCGCCTCTGCGAATCAGTAAATGGCCGAGGAAAGCTAGTCTTAGTGAGCACAAGCATGGCGATGTTGAGCTAATACCTTTGTCTGTCAGTACTTTCGTCCGTTCGTCCGGGTGCCTGTCTGTCACAAAGCATGTTGTATCTTTTTCCTTAAACCGTTTTTAAGGAATTAATCGAAAAAAGAGTTTTGTGTTTAGTGAATCAGTCCTGACGGTTTGCGCATTAACTGTCTGCCCGACCGTCTGTCTGTACGGATGACTTTTAGACATACAACGTATCCGTCCTACAACTTCTGAATAGCTTGAAACACTGTCCGGTTAGCTCAGTGGTTGGTAGACTCGCTTTTCATTTAGGCGGTCCGGGTTCATTCCCTACTCGGCGCATGTGAGTATGATTGGTGGTTAACATACCGGATAGCTGGAGTTTCCTCTTGCACTGCACCCTGCACTGTGTACTGACCGCCCCCTCCCTCCAAACAGCACAACACCACACCAGAATAAAAAATAAAATACAACAGAAACAGTTATGATTCAAAATTCGTCCCAACTTGTGATGAGTTTAAAAGTAAATTAGGCAGGGGTGCTGGTACACATCCCGGGTCCCCACGAAATGCAGTGCGCGGAGGGACCTCATAAACTACGAAATACGCACATTCAACACACACACACGCACGCACGCATGCACGCACGCACGCGCACACATACACACACATACACATCAACACATGTGTCCGAGTGTCCGTCCGCCCGTCTGTCTATGCATGTGTATACATATATATGCATATCTACTGCTTGGGTTACTCATGAATATTTTATGAAATTGATAATAGAAATCCACAACAACATTAAATCGCTATTTTTCGTTTCTATGTCGTATTTTGTTTATTATTTCATGTTTGTACTGTAATTAAAATTCTTTGTTGAAAAAAATATTCTTAACGATTACATTTTACACAAAGTGCACGTTCAACAGAACTAGATTGGACTGCAAAATTGTTATTCTGACAAAAGCAGTCTACAATATCATCTCCGGAAACTATCGAACATCTGAATTTTCTGTCAAGAGTTGTCTCCCGTATATAGTAATTTGCGCTAGAAAGTCAAATTCTTATTGGTTTCCTGTAATGTTATAACATGCTTAGCAAAATCCACTAGTTAGTTAATCGCTTGTGACAATCAGCAACAACAAAGTAAATGAGCATAATAATGCATAAAGGAATAGTATGAATAAACATTTCAATACTGCAGTAGGCAAACAAAAAGGCTGAAAGCACTTGTCACTGACATGCAAGAAGCAAGAATTTGGCATTAAGAAGCATGCATTTACCACGTAGCAGAACGCATATGCATGTAAATAACATAACAATGTCATTAACTGGCGGATATGTATGTCGCTCCATTACGAATATCATAATGCAATAGGAAGTTGTCATTTAGCAACGTGCAATTGTTATTAGCAACACGCAATTGTCATTTAGCAATATGCAATTGTCATTTAGCAACATGCAATTGTCATTTAGTAACATGCATATAGTGGCGGATATACCCTTCCATATTATGGCACATATATATATTGGTAGATTTTCAACGTCTTTAGTGTAAACTATAAACATATCAAAAGTATTTGTATTATCATAATCGTGTTTTCAGTCGCGGTCGTCCGCGTAGGCACGAGTTGAATACGCGTGTGAGGTGAAAAGCTGAGGATAACCCGGAGAGCATCTCCATGATCTCGCACGCAGCGAGATTCACTGTTATCTAAACACAAACACGGGGATGTTTAGTTCAGACCTGAGGAGAGGCCTGGTGAGCTAGAACGTAGTGTGCCGGAGTGCGGGAGCAGACGCCGAGGTGAGTGTGAATCAGCATGGAGCTCGGATAACGCTGTGATTACTACTGGATGTGGCTTTCTGTTTGGAATTTTATATTTTGCAGCGCCAGGTTGGATATAAGTTGTATTTATGTTTAGAATGCTAGTTACTGATATCATGGTATAGAACCTTTTGACGTATATAATTATGACATTGATTTAAACAGAGTATTTACTGTTCTGGTTTCACAGCTGATCTGCCGCGATACTCAGTGTATATACTATGATCGTGTACAAGGGCGTGATCATGTACAAGGGCATAGCCTGTCAGTTATGTTAGATATGCGCCCTACTCTACTTGTATCCCACTAGTTGTAATAAATACGGCGATTAGTTGGCACACGGTTACATCGGGTACTAGTAGACATGAATTATGCGTGTACACATTCGCATTGTTTGTGATTTGAAACTAGATCATAAAGCATCTCTAAATAACCGAAGCATTTGGAGTACTGTAATTACACTGTATTCAATAAGCAGGAAAATGGCGACGGTTGTACGAATGTACCTCGGATTTAACCAACGACCCCGTGTAATTCATACGTTAGTCGCGCGAACTGTGCCTCAGCGATATACAGAAATAGTTTTCGATTTATCGTTGTATAGCGGCCAATAAACAACGACTGGGAGTTCTGATGCGTAGGAATTAAACCAAGATGGTAGCCCAAGGGGTTTAATAGCCACGCATCAGAACGACAAATAGTTGTTTATTGGCCGATAAACAACGATAAGGCGAAAATTATTTCGATTCCAACATACTTTGACAAATATTTTTGCAATTGTTATGGGAACTACATTTTGCTACTCACCGCTCAGAATCGGGACTATATTTTTGTATTGTTTATTGGGTAGTTAACAACGATAATTTTTTTCTTCGTGTTTAGAAAAAAATTAGCGAGTATCATGTTTGAATTAACGCTATGAAACTGGAGCTCTTGTCTGTGTTCGAACCAGAACTATTCCCTTTGTTATATATAATTGCTACCAGTAGTATATTTCTGTTTTTGAATCGTTATTTAGTTGTGTATTTCTCATATTCTTGTCTTTTTCTTATATATGACAGAAATTTGCAAAAAAAAGTATAATATGAGAAAACGTTTTTGCCAAGGGTGGAAAAAACATGGAAACTACCGGGAAAAAAAAAACGGCAAGGAGAAAACTGGGTGGCAAAAACTGGCCAAAATTGAAAATTAATCAAAGATGAATTTAATGAAAAAGAGAAATTTCTTTTATTATATGTTTAAGACAATTAAATATTTAATGAAATACATGAAATGTTATGCTATGGTATGTTTACATTGATTTCATATTTACTGTGAAAGACAGGCAGTTTGCAATGTAGGGGGTAGGGAAGGAATGCCATGATAAATTAACACATTTTTAACAAAAAATGTTTTATACCTTCAGTTTCACACATTTTAGACACATGCAATTTTTTGTGTTTGTGGATTCTTCTGACAGTTTTGACACTAAACGGCAGGTGACTATTAGACTGTCATGGAAAGGCTTCACATTTTTTAATTTCCATGTAATTTGAAAACATCAAATCTGTTGTAAGATATCCATTTAGTTTTTCTATGTTATCTCTACTAATACATTTCAAATAACCTTACATTTATTAAATTATAGATGAGTTATGCCATCAAGAGAATGAAGAAATAAAAATCTAGTATGAGACTTTTTACAAGCGCTCGTGAAAATATTAATTGTCTCCCTGTCCGGTGATGATATCACGCGTTATCACACAGACAACGGATTACGGAACTTCGGTAAATCCATGGTTTAATTTTTATGTTGATTAATTCTTTGTTTTAAAGGAATAAACAGGAAAATACTGATAAAGTATTGAACATCAAATTGAAACCAGTACGTTTTCGGTTGTTCAACAATCTACTCGTTGCGTTAATTCTTCAATGTTAAATAGTGCACCTAAAATCGATATTTTATGAAATTTTAACTTATAATAAAGTCGGCGAGTGCGTTTTAAATATTTTGTAAACATCACTTTAATTGCCAGAGGGGACTTCTACAGGAAGTAGACAGTAAGTGAAATGGTGTATTGGTCGGTAATTATTGAACATCATTGACAAGGTCCGATCACTTTTACTGCAATTAGAAACGATGTGAAACATGGCAACTGCCCAAAATTTACCTGTTCTTGGACTAAACCAGATGTATCCTCTGTGAACAACTGTTTATTTATTTGTCAAAGGTAAACTTTAAGTTTTCTTAATGAATATTTATTTATTTGTCAAAGGTAAACTTTAAGTTTTAATGAATATTCATTAAGAAAATCGAAAATCCCTTATAAATCAGCTTTTGTGTACGTGTAGACAGTGTTCAAGGGTTTAGTAATTCCTATGTTTAGACTGTTGGCGGAGCCAACGGTCTTTTGAGAGGATAATTTCCAAAACGGGTATCGCTTATTTTCTTTGCAGGCTATTAGTCAGTAAATCGAAACAAGAAAGGGTCCTTCTTCGAAACATCAAATCATCACATAACTATTTTCTTACATTTTAATTATTTCAGACAATGTATATAATATGTATTATAAAGTGGTTATTATGTGATTAATTACAGTTACAGTTTCTAAAATAGTCTATTACAAATGTAACTTTAAACTAATGACACCTCTACGTTCGTTATTTACTTATGTGTAACCGAACTATTCACCCGAGTGTCCAAGAATAAGACCACCAAATTAATGCGCCACATCGGTTAATATTGACTAGTTGCGAAATTGTTTTTTCTTATTACCGATTCTCATTCTGAATATGTTGACAACAAATTCCTGTAATTTATTAATTTTAAACTGTAGTATGGAAAATCGAGAGTTTGAATGACCTACTTTTGACTCAGTAGGCTACGAAGCGCTAACAATCAGTGCTCCTACGTACTACGCGCTTCATCGGTTATTCTGGCTCGTTGCAGATTGCCTTGTTGACTGGCATGTATAAAATGCATAAGATAATTAGCTCGATTGATATATTTGTTCGTTACTTAACTACTTATAAGTTTTTTTATTATGATGTAGTAGACGAAGGCGAATATAAAGATTTTTTAAACGGATTTACATGTTATGACTATGTAAGAAAGCGTAGGCCAAATTCAATTCGAAATAGTGGTGGTATAAATGTTTTCATATGTAACACATTAGAATCACATAATATTGTTAAACGAATATACTGTGAGTTTATTGATTGTGTTGTACTTTATTTTCCCTTTTCAAGATTGTACAAAATGGATGATGTTATTAGGTATTTTACATATGTTTATCCTAAAGGGTCGCCGATTTATAGTTATAGCGATTATCATAACGGTATTACCAAAATTATTGATGATTAAGAAAAGAAAAGATTAGATTATCAAGGTACCTCACTTTTTCTATCTGGTGATTTCAATAGCAGAACTAAAGAATATCTTGATTACATACCATGCGACAATTTGGATTATATTTATGGAGAAATTGATTATGATAGTAGCAATTTAGAAATTCCGCGACAAAACAAAGATAATGTTGGAAATAATTTGGGGCGCTCTCTTGCTAATCTTTGTTGTATTTTTGACGTCCATATATTAATTGGTCGATTTTGTATCAGATAAAAACGGTGAATTTACATGTTTCTCCAATGAGGGTTCAAGTGTAGTTGACTATATGATTGCATCATCTGAACTTTTTTATAATGCTATAAATAATTTCACAGTTTTAGATGGCGACGATTCTGATCATTTTTCTATAGCGTGCAACCTACAATTACAATTAAAAACACCCACTAAAACGCCCATAGACAACCCACGTACTAATACAAACCAATTAATGCGTTTTAAATGGCGTGAAAATAACATGCCTGATTTTATGACAACTTTTAAGTCCGGTGATACTATAAGAAATTATATTCATATTAATGTTGACGAGGCAATAAAACACATAACAGAATTGTATCTAAAAGCAGGCAAACATATGCATTTAAGATTGTTTACCTCTACAACACAACCTGAGTGGTGGGACTCTGAGTGTGATGATAAAAAACGTATTAAATACGCCAGTTTAGACAATCAAATTCAGAAAATCATTTACGTCAGTACAAAAATAAAAGGAATTACGTTAAAGCCACTTGCAAAGCCAAGATTGTAAATTATCAAAGTCGTGAAAGACAACATGTATACGAAAATAGAAACAATTATTCGCTTTTTGGAAGCGGATAAAACGCGCTAATGTAAAACCTTGTAAAGATTTAGTTATATCTCGCGATGACTGGTATACACACTTTAGGACATTATTATTTGATGAAAATGATAGTCATGACAATACTGACTTTATTGACGCAACAGCTAGCGAGCTTAACGAGCCATTTACGATGCCAGAAACAGAACAATCTTTGCCAAAATTGGTTAACAATAAACGTTGTGGCATTGATGGAATTCCGTCGGAATTTTATAAATATACTTCAACAGATATTGCACCATATTTCTGTACACTTTTCACAAAATTCTAGAATCTGGGTTTGTTCCACAGTCGTGGGGAACAAGTGTTATTTGTCCCATCTATAAATCTGGTGCACTTAACGACCCAGGCAATAACAGGGGTATATCGTTTACAAACACAATGTGCAAAATATTTTCAGAGGTTATTAACAAAGGTTTATATACTTGGGCTGAGAAAAACTATAAAATTGATGAATCACAAGCAGGTTACCGACACGGATATTCGGCTGTTGACAATATATTTTGTCTACAAGCTATGGTACAAAAATATTTATCCTCGAAAAAAGGCAGATTTTATTGTTTGTACGTGAACTATCGTAAAGCCTTCGATAAAATTGATCATTTTAAGCTATTTAAGTGTCTGGAAAGAAAAGGTCTGCATGGTAAATTCTTAAATATTCTTAAGGCTATGTATTGCAATTTAAAAACGTGTGTTAAATTACAAAACAAAACGCAATGCTCTGGTTATAATAACATTAATGTTGAGCAATCTGTAACCAGTTGGTCCCCTTGTAACATAGGGACCCGTATAGGAAATAATACAAGTTCGAATTTTGTGCCCTTTTTATTGACGAGTTGTCTACCCTTTTACGTGAAAACTGTGGTTCCGGTGCTATCATTTGGGTAGTTCCGGATCACTAACGACGAAACCGCTCTCTTCATTTTACATGTGCTTTCAATCACGTAAACCTAAATATACTGTGGAATCACTTGAATTCGCGGGGTACAAATTTCGCGCACTTGCGATCGAAGACAAATTCGCGCGGTCTTAAATTTCTGCAAAGTCGATTTTGAAAATAAAACAATAGAAAACGACAGTTGTGTTATACAAAAAGTGTCGAGTATTCGATTAAACGCCAATTTCGACAGAATACCGGTGAAGGGTCATTGGGACACCTTGTTTGTTGCAATAAACATGTGTATCCGTATCGGAATAGGCTGTTGATAACAATGGTCCACTTCTGAAGAATAGGGGCCTCAAATGTAGGCGGGGCAATATATATTTTATATCACGTCGTGTCGAACTGACACCTTGTTGTTTATTAAATGCCAAATGAAATATAGGTTCCACATTGGGGGCGCTTATTCTTTACTAAAAATGTCAGCTTGTGAAAGCAACATGTCAGATTGTGCACTTTACCTTTTTTATACCAGTTGTTTTTAAATTGTCGAAGACCTGACATTTAGTTTCAGAGCGTAATGTATTATAATTATATATATATATATACACAAAATTTGCATTTTATTTTTACTCATTATATTACGAGTGTTCAAAATGGCGCATATGCGTAACTGTGTTATAGAGGTATGAGGCACTTTATTGTATGTAGACGATCACACTATAATTTAAAAGTAATATGATGCATTTATTTATTACAATTTAGTAAGAAATATTTAACAAAACTGTTATAATGTAAGTGATTAAAACATCGGGACTGTCACTTATACCTGCGTATATTTATGAACGATTAACGAAGCACATTTGAACGAACGTGTAAACTCCCGAGGCGTTGCTAAATTACGAAATCGGTAAATATTCGCGGAGGTAATAAATTCGCGCAATGGCGGGAGCGCGAAAAGCGCGAAAATTAGACCTCCGCGAAACTTAGTGATTCCACAGTACTTTGGAAGACATATATCTCAGCTTCAGTATGCGTGTTTGAAACATTTGGTAACATTAAGTATTGTTGTTAAATATTTTGTTGAACTGTATGCACTGATTGCGGGGGTTCCGAATCAATTACGTGTGTTCCGGGTCACTGGACACTTCTGCTATAGTTTCCTATAAGGTTTGTTTTAAAAGCATTTTAACTGTCATTGTAACTTAGTAGTTGTCAAACAACATCTCTAGGAAGATATATTCATTTCTGGAAACCGGACATCAAATAATCACAGCATAATAGTTAGGGCATATTGACGATTTCCCGACGTTTGTCATCTTTATATTTCATCTAGGATGCGGGTCAATATATAAACAGGTACAAAGCCATATAGCTTACATGGTCATTCACATGTTAGACTGCAACAATAAAATCATGTTATAATTTATCAACGTTTGTCAATGCCTTTGACTGGTAAAATGATACATGAAAATACCAGCTTAAAGAATTGAAATAATCCGCGAAATAAATGAAATCTGTACATAAAGCGGTATGCGATAAACAATCTAAAATTCAGTCACGTACACAATGTGTTAATGATACATAGTTTCTAAAAATACATGTATCACAAGTAACAACCAGATCAACATTTGATAACAATCATACGCATTTGATAAAATTAAAAACCTAAGAATATAAGAGTAACAACACACATAATGATAGCATAAGATATACCGGTAGCACCATTCCAGTGGTAACTTCAACACTCTGAAACACATACGTACTACAGCAAAATTATGATATGTCATCTGTAAACATAAAGCTGAATGGTACTGTAGACTATAATGTGGAGGACACTATAGATCATTGTATATAAAAGTATTTAAAAAAACAAACATAATAAACATGGGACTCACAGTCTCTGCTTCTATTAAAAGGACAGTAACAATCTGACAGCTTTTGAATACATACAATACATATAACAAACACGAATACCATACTTGATTACATCGATCAACATTTATAATGATATTAATGAGATAAACTATCTCAAAACATTAAAACATTGAAGGGTCTTCTTCGTTCGCACGATGGCTAGCACCAGTCTTCAGTTTAAAATACCACAAAAAGCTGTGATGTTATTTATTACTAATAGAAGGGTAAATCGAACCTATGAGAAGCATACCTACAATATACCCTTATTTGCGTAACAAATAATTAATATTGGTCAATAAATAATTGTCTTACATTGAAGATACATATTGAATATAATTCGATACTGGTGTAATCCTCACATCGTTATCCCAGAAATTGTTATTTATTAAATCTCTTAATGATTCTGGGCGGATATGTTGGGCATCTAAAATTCGAAATGTATGTTTACATATGAATTTGTTTGGATAAGTCAGGATGTAGGTGATAAGAACATATTTATACTAACTTTTAAACAACGTGTAATTGATTGTTGTACACAAAAATTGCATGGTGATGTATCTAACTCGAGTCGATGCCATTATTATAAATATTATAAAAGTTTACTTAACACAGAAAATACTTATCAATTGATTTACCACCAAAATATAAATTTGCTACAGAATACAGAATTACAGATAGAACATTGGAAAAATAATAATGTACAAGAAATATAATATTTAAATATTGTTCTTCTGATGAAATTCGTTATCTGAACTGTGAATATCATGCTTTTTTTACTGTCATCAATACAATGAAATAAGATTAAATTATCTTTCTCCCTGGTATTCGTCTGGCAATTCACTGCAAGACTTTTATAACATTATGAGTTCCAGGACGAAACAGTAATAAACAATTATCATGTTATATATATCATCTTCTAGAAATTATAAATTCTCAAAGCATCTAATTTTAACCGTGCTGTTGATAACACTTATGTAATGATTAGATTTATATATGTATATATTGTATCACAACTCTCTTATGATCTTGTAGTTTGTTATATTGTATTGTCGTGTATTTTGGGCCGGAGGCCTTTGTTTACGAAAATAAACTTGAATTGACTTGACTATTGAATAAGAAGCCACATTATAAAGTTTATAGGTGGGAAATTGAACTTCACTCAAACAAATGTTTCCTTTTTCATGCTTTTAGTTTCTTTTGTCGCCCACAGTCTTTCTACGCTGTCAGCGTTTTGATTTTACATAAGGCAGAAACATTCTTCGAAACTATTACATAAGGAAGTTTTAATGTTTTATATCACCACAAAGTAGACACCATGGCTGGTTAAGTATTATCATTTTGAAATGTTTCTCATTATTCTATGTATAAGTGTGTATCTTAGTTTTATTTATGATAAATACATAGAGGATATTTGTTGGTTTCGGTACTGTATATCACTCACAGTCAGGGACTACTTTTTTGTAAAACATAGCACTTTGTTTGATAATATCATTAGTGGTAATCTTACAGTTATGTTCGGCACGTAGAGATGTAATCGTTTTTAGACTGTTGGCGCAAGCCAACAGGATTTAGCAGTTGTATTCTGAAATTGGTCTTGAGGGAACTACTTCTTTACTCTGCAGGCTTCGGGTCAGCAAGTCGATAAATTACTGCTTTCGTTGCTGAGCAGTAAAGCTAGCTTCCTGTTATCGATGCTACTTTCTATGAATAGATGTCAAGAAATAGATCCGACTTACGACACTACAACAACAACAACAACAAAATAATCCATTTAGTCCACAGCTTCAAGTGAATTCATGTTATGTCTATTATCAAAGGTATAATAGCGTTTCTGTTTGTGATGTGTACTGGTTAACTGCGTATTACATCATATTGCGTAAGTTTTTTCAACAGTGTATTTGGCTCGGTACATATAGCGGAGCAACCGTAACCACTCGATTGACGATTCATATTGTTTTGACGTATGCATAAGAATTGTAGAAAAGCATTGTACTTCTAAACAGAGTTTTGAATGTATTTCACAAATTTAACTTATTTTTAATTAGATTGGTATTTACTGAGCATAGCGCTTGTAATAAAAAGCACTGAACATTGATTCGAACATACCCAGTATACGGTTCATCGACTATTTTTACCCGTTGTATATTGACTTGTATGCATATAACTCTGTTTGCTTTTTAAATAGTTTGCACAAAAAATATTTGTTTCCCACGAATTACAAAACACACTGATATTTGCTTCCCACGAATTACAAAACACACTGAGGAAAAAGTCGTAGATAAATGTCATTGAATTATACACGCGCTATATTAGTTTTAATTTTCAAAAGACAGTGACCTTAATGTCCATCTTCAATTAGGTCGAATAACAGACAGACAGACACTTTATTTCGACTTGTACAAAGTACATCGTCAACAACACATAATGATAACAGTTCAGCATGTCAACGTGAAAGGAGCAGAAAAACTATATACATATATACAAATGAATCATGTCTTAAGCGAGTAAGTGGCGTGAGCACAAATTCTAAGATTAACATCAAACAAAAAGAGGATGAACATTATATATTATCTTCTTACAATCAAAATCAATGAGCGTTCTTTAAGTGATTCTTTTACAAAAAGACACACTTTTATTAATTCCGTTCTATTATTTGATTGGTTACAACAGATAAGGCGGGAGTTTTTGATTTCTTGGTTCTCGGATCCTCCGACCCGATTTTTTCCAAAAAGCAAAAAAAAAATGTAGAATGTACCCGATATCGTAACAGTGACCTTTTGAAAGGGTTTCAACCTGTTAAACGGAATGCCAAAAAAAAAAAACGCTGATGAAATGACAAAATTTTATGTAACATGCATTGTGACTATATATCGCTGTATGATTCATATGATCTGCTCTCTGTTATTTTATACATTATGCAACACTTAAAGTCAGAAGAAAATACTCAGTAAAAACAAATTAAGATCTTAGCATCTTAGTATCATTGTATTAAATTCACATTTATAATTTTATATCAATACAATATATTATGATTAACAAATTTCATTAGTGTATATTGATTTATTAATAAGATATATTCAGTTAGTTTTTTTACATCATGAAACACTAAAAGTCAGAAGAAAATACTCAGTAAAAACAAATTAAAATCTAAGTATCATTGTATTAAATACACATTTATAATTTTATTTCAATATTATAATTAACAAATTTCATTGGTGTATATTGATTTATTAATAAGATATATTCAGTTAGTTTTATACATCATGCAACACTTAAAGTCAGAAGAAAATGCTCAGCAAAAACAAATTAAGATCTTAGAATCATGGTATTAAATATACATTTATACTTTTATATCAATATTATAATTAACAAATTTCATTGGTGTATATTGATTTTTTGATAAGATATATTCAGTTATTTTTTTTTTTAGCTCACCTGAGCACGAAGTGCTCGGTGAGCTATTAGTATAGGGGACATCTGCTCCGTCGTCCGTATGCCGTTAACCGTTATCGCGATAAAGACTACATTTTTTATTCAATCTTGACCAAACTTGCAAAGTTTGTGCATGACCAGAAAATCTTGGACGAGTTTGATAATGGGCCCGATCGGACCAGGAACACTAGAGTTATTGTCCCTTTTTGCCCCAAGTACGTCTATTCGTTGATAACTCACCTGGTAAAGGGAGGTAAATGCAGTATCAGGAAGATGAGTGCTATACATGTGTTATTTGCCTTTAGTCACAGTTAACCCAGATAGTGGAATCTGCTTATCAGTAAAATCAATACGTCATTATGATACTTATATTTTAGATCAGCATCATTACACATAGTAATGCATGTATAGCCTGCTTCTGACCTATATTTTGGCTATGTGTGCAGCAGTAAATTTTTCCACTGTCTGTCTTGGCATCCAGTCAGGAAAAAGATGTAAATACCAATAAATAGCTAAAATTCATGTTGTAAACAAGCAATCAGAATATAGGATTAATATCATGTGATCTAGTGCCTGAAAGGGTTAATTATTTTCTGTCGTTTTTGGACTGTTTAGTTAGTAACTTATTCAGTATCATTTGATCATGTAACTTTTGGACTGACTTATACATTTGAATTGGGATTTTGGAAACTCAAGTAATTATATTACATGATTTTTGAAGTTGATGTTTCATTTCTCCTTAATTGAAAAATACTTCTACACTGTTTTGACTCAAAATTGGTGTGTTTAATAGTAAGTTTTTACACAAATCAACTAAAAGTTGTATAGTTATTTATAATTTAATCTGACAATTTTGATAGGTGTATGGTTCTTAATGTAAACAATGAGTATTCCTATATAACATAGAAATTTCCCTTTTCCTAAGAGTACATTTGAAAAGTTTGTCTCTGTGGGTGTCATTGACTCAAAATTATTAGTAAGTTTTTACGTAAAACAACTAAAAGGTTTTATAGTTATTTATAATTTAATCTGACAATATTGATAGTTGTATGGTTGTTAATGTAAACAATAATTATTCCTATGTAACCTAGAAATTTTCTTCTCCTAAGAGTACATTTGGAAAGATTGTTTGTTTGGATTTTTCACCTTATTTACCAGTCATTCAGTGATATAATGGCGGTCAGTTAACCTACTCACACTTTTTCTGGGCAAACTAAGCCGATGTAAGTGGTTTACCAGTACCAGTGCACATACGTATGCCAGTAAATGACAACTGCCCTACTTGAATCAGAGATAGGGGGAGAATGGCCGTAGAAATTATTTCACGACCAATCCCCACACAAGTTATGTGGCCGGGCTGAGGCTCGAACTCAAGAACCCTTGATTGAGAGTACAGCGCTCTACCAACTGAGCTAGACGGGCCCGCAAAGCCAGAATAATCTACTTGGTTTGATACATTTATATGGTGCCATTATGATGATATTTAGGAAGTTTTCGTAGAGTGTAGTAACTATGTGTTACTGTATGTACCAGTTTCGAACTCGTAAAGGTTTATCATTGCTTATGGACTTCGTTGCCAAAACATTTAAAACATTTTTGAAAACAACAATACAGAACAATATGTCAATCACTGATACGCAAAGTTGAACTGACATCAAATCAGTCTGTATACTGGTGTTAATAAATAATTTATTATTTTAATTCAAACATATACCGGTATGTGAAAAAAAGATGGTAGTATCCAAAAGCTCTTTATGTATTTTCATATAATTATTTCCATGTTTTTTTTTGGTATCGCCACTATATGTTAATGCCATGCAAAATGGGTGTTAATAGTACCGAGAATGCGGGTATTTACGGGTACCTGTTGCATCCATAATGGTCGCCATTGTTCTCAGACTCAGGTGAGCGCTTTGGGCCATCATGGCCCTCTTGTTTTTTTCCCCTCCTTTCTCCTCCAACTGGACACTTTTCCAAAAATGTCCGAGAACCAAGAAATAAAAAAACTCTTGCCTAAGTTACCCTCTTGATCCTATTCCATTAACGTTGAAAATGTTTATATGATGTTTTTCATTGTCTAATACTACTTTTCTGAAGTGTGTGATTGTTGTATAACTAACTCTATAAGCTGCTCATTAACTTCATTTAGAATGACATATGCATGTTCGTTTTTATTGCATGCGTACACATTTCCCATGTCATTGTGGCATAATAAGAGATGCTTAAATTGCCGTAATTATCACGAAGTTGTTTTTTATTGAAAATTTAATGATGACATAGCATTAACTAAAGAATTATGTGATAAGGTCCGTATATTTAATTGTAACTCTGTAACTCTTACTATTATAACCTCCATTATTATTTTATTACCTTTTTAATCCTATTTTGTACATTTTATCTATTCATAAAATTAATGTTGTTCTTGAATCAATAATTTAGAAGGATCTTTTTATAGAAAAGTTTAGTCATTTATACTTTAGGTTGCTATTAAATATAGATTGTAAAACAGAATTTGGATCAGTGTAGGTAAAATATTCAAGATACCGTTAACATAGTATTTATAATGAGATACATTTGATCTAAGATAAGACTCTCAGTATGCTATTAAAATAGACGAAGAGTAGGAATAAAGATGTTTTCATCGAATCCACGAAAACGCTATGTGTACGGTAATTGGAAATTGTTGGCACATGTTAGGGGATCTCCAGCAATTAGTACTTTTTGAAACGTCCCAGTTCCGCCAGTAAATAACAGTTACGAGGGTTGTTCGGGAAGGTCGCGGGAAATGTCATTTATTTTCGTTTGAATAGGAATATTGAAACAAAGCATACACCGTTAGAAAGCTCAAACTTATTTACGGAATATGTTAAACTATCAGAAGTATAAATACACAAACATACACGTCATTGCAACTTAAAACATATCAATGATCGTTGTCCGGCCCACGGTCGACGTTTACAACGTCACGTGTTGTCGAACTTTAATGAAACGCGCACCTTCTCGACGAAATCGCCATTGATCGCTACACACTTCCGGTGTCTGTACAGCCACTTGTCGTAGGTTTCTACATATCACGCAGTATTGAAAGTAGAAAACTACGGTCTGTGATGCCACTTGCTGTTGTGTGGCGGTTTCAAAACGCTGTCTACGAAGTTGCGCCTTCAGTTCAGGAAACACACGGATGTCCATAGGCGCAAGGTCGGGACTGTACGGCTGATGTTCCAGCAACTCGAAACGTAGCAGGAGTGTTAAGTGTGCCCTGTGTGCCGGTGCATTGTCCTGGTGAAGGATGATTCCGTCGTGGTCTATGTCAGGTTGCTTCTTACGAAGTGCGCGAATCAAATCCCGCCTAAGAACCTGTAACGGAAATCAACGAATATTTTAGCTTTCAGATCACATTATTAAAATATAAATTACTTTATAAGCATGAACAATTGTTATGCGACATTAGTATAAGCTATTAGCTTGTTTATCAACTTACCTGTGAGCTATAAGCTGCATTGACTGTCCGACCTTCCCGAACTCTGTGCTGCAGAATCATCCCGTGCCGGTCCATCATCTTCTATTTCAACCATTTCGAAAACGCTAACGCCATTATACACGAAAGTTTTGGAACACCTTTACTATAGCGGTCCCCAAAAATACTATATTTATTCTACGTAACTAAGGACTTGGTGCGCGTAAATATAGTGAGCCGCGCGCTAGCGTGGCGATTTAAAAAAATCGGCCGTAAAACGGAAAAATAACCAAAGTTTATTTCACAAAATATTAATTCAAAATCGCATATCTTTGCGATTAACCCGCCTTCTAAAAAAAGGTCGGCCATTTTGAAAATGGTTATCGACGCAGAACATGATAGCAATATAAAGAAATGTTCAATACGGCCTTCTGTGCATCCATTAGTTGCAAGTTTACACGTCTCAACTGAAAGCAGTAGTATTGTAGCAGTAAACCACGAAGAAATTTGAACTGTTAATTAGCGGAGTGACTGATTTTGGGGGCTACCGCCCCCCCCCCCCCCCCACCCCGCTTATTAACACTTTACGAATCGAGAAAAAAATGGCGGCCGACTGGAACAAGACAAGTCATGCATAGCAACGTCAACGCATGCGCGAAACGTTGTTTACATTTAGAATTTCCGGGGACCGCTAAAGTACAAACTTTAGACTTTTTTTATCCACTGCAAAGTTTCTGCCGGCGATTTTCAGAGTCCAACACAAAACTTCACAATACAGCGTAACTCGACATCGCCAGTCGACGTCATGTCGTTTAAGGTTTCAAAAAAACAGCGTCCACACAAATTGTTATAACTTTTTGACGGCTGTTGTTATGGAAAACAAATTTCACGGAAATGACATCAGAACGTTGCAATTTTATCACACGTTTTCGCGCGAATTTAACGTTAAGGACTTAATCCAAATAGCGTTAGTATAGGCATGTATTTTTGTTGAAATAAAAAAAACAGGCGCCGGGCGGAGACGTAAGTGTGTGTTACTATGGATACGAATAATGCCTTGGTGAAAATAATTATATTTAATCAATTGTATGCGTTTTGTTGGGCATAGATAAAGGTGCATAATATTTAATGCTCAATTAAATATACACACGATTTTAACATTTACTGGACTATTCCGCGTATAGTAGTAGTATTAGTAGTAGCAGTAGTAGTAGTAGTAGAAGTAGTAATAGCAGCAGCAGCAGCAGTAGTAGTAGTAGCAGTAGCAGTAGCAGCAGTATCAGTGGCAGTGGCAGTAGTAGCAATAGTAGTTGTATTATTATTATTATTATTATTATTATTATTATTATTATTATTATTATTAGCAGCAGTAGTAGTAGTAGTAGTAGTAGTAGTAGTAGTAGTAGTAGTAGTAGTAGTAGCAGTAGTAGCAGAAGCAGAGCAGCAGCAACAGTGGCAGTAACAATAGTAGTAGTAGTAGTAGGAGTCGGAGTAGTAGTAGTAGTAGTAGTAGTAGTAGTAGTAGTGGTGGTAGTAGTAGTAGTAGTAGTAGTAGTAGTAGTAGTAGTAGTAGTAGTAGTAGTAGTAGTAGTAGTAGTAGTAGTAGTAGTAGTAGTAGTAGTAGTAGCAGCAGAGCAGCAGCAACAGTGGCAGTATCAATAGTAGTAATAGTAGAAGTAGAAGTAGTAGTAGTTGTAGTAGTAGTAGTAGAAGTAGTGGTAGTAGTAGTAGTGGTTGTAGTAGTAGTAGTAGTAGTAGTAGTAGTAATAGTAGTAGTAGGAGGAGGAGAAGAAGAACTACTACTGCCGCTAATTTTTAAGCCATTAACCGCAAGTAGGGAAAGATCTAGGATCAGAAAAGGTACAGGGTGCTGCTCAAAAGGGGCTGGGGGAAATCCTTACCAGTTCTTTGAAAATTTCTAGTAATTAGGTAAATCCAGGTATTTTATCACTTTAATTCTTCTACAAGTAATTAAGGTTTATTAGGCATTGACTCTGAATTTGCCATTGTATACTCGCAAAAATATATTATCTTTCTAAAGATATTCAACTGTTGACCTGCCTAGAGGGGCAGCAGGGAGGAACCAAAAAGGAGCAGGTAGCTGCACCCTGCTATTTAGGTCCGGATCATTCCCTACTGCAAGACATCCTAGAATTTCAGAATAATTTAAGCCCAATTTGAACAACGATCGAACTTGAAGGTCCATATCAATTCGTCTGATAAAAGTAAGGTCACGGTACTATTTTCAATCTATGAAATACTGCTTCTATGACATTTGGCTTTTATACAGTTTTATCTCGTAATTACGAGATAAAAAGCCGTAATTACGTGATAAGAAGTCGTAATTACGAGATAAAAAGTCGTAATTACGACAGAATATCTCATAATTACGACTTACTAAGTCGTAATTACGAGATACTAAGTCGTAATTACGATATAAGTTTGTTAATATTGATTAATTTTTATTTATTTTTATTTTTACACTTGGCACCAGGACGCTTCCATAATTTCTAACCAACCTTAGCTTCAAAGATCATTTAAGTGGTTTTATCAACAACGCCGCTCCATGGCAGAAGTTACCAGGAATCGCATTCCAATGGGCAGAAGTTACCGCGAATCGCATTCCAATGGGCAGAAGTTACCAGGAATCGCAGTCCAATGGGCGGAAGTTACCAGGAATCGCATTCGAATGGGCAGAAGTTACCATGAATCGAATTCCAATGGGCAGAATTTACCAGGAATCGAATTCCAATGGTCAGAAGTTACCAGGATTCGCATTCTAGTGGGCAGAAGTTACCAGGAATCGCATGCCAATAGGCAGAAGTTACCAGGATTCGCATGCCAATGGGCAGAAATTACCACGTTTCACATTCCAATGGGCAGAAGTTACCAGGATTCGCATGCCAATGGGCAGAAGTTACCAGGATTCGCATGCCAATGGGCAGAAGTTACCAGGATTCGCATACCAATGGGCAGAAGTTACCAGGATTCGCATACCAATGGGCAGAAGTTACCAGGATTCGCATGCCAATGGGCAGAAGTTACCAGGATTCGCATGCCAATGGGCAGCAACTTTGGATTAAACCTACGACCGGGTTCAGAAGTGCAGTGAAGATGAATGTTCTTGTATTGTCTACAAGTATAAGGCAACATCACTCGTGAATCTTACCTTTGTTAAGCTGTCGCAGCCAGTTTACTGTTTCACACGCGCATTAAACTGCTTTTTGACATACATGTATGACACATTTATAATGCAAACTACTGAAGGTCTTCAATCTTATTCATAGAGCATTATGTGAACTTATATGCATTCGTACACGTATAAGTGTGAATATAAATCGCTGTCTTTATTTTTTTTTATATAATCGTGTTGAGATCATTATTCAACTAAATAAATGTCTTTCTAACAAAACCAAGAACTAAAACCGTTGAGTAGTTTTATCGGGAAGAAAACACTATACAACCCATACAATATCTACATGTGTTGGCTATGATTGTTGAGAGCTTAAACGCAAAATTGAAGTTTTGCATTTTAACATATACTCCAATCTAAAATATGAAGCCTTCTTGCAGACACAGATTCATAAGAATCACGCCGTTATTTGGTCTTGGTCTTAAATCCAAGATTAAAAAATATTGTGGGTGTGTTACTGTGGTAGCATTATTGTAAGCTCTGTTCTGATAGTTTTGACACGATTTCAGCTTACTTAAGAGCCGCGGGAGGCAGATCGATGCACGGGAAATGTTTATTTGCATAAGCTAGTTTTTGAAGTGTTTCAGCAGATCAATGCACGGGAAATGTTTATTTGCATAAACTAGTTTTTGAAGTGTTTCAAATAGTTTCAAAGCGTGCAGTTTGCATTATGAACACCTCGTTCTCTGAACACCTCATTCAGAGAACCGTGTGATAGTCGTCTGTGGGACTAGTCAAATGTAAAGTGGGTATTTATGTTAATATACCGAAGTGGAACGAACCGTTGATAGACAATAATTAGCACCCAACCACGACTGAAATTTAAGGATGATCAAATCGCTGAAGGTAAAAGCAATAATTAATTCATAATATTGAACGAGGCATGAAGATTAAGAAGGGCTGGGCGGGAAAATTGCTTTGAACATATAGCTGTTAAACATGATTATGAAAAGCGTATTGAAGCCATGGATCATGTAACTCGATGGGTTCCATGCGCTCATTAAGCACAGTTATTGCAAAGGAGAACAAGAAAGAGGTGTTAGAGAGCGCACGCACTTTTGAAACGGAAATGAAAACCACCACCGTGTATTAAGTCTTGATGTGTTTTTAAAAGCCAGCACAGTGTTGTATATGCATTACAAGTGAAACATTTTTTTGTATGTGTTTTAGCACGCACATGTTTGTTTGTTGTTCCAGATACAACAATGGGTCCAGTTTTCTTGGTGATACTATCGGCACTGGTGGGCGGAGCTATGTCCCTGTCGTATGTTCACCATGGTAACGCGGAGATGGCTGCCTACCTCCGGGAAGTGCACGACAACCACCCGGATATCACCAAGTTGTACAGCATCGGAAAGAGTATCAAAGGTAGTTTTTCTTATTTGTTTGGAGAGGAAATGTACCTGTAGAATAGGCTGACAATACAGAAATGAGACAAAGGGATATTGTATATGTAAATTTAACATATGTACACAATAAGATGCATTTTCAGTATCCATATGCCAGATAAAAACTGATGACTGTTATATGCTTATATACCGATACTATATCTCAGTGTAGTGGATTAGAAGTACATTGCGTTTATATACGACATATTCGCGCCAACGATTCGATAACTCATGGAATTAACAACAAACATGCTGTCGTTCAGAGAACAAAATATGCTACATATGCTGTACCAAATTCGTCATTGTATATTCAATATTGCCTTGTTTTGATGGCAATATAGGGATTGTTGTGTTAAAGGTGTAAGATTCAAAATGGGGAGCGCTCAATTTGATACATACCCAGTTACACTGTTTAGGCTGTTAAACCTCTAAAAACGTATGTGCCAAACAGGGAATACAATACTTTTGGTCATTATTTGATACTGGCAGCTTACTTGTATAATTATGTGACGAGTCTTATTAGATGCTTTCAAGATTAATTACCACATTGGAATCAATTACTCTCCCTGTTTAGCGTACTGTTGGTAAGATTCATTTTATCCCATCATCAGGCGTGCCTTGACGAAAGACCGTAACGCCCCATGGAATAAACTTTACCTTTTTTCAACACTCTGGTGGTAAAGCAGTCACGCGCAGTATAATAACGACATCTTATTGATTTTGTGACGTCATGTTATGTTTTTCGTAATATTTAGTGCGTTTTCTTTCGTGTATTTTCAAAATAAAGATTGTACATGATGGGAGTTTATTTGCTGGGCATGAAAATGTGAATCACTCGCCAAGGCTCGTGGTTCAGGTTTTCTAAGCCTTGCTAAATCAACTTATCTTATTCAACACTTACCTAGTATTCTCTATGTCATTTCCCATGTTTAGCAGATTGTAAAACAGTGTATTCGAGACGTTGAATTTGATAATGGTAATTGGTGGAACTGTGTAGCAAATTGTAAATAGTATTCGAGACGGGAAATTTAGAAAGATCTTGTAGATCTGATTGATTTATTTCATTATTACACATTTATGAGAACACACACTTCTAGATTTAAATTTATATAGATCTACATGTCCGCTGTGTTACCAAATGTATTTTTTATCATCAACACAAGTGCAAATTCAACGTTCCCCAGAGCAATATACAGCTTGTGTATCCGTTGTCATCCTGAGACAGAATTGCCTTCGGTACTTTGTAGCCATGCTGCACATATATATAAGGCCTACCCCTTAAATTGTTTGCAACGTTTGCTCATGAACTAAATATATGGTGTCTCGAAGCACTTGAGTGTGTACCGTAGTTACTCTATATGTTGGGACACCCTTAATGTTGGGACGCCCAGTGAAATAATGTCCTTCTTGCAGTGGATATCTTATAATTGTAATTTGCCTTAATCGGATATGTAAAATGATATGTATTGGTTTCTTGCGTTTCAATCCAGGATCTTATCTTTATTTGTATTGAGTAAAGAAAGTTTTGTCACCTCACATTGCTACACATGTCGATAGGCCTACAAGAAACAAGAAACACTGTCATATATTTTACGTTCGGTTGGTTGTTGATAGAGTATGTTAATGTTATACTGAAATACAACTGCGTTTAAATGACAGTAGCGATACAACCCCACTATGGTTTATTAATGCATAAATCATACATGTTTTTTTTAAGAAAACTGTGAACACATATAAAGTTAGGGTATGTTAGATATCACCGGTGCCGTTTTCACTGAAAAGCATAAACCAGTAATAAACGTGTTAATTAGTAAGTCATATTGTGTATGTGACGGCTTTTGGAACATTAAACTTATGAAATTGTCTCCTGTTTATTTCAGGTGAGGACATGTGGGTGCTGGCGATCGGCAAATCATTTTCCAATCTCGATCTCAGACCGCACGTGAAATACATTGGAAATATGCATGGCAACGAGGTAAGTGCACGTTAAATGCATACACCATATATATGTACGTTGTAACGATGGGTACATTGATAACTATATTAAGAATAGTTGTATTGGTTGGTCATTCGAATGAAAAATAGATACCATCGTACAATAAGAGTATGTAATTTGTGTTTTCGACTTGATGGAATGTATAAAAATGTAATTGCCTTCGTGATGACTTAAAAAAAGCGAATGCCGTATTTCTTTAGTCAAATCTCTAAAATATATTTGCAGATGTGAAATGAGCACATCTTACACTATTACAAAAGTTCGCATTTGTAACGATTTTTACTTTGTATTATACATGTAAATGTTTGCAAACGGGCATTACTTTATCATGCTTTAATAGAAAAAAATCGTGTACATTATTAATAACAATATTACCGTTTTTATATGATTCATCAAAATGCAGTTTTTTGAGGTTATCTTTTTGTGTCGCCCGAAATTTGAAATAATAATAAGCACCTCCGTTGTTCCGTTTGTTCAGGTTGTTAGTCGAGAGTTGCTGTTGCACCTGATTGATTTGTTCTTGACGTCATACGGCACCAACCAGTCGTTTACCCACTTCCTCAACACAACCACCGTGCACATTATGCCGTCCATGAACCCTGACGGCTACAGTGTTTCCCAGTCGGGTCAGTGCACTGGCAACATTGGAAGGTTAGTGTTTTTATATCTTGATGATTAGTAATTTACGTTTGTAAATCTTTTCCACAATCAACTTGAACTGTTAATTGTTCTTTTTAGCTCACCTATTGGTATAGGGGACCTCTCCGGCGTCGTCCGTCGTCCGTATGCCGTTAACAATTTGGGCCGTTTATCGCGCTAAAACTTTTTTTTTATTGAATCGTGACCTAACTTGCACAGTTTGTGTATGACCATAAAATCTCGGATGGGATTGTTATTGGGTCAGATCACTCCAGTAACACCAGAGTTATTGCCCCTTTTTCACACAAACAAAGTGCAAAATGCCCTTTTCCAACGTATAGACTTTATTTTCCACCCAATCTTAACCAAACTTTCAAAGTTTGTGAATGACCATCAGATCTCAGCAGAGGCCAAAAACAGGCCAGATCGTGTTTCAAACACCAGAGTTATTTCCCTTCGTTTTTTTTAAATATACAAAAATGGCCATTATTCGGGATAGAGACTTCATTTTTCATCCAATCTTCACCAATTTTGCAAAGTTTGTCTAGTACCATGAGATCACAGTTGAAGTCGAATAAAAGCAAGATCGGACCAGAAACATCAGAGTTATTGCCCTTTGTTTGTGAAAAAAATATGCAAAAATGGACATTATTCAGGATCGATACTTCATTTTTTATCCAATCTTCACCAATCTTGCACAGTTTGTCTATGACCATAAGATTAAAGGTTAAGTCGAATATAAGCACCATCGGACCAGAAACACGAGTTATTGCCCTTTGTGAAAAAAAAAATGCAAAAATGGACATTATTCAGTATAGAGACTTCATTTTTCATCCAATCTTCACCAATTGTGTAAAGTTTGTATATGAACGTAAGACTACAGGTAATGTCGAATAAAAGCATAATCGGGCCAGAAACACCAGAGTTATTGCCCCTTTTGTTTTGAAAAAAACATCAACTAGTAATTTATGATTGGCTTGCACACATGATTTTTGATTCAATGTTGACCAAACTTACACAGTTTGCGCATGACCATAAAAATTGATTGATATAATTTGATTTCCAACAGTTGCAAAGACTTGCATGCAGTTATTTGTACATGCAACCCCAGCAAGCAAGCCCATATAGGCCCAATATGGGCTACAGGTGGGAAAATATAACATATGGGCCCCATGTGGGACCCATATATTATTTGTTCAGCTTATATCGGGCCCATATCGGACCAAGCAGGCAAGCCCACATGGGTTTCTTTCAAGTATGCCCATATGGGTCCCGGTAAGTCATAACATGTGGGTCTGATAAGGGCTATACCTGGGCTGATCTTCCACATGGGCCCCATATGGGACCAATATACATCACCTTGCCCATGTTAGACCCACTTGGGTCCCAGAGAAGCAAGCCCATAAAGGTACCAACAAAAAAGCCCATATGGGTTCCCAACTAGTAAGCCCATATGGGTCCCAGCAAGAAAGCTTATATAGGTCCCCAACAACCAAGCCCAAATGGGTCCCGGCAAGAAAGGCCATATGGGTCCCAAACAAGCAAGTCCATATAGGCCTCCGATACCTCCTAGAAAGAGAGCCCATAAGGGTTCTCAACAAGAAAGCCCAGATGGGTCCCAGCGAGAAGGCCTCTATGGGACCCAAATAAACAGACCCATATTGGTCACAAAGGGCAAGCCCATATGGGGCCCCATCGAGAAAGCTCATGTGTGTTTTCAACAAGCAGCCCCATATGGGTCCCAGAAAGTAGGCCTATATGGGCCCAATATGGAAAATACCTGAGCAAATATACCATATGGCCCCATGTGGGACCCATATATGTTTTTCTGCCTATATCGGGCCCATATTGGACAAAGCAGGCAAGCCCACATGGGTTCCAAGTATGCCCATATGGGTCCCGTAAAGCTATCAGATGTGGGCCTGATAAGGGCTATATCCGGGCTGATCTTCCACATGTGAGACCAATATACATCGTCTTGCCCATATTAAACCCACTTGGGTCGCAGGCAAGCAAGTCCATATAGGTCCCAGCAAGAAAGCACATACGGGTTCCCAACTAGTAAGCCCATATTGGTCCTATCACGAACCCAGGAAGCAAGCCCATATGGGCACAAAATGGGTTCCCAGAAAGTATGCCCATATGGGTCCCAGTAAGCCAGCCCATGTGGACCGATATGGGCTATACATGGGCTGGTACACCACATGTGCCCCATGTTGGACCCATATGCGTTGTATTTCCCATATCAGACCCAGTTGGGTCCCAGGCAAGCAAGCCCATATGGGTCCCTGCAAGAAAGCCCAAATGGGCGCCAACAAGTAAGCTCCATATGGGTCCCAACAAAAAAGCCCATATAGGTCCCCAACAAGTAAGTCCATATGGGTCCCAGCAAGACAGCCCATATTGGTCCCCAACAAGCAAGCCCATATGGGTCAACAACAGCAAGACCATATGGATCCCAGCATGAGAGCCCACATGGGTACCAAACAAGCAAGCCCATATGGGTCCCAGCAAAAAGGCCCGTATGGGTCTCCAACAAACTAGCCCATATGGGTCACAAAGAGCATCCCCATATGGGTTCCCAACAAGCAAGCACATATGGGACACCAACATTCAACCCAATACCGGTGCCATTAATAGAGCCCATATGGGTCCCCAGCAAGTGTTCTCGTATGGGTCCCGGCAAGCCAGCCTATGGGGACCCAATATGGGCTATAACTGGGCGTATTAACCACATGGGTTCCGTAAGGGTCCCACATACGGTACATTGTTATGCCCTTATCAGTCCCAGGTAGGACCCACGCACACAAGCCAATATGAGTCCCAGCATGAAAGCCTAGATATGCGTCACCCAAAAGCAAACCCATATGGGTCCCAGCAAGAAAGCCCATATGGAACCCCAAAAAGCAGGCCTAGATGGGTAACCAATAGCAAGCCCATATGGATCCCAGCAAGAGAGACCATATGGGTTCCTAACTAGCAAGTCCATATGGGACCCAGCAAACATGCCCATATCGATCAGTCTGATGTGTGCTTCTATGACCAGTTCAAGGCAGTTATTCACGGCCGCCATCTTGTTTTGTCAACTGCAGATTTTCTTTCGAAGAGCACAATGCAGCTTGCATTTCTTAAATATTAAGTAAGTAAATATGTGTTTTGCACTTGGAAAAATGTTTGTCATAACTTATTAATCATAATTGCACTTTAAATCAGAATTAAAGTAAATATATCTCTGTTGTCATGTATTTTCGCGACTATTTAAAAAATGTTACTTCACTATCACAACTGTTTCAAAATTTGTGTGTTGTTTTGTACGTGTAATCTTTGTGCAAATAAAGCATCGGTTATCAGTAGGAAAACAATATAGTTGCTTTTGTTGAAGTTGCATTATTTATTAAAACGTACACTATATGGCAATTAATTGAATGTTGGAATAATTTCACTAATCGGAACAATAAGTTTCATGCATTTGAGTTCAGAAGTTTAATTGTATGAATTAGCTTAAGCAATCTCACCCACAAAATATACATCCTACATTTCATTTTTATATGCCTTGCATTAATTATCATGTTCTTATTTATCGCTATAATCAATTTTAAAATATTTAATTACAAAAGAAATAAACAGCAGATTCATTTGTGTTATTAATCGCGTTATATTTTATTCTAACACAGCACGGCCACGCCGCTAATTTTCCATAGATAAAGAATAAAATCAACCATGGGTTATTCTGCAACAAATTATGGGCGGAGCCTTATGTTTTGAAAATAGTTCCGGAAATTAAAAAGCGTTCCGTAAAATGCAGGTGCTTAATATTTTCACAGTATTTATCAACAATTCTACCACGGCACGAGGCTAGTGGTCCGTAGATAAAGAAGGAAATAACTGTGGGTTATTCTGCAACAAATTATGGGCGGAGCTTAATGTTTTTAAAATAGTTCCGGAAAATCGAAGAAATTGTTCCTTAAAATGCACGTGCTTAAACACGCGATAGCAAATTGTGACAAACAAATCATTTTTGCATTATGTAGCGCAATTAAACCAATTAAAATTTGTACTACATATTTTAACTTAAGTTCACAAAAACATTAACGTTTTGTTAATATGTTTTTAATTTGCGCTTTTTGGCATGATATTTTCACTGTATTATATCGATAAGTATGACGTCATTCGCTCAATGTTTATCAATAAAGGTGACGTCATTTTGAATTATGATTTATTGACGTCACAGAAACGCACGTCTGAATGCACTTCTCGGAAAATGGGCGGAGTACAGATAAATATAGTTCTCATTTATAACCTTTAAAAATACGAATTTTATATAGAATGTGTTAGAATCGAAATAACTGACGGATAACAGTTTGTTATTGCGTTAATAACCAACGGTTTGTCGTTATGCTTGTTATCAAACCACTCGTTATACCGCTCTCGTGGTTTAATTCCTACGCATCGGAGCTCTAAACCGTTGGTTATTATCGCAATAACCAACAGTTACCGGTCAATTATTTCTTAAGTATAACGCCATTCGCTCAATGTTTATCAATGAAGCTGACGTCATTTTGAATTGTTATGGTTTATTGACATCACTGAAACGCATGTGAATGTACTTTTGTGGAAAATGGGCAGGGTATAGATTCCTATAGTTTTCATTCATAACCTTTAAAATTACAGAGGAATTTTAAAGAAGATCGTGTTGGAATCAAAATAATTGACAGGTTAGCGTTGGTTAATACGGTAATAACTAACAGTTTGTCATTGCGATGCTTGTTATCAAGCCACTCGGGCTACTGCCCTCGTGGTTTAATTGCTTCACATCAGAACTCCAAACTTTTGGTTATTACCGCAATAGCCAACTCTAACATGTCAATTATTTCGATTCTAACATGATCTTCTGTAAAATTCAATTATATCTTAATTAATGACATTATACATAATTGGTAAACCTGCTATACATTATTAATTATAACATTTAAAATATTTACGTGTAGATCTATGATCTGACTAGGTTGGCGATAAAAAATAAACTAGTAGCCAAAAAATTTGATTTTGCAAAGAAAACCCACTTTTAGAAATATCTTCAGAAAATATGCTTCATGTTTAAATGTTTTCCAAAAAATTTAGTAGCCAAATTATAGAAATTTTAGTAGCCAATTATAAAGTTTTGTAGCCAATGGCTATTTTGGCTACTGTTAGCTCTTACGTATGATGTTAATCTTACCTGCAATAGACTGGCCAAATACCAGTAGTTGCAATAGCATGAAAATATATTTATTTTAAAGGGACTTGTTCACACATGTTCGTATTTTTGAAAAATGTCACTTAACGTCTTAACTGCAATTTAAACTAAAGATGTTGGATTGACCAAAAACAAATGTTTATATATAATGTATTTTTCTGTTTGGGATCTACGAAAAATATTTTGAAAATTGCCAATTTGCCAATCTGTGAACAGGTCCCTAACCCTACTGGCATATAATAACGGTTAAAACAGGGTATATATAATGGGAATAGAGTGAATGCATTCTGAGATAAAAATCAATTAATATTATGTGTTTTGTTTGTTTGGCCCTTTTCCAGTTTATGTTTTGACATCAGAGTTGTGAGCATTATGTATAACCATAGTTTACAAATGACTCCTTACCAAGCGTGATAGCGCAGTTGGTTAGTGCGCTGGCTACTGTCATTGCTTTGTATGGCTCCTAAGTATTGAGTTCGATACCCACTTGGGGTTTTCTTTTTTTCAGGCTTTTTTTGCTAATTTGTTTTTATCAAATATCTTATTGTGTTTTATATTATATTTATTTATTTAATACACATGCCTTAGAAGAGCGTATTTCTATCAAATAATGTAATTTATAGTGCAATAGGAAGCCATTTTTTCGTTGACATTTTCCCTTTAAATGCTCATTTATAAATAGCTGATAACAGATTTTACAGATATATAATACATACATGTATCCCCTTCTGCACACAGGTATGGAGATTATGAAAGGGCATTTGATTCTACAGTACAACTTCAGCAGAAATGATGGAAAACAACATTTTGTCAAACTTCAACTTGTCCAAGCTTGATAAAGTAAGTTTGAATTTTGAGAAAATGAAATTGCTGTTTATTTCATAAAAATAAAATTGTTGTTTGTTTATAAGAGTACATAACATGTATATCAACTTTAATCAGATTTTTTTTTTGAATCCCAGACTCCGTGGACCTCAAAGTCATCTGTCAGACAATGATATGTAAAGCATACACCACATGTTGAAAACATATACACTGTTAACTAATTATTATTTATTTATTTGGCATAACATAATGCATACGCTGATTGTTGCAGTAATAATTTCTTTATATATCAAACAAGGGTTTAACTAACATTAAATAATAATATGTGTAAGGTTTGTGATAAATTTTGTCAGACACCCTCATTTTTGTCTGACACATCTGATTGTCGGACAGGTTTCGCACTGTCTGAAATTCTATGTATTTCTTAATGTTTATTTCATTTCAACACATATTTTTTAATTTGTACTTTCAGAACATGTGTTAAGGTCTGGAACCAAGAATGCAAGGCAAACGTACAATGAGGAGACTGAAAAAAGCTACTTGTTGGTGTGTGTGATCCAAAAATGCTGCAGATATAAATAAATGAACGTGAAACACCCCATACTTCTGATAACCAAACAGTGATCAGTTCAATTAACTATTAACAAGGCAGTAATTGCAGAACTTGTATGGAGTCCAGTATTTTCGTGCTCATTACAAGAGACAGTCAGTTAGTAATGAAGTTCATTAGCCCTTACCACACTAAATAAGAGAAACAATGCACATCATAATTACCAGTGTTATTGACACTTGATATTTATATCCAGTAGTTTTTAATTAGAAAACATGCAATTGTAATTGCTGTGAGTGAAATGATTGCAATCATAGTATAAAATGTTGTATTAAATCGACTTAAATTTAAAATAATTATATGTGTTTTAGCTCGAATATTCACCGAATAGTTTGAGCCATACTACTCACCGGTTCGTCGGCGTCGGCATAATGCTCTGGTTAAGGTTTGTGGGCAACAAGTCCATATCTTTGTAACTACTGCAGATATTCAATTGAAACTTAACCCATGCCTTCAGGGTCATTGTTGTACTTAGAAAATTCAGGTTAAAGTTTGCGTGCAACAAGGACATATATCAATAACTACAGTACTACTACATATATTCTATTGAAACTTCACACATGCCTTCTTGGTTATGTAAGGTCACTGACCAAGGCCCATAACTCTGTCCTGCAATTTTGCAGAATTAGGCCCCTTTTTGTACTTAGAAAATTCAGGTTAAGGTTTGCGTGCAACAAGTATATATATATATATATATGTGTGTGTGTGACTACTACAGATATTTAATTGAAACTTCACACATGTCTTCGGGGTAATTATGTAAGGTCACTGACCAAGGCCTATAACTCTTATCTGCAATTTAGCTGAATTCAGATATTCAGCTGAAACTTTTCAAATGTCTTCATGGTCATATTATAAGGTTACTATCCAATGCCCATTACTGTGAATAGCATTTTAGCAGAATTATGACCCTTTTTGTACTTAGAAATATTCAGGTTAAAGTTTGTGTGCAAATACATATCCAGGGCTTTCATTAACTTTTGAAAACTGGAAGTTTGAACTTCCTGGCCTCTAATTTCTGAAGTTTTGCTCATAGTATTTGGAAGTTTTGACAGTATTGCGCTACAGAAGTCCTGAGCATTTCAGAAATGGGTATATTAAGTATAAAATTCAAGGTTTTTTAAGGCCAGTTCTTTTTCATCAAGTGCTTATATGCCAATTTATTCAGAGAAAGATGTATACATTTAGAAAAATTTCTTAATTTTTCTTCTAAATTGTTCAACCTTACATGATGGAACTTCCTTGCTGCAATTGTGGAAGTTCAGCAACTTCAATGGCTGCAATTTTGGAAGTTCTGTGACAAAAACTGGGAGTAAATTACTCCCAAACTTCCCTTAATGGAAGCCCTGCATATCTCTGTAACTACTACATGTATTCAATTGAAATTTCACATACATTTTTATGGTCATTATGTTAAGTCACTGACAGAATATATTATACTTTCCAAGACTTTAAGTGTAGTGAATAGTCGAGCGCTCTGTCCTGAGGCAGCTCTTGTTAATTCACATATTCCCTATAATATTTTCAGGCTTGTAATTTAACATGTTTAAACAAGATTATATGCTAATATTCTTTAAAAAAGGTTTAATTCAAGAAACAGAACTGTTTAACTGTTGAAAGATTTTTTAGAAATACTTGATAGTTTAGAATTGCTAGCTTACAGTTTGAGTTCACCACATCAGTCCTCCTTATATTTTACATTATCTTGAATCATGCTTTATGTTTTGAATCAATTGTTGTTTAATGAAGGCTCGGTATTAAATGTGAGAAAGTTTTAACCGTTTTTACATATTGAATATTAATGCATGATCAAGTTAGTATGATTGAGATGTGGCTCTTACAAATTAACACAACCCTAACTATTTTCATACTTGAATTAGTTTGTGAGCCTTAGTCTTGTGACCATTCTCAAATGTTTTATAACAATGGTGTATGCAATGACATGTATAAAAACAACAGGCTTACCTACTGAAAATAATAACTATGTATCTCAATCTATGCTTAATAGATATTTATAAGTTAACACATTGGCCTATTTGAATTGTTTTGTATTGCACTGTTATAATTATGCAGTACTCTAATTCGGAACGATACATTTTTATATTGCGCTTTTGAAAACATAACTATCAGAATTGTTTGAAACTGTTTATGTTGTATTGTGGGTTGGATATATAAATTATATTGCCAGTATGAAAACACAATGGTATGTCTGAATTGATTTGAAACCATAATATACACTTACGTTGTATTCTGGGCAGACATATATATTGTATTGATTCTATGATAACACAGTTGTCTATTGGAATTTACAAGCATTGAAACTGTTATATATGCTGTATTCTGTGCCTGATACATAAAATATTATCAATATTATGAACGTAAGGTGGTATATTTCAGTTTGTATAACTGTTATTTATGTTGTATTCTGGGCCGGAGGCCTATATTTACATGTTTACTTTTTTTTTTTAATTCTGATAATATAGTCATACTAAAACGTCTTTGTTAGGTTAATTGGTCCATACTATGCAACACTGTCAGATTGGTGTATCTACTGGTGGAGTTGTCTCGCATTTGATTCCATTATCATACCTTACTACCAGTAAAGGCTGTGTGCTATAGAGTCACATCAAGTGTTCGATTTGTCCACACTGTGTTTGGCTTTTAAATGTGTCTGAATTTACTCATAATGTGTTATTCTTTTATTGCTGTTTTATTGTGCCACATGTGTGCAGTTCACAATCATGCTTTATTTACAGAATTGTATCTTTCTAGACTAGTTAATATGATCTAAATGGTATGGTCCATTTTTGTAACACAGGCCAAAATGTCATCATGAATAGTGTGTGACTGTTTATTTTTCCTGTTTACATGTAGAAAACAAGTGATTGATTGTATATATGTAGTACATAAATGCATTGTCCAGTTAACATTATGCATAAAGGAACTAACACATCTATTGAATACCCTTTAACGACAATAGACATATGTTAATGACTAGAAAGTGTTATATTCTGCAAATGGCAATCCAATTAAAGTAAGAAAGTATATATATATATATATATATATGCTCAGCAGCTTGTGAGTAACATTTATAGAATAGTTATTGTTTATTGTTTTTGCAATGCATCATGTATGTGTAACAAACATGATCTTTACATAAACGAAACCTACATGTGTTAACAAAACCCAACTGGGTCCCATATAGGATGGCCAAAGAGGACCCATATCGAAACCAGGATGGGTCCTATTTGGGCAACCCATATGGGGCCAAGTGGGATTTTGCAAACACCTTTTGCATGGGTTCCATATGGGTAGCCTATAATGGGGCCCATCTTGGATCCATATAGAACCCACATTTATCCCATAATGCAACCCATTTGGGACCCATGCAGAAACAGTTTGCAAAATCCCACATGGCCCCATATGGGATGCCTATAAAGGACCCATATCGAAGCCAATATTGGACCCATATGGGTAGCCGATATAGGACCCACCTTGGGTCCAAATGGGACCCACACAGGTCCCATATCGCAACCCATCTGGGACCCATGCAAAAACAGTTTGCAAAATCCCACTTGGCCCCATATGGGTTGCCCATACAGGACCCATATTGAAGCCCATATTGGACCTATATAGGTACCCCATATTGGACCCACCTTGGGTCCACATGGAACCCACATAGGTCCCATATCGCAACCCATCTGGGACCCATACAAATACAGTTTGAAAAATCCCATTTGGCCCCATATGGATTGCCCATACAGGACCCATATCGAAGCCCATATTGGACCTATATGGGTAACCCATATAGGACCCATCTCGGGTCCACATGGAACCCACATAGGTCCCATATCACAACCCATCTGGCACCCATACAAAAAAGTTTGCAAAATCCCATTTGGCCCCATATCGTTAGCCCATACAGGCCCCATATGGTAGCTCATATTGGACCCATATGGGTCCCATATATTTATGCTGGCTGGGACATGGATGTCTTTAGAGCCTGCATTAACATCATTTATCATCATTGGACAGAACATTATCAAAGACAAAGCAAAACTTTACCTTATAGCACTGCCATCGCAATTATCGCATTGCAACTAGTTATCCAAAACTGTTTGCGAAAAAGACATCAAAATCTACTGTCACTGCATTTTCCAATGACTTAATGAAAAAGGGTCAGGTTAGAATAACGAGAAAAATGATTTGAGAACCATTAGCAAAAAAATCGCACATCCACTACCCAACTCATACTTTAGTTAGCCCATTGCACTAACCGATGTTTAAAATCCAAATTGATCCTATCCCCCTCTGCGTCTTGTTCAAATACCTTAATTTTCAAACCTGTCACAACAGTATGGTCTTTATCTGTACCAGTTCTCAGGTGAGCGCTTTGGGCCATCATGGCCCTCTTGTTTCTAATAATGGTTAGTTTATCGCTGGTCGGACAACAATTTTTACTACAATTTTCCCCCTTAACAAAACTGGGATAAACTCTATTGGAATTAGCAGAAAGCGGTTTAAAACATCGTTTTGACAGACACCTCTGTCCGGATTCGAATACATGTGTCACAGATATTTATGTCCTAATCTCTGTCAAATTCATTCAAGCCATGCCATAATTATCATTTATATTTATTGTTTTCAAAACAGGGACACAGGATACATTGGAAATCCATGCAGAAAACTCGGAAACGTTAATTGTCTTAGTCTTTATTCAAATTAATTTAACCGTCTTTTTGATGATCCGACAACAACCACGTGACAGCCTGTGGGAGTGGTTTGCTTTATTTATGTGGCTTCACTGGAACATTGACACAAATACGCCGTGTTATGCGTATTGGACTTTTGGCTCCAGTTCTTTGATTACGGTGTTATCCTTACCTTATTTGACAAATGTTATTCAGAACCAACGCCAACTTCAAAGACCTGAACCGGAATTTCCCTGACCTCATTCATGATGCGGCCTCGAAACCAGTCCAACAGGAAACGCAGCACGTGATAGACTGGTTAAACGACTACAACTTTGTACTTTCTGCCAATCTGCACGGCGGTGCTATGGTGGCAAACTACCCGTGGGATTTGTATCTCGATAGTGGTATGCCTTTTATAAACTTATGTTATATTGTAAATAGAAAATGCAGCATGCACAGCTTGTCATTGCTTTAAAGAAATACTGGCAGTGTATTGCGTATGATTTTATTCGCATTAGTGTTTGTTTATGGTTGATTATTTCCTTTCCAGCAAACAGACCAGTGGGGTCCGGACCATCCGTATGTCCCGATGACGACACTTTCCAGCATTTAGCCCTGACCTACTCCAGGTCACACCACACTATGGCTATTACCAATGGCACTGAGTGCGACGGAGATTTCTTTCAAGATGGAATTACAAACGGAGCTGATTGGTACGCGGTGGCTGGTAAGTGTTTAACTAACCAATCAAAAACATTATTTTTTTCCGTTTCAGATGATTTACTTCATGACATACCTTTTCAAATGGACAATATTATGTACATTATTTATAACATTACTTGTTGCAGCTGTGTTTTTCTGAGTTATTTTTAATATCTCCTTTCACGTCAAGTTTTTTTCGGCGGAATTGTCGAACCCAACTTTTGACCTTTCTCAATAACCTATCGAATGTTGTGAAAATTTCCCGCCAGTAGTCCCGAATGAATAGATCTTAATATTGTATAGGCTAATTTGAATTATACGCACTACACTTGTCAAAAAAGAAGGGGTGCAACAGGTCATGTTACAACGATGTAAATCAATACAACTTTCGAGTGTCCCTTCTATATTAGTACGCTATAAATAGCCGCTTGAACGGCGTGTTTTGCTCGCGAATGAATTTATCCTCGACTTCAAGGTCAGTGCCCTGTCAGTCACAACGAGATATATAGCCAGCAATAAATATTTTAATTTTAAGAACATTTGAACGCGTGTTAAAACTTCGGAAAGAAATGAACGAGTGAATAAAATACCCCCTTTTTCTTGATTATTCTTTTAATCCGTAAGAAGCAGACGTTTTTATTTTTAATGTTAGACAAAACAACAACAACAACAACAAATTAACGTAAAAATATATAATGATATGTGAGGAAGGTTATTAGTATAGCATGATTAGTATGCAGGGTTTCCCGCAGGATTTCTTGAAGGCATGTCGGATCCGGACCCCACCGCCCGCGACAAAAAATCGGCTCGCCCCCCCCCCCCCCCCCACACACACACCATGCTTAAACTACCTAGCCTATTCCTCGACCAACACTTCTCTTTGAATTATCTTTATTTTGAAAATTATTACTTTTATACAACTGAAACTAATAACAATATGTCTTCTACTACAATCGCAACTACCGCGGTTCTCCTAATTGAATAAAAACATGTTGACCTAACTCCTAACAGTACTGCACTAGTTGGGTCATAGGATGTCACAGGAACTTGGTACATATTCATGGCAATCATAGATCAAAATTCTCCTCTTTCAGAGAGCTTTTGTACTTATTTTTCAGTCTTTTCTGGGTGCTGAAACTTCGTTCGCATTCCACACTTGTAACAACCATGCATAGTCCTATCTTGCACAACTTGGCAAACTCAGGTAATCCTCTACCCCCATGAATCTGGATAACTCTTTGGCAGAGTGTTGTCGTTGATAGGTCTTTGTAGAACCTGCAATCATCCCTAATAACCTTGGCCATTCATCAACCAACTTATCCTTGTCTAGTAACTGGCTGATGTTCTTTCTCTTCTCTTCAAACCCAATTTCCATATCTCCACTTATCTCCACTTACAACAGTGACCTCCTTATCTTCACCATACAAACTACTGAAGGCCTCTAAAGCAGCATCACAGTCACTTGCTGGGGAACTGTTTACAACTTGTGGATTCAGGACAAGGCTCAAGTTTCTTGTTGTTTTTAGGGCCCATTTGGGGCCAAAATTCGGCCCCATTCCCCTGCTAAAAAGGTATTTATTTTTCTCCTATATTTGCCTTAAAATTCCCCTCAGAATGTAAGCTTTACTTCGAAAAAAATTTGACCAAAATCGGACAAAAATTGACTAAGATAGAGGCATTTTCGTAAAAAATCCCAGCAATCTTTCATCAAACCAATTAAGTGCATAATCTAAGTTATCATTCTAGCAAAACAGTTGATTAATTTTTTATAACAAAGTAGAATATAAGTATGCAATAATGCTTTTCTAAAAATATAATTCCCCTTTTGCCGTAAAATTCCCCATCTGACGGGCCTCGCCACCTTTCCCCCAAAGGTGAAAAAATAACACTGTTTCTGAACACTTCACTTTCTCAATCGGTGTTTAATGTTCTTCTCCAAGCATGACACATAACTCTCTCTTAACTTTGAAAAGACAGGTTCAGAATTTGCCTTGTGTGACAACAGATCTTCACCATTTAATGCTGCACGCTTTGAACCATCCTCTTTTGTCACTATTTCAATGCATGCTTTCATTTCCTTCAATCTATCTCCATCTTTTATTTTCAAATTCTTAAGTTTACCAAGACAGCCATCTATATGAGATTCAGTTTCAGTGAACTCAAGAGACTGTTCTTGAAGCCGTTTACTCAGGATTCCTAGCTACTCGTGGATGTCTAACATGAAAGCTACCAAAAGAACAGTTTTGTAGTTAGTGAAATATTTCAGCAGGCCCTTTGCAACTGCATTCCCTTCAACAGCAAAGCAGGAGAGGGTGCCCAGACTGAGTTGTAACTTGCATACACTGCTTCTACTGCATATTTTAGACCAAGCCACCTTATACTATGAGGTTCCTTTACTGTAAGCTCTGGCTCATCGAGTATTTCTTGCATTTGCTTTAACTTGGCTGTGCTGTTGCTAGATCCACTGGTAAAGGAATACAATGCACTGAACTTCTCTCTAAACATCACAAGTTCCTTGTCTTTCTTGATTGCGTCAGATACCGATAAGTTCAATCGATTGTCAATGCAGTGAGTCTGTACCACAAATGGGGTGTATTTCGATTTCAATTGTACTCCTACACCAGTGTGCTTACCCATCATCACAGAAGCCCCGTCTGTAGCTAAGGACACAATTCTTGAACTGTCAAGATGCAGCCCGTTGAGGTAGTCAGTTAGGCAAGTAACAATAGAGTGGGCCTTTCCATCTGCCAATTCAACATTACCTAGGAATTGAGTGATAGCTGCACCATTTTTCACATATGGGATACATATAGATAGATCACATACACAATGTGACGCCATTTTTGTGTTGATGGTTCGCTTGATTCACTGATTCGATTCAAAGGCTAACTTACACCATTAGCTGAACTGGATTATTGGTAAAACCGGTTACGCAGTTTAATCAATTAAAAATACGTATCGAGATTTTCAATGCATAACGTTACGTACTGGATCAATGTTCAATGCGTTTTTTTAAATTTTCACTTCGTAAATACGCGGATACGCGTCTTATCAGGAGCTCGGCACGTGCTTAACTGCGGTGTTTATGAGTACAAAATTACGTTTGACGACGTTAAATTGTGTTTTCAAATGAGGCCCTATATTACATTATTCGTTTCTATAATTTTGATTGTCAGTTTGTAAAATGGATAAGGAAATTACCGGGATAAAATAAAAGGTTAAATATAATAATCAAATGTTTTAAAATGCCTGTTCACTTTTCTCGTCAACGCTAGTATTTGTTGTCAATCACGTTTTTAGTTGTTAGTAAGGCCCTAAAAATTGCCGTGTTTGATTGTCTGATGAGATTGTTGTGGGCGGGACTACACAGTTTAGTCACTTGTCCATAACACTGTTGGAAGTTATACCTTATCGATCTATAAGGCGTTCGTTTATGGCCCTGTGATTAAAGATCGATGTAATAGATAAAGCGATTAAAATTAAAGCATGTCGGCGTTATTAAAGCATGTCGGCAAATGACTAACTGCTTTGAAGGCATGTCGGGCCCGACAAGTGAAACAGGCCTGTGGGAAACCCTAGTATGTGAGCATAGTGTGTCGTTCGAATTCAGTCACTCATGCGACGGTGAATAATAAGTGAAAAGAAACAACACAACCAATTAGTTACACATTTTCCAGTTTTAAATTTATTTATGTAGAAAGTTCAATCATCATTCCTTATTTTCAAAATTTCCATAGACGCCGAAATTAATTTTTTCGGCGTAGCTGTCTCAGATCACTTTTGACATAGATTTCTTGCGATAATTTTATGTAGCTGGAAAACTGAATGCCAATAGAATTGGGCAAATTTTTTAATTTTAGGGAATGCAAACTTACAACAATGGTTTCATGTCTACCAATAACTGTTGCATATTTTTGGGGAATAAAATTTACATAATTGTGTACATAAGCGGTTAAAATAAAGTTATAAACATATCTTCGAACAAGAACTGAACATAATTATGTACAATTTTACTCATTGTATGTCATGAACAGAATGTAATATTCATTCACATAATGAAATAATTATTTTGTTTAGCCTACATCAGCTGCACGCTCTATAAATAGCAAGTACAATGATCCCATTGGTTGACCGATATCTGTGCTCTGAAATATACGTAGATATTAATTCGGCGAAGATTGGTATGAAATCGTCTATTCTAGCGTATTCAACACACTCCAGAGAACGGGTGCATCATTAAAACTAGCGCGCGGTATAGCTGTGCTAATACACATTCGTCAATTAGCGTCCGGAGAATAATAAACCCGAGAATTTCATTCGATGGGGAATTTCTATTTATAAACTTACTGTGCATGTTATTTTATATTTGAATTGCGGTTGCGTTTTATTAAGAATTATTTATAATTGCACCTTTCTGTTAACTTCTCCAGTAGATGTTATTCAATCTCTAAAAATAGTTAACATAAGTCTCGTATTACGTCGAAATGCTGTTCAAGTTACTTTTACTTCATTTGCATAGCATGAATACACTATTTGCAAACTAATGATACTTATAGTATATTATTTAACATAACTATGTACACTCGTCTGATATATAATAATTTTCATTCATTACTGCAATTATTTTCTGAAATACTATTTTGTTAAATTTGCCTGACAAATTCATGTAACAGTTTAGTAATGTAAATTACTAGCATTTATGTTATGCATTTATCACCGGTGAAATCATAGAAGGAATAATCGGTTTATTCACGACACACATATGAATAATGTTTGAGCTTATCTCAAATTACTGTTGGCTCCGATAAGTTTTCTTATGGTGTCCGATAAATCTACATTCTGAGACGTATACTTAGTGGAGACCAAAAAAGCTGGGGTCCGAGAAGTCACGTAACCGATCATATTGTCCCTCTTGTATTATGTTTCGGGTTAAAAATGACATCTCAATATTAATTTCAACGCCGATTGTCTTTTTTAAAGACATTTCTTGTTAAATATATTTCTTGTTTATATTGATCTGTATCCGTCCATCCTGTCAGACTATTTTGCATTTATAAAAATTCTTTTAAATGATTCTTTATCCAGATGTTTTTACTTGCGTGATGTTGCTTTTATTCGTTATTAAATAGGCTACCATGTGTTCCATGTTTTACTTTATCAAAGTCAAAACATAAATTATTGCCTTTAATCACAAGCAGTAAAATAAGCTTACAATGTGTCACGTGACCATTTCAGGCGGAATGCAGGACTACAACTACATCGCTGAAGGCATATTTGAACTCACACTAGAAGTGTCCTGCTGCAAGTTTCCTGCCGCCTCGACGCTCCAGGACTTCTGGGTAGAGAACAAGGACGCGCTGGTGAACTACCTCTTGCAAGTGCACATGGGTGAGTACAAAATATGGGACTTGGCTACACATTTGGGCATGCAATTGAATGTTTTACTTTTGCTATCAACTGGGTCAATATTAGATCTATATAAATGTTTACGGGAATACCTGAAGCAAAATGCACATGAGTTAGTACAAAGTTCGGGTTTAGCAACACATTTAGACATGCACTTGTATGATTTACTTTTGACTTTCGACATGGTCAATATTATATATATTAGATATAATGTTTACGGAAAAACCTGATGCAAGTGCACATGGGAGAGTCCAAAATATGGTTTTGCCTACACATTTAGGCATGTTATCCCGTATGGTTTACATTTGGCAGTTAATGGGTCATCCGAATATATGCTGTCGTACTTGTATGGACACAATTTGTGTCCCGTTTAGATTTATAAACATTGGTTTAGTAGTTACCTCGCACGAATCTCAATAAAGAAGCATGATAACACATCTTTTAATTGTACCAAGTGGTTATGAATCAGTTAATAATCAAATCCATGTTGTTTATATTGAATTCATGTGGTTTTTTCACGTTGCATTGTAAATAAATAATACTCATTGTTTTACAACGAGTGTTTTATTATTAGGGGTAAAGGGATACATCCGAGATAAAAACAACAACTCGTTGGATGGCGCTGTATTGAGCATTCGGGGGAGAGCATTTCCGACATTCAGGTCCAAACATGGCGGCCAGTACTTTCGACTACTGATGCCAGGGAATTATTCTTTGAATGTTAGTACTAGTATTTTACAATGATTTTGTTGTGTTGGTATCGTAACATGTATGTCAGTCAGTGCGACTGTGTTAACAACCTATGTCCCAAATGTAATGTGTAATAGATACCAGATTGCATGGCTAATTTCTCTTATTTCCATTCACCACAGGTGACATATCATTTTTATTTGCTGTGAACGCTTTTTAATCTAGCATTCAAATTTAAATTGCCCATAAGACGTATATTATTTTCATAACTACTAACTTACTTCCAGAGTTGCGGTTCTCATGTACATTATATAGATATGCCAAAAAACTTTATGTTATGGTAACCTTTACAGGTAAATTACAAAAACCACACCACGAGCAAGCAGTTCTCTGTTTCGGTAGGCGTCGTCACGCGCGTTGACGTCACTGTGGATGTCGACAGAAATGACCCCACGAACAACGCGTTGAGATCTACGTCATCTGTGTCAACGATGGCCACGTTCTATCTCTTATTGCATACCCTAATGAAATCAGATCATTAATAGTAATATTTACTCACCTAGAAAACATAATTATAGCTCTGAGGATCCATTGTTGACTTTTAAAATCGTTTACAAATTAATATCATGCGTCTTGCAACAGAATTGTTACAGCATTATTGAGAACAAAACTCAAGACCAGCCACCAGGTTGTCCAATAATCGCAATGTAAAATGTATCCTCATGCATGATCGGGTATGAATCGTCTGCCTGCCAACGTTCGTTCTTAGATATAGATCACATCCTTTCGTTACAAACGGAAAAACGATGGAAATGATATCCTCTATGAGGGTTTCGCGTTGGCGGTTGCGGTACCCACTTGATCTGGCCAGGCCATTAGCAGTCATTCCAAACGTGTTCTCACACTGGAGCGACATATCAAAGGACCAATGGTGCTTGCAGTTCTGAAGCTGTCTCACTGCATTGTGTTTGGTTCATTTTATTATCATTGCTAAGTAAATTAAGTTAACCATCTCATCGAACTTGTCTCTGCTATTTGAGTTGATAAAATCATCGATAACGTATATTTTCACATTGAGATGTATTAGAGCATACATCATTATTAACTGGAGTTGATGCCTTTATCCGTTAAAGTTATGACATTTTTCTACTATTTCAGTTAGAACAAAATATGCTTTGTTGAGAATGACATTTGCGACAAAGGCTGTCAAAAGTATGCATTTCTAATTATTAATGTATTAATAATGTACTCAGGTATCGAACGTGAACAATTAAAATACACAAGTGCCTCTTGTGATATTTGTACGTTTGCATATATTGTACGAATAAATAATGTGATCGGTATTTTGTGAATCATAAGGACCAGTATAGAAGTGTTTGTTTTGTCCTTATTGTGATTTACTACATACAAATGTTATTTGCATAGTGTGAGTTCAGTGTGTTAGTCTCAGTAACGCAAAATGTCAGAATATGTGATGGTCATTAATATATATTTTGCTTGATTTAATCTTTTCTGTTTTATATAGTTCGTTTGTATGACAGGCTTTAAGTAGTATTAGCAAATATTTTAAATGTTTCATACATTGGTATTTGTGTAGTTATACATACATTTTTGAAAACGAGGATGATCTTCCGTTCCTTCTAAATGTACTGTTCCAATGGTGCGACCACAATGATATGAAAGTAAACATTGTTAAGACAAAAGTGATGCATTTCCGATCACCATCAAAGCAAAAATCCCAATTGAAGTTTACATGCAACAACAATGACATTGAGTGCGTCGATAAATACCGTTACCTCGGATTAATGTTAACCGACACTCTTGATTATAATGTGACAGCTAAATACATTGCTCAATCAGCGACTCGAGCCCTAGGGCTTGTTATCGCAAAATTTAAAACCCTAAGAGGAATGCGATACGATGTATTTTCAAAATTGTATGAGACACTTGTTTGGCCAATAATAAGCTATGGAGCTTCGATATGGGGAAGCTATGGAGCTGCGATATGGGGAACTCGAGAATTCTCGTGCATCAATGCTGTCCAAAATAGAGCGAGCCGCTTCTTTCTAGGAGTTGGGAAGTACGCGCCAAACGCCGCAGTAAACGGGGAGATCGTCTGGACACCACCAATAGTCAAGCAATGGATAACTGTCATCACACATTGGTTTAGACTTTCTAATATGGACACAAATATACTTAACAACTTTGTTTTTAAGGCCATATCGAATCATAATAAATGTTGGCCACGTTATGTCATAGATAAAGTTAAGTGTCTGACCAACTATGATTTAGACACATGTTAGCAAATCAGAATGTATACGAATAATCCACATGTTTCAAATATCAATGTTTAACGATATACAAAATAAATGGTTACAATGTATAAATTCTGATTCAAGTATACGTATAAATAGAGGTGGTAATAAATTACGTTTATACAGAACTTTTAAACAAACATATATAGCTGAGGCTTATGTCAAGCATACTACTATTACACTCCAATACAGAAGTGCATTAGCCAAAGTTAGGTGCGGTGTGGCACGTTTCAAAATTGAAACCGGGCGGTACCAAGCCATTGCATTAGACCAAAGAACTTGTCTTCACTGTAAAACAGTTATTGAGGACGAAAAACATGTCTTACTAAATTGCCCGCTGTCAGACGAAAATATTGTTAAATACAGTGCCAGAACTTGTCATAAAATCTTAAAATTGAGGCGTAATTATATGTAGAGAAAGACTAGAAACTAACACTAAATGTGGTAAATATGCGTTAGTTGTAAATATGTATTTTATATGCACATTATCGGCAATCTTTATTGCACCAGGACTGACTACATTTTCAAGGTTTTAAATCGTATGTGTTTTAAATTTGATTGTATATGATCTTAAATAGTCTCTCATAACTCTTTTAGAGTGGATATTATACATAATAGTATTATTATTTTATGTGTATTTTTACCATGAATGTATAGAAGTGAAACTTAAATAAATTATTCTGTTCTATTCTGTTCTGTTCTACATTTTTGAAAGTAAATATTAAAAACCTTTAAGCAAATGAAAAATATTAATAGTTATATACATCGAGTAGAAACACTTTATGTACGTGTTGCATATTATATACGTTTATGTTTAATATTTATGAACTTTATTTATCGATAAACGTAGGTTCATGCATTAAACATTTTGCTACTTGCTTTCTGAAATAGATCACCATGTATAACATTGCAATAACGCCAGCACATGGTCAAGTAAAAAAAACACCTAAATAATTCTGCAAGTTTTAGTGTCTAACAATTGTGCTGTTTTCTGTTATGAAACGTGTTAGGAAAATTGTTTGAACACACGATTGTATGACAAAAATGACAGTGAAACAGGGTAATATTTAATACCATATTTCAGTAAAAATAGCAAATATGTATTCATGTATATTTCAAAGTTTCAAACTGTGGAATGGTGTGTAGTTTACCCTTCACGTAGATATGAGCACTGGAGACTATCAGTCGTCCGTTGTTCGCATTCGAGACTTGGAAGGTCAAAATTTGTATCGGAACGCCTTGAAATTTAGGCAGAATTATGACCACGCGATGAATGTACGGTCAAATATATAAAATGTGCAGCGTTGAGTAAAACTAGGTCACTTTAGGTCCAATTTTATCAAAGCCGTAAATGCACCATAAAACCTTGCATCAGATTGCCCAAGCTGTACTCTATGTAGGACAAATAATAATAAAAAATACTCTTCAGAAGCCATGTTTTGTCACCAGATCTAGTTGAAACTTTCACAGATTCCATAAAATCTAGGATATGGTAAAATATGGGTCATATGTGATAAGAAAATAGTTCACATAATCAATTAAGTAAATATATTTTGACATAGGGTTCACATTTCTATCTTACCATGCAGGCTAGCAGACTCTTGGCAGATTGTTGTCCTCCATTGAAATGTAGGTTATGATAAACTAAGAGTCATCTGCGATGTAAATAGATCACATTACAGAATAACCTGAATACCGATATATTGAGCTGTGTTTACACTTAATTTAGCGGCTATACAGGCGAAGTTCGTAAATCCGGACAGTACTTAAATCCGGACACCTGAAAAGAAATGCGTTTGTATAATCAAGATTTATAAATCTATAGTATCAGTTTATGCACGCGCATGCCTCAGAAACGCACGTCAAGTTTTAAAAGAATCGATTGAGTATTAATTCATTTACTTACTACTGTTTTAGTCCTTTCAGAAGTAAACATTTGCATATTAGGGATTGAAATCAAAACAGGTATTACGATAAATAAAGCAAGAAAATGTTGAAAGTAAACAGTAAAACAAGTTAAACCAAAAAAAAGGAGAATAATACGAAGTCTGGCGAGCAAGCTGTAGTTTAATGTTTATTTTAATTATTTGTTTGTAATTAAACGTATTTAAAAAAGTGTCCGGATTTAGGTACTCTCCATTGGTGTTTTGATACGTGTTACAGTCTTTTTTAAACGCATCATTTAGTTACTTTAAGATAGCAATTCCCTCTCAGATTTAGACCAAAGCTTAAGATGAAATCAAACTTATTATGTTGAACTTCATTTTTTCTTTTGATGTAACTATCCAGAGAAATCAACACAAAACCAGCAAAAGGGTCTGGGTACTTCACCAGTCGTGTTTTTTTGTTGTTGTTTTTTTCATTTGATAATTTAGATGAAATCTAGACCACGTTTTTTTTATGTGGGTCACGAGGGTTACCCTGAAGATCAGTTATAAAGTTGGTTATGTTGATGTCTCAATGTGAACTCGAAATGTTAGCTATAACTGGGTCTTCTATTAGTTCAAAAAGCTAAGTTAAGTAAAATAATCAACCAGTTTACTTACATATTTAGTTGAGATTACACCAATAATCTTCGAGTTTTTTCTTCTTTAATTGACATTTTGTTACATTGATTGCCTTGATAAAATTTGCAAGTTTGAATACAGATTATGATGGCTTAAAGTCTAGGTCAATAAGTCCAATAGCATTATTTTCCCTTAAGCGGAACCATGAAGCCTAAATTAAATCTGTGTGCAAATTTAAATGTACATTTAACATGTCAAACATACTTAATGTATAAGTTTGATACTTTGACATTATTTACAGCAATTAGTTGTCACTAGCATATCACAGTGTAATGTGTAAAACTACAAAAATATATATGTACTTTAATTGCGTCATGTAAATAAAGGACTGCTATTTTCTAACCAAATTCTTTTTCGAAGAAAAATTTCGGTTGTTAGATCGGGATATGTCGTTTGGCGGGCGGCTGGCAAGCAGGCGTAGTGGCGGCGTCAGCTTTTGGTTTCCGCTCTCTAACTCGAGTACCGGTTGAGCTATTGTAGTGAAACTTCACACAGAGACACCTTATATCGAGACCTCGCTTGGGAGTGCATATGGGGTAGGTGGGGTCAATATCAAGGTCGCCGTTACGAAAAATAGAAAAAAAACGTTTTCTGCTCAATAACTCGATAACGGATTTAGATATTGTAATGAAACTTCATATGTAGATACCTTATATTGAGACCTCGCTTGGGATTGCATGTGGGGTGGGTGGGGTCAAGGTCAGGATCACTGGTACTTAAAATAGAAAAATGAATTTTGCTCAATGACTTGAGAACAAATTAAGATTTAAGATATATCTTATTCCTTATATCGAGACCTCACTTGGAATTGCATGTGGGTCGGACAGGGTCAGTTTTTGATTAATACCTTGTGAATGAATTGAGATAATTTAACGTAACTTCATATGTAGAAACCGTATATTGAGACGTCGCTTGGATTGCATATCGAGTTGATGGAGTCAAGGTCAATGTCACCGTTACTATAAATTGAAAAACGGTTTCCACTCAATAACTTGAGAATGGATTGAGATATTGTAATGAAACTTCATATAAGAAACCTTATATTGAGACCTCGCTTGGGATTGCATGTTGGGTGGATTGGGTCAAGGTCAAGGTCACTGTTGCTAAAAATAGAAATACGGTTATCGCTCAGTAACTTGAGAACAAATTGAAATGTATTATACCGAGCCCTCGCTTGGAATTGGGTATGGGGTGGGTGGGGCCAAGGTCAAGGTTACTGGTGCTAAAAAAAACGGTTTTCGCGGAAAAACTAGCTAACGAATTGAGGTTTTGTAATGTTACTTCAAAAGAAGATACGTTATATTGAAACCTCACTTGGGATTGCATATGGGATAGGTAGGGTCTAGATCACTGTTACTAAAAATAGAACATATGGATGGTAAAACAATGTCAGAGTACAATATTATGCCCTGGACAAATATCTTGAGATTTCAGCAACAGAGTTGTGTGTTGTTGTGACACACTGCCTCATAATGATCTTCATTCCCACCAAGTTATTACATTCCTTACATGTTGGCAAAAATGATGCTTCTTACAAAAAGTTCATTCTAATATTTGACCTTTGTAACCTTGGACCCACAAACCATGACCGAGGAGCATGTAAGTGGTATGTGACACATCATCTGGTCATGGGAAAAAATAATCTGAAGTAATATTAAAATTCTTCAAGTCTTTTGGAAGTTATAGAGCAGAAAGAAAATTCCTTGACATTTGACCTTGAATTGTGTCCTTGACCTTTGACTGAGGACCATGGGAGTTGTACATGACACATCGCCTGGTCATGAGAAATAATATTCTGAAGTAATATGAAAATCCTTCCAAACGTTTTGAAGTTATGGTGGAGAAGCAGAAATCCTTGACCTTTGACCTTGAATTGTTACCTTGACCTTTGGCAGACGGGCATCGGAGTTGTATGCGACACATTTTCTGGTCATAGAGAATAATAATCTGAAGTAACATTTAAATCCCACCAAATGTTTAGAAGTTATGAAGTGGAAACAAAAATAATTTACCATTGACCTTGAATTGTGACCTTGACCTTTGACCGACCATCAGGGGAATTGTCTGGTCATGGGGAATAATAATCTGAAGTTATATTAAAACCCTTTCAGGCGTTAAGAAGTTACAGATCGGAAACAAAATTCATGACCTTTGACCTTAAATTGTGACCTTTACCTTTGACCGACGAGCATGGGAGTTGTACGCGACACATCGTCAAGTCATAGGAAATATTAATCTGAAGTTATATTAAAATCCATCCAGGCATTACAAAGTTACAGAGCGGAAACGAAGTCTGGACGGACGGACCCACCCACCCACGCACCCGCCCACAGACGGACGGACGGTGCGACTACTATATACCCTCCCTGGGGTGCATAAAAATATGAATAACAAAGAAAATTTCCGCATTTAAAGAATTCTTTATAGAACCAACGTTTGGCAGCATTCCGTGATAGCCTGGTGGGAACAAGTGCTAAGGACGGTTGGTAGGCAATTCATCGCGGAACTTGAGGCGTCCCACAACACTTGGGCATATCAGTTACTTTACAAATTAATGAAAACTTACTTTTTATTGGTAAAGGGGGACTAGCCAGCGTCGTCCGTCGTACGTAATTTGTTAATAATTGGCTTGCGGACGCGATACATACTTCACGTTTCATTCAATCTTGACCATACTTGCAGAGTATGACCATAAAATCTTGGCTGGAATTGACAATTGGCCAGATCGGACCAGGAACTTGAGGGGTTTTGCCCTTTTTCATGTAATAAGGCCTTTTAGAAGAAAACGACTTCGTTTGTGTCGAGCCCGCCTGCGGTTAGCTCGACTTGGTTGTCACAATGGCGGTTCGGTGTACGTGCGTGAGTGCGTGTGTGCGTGTGTGCGCCCGTCCGATCTTGTCCGAACTGTAACTTCCTCATTCATCTGGCACTTTTAAAATAACAAATGTTCACCAGGTGGAGACGCCGTGTCGCGCGCAGGACCTGGGTCCCTAGCTCAAAGTCACGCTTAGAGGTCAAATATGGGCATAATACAGCTTGTCCGGACAGTAACTCCATCATTCATAAGGCAGTTTAAAAATACCTTGCCACAAATGTTCACCATGTGGAGACGGTGCGTCGCGCGCAAGACCTGTGTCCTAGCTCAAATGTCAAGGTCAGGCTTAGAGATCAAAGTTCAAATATGGGCATAATACAGCTTGTCTGGACTGTAACTTCATCATTGATCATGCAATTTTAAAATAACTTGCCACAAATGTTCACCATGTGGATACGCCGTATCGTGCGCAAGAGCTGTGTCTCTAGCTCAAAGTTCAAGGTCACACTTAGAGGTCAAATGTTAAATATGGGCATAATACAGCTTGTCCGGACTGTAACTTCATCATTCATTAAGCAATTTTAAAATAACTTGCCACAAATGTTTTCCATGTGGAGACGCCGTTAGTTATGCACGCAAGACCTGTGTCCCTAGCTCAAAGGTCAAGGTCACACTTAGAGTTCAAAGGAGAAGATCTGCTTCTTAGACAATGGGATTTTAAAATAATTACAATACAAGTTGCTTTCTTGACAACGGGCTCGACATGTTGCCAACAGGCATCTAGTTCATTTAACCTTCTTACACAGTTTGTGAATGACCATAAGATCTGAGACTTAGATGAATATGAAACAGATCGGACGAGAAAAACCAGAGTTATTGCCTCTTGTTTCTGAAAAAAAAAACTTATGCTAAAATTGACTCCATACCGGACAGGTGGGGTTTCCTCCGTGTACTCCGGTTTCCCCCCCCCCCCCCCCACACACACACAGCACAAGACCACACCAAAATTAAAATATCTTTCAGTAAAAAATAAATAGCTGGAAATTACAGCCATGATTCAAAATTCGTCCCAACTTTCGTGAGTCTCTAGTAAGTTAATTAGGTAGGAGTGCTGGGACACACTCCGTGTCCAAACATAATGCAGCCTGATAAACTCATAGGACCTCATAAACTTCGAAATACACATACACCCCAATCAACTTTAAAGGATGTGATCTACTAAAATAATTGGATGAGCAACCAAAATCAGTGGATGGAATCACTTATACTGTATACAAGACGGGCGGATGGAACACTGATATCCTTAGATCCCTAGCTCGGTATCTTATAGATAAAACAAGGTATGGAGCCATTGCAAGCGTGGTACAGCAGATCTCACCTTCCTTGTCACTTGTGCAATAATACTCCACGGACAAGGGATAGCGAATCTTTCTAATGTCAAGGTTCTGCTGCTTTTGCAACGTCCAAACAAGGTACGAGGTAGTCGCAAGCAGAAGATCAAGAATCAGCTCTCACCAGCTCAATTAATTACCTTAACATACGTTTTAACCAACAATATTTTAGAAGCCACGCTAGTTTCTTTATTAATTAAATGGACATTTTTAGGTCACCTTAGCACGCAGTGCTTGGTGAGCACTTGGTATAGGGGACCTCTCCGGCCTCGTTTGTCGTCCATCGTCCGTCGTCCGTATGCCGTCAACAATTTGGACCGTTATCGCGATAAAGACTACATTTTTTATTCAGTCTTGACCTAACTTGCACAGTTTGTGTATGACTATAAAATCTCGGATGGAATTGTTTTTGGGTCAGATCACACCAGTAATACCAGAGTTATTGCCACTTTTTCATGCAAAAAGTGCAAACATGCCATTTTCCAACATATAGACTTTATTTTAATCCAATCTTGACCAAACATTCACTTTGTGTACGACCATCAAATCTCAACAGACGTCAAATATGGGCCAGATCGTGTTTCAAATACCAGAGTTATTGCCCTTTGTTTATTAAGAAATATACAAAAATGGACATTTTATTCAGGATAGAGACTTCATTTTGCATCCAATCTTCACCAATCATGCACAGTTTGTCTATTACCATGAGCTTACAGTTGAAGTCGAATATAAGCAAGATCGGACCAGAAGCTCCAGAGTAAGTGCCCTGTGTTTGTGAAAAAAATATGCAAACATGGACATTATTCATAATAGAGACTTCATTTTTCATCCAATCTTAACCAATCTTGCAAAGTTTGTCTATGACCATAAGATTAAAGGTGAAGTCGAATATAAGCAAGATTGGACCAGAAACACCAGATTTATTGCCCTTTGTTTAGGCCACAACAAATTGATCAGTTGTTCTACGGATTTTGTCCAAAAAAAATTGGAGCGAGCGAGCGAAATAAAAATAAAAATATTTTTTTTCCATTTTCAATAAAATCGGAGGCGAGCGAAAAGCGCAAAATAAAAAAAATCCTATCATGCCCATAGTGTTTAAAAATTACTCCCAAACGCCATCATAACTTGATATCTTGTCAATAATTTCTTCTTTTTGTAACATATATACTTTTCTTCTGGGATATATAGAAAAGAATAGTGATGCTGTCAACAATGCTTTTATTTATGCCAAGTTTTATCTGTATAAATGCAAGATGTCTTCAACACAACCAACGGTTGAAAATGGAAGACACTTTATGAAATCACAATATGGCAGTCTTAAAGATGTAGCAATATATGAAAAGAAAGTTGACAGTTTACTTGCTTGGAAAGATATTTTGAATGTCAATGTATCACAGAACCACCTCTTTTTGCAGTTGACTGAAAACACTTCATAGCACTATCTAGAGTATTTACGTACGTTTTTTCTCTATACATATACGTGCTTGTTTTGTAGAAACGCTTTCCATAACAGTTCAACCTTACTCAATAATACATTTTCTATGTGTGTTACACGAATATAGCCCTGCATTTATCCACCATGCGTTCCTAAATACTAAAAAACCTCTACAAACTACAAACTTTATCCAAACATATCATATGTCCAGTGCTCAATAGACCCAAGTCAAAGCAAGACCTGTTACCTTTCCCTTCCCCCCTTCCCACACTTATTATTTGATTCTTTAATCCTATGTTTTTTCTTCCTTGTGCATGTGTGCATCTCTAAAAAGCGTACTTTTGTGCACTTACATGAAATAAAGGTATAATTTTGAAAAAAAAATAAAAAAATTTCTTCTTCATCTGCTCTGTTCCATAAATTGTTGTCAAAATCAATATATATGTAATAAACTAAGCAACTAATTTCTCCATTTCTTCTTTGACCATGTCCTGCAAAGGGTTTTGCGCAACAAGTCTTCAATAGTCATTCTGCTATTAAATTAATGACCGGCAGTAAATACTAAATAGCCATATCTTAACTATAAGAAAGTAGACCTTATACAAGGTAATTGTCATTATCGAAATATATATTTGATACACCAAGTCAGTCACTACCAACAGTTTAATAACATGAATATGAAATGTCATACAATAAACACAAAACAATTTAGGAATCACTAGTATAAGATCTGTATCTTTAAATGACACGACGAAACAACTGGGCGCCACCATTTTTTAAAACCGTAAACCAGGACTCACACTGGCTCTTATTTTTCTTGCGCCATTTTTTTGTATCGACTCGCAACATCGTTGCGTGTTTCCACGTCAGGGAATAGTTACATCTTACTGTTTTAATTGCTATAAAATTATACTTCACTGTGCTGTATTATATTAATTATGGCATTAACAAAAGCATTAGTATACTTCGATTTTTATATTAACATTTTTCTTAATTGTTCATTGCAGTAAACTTGGATAATAATTTTTTATTTAAACATACACTCTTAAACTATCTACAAGATGTTAACAAAATATATCCATAAATAAATTAAAATTAATAACTAACATAATGACTTGGCTTGCCCTGTTAAATGTACCTTAATATATAAAGGCTGAACAATATGTACACCAAACAGATACTTTGAAATTATAAAATGGACATGTCAGAAACAACTTATATGTGTGGATATTAGAAGTAAGAAACCAAGGACAAACCGCTGGTCAAACCTGTCCGAAATGTAAACATACCCGATAATCAGTCCATTTGACATAATCCAGACATCCAATTTCACACATCCTTTATAAACAAGATAATCCTTTAATTAACTGTTAATTAACTGCTGATATTACGAGAGCTTGCTAGCAATCATCTTTAATTAGGCAATGAATGCTGACAAACAGCTCGTTGTGTTTTCACAACTTTGATAAAACTTTATAAGAAATTATCAAGTTGAAATACACATGGCAGCTGTGCCAGACTGGCTGTTGGCGATTAAAGGTCTGGGTCATAAATTGTGTGCTCTGGACATAAACCAGTCGCCGCAAAGTGCCTTATTCACGTCTATATCAGTACCAATTGCTTGTTATAATTTGGGTACACCACAAAGGCGGTGTTTAACGTAAAATGAGACTCATTGATGAAAACTTCATTTAAAAAAATCGGATGCGGGGCAAACTTGTAGGTGCGGGCGCAAAATAAAAAGAAAAATATTTTTTTTTCGATTTACGATTTTAAGGTGCGGCAAATCCGACGAACATCTGATCAATTTGTTGTGGCCTTATGAAAAACATGCAAAAATGGACATTATTCAGGATAGAGACTTCATTTTTTATCCAATCTTCACCAATCGTGTACAGTTTGTCTATGAACGTAAGACTACAGGTGAAGTCCAATAAAAGCATGATCGGGCCAGAAACACAGGAGTTATTGCCCATTGTGTTTGGAAAAAAAAATTCAACAAGTTATCAATGATTGGCTTGCTCACACGATTTTTGATTTAATGTTGACCAAACTTACACAGTTTGCGCATGACAATAAAAATTGATTGATAAAATGTGATTTCCAACAGTTGCATGACTTGCATGCAGCTATTTGTACATGCAACATTGATATGTCTTCATAGCCTGCAGTAACATCATTTATCATCATTGGACAGAAAATTATCAAAGAAAAAACAAAACTTTACCTTATAGCAAAGCATCACAATTATCGCATTGTAACTAGTTCTCCAAAACTGTTTGCGAAAAAGACATCAAAATCGTCAATGACTTAATGCAAAAGGGTCAGGTTAGAATATCGAGAAAAATGATTTCAGAAATATTCGCAAAAAACCGCACATCCACTACCCAACTCGTACTTTAGTTAGGCCATTGCACTAACCGATGTTTTAAATCAAAATTCATCCTATGCCCCTCTGCCTTTTGTTCAGATACCTTAATTTTCAAACCTGTCACAACAATATGGTCTTCATCTGTACCAGTTCTCAAGTGAGCGCTATGGGCCATCATGTCCCACTTGTCATAATTTGTTGTCCCTAGCTGACATCAGGCTTACATGTATATACTTACACAGAGAAACAAAGAGGCAGGGCCATTGTCGTTACACTACCCACCAAGCGCCCCGAATGAATAACAACATAACACTTAGATATGTAAATCACAAGATACATTCATCTGTCTATCTAGCATGATTCTGCATACCTACTAAACATTTGGACGTCTACAAAAACATATGTTTCGTGAGACGAAATATATACAATATCCTTGTTACCGTTTCTTAATTTCCCGTGGCTCAAGCATTTCCCCATGGTGTGTATTCCACTGTTTTGTCTTATAAGCCACTTTTTAAAAAGTGTGCCGCATGTATGGCACGTCCGTTGCTCCTTGCAACCCCTTCTTCAATCGTCCGTTGCTCCTTGCAACCCCTTCTTCAATCGTCATTTGCTCCTTGCAACCCCTTCTTCAATCGTCCGTGTGCTGCATCCATCTCGAAGCGTTCGAGATCTTCACTCGACATAGTGAGCAAACTTGTACTGGCTTCTGATATTCTCTGTCTCTCGAGATAGTCTACGAGGTCCCAGTCCTGAACTCTTTATCCTGAAGCCATGCACCTTGTTTCGTGGCATTCGGTCTTCCATTACAGACCTCATCCATTTACATGGTACCAGCTGCGTTCAACGATCTTTCAAAGCCAACAGATCCTTTTATATTGGCACCCCTTAGCTTTCCTGGATCAGACTTAACTATCTAATTCCCAAAGGCTCTTACCCTGTTCCTGTAAAATACCAGAGAGACTGGGCCATTGTCCTTACAATATAAATGTAAAATAAGTCAAACTACAACTGCATCAGCAGGATAGAAACCGGTATAAACATCAAATGGTCCTTTATATATGAGAAAAAAACAATTGCCAGTGCAACAGAAAATACCATAAAAGCATTATTAAGTGTCTTGCTGGATTATCCTGAGCGGACTACACAGGCTAATCCGGAACGACACTTTACGCACATGCATTAAGCCCGGGTTTCCCACGACACACCTCAAATATAAATACAATTTAACCTCATAAAATGTTTGAGTGACCCATCAATATACATTTCAATTAATAAGCAAAATCATGTATATTATGTTTTTGTCACGTTAAACTTATTAAATTGTCTCTCGAAATTTTCAGGTGAGGATACGTGGGTGCAGCTCGTTTTCAAATATCGATCACAGACAGCACGTGAAATACATTGAAAATATACATGGCAACGAGGTAAGCGTGTGTAAAATGTTCATGTACGTTGCAAAAAATGTAAACAGCGGATATATAATGCTTGGTGGTGAAGTATTCTGGTGCTTGGTTGCCCGTTATCCTTTGTCCGTCGCGAAAATTAATAGGGAATGAAGGTTTCTTTTAATGAAGCTATATAATCTTACAGAACTTTGGTTGTCTTGGCAACTGAAAAGAAAAACAAAAAATATCCATCCAGAAGACATTATTTCACAGGCATTTTCCTTTTGTGACCGTCTGCAAATTCCTTCGAGCCATTTTGTTTCATTTAGGAATCTTAACCACCATTGCACCAATTTTGTCAATAACGTTCAACTTACTTTTCCGCAAAAGGTGAGTAATATTGAAAACAAAACTGTGCTGATTATACAATTCTAATGAACACTATATGACATTTGTCAAACATATGTAACTCATGTCAAAGACTGAGAAGGCGAAAAAAATATATACAAATTGTATTGCACTCGTGATTACGCCCCAAGCCAAATGAATGTCTTATGAAAAAAATAAATAAAACAATACCCGATGAGGAACAATATATATTTAAGTGAGCATTAACCTGTTTTATGCGGTTATAAAAATAACATCTACAACATTAAAATACTATATAACCATTTAAAAAAGATTCATCCAAATGCAGTTTTCGAAGCGTTCTTTTTGTCTTATCCGAAGGTTTAAATAATATTATACACCTCCATAGTCCCATTTTTACAGGTCGTTAGTCGAGAGTTGCTGTTGCACCTAATTGACCTGTACGTGACGTCATGCGGCACCAGTCTAACCATGTCCCACTTCCTTAATACGGCCACCATGCACATCGTGCCGTCCATGAACCCTGACGGCTGCAGCGTGTCTGTGAAGGGTCATTGCACTGGCAGCATTGGCAGGTGAGTGTTTTCACATGCTTCATGATTATCATTAAATTACGTGTGTACATTTTTTTTCCCTGTCAACTTCAAGTGCCTTCGTAAATGTTTTTTGGTCAGTTCATTGTTGGTCATGCTGTGTGCGAGAACAACAATTTTCACAAATATATTCAAAATTGGTGCCTTTAAACGATGTTGATATTTGTAGAAAGGAGTATGAGGCATCGTTTTACATTAGTCACTGTCCTTATTCAATATTGTGTATTACATAGATAGTTTTATTGCAACCTTTACCAAAGTCATTCAAGCCATGTCTTAATAACGTTTACGCATGCCCTATATGTAGTTTAAAAATACGGATACCTGTATACAGAAAACATTGAAAATCCTTTCAGAAAACTAAGAAACGTTACTATTCTGAGCCTTTGCACTGATTAATTTAGCCATCTTTGCTATTGATTCATTAAAACATGACGCGACTCTGTGTGTGAGTGATTTGCTTTATTTATTTTAAGTGATTAACTCTCGACTAAGTCTGACGTTTGGGGCCCATGAAACTAGTTTAAACCCCATATGCTTAATAATGACCCGTTCCAAGCGGGGGACCCAATTTTTTTTCATATTTGTGTTTTCTGTTTGTAACATGTTGTTTTAAGTGTACTGTTTTGTATTGACTATTTGGCATAAAATAAAGGACCTTGTGCTAATAATAAAAGTGATCTCCTGCTGATGCACCGGGAGTTTCATATTTATTCAAATAATTGATACATATTTGCCCTGATACGCGTCAACTGTGGATCTCACGCTCCAGTTTTTTTTATTCCTGTGTTACCCTTTTCGTTGACCAATCTAATTGAGAACGAACGCCAACTCTATAGACCTGAACCGGAATTTCCTTGACCTCATTCACGACGTGACCGTAAAGCCCGTACAACAGGAAACGCAGCACGTAATAGACTGGTTGGACGACTACAACTTTGTACTTTCTGCCAATCTGCAAGGAGGTGCTTTGGTTGCATACTACCTTTGGGACGTGTATCTCGAAAGTCGTATGTCTGTTCAAAACTTATGTAAAATAGCAAATCATCACGTAAAGCTTGTCTATGATTTAGAGAAATACTCGACATCGTATTGCGTAGGATTTTTTCGCATTAATTTGTGTTGACATGGTCTCTATGCTACGATTTCCTTTCAAGCCAACGTACCAGACGGGTCCGGACCATCCATATGTCCCGATGACGAGGAGTTATTTTGCATGAATCTCATTAAGGAAGCCTAAAATGGTAACAAATTATACAATTCACCAAGTGGTAAGAAATTAATCTCAGATATTCAAAAAAATTAAATGTGGTTTATGTAAAATATTTTGTTAACTTTGTATCGTAAAATGCTCGTTGTTTATGACGAGCGTTTTATTCCTAGGGGTAAAGGGATATATCCGAGATAAAAACAACAATACGTTGGATGGCGCTGTACAGGGAAGAGAATTTCCGACATTCAGGTCCAAACATGGCGGCCAATACTTTCGACTTCTGATGCCAGGGAATTATACTTTGAATGTGAGTATGTTATCTTCTTCCTTTCGTGTTGTTGACGTGGTTGTTACGAAGTCACTCAGTCAGTGAGGCTTTAAAACCTATGTCACACATGTGATATACAAAAATACCACATAGCATTTGTTATTTTTTGATAATGAACATTCTGGGTGCCAGTATAAAGAAGAAAATTCTATGTCACAGGTAACATAGCATGTCTAGTTCCCTTGAACGCTTTTAAAACTTTTAAATAAATTTAATGCGACGTATGCAATTCCATAACTTCACACTTTCGACCAGAATTACGGTTCTCAAGTATATCTGCAAATTACGTGTATGTTATAGTCACCTTTACAGGTAAATTACAAGAACCACGCCACGAGCAAGCAGTTCTCTGTTTCGGCAAGCGTCGTCACGCGCGTTGACGTCAATGTGGGCGTCGACAGAAACGATCTCACGAATAACACGTTTAGATCTAAGTCCTCTGTGTCAACGATGGTCACATTCTCTATGTTATTGCATACTCTACTGAAATCAGATCATTAATAGTAACATGTAATCATCTGCAGAACGTATTTATAGCTCAGAGGATCATAATTTACTGATTGAAATTATTAACCTGGGTACATACAAATGACTATCCTGAGTATTGAAAGACTAATGTTACAACATTACCGAGAACACTGTTCAAGACCACCCACCGGCTTGTTCCATGATTGCTATGTCAAAATATATCTACGTGCATCCTCGAGAATGGGTCCATCGCCTGAAAAATCCAACGTTCATTCTTAAATATCAGAATTTCAGAAACATCACAGAATTTCGATGCATATTGACAAAGGAAAAACCTTGTATATTAATTCCTAAATGCGGATGTCGCGTTGGCGGTGGCGGTACCCACTTGATCTCACCAGGCCATTAGCAGTCATTCCAAACGTGTTCTTACACAGGAGCGACATATCAGCGGTCCAATGGTGCTTGCAGTTCTGGAGCTGTCTCACAGCATTAATTGTGTGTGCGAGGCAGCGAATGGTTGATTTTGCCAAGTGATGAAGTATCTCAAACATCTCGCAATTATTTAGTTGATAAAATCCTCGATACAAGTTATTTCAATCATGCTATGTATTAGAGCATACATCATTTTCACCTAGAGTTGATTTCTCTGTCCGTTTAAATTGGCATTATGTATAATATTTTATTTTCCAAATATTCAACATATACTTTTGAGATTAAAATTTATGACAAAACCCTGCAAAAGCTTTATAGTAGATGTATTCATAATGTAATGCATGTACTTAAAATAGAAAGTTGCCCCTTGTCATATCTTTGCGTCTGCATACCCTGTATGAAGAAATATTTATCAATATTGTTAATGATTTGAGCTGTACCGTGATGTTTTTGTGTTTTACTTTTATTAGTTGTGTTTCGCTTAATAAAAAAAAAAGTGTTATAATATATGTAATATATATGTCCGAGTTGTGCAAAATGTCAGATGTGGTGATGCTTATCAATAGATCACTTACTTTAATGTTCCAGTTTGTATTTTTAGCTCACCTGTGGTAAGTGGTATTCCGTCGTCCGTCGTCGTTGCCTGTCGTCAACAATTTATTTCAATTATCTTCTCTGAAGTGCTTGGTGGAAATTAACCAAACTTTGCAAGAATGTGCCTTGGGTTGTCCTTTATCGTAATTCGAAATTCTTCAAATTATTTTGATTCGTAAAAAAAAACATGGCCGCGAGGTGCTGGGCTTTTTTTCCTGTTATGACAATATTGAAAATACTGAAAATCTTCGCTACAACCACTTATGAAATTATGAAATAATTCCACAAATTATTATTCCTTGAGTGACCGACCCTCAACCAAATTATGTATACATTATTTTAAAGTATCCCGTTAATGGTATTTGTGAAATATTGTAAATATATTTTGATAATTTATATTTATGTATTTTGTCTATGATTGTTTTTTGAAGAAAGAAATGAAAAATTAAATAGTTGTGTTGCAATTTAACATGCTGCTTTTTGCTTCCTGAAATGGATACAAATGCACTCATAATCCTTGTGTCAGTCCTTGGCCATCATGTGAAACAAACATAAATATTTTAGAATATTTGATCTCTTAGAAAGTAGCACACTGTGGACAATGGAATGTGTAATTAAACACATATGTCCGCGCGTTTGAATGAACAGAACAGAACAGAACAGAAATTTATTACGACTTGTACATAGTACATCGTCAGTCTTGACCATATTATATTACACATATCAAAAGGTCATGTGAAAAGGAAGTGATCATACAATAATAAAACTTCTACATACTATCTAACTTAATACATGAAAGTGGTTGGAAACAATCGCATTATTACAAAATATTTATTAGACAATAGGCTATTATGCTGTTGATATTTATGGAAAATAAACTAAATGTTGACAATGGATTATTTAACGCATAACATGTGGATTATTATATTATTTTGCTAATAACAATAATAAATAACGCACATTTATTTGCATAGATTAAATATGACAACAAATGTAACAATCGCACATGTCTATTTCTTATCAGTGTAAAAATAAATTTTTGTTGTATAACATAAATGTGGAAAATGGATTATCTAACAAATAACTTGTGAAAAATGGATTATCTAACAAATAACTTGTGAAAAATGGATTATCTAACAAATAACATGTGGATTATTATGCTATTATTAATAAATTGCATAGCAGTATTTGTGTATATTAAATGTGGTAACACCGGTAACAATCAGACATTTCTATTTCACATCGTGTAATGGCATTATTGGTACAATTAATTGAAGCATAAACTAACAAGTTATTATGCGGTTTGGACTTGCGTAGAAACACACGCTTAAAACACGCTCTCTGATTATAAGAATTTTATACATAAAAAGAAACAAACAATCAAATAAACAAACAAACAACCAAACACGCGGGACATAACAATTCAGCTGGTCGTACTCGTATTATGAACAACATTCAAGATGGACTTCCTGATTAACAGAGCTTCTTTAACAAAAACAGATAAATTAATAAGTTCTTTTTTAGTACATGTTCTCATAAGGCTTAAGAATTTATATACTGATGGCCGCATGAAATAATGTGATTTTATGTATTTTTTCCTGATGTCCTTATAACAAGGGCAGATTAAAATAAAATGGTATTCATCTTCAATGTCGCGTGAGTTACAACTAATACAATATCTTTCTTCTCTAGCTATGCTATTATTACTGAACCTACCCGTTTGAATTCTTAATGGATGATTGGACATTCTTAATCTACAGAAGTAAAATCTGAGACTTTTAGGTAAGGCATGTAAATATTTTTCATATTCAAACGATATTTTAAATTCTTTGTACAATATTAAAACTGGACTTTCAAGTGTGTGTAACCAATCTTGTTTAAAACAATCTACGACTCTGCATTTAAATTCAGACAGAAATGCGTTTTTGTTAACAGAGTGGTAATTTTCAAACACGAACGCGAACCCATAATCATTTAGGAGATTTTTTACATTCGTTACCCAATTTCTCTTTCCACTATTACAGTCTTTAAGAGCCTCGTTATAAACAACCCTTAATATAATATTATCACTGTCTATAATTTTAAACCAATATTTAATTATTCGAATGTATCTGTGAACATAAAGTGGATATCTGCCAAGTTCACCATAAACCGCAGCAGAACACGTATTGCTTCTTACTCTTAGTAATCTTTTACAAAATTTAAGGTGAATTCTTTCTAGTTCCTTTGATTTGGTATAACCCCAAATTTCACACGAATAGTTAATTATTGGTGATACAAATGCATCGAATAGTTGACAAAATGTTTTTGGCGAAAGATCAAAGTTGTTGCATTTACAAAATAAAACATTTAAAGATTTTAAGGCTTTGCCATTGAGATGTTCAATGTTTTTACAAAAGTTCCCTGTGTAATTAAAAACAGTACCTAGATAATTAAAATCATCCACAACTTCGATTGGTTGGCCATTATAGGTCCACTTTTCATTTGCTGATAAGCCCCCACGTTTTCGGAAGACCATTATTTTAGTTTTTGTAATATTTACAGTTAGACCCCATGTATAACAATATGAAAACAAATGATCCAAGTGCCTCTGAGTTTCTTCAGGAGTTTTACCTATGATAGCCATATCATCAGCAAACAACAACAAAATCAAAATTAAATCATCAATACTTAAGCCTGAATCAATGTCACACTGCAAATAAAGCTCTAAATCTTCAACAAATAATGAAAACAAAAGAGGTGACATCACTTCCCCTTGTCGTAAACCCACAGCGTAATTGAAATATTCAGAGTAAGAAGAGCATACCTTAACACAAGATTTAACTTTTTGGTACATGTCTCTAACAATTCTTAGAAGTTTTCCATCAATACCAGTTTTAAACATTTTTAACCAAAGCGCATTTCTATAAATAGAATCAAAACATTTCATCATGTCCACGTATATGACGTAAAGCCTCTTATTATCATTGAGGTATTTCTGAACAAGAGAATGTAAAATAAAAATTGGATCTACTGTGGAACGCCCTTTACGAAATCCGAATTGAGCATCCGAAATACTGTTATTGTCAGTACAGAACGTTTCAGTGCGTTTATTTATGACTGTAGTAAATAGCTTAGACATACAACTTACAAGTGTAATACCGCGATAATTATTAACTTCGCTTTTGTCGCCTTTTTTATGTAATGGTATTATCAAGCCGTCCATCCAGCTTTCTGGGTAGTACCCTGAATTTAAAATCCCATTAAAAATATCACACAAATGACTAGCGAGAATATCAATACATTCTATAAAATACTCGTTTAATAACTGATCATTGCCTGAAGCTTTATTACGCTTGAGCGATTTAACTGCACTGTGAATTTCACTTACGGTAATAGGCTGGTCAAATTCGTTATTACAACCAGATAAATTATCAAAATCATGATGGCTACAAAAATATTCTGCTTCTTCATTGTAACAGTTTGATAAACCATTACTTAAATTGGCAAAGTATTCTTTAAATGTATCAATAGAAATACCAGCATAATCGTGTTTTGATTTACTTTTGAAATATTTCCAAAATTCTTTGGGTTTACATTTTTTCAGACGTTCAATTTCTTTCATTTTTTCCCTATAACTGGTATTTTTATATTTCCTTACAATTTTTTTATAAGAGGCTTTACGTTCCATTAATAGTACTCTATTTACGTTATTTTGATCAGAATTGAATAGGCGTAATGCTTGCAAATACAATTCTCGCGCAGAAGTACACTCATCATTAAACCAATCTGTGTTATTTAAAACAGTATTTTTTGAAAAAAGAGGCTTGTTATTGACAAAATAGCACTTAGAAAATAACGGATTAGCCACTGATAAAATAATATCAGAAAAATCTCCAACCGTTTTATTAATAGAGTCCCTACAACTTATATCAATACTTCTGACAATATTGTTAAAACGCGGTAAGCATCCAATAATACCTGAACGGAAGCGTTCCTTGTTTTCATCGTTCCATTTAAATTTAATCTCAAACTGTGGATTATCGTGCTGAGCAGGTTTTGGGCATAATAATGAAAAATGTAACGGTGCGTGGTCACTCCATTCATTAAATGGTTCAATAGTAAAATCATTTATCAGTGAAAAATGACGTTCATTCATTAAAAGATAATCGATAACAGAACAACCGTTATTCGAACAAAACGTGTAGTTACTAGTATTAAATATACGACCATTCGCAATACGTAGAGACGTAGATTTGCAAAGATCTAACAATTTAATACCGTGACTATTCTGGACATTATCGACCGAGGCCCGTACGGGGGTACAATCAGGCTCATAGTCAGGGTCATCAAATGAATTATTTACACAATCATAAGAGATAAAATCGCATTTATTACCAACCCTACTGTTTAGATCGCCACATACTACTACGCATCCAAGCGAATTGAATACAGAAATATCATGTTCAATAGTATCAAACAAATCAATACTAACAAAATTATTGGCCGGAGACTCCTCACCCCAAATATATGCCCCGCATAAATATATATCTTCAACAGTATTAAAAAACAGATGATCTAATTTAATCCAGATAATAGTGTCATGATGATTTTTAGCTATTTTAATGCCATCTTTCAAATGATCTTTATATAACAAAATAATACCTCCACTATTTCTTCTAGCTTTACGGTTATGAAATTTTCTATAAAAGTTGTGTGTTGTGTAACCATTTAAAGAAATATTACTATCAGAATTAGTCCAGGATTCATACAAAAAGCAAATGTCAGAATAAGCAATAATATTTACAAAATCTGGTGATTGCTGTTTCTCCTTTGAGAGTCCATGTACGTTCCACGAGAGAACTGATAGCTCACCCTCAGCGCCCCCCTAGTCCCTGACCGGTTGTCCGTCCACGTACAAGGTATCGTATACCAGCCAAGCACGTTTACCCTTGTCCCTGGCGTCCTTCATCTGCTTCACAAGCTTCCGGCGTTTGTCTGATACCGCCTTTGGAAATTGTTCAAACATGGAATATTTGGTACCCTTAAGTAGTTTCCACTCCCTACGCACTCGTTCGCGATCCTGGAAAAATGTAAACTTTGCCACAATATTCCTCATTTTTCCGGAAATCGGGTGACCAGGTGACCGATGAACCCGCTCAAACCGGATGGAATCCACCATATCCTTCGAAAGCTTCAGGGCTGACTGCATGTGTTCCCTCAGCTTCCGTTCCGACACTTCCGCCGACTCGTTTCCGGTCGAATTATCTTCTGGAATGTTTGTAAAGATAAGGTTATTCCTCATCGACTGTGATTGGAGGTAGGTAACCTCCTCCTGTAGCTCGTCACGTTGTCTCTCTAGATCGCTGACCCTGGTGGACATCAGGGTAGAACCCATATCAGCCAATTCTAACCTGTCTTCTAGTCGGCTTACCCGCTCCTCTGTGGCCTTAGCACGATCCTCAATCGCAATCCAAACATGTCTTATTTCTTTTTCAAAGTCTGTAACCTTCATCTCAAGCGACTGAATACCATCTAGTTTCTTTTCCATTGAACAAATGCGTTCTACCAGTAACTGAATAGTTTCCGTCAGAGTCTTGATACAGGGTTGCCCCCCACCGCTCGCCATTCTACCCCGAACGTCACTATCACCTTCACTAACAAACACCTCACATGAATTAACCGGCTTACTTAGCTCAGGATCACTGCCATATAAGACAGAGTTAACTTGGTTTAGTAAGGAACTTACTGAAGTGTCCAGGTCGTCTGACGGGCCTCTTTGTTTACAATGTTTACTTTTGTTCGTCACACCGCCACTATTTCCACTGCTGTTACGATCTTTTCGTTTATTCCTCTGATTCCCCTGATTTTGTGGCATTATAGTTTACATACCCACATAATAATCCATCACTTTGTATGAAAATATGCACTTGAAGACGGTCGTTTACCACTAAAATACAATATTTTTTCAATTTTTTATTGGCGCGCCAAATACACGACCATCCACGTCCTAGTCACGTGACACATCCGCGTCATTGAGAAACATCCGTACGTTAAACCAGACACGCGCATCTGTTATGCACGCAATAACTAGATTCTACATGATTATTTTTACCAAAAAGTATCAGACCAGACACCAGGTATAATGAACCTTAACAAAGCCAGCCAGGTGAACAGAAATAGATAAATCAGTAAAAGCTCGTGTAGTTTTACTTTCAATTGTACATAATGTTAAACCATGCTCAGAATTATTAGATTACCTTTGAATTGTATCAACTTTTGAGCAAAACTATCAAAGGTGTTCTTTAGCTATTCGTTAAAGATGTTATATTCAATGGTTTTATACTCTAATCTATAATTACAGTAATCCGGTTTAAAGTATATGTTTTTATAATTTAATTACTAATGATATAGTAACATAATTATGTTGCTTTCAAACCAGTATAAATCCCAACTGCATTGACCGTTTAAATATGGTGACCAATAAATTGCCCGTGTTAGTGTTGTTATGTGAGGTGTGGAGTCATTTGATCAATTGCTTTAAACACAATGAAATTGAACTGTTGAAAATGGATATAGTTGGTGTTTCCTGTCTTATGTTTGGATAACATTTGACAGATTAAACAATATATTTAGTTTCTGATATATGCTATCACATTGTTCATTTACGTCCTAGCGGGCTATGTATCGTTTTTATCGTCGATGCACTTATACGTATATGTTATTGTTATTGTTTATTTGGATTTTTTGCCGTTTTTAACAGTACTTCAGTCATATCACGGTGGTCAGTTAACCTACTCACACTTTTCCTGGGCAAGCTTAGCCGTTCTAAGCGGTTCACCAGTACGAAGTGCACATACCTTTGCCAGTAACTGACAACTGCCCTACTTGAATCAGAGGTAGGGGGAGAATGGTCGCAGAAATAATTTTATGACCAATCCCCACACAAGTTATGTGGCCGGGCTGTGGTTCGAACTTAGGATCCCCGGATTGACAGTCCAGCGCTCTTCCAACTGAGCTAGCCGGGCCCGGCATTTATAAGTAGTTTATTTGTTGCATGGAAGCAAGCATAGTGACAGAGTTGAACAAAATTGTGCACACATGAACACAACAATAACCTATTTTGATTTTAAACTGTTGCAACATTAAGGATCACAAAACCGGTACATCAATGATAGAGTTTGAGCATTAGGATTTTCAAAATTAAAAACAGCAATGTTAAGAATATCTACATGAATTCAGTCAGGTGTTATAAGTATCCATATGTACTACGGTATAAAATACATAATACATGTACATGTGGATCAATAACTCCCACCTGGAAGTGCTAAGTTCAGAACAAAATAATACAGGTTATTTTTTATCGTAAAGTTTTATTTAATTGAATGTATATAGTAAGTTCTCTGTCATGTCGAATTATCTTAATAAGTATTGTTAAAACCAAAATACAGTATTTACCTATTCCAGTCACAGTAACAAACAGTTTTACCTAAGAATGACCTTTTTCAATCAGTTTCACTGACAAGTCACCACATAATGAACTTTTTCAATCAGTTTCACTAATAAGTCATCCGAGAGTGACCTTTTTATGCTCCTCAAAGGGGTGCCATATAGTCGCCGCTTTGTCCGTCCGTCAACGTCCATACCGTTTGTCCGGGTGTCAAAGACATTTCCCCAAAAATTAATCAATCAATCTGTCCGTCGGTCCGTCTGTCCGTCCGTCCTTCCGCCTTTCCGTTCGTCGGGTATTTATTTTCCGCGCAAGATCTCAGGACTTAATGAATCGAAATCAATGAAACTTCATGTGCAGCATCCATACCAAGAAGATCAGCGCTGTTGTCAGGTGGTTCCGGTCTGATTTTTCACAGAGTTATTGTTATCTGAGCATGAAATATTAGATCTGAGATGTTCGTTTCCGCAATAGATATCTAAAACTTCATGACTCGAATTCAATAAAACTGTATGTGCAGCATCACTGCCTAGAGGACATGAGCATATTGCCAGGAGGTTCATATATGATGAGCGTTCGCGGAGTTATTGCCTTTTCATTATAAAATAGAGTATTTTCGTTTCCATGCTAGGGACTCATATGGGTCCAATATGGGCTTCCATATGGGTCCTGTACGAGCAACCCATATGGGTCCAAGTAGGACCTTGCAAACTGTTTTTGTATGGGGACTAGCGGGTTGCGATATGGGACCTATGTGGGTCCTACGTAAATCCAAGGTGGGTCCTATATGGGCTACCCATATATGTCCGCTATCGCCGGCGCCTTTGTGTGGGCCATTGGCCAAAATATGGTTTGAAGCGTTTTATTCGATTTTTCCTATACTTTGGGCGAACAATTAAAAAAGGTATTCCGTTTCTGTTTGATTCATGTGACATGAGTGACAAATTTGTTCGTTATATGTTTTATCTACCTGTTTCGATTGCTAATATGTGTGAAAAAGTTCTTAAGAAAAAGAACTATAAGACCGACTTTTCCAAAGCTATAACCATTTAGTTGTTTTGCCTTGGTCTGACAATATACATATAAACTTCAATGAGCTCGCATCGGCAGTTGGGTGTCAACTATCGCGTGAGACGGGTGGATAAAATAGGGCACTAACTTTTACGTACTTTGATTTTGTTTTAATCCCACGTCGGCAACTGTAAAGGATTAAAGTAAGTTGGACACATTGTTTTGTTGTTGTTGTTAAATATGTCATGATTAGTTATTTTCTTTTAAACAATATTATGTTGAATGCCCATGAATAGACATAAATACACACACCATATATATTATATTATTGTCTGTAAATAAGTGCATATGTCATTATCAAACAACTATCCACAATGATCAAACGTGAAAGTTTTTGTTTTTTATTATAAGATCCACTTTTACGTTGGACTTTATCTAATTATGTTTATATAATATATATGTCTTTTAATATCGTTTTCAGTCCATATTTAAGAAATATATGCAATAGAAAAATATGCTAAAATAAATGTAAATGTATATGGCAAGATTTGTAGGTCTATATATGTAAAAAAAAATGTAATTGTTATTCTGCAAAATCTCGATATATTTTATCATGTTTTTTTGTTTTAATGATATTATAAAATACACCTATATTTATATTAAATGTTTTTTTCTGTTTGGATCATATTCTAACCATGCCTGAAGGTGATTTATTAGCAATTATACTTATTTAACATATGTATTAAAATTAAGACAAATATATAACATTATTGATTACATATTTGTCTTTTAGTAACAAATAGATCTTGATTACAAGAGATCGGGATGCTTTCGAAATCTTCATTTACAACTCTGGTTTGATATATACAAATTTCGCTATAAAATAAATTATATTGACTTCAATCTTTGTGCATTTCTATATTTATTTCCATCAATTCTTACTAGGAACCTATGTTTCTCTTAACTGTTTTTTCCACTGCGGCATCTTATAAATGAATCTCATCTCCAAAGTTTAGATTAAACCATGGGTTCAGTTTCCTTGGTGATTCTATCGGCACTGGTGGGCGGGGCGGTGTCCCTGTTGCATGTTCACCATGGTAATGCGGCGATGGCGGCCTACCTCCAAGAAGTGCACAACAACCACCCGAATATCACCAGATTGTACAGCATCGGAAAGAGTATGAAAGGTAAGCAATGAACAATTTTTGGATATTGAAGTACATGGATATGATGTACATCAATACGACTGTATACGCAATTATGTCTCTCTCGCTCCTCTTTGCAGGTGAAGACATGTGGGTGCTGGCTATAGGCAGCTCGTTTACAAATTCCGATCTCCGACCGCACGTGAAATACGTCGGAAATATGCACGGCAACGAGGTATGTGCACGTTAGATACTGCTTACACAAACATTGTACAAGAGGTAAGAGCATGTGCAACACATCGGACATGTGTACGACATAAGGTAAGAGCATGTGCAACACATCGGACATGTGTGCAACAATGAGGTAAGAGCATGTGCAACACATCGGACATGTTTACGACAATGAGGTAAGAGCATGTGCAACACGTCGGACATGTGTACGACAATGAGGTAAGAGCATGTGCAACCCATCGGACATGTGTACGACAATGAGGTAAGAGCATGTGCAACACGTCGGACATGTGTGCAACAATGAGGTAAGAGCATGTGCAACACGTCGGACATGTGTGCAACAATGAGGTAAGAGCATGTGCAACACGTCGGACATGTGTACGACAATGAGGTAAGAGCATGTGCAACACGTCGGACATGTGTGCAACAATGAGGTAAGAGCATGTGCAACACGTCGGACATGTGTACGACAATGAGGTAAGAGCATGTGCAACACGTCGGAAATGTGTGCAACAATGAGGTAAGAGCATGTGCAACCCATCGGACATGTGTACGACAATGAGGTAAGAGCATGTGCAACACGTCGGACATGTGTGACAATGAGGTAAGAGCATGTACAACACGTCGGACATGTGTGCAACAATGAGGTAAGAGCATGTGCAACACGTCGGACATGTGTACGACAATGAGGTAAGAGCATGTGCAACACGTCGGACATGTGTACGACAATGAGGTAAGAGCATGTGCAACACGTCGGACATGTGTACGACAATGAGGTAAGAGCATGTGCAACCCATCGGACATGTGTACGACAATGAGGTAAGAGCATGTGCAACCCCTCGGACATGTGTGCAACAATGAGGTAAGAGCATGTGCAACCCATCGGACATGTGTACGACAATGAGGTAAGAGCATGTGCAACCCCTCGGACATGTGTGCAACAACGAGGTAAGAGCATGTGCAACCCATCGGACATGTGTACGACAATGAGGTAAGAGCATGTGCAACACGTCGGACATGTGTGACAATGAGGTAAGAGCATGTGCAACACGTCGGACATGTGTGCAACAATGAGGTAAGAGCATGTGCAACACGTCGGACATGTGTACGACAATGAGGTAAGAGCATGTGCAACACGTCGGACATGTGTACGACAATGAGGTAAGAGCATGTGCAACACGTCGGACATGTGTACGACAATGAGGTAAGAGCATGTGCAACCCATCGGACATGTGTACGACAATGAGGTAAGAGCATGTGCAACCCCTCGGACATGTGTGCAACAATGAGGTAAGAGCATGTGCAACCCATCGGACATGTGTACGACAATGAGGTAAGAGCATGTGCAACCCCTCGGACATGTGTACGACAATGAGGTAAGAGCATGTGCAACCCATCGGACATGTGTACAACAATGAGGTAAGAGCATGTGCAACCCATCGGACATGTGTACGACATGAGGTAAGAGCATGTGCAACACATCGAAAAGATGTAAAGCAAAGAGGTAAGAGCATGTCGATGGGTAAGCGCAAAACTATGCTAAGTCTATATAGTAATATAATTATATAGCATAGTTTTGCGCTGCGCCATCGATGTGCAACCGATCGGAAATTTGTGAAGCAAAGGTAAGAGTATGTGCAATTCATCGGAAATATGTACGGCGATGAGATAAGAGTATGTCTAACTCATCTGAAATATGTACTGTTAAGGGGTAAGAGCCTGTCCAACACGTCGGAAATGTGTACGGTAATGAGGTAAGAGCATGTTATTCACATCGGAAATATGTACGGCGTTGAGGTAAGATCATGTACAACATATCTACTATTTAACTAACATTTATCTGTATAACCACATTAGCCCTATACACGCTTTTTACATGAAACAAAAATGTAGGCAGTGCTAAGGCTCATTTACTAGTTAAACACAATTTATAGTACGTTATTTACAGTTATATTTTGAATATCATAAACATAACCATTCTACCATACAAATAGATCAAGATTGAATATTTTAATGGTACAAGATATACCCGGTACTAAATCGTTTTTTTCACATGACATAAGTTTAAATATGGTTGAACACGAAAAATAACAATATTGTATATAGGTTTGCTCTGCTTACGTTACACAATATCTCATTTCAGTTTTGAATAAATGTACAATTTAATCTTTGTTTAAGATGTGAACTAAATATTTTATCATTTTCCAGCATCTTACAACAACATACCTTGTAAAAACCTAAGTTACAAGGCAAGTTTCTAAGTAGTGAACAACAGTTCCTGTTATTGGGACAATTATTGCAATTACTAAACCTCTCCTCTTATTTAATTTCTACATTTTTATTATTTATTATCTGATGTTCGTAATAACTTGGATCCAATATTAATTGATGTTAACATATGTCATAGACTGACAATTTAGTCTACCAATATCTCCATAAACATAATACATAATCATTTTGTTTGCATCTTTTAACACCAAGTACTTGTTTTCAATATTGTAAGTAAACACATTCGATAGACATGCCTTTAACAAGCCCACAAGCTTCACTACCATAACTTAGAACTAGCAATTCAAGTTTTATTTATGACCTACAGGAAAGTCAGTTAATTTATATAAATATTTGTTCATTTTCATAACAACTTCCAAGGCCTGTCCTGAAAGAGTATTTTGTACATATGAAATTGAACATTCTATGTGAAAACAATGCCAAGATAGTTAAATGTTCTCACAAGACATGTTTCTATAACTTTACTATCACAATAAAACTGTCTTGCAGGTTGCCGTGCCAGTTTCCTGAAGATCATAATTTTATTTTATTTAGTCATTACAGTACGTTTCCGGCGTAAACAATATTCATGCAATAAATCTACGCTTTTTGTTTTCTTTTTCTGAATTGACAAACATAATCATGTCGTAAGCGTATAGTAAAATAAATATTTAAATAAAATCAATGTCAATACCCTCTATTCCTTTTCTATAACATTCTGCTTCCAATAAATACATCGAACATATAAAAGGAGTCATACATTCGCCCTGTCTAACCCCCAGCATGCATACACAACTGTCACTTACAGTATTTTTTTTTTTTTTACTTGCATAATGCATTGATCTTATTATATCAAGAATCTGACCACGTATAAATAATTGTATTAACTCATACCATAAATTGCCCCTAACACTGCAGTCAAAGGACTTGGTAAAGTCGGTAACTGCACAATAAAAATGTTTGCCCAGATTTAACATGATTTATCAATCCACGTAACACAAAAATGTTATCAAATGTGCTCAGACCTATATATACATAAGTTTCTGCGCAATCACACAATCTATTACTAGTATTCAATGTTTTTGGAAATAATTTCCCTATAGTACTTAACAATGTAATACTGCTTTTTATCTGAAGAAATTTCTATGCTATAGCAAACGAAAATCCCCTAAGATAAAAATTGTATGAAATAATATATGTTCATATGGCGTAAGTATATCTGTTGCATGCATAACAAAATCGTTTAACTATAAATCAGAACCTCTTATTTTGAACTTTAATGGATTTATAAATTTCGTTTCATGACATAGGGAAAACATGGGTTCAAGCAAAATTTGCTATAGAAAGTCGTTTGTATCTTGCATGTTAACGTCATGTACGAGTATTTATGTGTACGCGAATATAACACTATGAAAATGACGGTGTGCTTTTTCCGATTTCAATTCCCTAACGTGTTCGTTTCAAGTTTAATTTAGGATATCGATATATACCATTCTCCAGCCATATTCTATAATCCCACACTTCTGAATTTTACAGGAACACCACCTAAAACTGACAAATATATTTTATTGACTGTGTATTTACAACAAGTAATATTTTAAAAGATATTATTTTGGCATTTTCACTCACACATAAATTAAAGATAAGAACTGTTCAGAGCAAATATCATAGATACTCACATGTGACAAACTTTAATCACTTGTATGTTAGATAAACATTTGAGTAAATAAATATGCTCGTAAACTAAAATCGTAAATCATTATGGCGAGCATAAAATTTGAGTGTAATTGGCAAACACATACTAAATATATGTTTACATCAGGTATAAATAACAAACATATCAAATGCAAACAACGTCAAGTGTGATATCGTTTACATTTGTGCTATAAATCCACATGACAGATAGTGTAAATTGGGCATATAATAATTATAATGGCCATAACTGCATTTCGGTTGTACTCATGCCAAATACCGAAGAACCTGTCTAAACCAAACAGCGGCGGGACCGGGCCGATCGTTCGGTTTTCAGACGTGTTCGGTTTACCCAGGTTTTCTTTTATTAAATGTAATTTTCCTTAAAATGTAAATGATATTTTCATATGTTAATTTGACTATGTAATAATACAACAGCATGTTAACGTTTACATTTTTATTATTGTTTATTGTTTGCATCTACAAATGTAGATTTGTACATAAAACGACACTCAAGTTATCTAACAAGTTCATGTATAATAATAATAATAATAATAATAATAATAATAATCACTTTATTTTACGAAGGTGACATATAAGACATAGTATTGTCATGACAAAAACATACCTTATTTTAATATGGCCTTCATACACATCAAACATTCAACCAAATTCAGATTTAACAAATAATTACAAAACAAGCACACAGTAAATGTAATAATGATAATAATAATGTCAATACTACTACTACTACTACTACTAATAATAATAATAATAATAATAATTTTCTAAATAAAAAACAATTACAAAGCATCGACAGACAGCAATAGAAAAAGAAATCAATGCATTGATATACTCATGAAAAAGTTACATTTTTATATAAAAATTCTCCACATACAAAACAAATATAATTATTTGCTAACAACATCAATTTCAATATACACTTTCTAATTTTCAATAAATATATCTATATCAGTATTATAATTGTGATATATGTGTTACATCTATTTGACTTGTTAAAGTAAATATGTTGTATATGCTCGTTTGAATGATGATAATGAAGATTTATTTCTTAATTCCAATGGTAAATTGTTCCATATGATTATGCAATAGGATGTATATGTATCTTTGTAGTATTTTGTTCGTGGTTTAATTGGCAAAATAAGATCTGTGTGCATAGCTGACCGTAAATTGTGGGATTCATTGTTTGAAAAGGTTAATAAATCTTTCATATATGATGGCACCAAATTGCAAACGGTTTTATATATTTGTATAGCAGTGTGGTATTTTACTCTGTCATTAAATTTCATCCAACGTAATGTTTTAAAAATTCTACAGAAGCAGTCCTTGAAGGTTTATTAAGAACTATTTTAGCTGTTCTTTTTGTAGTACTAAAATCTTGTTTATATACGAATTGTTCGGTTTTCCCCAAATAGTACAACAGTAGTCAAAAATAGGTAAAATATATGCATTATAAAACATTTCTTTCATTTCATCACTGAGAAAGTATATGATGTGTTTTAATAAAGTAATTTTACTGTTCAGCTGTTTACAAACGTGATCTATTTGATCATGCCAATTCAAGGTTTGATCAACATAATCCAGATTCATGTAAAGTGGAATCATCAGCATATAGATCTATATTTATATTAGGGCATACAAATGCGATGTCGTTTATATATAACAAAAATAGTAACGGCCCAAGTATTGACCCCTGTGGAACACCAGATTTGATCGATAGCATTTCAGATTGTATGTTCCCAATTTTAACAATTTGTTTTCGGTCAGTTAAATAGGAATTAAAAAGTTTAATTGAACGTTGTGAATAGTGATACAGTTGTAATATTCTGAGTAAAATGTCATGGTCTACGATGTCAAAGGCCTTTCGTAGGTCTAAAAATACCGAACCAATCAATTTACCACTATCTATTTCTTTTAGCCATGTGTCTATTAGTTTAATAAGAGCTGTATGGCATGAGTGATGTTTTCTAAAACCAGATTGAGCATAATGAATAATGTTCATTTGTTCAAAATATGAATGTATTTGTGTAGAAATATGCCTTTCATATATTTTTGAAATAGTTGGCAAAATTGATATTGGACGATAGTTGCAAGGTGATTCAGGGTTGCCCGATTTTAATATTAGCAGAACGCTAGCAAATTTTAGTGAATCTGGGAATACTCCAGATGAAATGCTGTTATTAATAATTGATGTAATGGCTGGAGTTATAATATCCCCACAATGTTTCAATATCCTTGCGCTAACGCCGTCAATGCCAGTAGATTTATTGATGTTGAGATTTTCTATTATCTTCTTAACTTCATATGAACTAATACACTCAATGTCAAATTCATATTTGTGTATTTGCTTATCCAGAGTTTCCTTTAAATTAGCAAAATACTCTTCTGAGTATGATTTTTCCTTGATGATGTCTGATATATTTATGAAGTATTTATTCAATTCATTAACAATGTCAATTTCATTATTTACCATGGTAGAATTGTCGATGACAAGTTTCTTTGGAATTTTGATATGCTTTGATTCCTTCAAATGTGAAATTGTTTTCAAATTTTTCCATAGAAATGAACTGTCTTTATTTTTCTGAATAGGTTTATTAAAACATGTTTCTTTTCATGTTTTATTTTTGATGTAACTTGATTTCGCAACAGTTTGTATTGTGCAAAATCGCCATTTTTATGACACAAGTCTCGTTTAAATAACATAGCCTTTATTTCATCAGTAAACCAGTCTGGTTAATAGTCGCGTTTAATACGTTTAGTTTTTATAGGTGCGTGTTTGGTTAGGGCAAAAATCTCATAAAAGACATTAAGTGCTTCGTTTGAGTCATGATATGTTTCAATATTATCAATGCCTAAATGTATAAGTGTATTTTGAAAAGCGTATTCATCGAAGTTTTTCAAACATCTGTATGTTAATTTTTTATGTCCTTCACTCGTTTTCTTTATTTTATTAGTAAATGATCGAATTACACAAATAGGTTTATGGTCACTAATTGTTAAATTTGCTACAAATGTTTTGATTATGTTTTTTTGTACAATTGGCATATATATGGTCAATAATTGTTGTGCTACGTTTAGTAATTCTTGTAGGTGCTTTAATAAGTTGATAAAGGTTATATTTTTGTACAGTATCATTCCATTTTGTATTGCTAAAGTTGTTATAGTTTGGTTTATAATTGAAATTCATATCGCCGAGGACAATGTAATTAATATTTAACAGATCAGAAATTTCAAGTTGCTCCTCATAATCATCTATCCATGTCTGCAATGAACTAGGCGGCCGATAAATAAAATTTACCAGAAATGGTTTACAATTATTACATACTACTTCAATCCAAATTGATTCAATGTTATTAGTTTCAATATCGGAACGTCGCCTATATGATACATCCTCTCTGATATATACTAATATTCCACCACCTTTTTTATTATGCCTATTTCAAACACATATCCATTTATACATAAAATGTTATCTGAAAAATTTTCGCTAAGAAAAGTTTCACACATTCCAAGAATATGTGGTGCATTTTCATTATACAAGTGATGTTTAATTTCATTTAACTTTGGTAACAAATGTTGAATATTAATATGTGCAATAAATAATCCTTTCCCTTCAAATCCGAACCCTGACATTGGATTATTATTTATATTACTACTACTTCTTAGAGTTATTTGTTTTTCATTCTCACCCTCCGTTGAAGAGTTATCATTCCTCGTATTGTTTATGATGACGTTGTTAATATTGTTTATATTGATGATATTCAACGTATAATTTATTTACATATGTTTTGTTTTGTTTTTAAATAATCACCAATTGTTGAGTGCTTTGAATATGTTGAACCTATTTATTTGAGCTCAAATGTATCGCAAGCCTTAGGCTTATATAGATCAGTGATCGAAATATTGCTGAATTTACTACTGTATATGTTTAAAATGTATACTATAAATAATTAATAACACTGTTGTGAAACATTACAAATTTTATCCTGTACGTAAATTGCAACATAAAACACGACCGACTAATATGTTTTTCACAATCTGACTATTGTCGTATGCACCGACTAGCTGATCGCTAATTGCACCACTGCCCCGCTATCATCATGGCAATTATGCCCTTTGCGTGTAGTTGTGCCACCAATTATCCGGTTCGCGCCTCTTCGGTATCGCGAAGTGACACCTGACAGGATACACCGTTCGGTTTATTCAGTTTTTTTAAGCTTGAATGAGATCAAATTTTTGATAAAATCGTTCGGTATTCGCTTTTGACAGGGTTCGGTTTATTAAGGTTTTTTGATATATAAAACAAGAAGGAAAAAAATCGGGACCTACATAGCCGTTCGGTTTTGAATGAGATTCGGTTTTCACAGGGTTCGATTTTCACAGGGTTCGGTTTGACAGGTTTCACTGTACAATATAATTATGTACTTATGTAACGTTTTATCTTTTATCAGCCGTCGAAAAAAGTCAGTATTTGTGGATGACCAGTTTTGTGATAGCTTGCAAAAACTAATTAAACAACGTGACCAAATTTTCGAATACATGTTATTGTATATTCTAGAAGCATCGCAAGCCTGCATAACAAACAACCGCAAAAAGGCATTCGCAATATATGTTAAATTTTCACTGTATAAATTGAATGTCTAATATAGCTTTATCCTAGCAAAACTGAAAATTGTCCAGTCATATCATCATTGTTTCACCTTCTGCCATGTTGTCACGTATGCAAACTGCTATCATTTGTTCAGGTTGTTAGTCGAGAGTTGCTGTTGCACCTGATTGACCTGTACATGACGTCATACGGCACCAACCAGACGTTGACCCACTTCCTCAACACGACGACCGTGCACGTCATGCCGTCCATGAACCCTGACGGCTACAACGTGTCTGTGGAGGGTCAGTGCACCGGCTCAGTTGGCAGGTTAGTGGTTGCTGTTATGAACTATATTGGTACACGTTTAACATTTAATATTTATTATGTACGCATATAATCATATATCAATAAACAAATATATAGATTATACATATGCCTTTAATCTAAACACTTTTAATGTTTGATGTTTGAACCTTATGTTTGATAAATAAACCTCCTACCCAGGCCCAACGCCAATAATACAGACCTGAATCGTAATTTCCCTGACCTCATTCACGATGGTTCCGCGAAACCAATCCAACAGGAAACGCAGCACGTGATGGACTGGTTGGACGACTACAACTTTGTACTTTCTGCCAACCTGCATGGCGGTGCTCTTGTAGCAAACTACCCGTGGGACTTGTATATGAATGGTTAGTGCCTTATTTGCGTAAAGTGTTATACTTGCTGCCAACTTGTAATAGTATGTGCATTGGCATAAATTGCTCATAAGCATAACATAAATGGAGTTTCTTGCATATAGTTCAATATGTAGTTTTGTTCTACTGAAATTTGGAAAGTTATCTTTAAACTGTTTAGCTTATGACAATAGTTTTATGAGAACGGTACACAATTAATAGGTGACGTACTGAGCGTTTGCTGGAACTGTTTTTATTATTTCATGCGTTATGTAGCTTGCTGCAATCACTGTTTATGTTTCTAACAAGCGAGCACGCCAGCTGGATCAGGGCCATCCATATGTCCCGATGACGACACTTTCCAGCATTTAGCCCTGACTTACGCCAGGTCACACCACACTATGGCTATTACCAATGGCACCGAGTGCGACGGCGATTTCTTCCTGGACGGTATTACAAACGGAGCCGAGTGGTATCCGGTGTCCGGTAAGTGGTCAGAGTATGTATGTCAAGAAAACATTTCAATTCATCATCTAAATAGTTGTGTTTCACTATGTAAGGCTTACAATTTATCACTTTTTGTTTTTCTTATATTTTGAACGTTATATCTCGCACGCGCGTATAGTAAGTTTATTCATTCTTGGTCCCTCAATCTGAAACATTATACCGTTTTTCTACTGCGTCACAATCCAACCAGTTGTACAAGATGGGAAAATCGTTCAAATAGTTATTTGTGAGATAGCAAAACAACAGATCAGGGTTCGAGCGATTGTTTTTTGCCGTATCCTAAAATTGTACCATAACATAAAAAAATGAAAATAGTGTTCATACAATAATTAACAAATCACTCACCAGACGTATGTCTCTTATCCCGAGCTATAAAGCAGACTACGCATACATACTCATGACCAGCGTTTGCATAAGGTGTGCAGTGTGACCCCGTCTTGAAACAACCGATGTTTATTATGCCACGTGACCATTTCAGGCGGAATGCAGGACTACAACTACATCGCTGAAGGCATATTTGAACTCACACTGGAAGTGTCCTGCTGCAAGTTTCCTGCCGCCTCGACGCTGCAGGACTTCTGGGTAGAGAACAAGGACGCGCTGGTGAACTACCTCTTGCAAGTGCACATGGGTGAGTACAAAATATGTATATACGCATACCATCACAGCGTGGCATGTGGCAGCGTGGCATGTGGCAGCGTGGCATCTTTAGCAAAGATAGTGCATGCTTTGTACTATATGCGCATCTCTATTGTGCCACGATATATGACGTGATGTCGTGGGACACAGTACATTCCACATTTTATACAAAATGCAAGAGCATTGAACCGTTCTGGACAGTGTGATTATGTTTTTCTCATATGTATTTGCTTCTTGTTGCATATCCTGCTGCAATAACGTATAGAAAAAACAGATTATGTTAGACCTTCCGTATGTACATGTGTTGCACTGAAACAAATGCAATTAATTGTGCAAAGTGATTTAAAACCATTGCATACTAGGTCATTTACCGTATGCACCATATATTTTGAAGTTGACCTACATTGTTTAGCGTCATTTCTTTTTCTAGGTGTGAAGGGATACATCCGGGATGCAAAAAACAACGCGTTAGATGGCGCTGTACTGAGCATTCAGGGCAGAGAGTTCCCGACATTCGAGACCAAGCACGGCGGCCAGTACTTTCGACTTTTGATGCCAGGGACTTATACTTTGAATGTGAGTTGTGCTTGTCTTGCATATAATGTATCCTTTAGGTTTGCAATTACTACGTGCCGTAACTGTGCATATGGAGGTCTTTTCCTTTGCTAAACAAGTCCCAGATAACATTTCGCATACAATATTAATGATAACAAGCAACACGTGATTATCCAGTTCAAACTTCATGGTTTGAAGCAAGAATCATTTTAAAGTGTTATTATATAAAAGTATCACCGGACGCAAAAGATGTACAACGTTCAATCAAAGCCCGATATAGTTTCCCAGGCAATATGTGTGGAACATTCTATGAATGTTGGCTGCGCAATTTGGCTGCACTTAAACTAAACATAGGCCTACGTTGCTTAAATTTTGTTACATCCAGTAAATATATTCTTCGATAATTTGATACTCGTCTGTCATAAATAATAGTTAAACTGGATTATGCTAGCGCTGCTATGCTATGTATTTATGTCTTATTCAGGTAAAGTACATGGATCATACAACCAGCCAACAGTTCACCGTTCTCGCAGGTGACGTCACACGTCTTGACGTCACTGTTAATATGAGTACCAGCAGCGCGCAGAGATCCTCGAACGCCGCTCTAGTCTTTGTCGCGTTCTTCGTGTTATTCGTCACAATTATAAAAACAGTTTGATAATTTGAAACTTGCTCATTTTTTGTATTTGGAGTGTCTATATTCTAACACTTTTTAAAATGTATATGTATCCTATGTACTTTTTAATAGATCTAAACCGTACTGTTGTGACATATTTCTTTAGCTCCTTGGCTTGCCATTGCTTATCAAAAACAAACCGATGGTCAAAGACAAGCAGGGACCAGAGTATATTTTCTGGTATCAAATTTTTGGCAGGCAGCTTTGGAGGAACATTGTTGATACCGTGTTTGGGCATGATAGTGGAAACGGCTGTGCAAAGGTAAAGTTATGCTCGTCACCTTGTTCAGCAGAGTGGTGTATACTATCTATCAGTGGACCAGATAAGACGCGTACTTACTTAAGCTTAACTGACGCACAGACAATCACAAAAATACAATCATGGTGTACATTTATGCAGGAAGTTTCAAACTTTTGCGTACACACAAGTGTACATTTACGCAGGAAGTTTCAAACGTGTGTGTACACACAAATTTTGCGTACACATGGACATGAAAAACAGACCCATACGAGTTATCACTGTTACAAGTGGAAATATGTAGAACATGTTTATTATCTTCGCTACATGTCTATATTACTTAAGATTATTCCATTGCTTTCTTCTGCACATTTGTGCTAAGCATTTTCCGACTGAAAGTAAATGTATCCCCCATAAATTTTGGACTGAGTGTAGATTTACCCCCATAAATTCTGGTTTGATTGTGCATTTACCCTCTACACAAAACCTCATATGGAGCACTGCTATCTATAGTTCCTATATTCGAATTCGCTTCACATTTTATGATCATATAAAATACCCTATCCTAAATAAACGGTGCAAGTTTATGCTCCCTGAATGGGGGAGGGGGGGGGGGGGGAGAGAAAAAAAGTCGCTTTGTCCGTCCGAAATCTAATTCATCTGCCAATCATTTTGTCCGGGTGTCTAACGCTCTTCCCTTTAGATTTTATTCAACATAATTCATGTCTGTCCGTCATTCCGTCCGTCCGGTACTTCGTTTCCGCGCGAGATCTCAGGAACTCTTGACTCGAATTTACAAAAATTGTATATGCAGCATCTCTACCAGGTGGACATGCGCATATTGTAAGGTCGTTCCGGCCTGGTGATTTTTCAGTGAGTTACCACACTCCGATTATAAATAGGACATTTTCGTTTCCTCGCGAGATCTCAGAAACGAATAACTCGAAGTCAATTCAAAAGTCTTGTAACTTCTAAACTTCACAATTTATTCACTTGAAACTTGGAATATACCTTTGTCATCAACTCCAGTATCAGGGGCAACATTCCCCATAACTTTGTTTTGTATTTTGACAGAGTTATGCCCCTTTTTCACTTAGATCTTCCTGTTAAAGTTATTTATTCAAAAGTTTTGTAACTTCAAAACTACACAAGTTATTCGCGTGAAACGTGCAACTAACCTTTGTCATCAACTCCAGTATCAGGGGAAACATTCCCCATAACTCTTTATGTATTTTGACAGAGTTATGCCCCATTTCACATAGATTTCTGATTTAAGTTTATATTCAAAAGTTTTGTATCGTCAATACTACATAAGCTTTTCACTTGAAACTTGGAACTAACCTTTGTCATCAACTCTAGTATCAGGAGCAACATTACCCATGACTCTATTTTGTATTTTGACAGAGTTATGCCCTCTTTTCACTTAGATTTTCTGTTTAAAGTTTATATTCAAAAGTTGTCTAACTTTAAAACTACATAAGTTATTCACTTGAAACTTGGAACTAACCTTTGTCATCAACTCTAGTATCAGGGGCAACATTACCCATAACTCTGTTTTGTATTTTGACAGAGTTATGCACACTTTTTACATAGATTTCGTGGTTTAAGTTTTTGTTCCATGAATGTATAAACTTTACAAGACTTCTCTTAAAAGTTTTGTATTTTAACAAATGTATGCCCCTTCCACTATCCTAAATATGGACCAACAGAAATACTTCGAATAGTCGAGCGCGCTGTCCTCTGACAGCTATTGTTATTATAAATATGACATTTTAACAAGATATTTTAATTTCCGTGCGATATCGCAGGAACAAGTAATTCGAATTCAAACACTAAATATGCATGATCCCATGATTAAGATGACATGCAAATATTGTCAGGTCGTTCCGGTCTGATGATTTTTCAGGGAGTTATTGCCCTATAATTTGGATTTTTTGCCTGTCCACACTATAACATTGCCATGAATGGAGGAATTTGAAAATGACTTGGCACAAATATATGTCTCATTAAGACATCACCGCGTTGTGAATCGGGCCCACAGGTTTAAGATCAAGACCACAATTAGAGGTCAAAGCGGCATAGGGGAGAATGCATCGGTTCTACCGATGTTCCTGTTGCATTAATTTTCACAAATAATGAAGTTTGATCAAGATTAAATGAAAAATGAAGTCCCAATTCAAGGAAATTTGCCACTTTGCATTTTTTTTTCCACAAACAAGGGCCTACAACTACGGTGTTTGTTGTCCGATTTGGTGCGTTGTGGCTTCTGTTCAGGTCACGATTACAAACCGACCATTGATATTTGAATAAGAGAGAAAGGAGAAAGGCAATTTACATGTATCATAATTATGCATTTTATCCACAAAATTCTGTCCCAGTTTTAGCTTCTGCCGAGATCTTATGGTCACACACAAACTGTGTAAGTTTGGTCACGGTTGGATGGAAAATTAACTCTATGTTGGAAAAAGACCTTCTTTTCATGTGAAAAAGGGGCAGTAACTTATGGTTTCCTTATCCGATTTGGCCCGTTTTCGATACTAGCCGAGGTTTTATGGCCATACACAAACTGTGCAAGTTAGGTCAAGGTTGAATAAAATAAGAATTCTTTATCGTGAAACCGGGAAAATTGTTCAGGCATACGGATGGACGAAGGACAACCCCCAAGGTGAGCTAAAAAAGCAAACATCTAGACACGTGCTGAGCATGCACAACGCACGTGATACCATATACACGACTCATACCAACAGTAGGTCAGAACTTACTCCATATGGTCTATAATAGACATCATGTGTAATGAACCGTGAAACAGACGATCTACAAATGGAACAAATAGGCACAACAAAACTGGCCCAGTTATTGCATCTTTTGTATTTTAAAATAAACATTCGCGTGTAATTGTGTGTTTATTACCAAGCATGGTTTCAATTACCATTCGTTAGGAACTGAGCGGAAACACGTGTTCACGAACGTGGCAAGAGCTAAAATGTTTTACATACAAAACTTCGTAAATGAGCAGAAACTAAACAACACATGCAATGAATTGTATGTCATTTAATAACAATTAAAATGCGAATTTGCATGACGCAGAATATCTTTGAAATGTTCATATATGTATACTAAAAATAAATACACGAAATGTGTTTATTAAAAGAGTTTTATTTAAGGTTAAGTTAACAAGAGTAAGCAAATAGCTAATAAGCCTGTCCACTTTCACAACACACTACTATCATTGCACATCCTCTAAATACAAAGTATAACAGAGCAATAAAGCAAAATAATTAATGTCACATCTACAATCGACACAAATCCGCAGGAGATGAAGAATATCCAAGTATAAATAATCTTGGCTATAAACATTAAAACGGAAGAAATGCGTGTAGCAGTGAGTATTTAAATCTGCACAGATAACTTCATTCCAGTAAATCAATTACACACCATTTTGTTAATTCACATTCCTTTCTATTGTAAAGTTAGTTATAACATGAAAATTAGACTGTTAAGATGTCACCGATTCGATGGAAATTTAGTTTGACATAAATAATATATATTGAAATGTACTTTATCAAAAATAGAATCAATCAACTACTAGTATGCATATTACACGATGTGTACCAGTAACAATAACTACTTGTTGGCACATACTTGAAACAAAATACATATAACAGACAGAAAAAAATATATCAATAAAACCTATTCCAATATAAACATGAAAGACATAATGTATTTATAACATACTTGGCTAAAACATCAATATGTGAACATATCCGACATTTTAGCTTTAAAGCAAATGACAAACATTCAGTTAAAATAAAATACAAATACATTATATGGAACTCACAATTTTCTTCCTCATTTTTCATGAGCAATTTGTCAAAACAACCAACAGGGCAATGATGGCTCAAAGCGCTCACCCGAGAACTGGTACAGATGAAGACCATACTGTTGTGACAGGTTTTAAAATAATGGTGTCGGAACAATACGCGAAGGGGGATAGGATCAATTTGATTTAAAACATCGGTTAGTGCAATGGGATAACTAAAGTACGAGTTGGGTAGTGGATGCGCGGTGTTTTTGCTAATGGTTCTCAAATCATTTTTTTTTCGATATTCTTACTCTTTTTCATGAAGTCAGTGACAAATCTGGAAAATGCAGAAACAGTAGATTTTGATGTCTTTTTCACAGACAGTTTTGTAGAACTAGTTGCAATTTGATAATTGCGATGGCTGTCCTATCAGGTCAAGTTTTGCTATTTCTTTGATAATTTTCTGTCCAATGATGATAAATAATGTTAATGCAGGCTCTGAAGCAATCAATGTTGCATGTACAAATAACTGCATGCAAGGTTTGCAACTGTTGGAAATCAAATGTAATCAATCAATTTTTATGGTCATACGCAAACTGTGTAAGTTTGGTCAACATTGAATAAAAAAATTTGTGTGTGCAAGCCAGTCATTGATAACTTGTTGATGTTTTTTTCAAACACAAGGGGCAATAACTGTTTCTGGCCCAATCATGATTAAATTCGACTTTACCTGTAGTCTTACGTTCATAGACAAAATGTGCACGATCGGTGAAGATTGGATGAAAAATGAAGTTTCTATCCTGAATAATGTCCATTTTTGTATATTTTTTTCACAAACAAAGGGCAATAAATCTGGTGTTTCTGACCCGATTTTGCTTATATTCGACTTCACCTTTAATTTTATGGTCATAGACAAACTATGCAAGATTGGTGAAGATTGGATGAAAAATGAAGTCTCTATCCTGAATAATGTCCATTTTTGCATATTTTTTTCACAAACAAAGGGCAATTACTCCGGTGTTTCTGGTCTGATCTTGCTTATATTCGATTTCAACTGTACAAACTTTGCAAGACTGGTGAAGATTGGATGAAAAATGAGGTCTCTATCCTGAATAATGTCCATTTTTGTATATTTTTTTAATAAACAAAGGGCAATAACTTTGGTGTTTGAAAAAGATCTGGCCCATTTTTGGCGTCTACTGAGATCTGATGGTCATACACAAACTGTGAAAGTTTGGTTAAGATTGGATTGAAAATAAAGTCTATATGTTCGAAAAAGGCATTTTTGCACTTTTTTGCATGAAAAAGTGGCAATAACTCTAGTGTTACTGGTGCGATCTGACCCATTAACAATCCCATCCGAGATTTTATGGTCATACACAAACTTTGTAAGTTTGGTTAAGATTGGATAAAAAGTGAAGTCTCCAGCGTTAGAACGAACCCAATTGTTGACGCACACGGACGACGCTGGAGAGGTCCCCTATACCAATAGCTCACCGAGCACTTCGTGCTCAGGTGAGTAAAAATGTGTGGTTTGCAAAAGTATAGTTTTTAGGCATTACGAGTATATGAAACAATGCTGAATACTATTAATTTTTATTGAGATTGCTGCCAACAAGCATTTGGGCATCAAACGGATAAAGAGACCCAGATTCACCTAAATTCAACGGATATCTGCCATAAACAGTTGAACACTTGCTCAAGACATATGTTTACTCCTCATTTTTTAAACTGGAGTTCATTCAGAGTTGTATATGGTGTGGTGGTGTCCTGCATTTATTATAAACAATTCACCCCCCTTTGATGCAGCAGCTTGGATGACATAATCAGCTGGTGGCAATCACAATACGTAGGAGAGGGATTCCAAGGCCTGTTGATGGTGTCAATCATGTGATGTAGCAGAGGGATTCCAAGGCCTGTTGATGGTGGCAATCATGTGATGTAAAAGAGGGATTCCAAGGCCTGTTGATGGTGTCAATCATGTGATGTAGCAGAGGGATTCCAAGGCCTGTTGATGGTGGCAATCACGTGATGTAGCAGAGGGATTCAAAGGCCTGCTGATGGGGGCAATCATGTGATGTAGCAGAGGGATTCCAAGGCCTGTTGATGGTGGCACTCACAAGACGTCGAAGAGAGGGATTCTAAGGCCTGTTGATGGTGGAAATCATGTGATGTAGCAGAGGGATTCCAAGGTATGTTGATGGTTCCAATCACAAGACGTAAGAGAGGGATTACAAGCCTGTTGCAATCACAAGATGTGGTAGATAAGTTCCAAGCCTGTCTATGGTGCCAATCGCAAGATGATGGCGCAGGATTTAAAGGCCTGTTGATAGTGCCAATCACAAGACGTGGGAGCGGGATTCCAAGGCCTGTTGATAGTGCCAATCACAAGTCGTGGGAGCGGGATTCCAAGGCCTGTTGATAGTGTCAATCACAAGACATGGGAACGGGATTCCAAAGCCTGTTGATAGTGTCACTCACAAGACATAGGACAGGGATTCCAAGGCCTATTGATACTGCCAATCACAAGACGTGGGAGCGGGATTTCCAGGCCTGTTGATAGCACCAATCACAAGATATAGGACTGTGATTCCAAGGCCTTTTGATGTTGCCAATCACAAGATGTGTGAGAGGAATTCCAAGGCCTGTTGATAGTGCCACTCACAAGACGTGGGAGCGGGATTCCAAGGCCTGTTGATAGTGCCAATCACAAGACGTGGGAGCGGGATTCCAAGGCCTGTTGATAGTGCCAATCACAAGACATAGGACTGGGATTCCCAGGCTTTTGATGGTGCTAATCACAAGACATAGACAGGGGTTCCAGTGCCTTTTGTTGGTGCTAATCACAAGACACAGGACACTGATTCCAAGGCCTGGGCAATGCCATGGAGTGGATGGTGCAGATCACAAGAAAGACTCCAATTCCTGTGATATTGCCTATCACAAGACATCAGAGAGGGATTCCAAGGCTTGGGCAATGCCATGTCGTGGATGGTCCTCTGACAAGTGAATTAAGGTCTGATGAATAAGGTTCTCTATATAAGACGTCTCTACATCAGCTTGCAGAAGCAGGCCAGCATTCTGAAACAGAATAAAAATAGTTTCACTATTTGATTCATAGAAATTAACAAACCTGTTAAGACTTGCTATCTTACTGTCATAAGTGTACAGGATCCATATCCAATAGACAGTCCCGCTACCTACCATAGATTTGAGCCAGGTGGACAGGGCAGGGTTCACATTTGACATGAGATCTACCGTCATCTGAGCATCCATCACAGAGAGCTTGTAGGCCACACGCTGCCCACATATGGTCAGCAACTGGGCACCCAGTGACCGGCGGTCATTCACCGTCAGCAGCACCTGCATGAACAAACAAGAATATAGATCACTTATCACCATAATTTCAAAAATTAAGAAAAATGACCACGAAACATTTAACACTAGACAAAGAGGGCCACGATGGCCCTAGGTTGCTCACCTGATATCTATGTATGAAGTTTCATTAAAATATCTCAATACGTTCTCAAGTTATTGAGCGAAAACTGGTTTTTCTATTTTTAGTAACAGTGACCTTGACCCCACCCACCACATACGTAAAGCAAGGTCTCGATATAAGGTATCTACATATGAAGTTTCATTAAAATATCTCAATGCGTTCTTAAGTTATTGAGCCTAAATCGTTTTTCTACTTTTCATAACAGTGACCTTGACCCAACCCACCCCATAAGCAAACCCAAGTGAGGTTTCGATATAAGATATGTGTATTCAGTTTCATTAAAATATCGCATCGCGTTCTCAAGTTATTGAGCGGAAACCGTTTTTCTATTTCAGTAACGGTGACCTTGACCCCACCCACCCCATATGCAATCCCAAGCAATGCCTCGATATAAGGTACTTAAGTTTCATTAAAATAGCTCAATGCGTTCTCAAGATATTTAGCAGAAACCATTTTTATATTTTTAATAATGGTGACCTTGACCCTGACCCCACCACCCCATATGCAATCCCAATCGAGGTCTCAATATAATGTATTTATGTATTCAGTTTCATTAAAATATCTCAATGCGTTCTAAAGTTATTGAGTGAAAACTGTTTTTCTATCTTTAGTAACAGTGATCTTGACCCCTCCCAACCCATATGCAATCCCATGTGAGGTGTCCATATAAGGTATATTAAGTTTCATTAAAATATCTCAATGCGTTCTAAAGTTATTGAGCGGAAACTGTTTTTCTATTTTTAGTAACAGTGACCTTGACCCCACCCATCCCATATGCAATCCCAATCGAGGTCTCGATATAATATTTTAACAAATATGAAACCTCTGGGCCTTGTGATTTCAGAGAAGAATTGTTAAATCATTTTGCCATTTACTTCTATATAAACCATGTGAACCCCGGAGTGTGGCCAGTTTTGACCCCAGGGGCATCATTTGAACAATTTTTGTAGAGGACCACTTACAATGTTACATACCAAATATGAAACCTCTGGGCCTTGTGGTTTCAGAGAAGAAAATTTTTAAAGTCATTTTGCTATTCAAGTCTATATAAACCATGTGACCCCCGAGGTGTGACCAGTTTTGACCCCAGGGGCATCATTTGAACAATCTTTGTAGAGGACCACTATACAATGTTACATACCAAATATGAAACCTTTAGGCCTTGCGGTTTCAGAGAAGATTTTTAAAGTCATTTTGCTATTTAAGTCAATATAAACCATGTGACCCCCGGGGCGTGGCCAGTTTTGACCCCAGGGGCATCATTTGAACAATCTTTGTAGAGGACCACTAGAGGATGTCACATATCAAATATAAAAGCTCCAAGCCTTGAGATTTTAGAGAAGATTTTTTAAGTTTTCAGTTTTTAAATCTATTTTTTAGCTCTGGTGACCTACATTTGCAGCGGGCCTGAACGATTTGAACAATTTTGAAAGAGCGTCACCCGAGGATCATTCCTGTGAAGTTTGGTGAAAATCTGCCCAGTGGTTTAGGAGGAGATGTTCTTTGAATGAAAATGTTGACACATGACGGATGACAGACAAAAGGCGATCCTAAAAGCTCACCATGAGCACGTTGAGCTCAGGTGAGCTAAAAAGGTCATTTTGTCATCATAATTAAAAAATATTTATGAAAACAATTGTCCAGTTTTCATGTAGTTTCATTTTCAGTTTTAAAGTCACAGTTCAAGTTTCCCAGTTCGAATCTGACGGCATCTCAACACATAGCAGAGAAAATAATCATTGCAACCATCACTGTCTACCTCTTCAGCAAGCTTGTCGAAGCCAGCGGAGTACAGCTCACACACATGGTGCTGCTTCAGTTGATCAAGGTCAAGGCCAAACTGGTCAGCAAGGTCAAGGACAGTGCCTGGCCAGCGCCCGGCCTCACTCAACTTCAGCTTACTGACCGATGCACTCGGAGGGGAACCAGTAGCATCAGCTGAGCTCAGTGGACACGAGTCCCTCATTTTCTTGACAGACTCAGTGATTACTCTTGTCAAGAACTGAGAACAATAATGTCGATGTTACCATTTGTTTTATATAAACAGAATGTTTGTTCTTTAGCACTTCATGTGAGAAAACTATTTGCAAAGAATCCAAATCACATTGTTCAATATAGGGATGTCAATGGAAATTCGACTATTCAGATATCCAGCTACTAATTTGGTATCTGAATATTCATATAAAAATAACCAAACACAAAAATATTCAGTTTACTGGAATAAAATTATAAATGCCAATGCCTGTGTGACCTGTATGCGGTGAGCTGCTACACTGGAATCCACACTGGTTGTGGGCAGCAGGGGATGTGTGTGCAGCTCCTGACTCAGTGCATGCCTCCCCTGCAATGGTAGAGCATCAGGCTATACATGCAGTGGTGTGATAGAGTACAGCTACTTCAAAACAAGAGCTATCTCAGGACAGCGAACTATTCAACCGCTTTGTCTTAGTTATGGGCCTTTATCACTACAAAAAGGGGCATAATTCTGTTATAATGCTGGTCACAGTTATGTGCCACGGCCAGTGACCTTGAAGACATGGGTGAAGTTTTAATTGAATATCTGTAGTACATATAGAGATATGAAGTTGTTGCACACAAATTTGAACCTGAAACTTCTACAAAAGGGAGCATAATTCTGCTAAATTGCAGGCCAGAATTCTGGGCCTTGGTTAGTGACCTTACACAATGGTCCCAATGACAAAGATATGTACTTGTAGCACACAAGCCTGAACCTGAATTTTCTCTTGCACACAAACCTTAACCTGACTTTTCTTAGTACAAAAAGGGTCATAATTTTGCTAAAATACTGGTCTCATTTATGGGTCTTGGCCAGTGACCTTATGTAATGAACTTGAAGGCATGTGTGAAGTTTCAATTTAATATCTGTAGTAGATATAGAGATACATGAATGGAGTTGTTGCACACAAACTATAAACTGTTTTTTAAGTACCAAAAGGGGTGCATAATTCTGCTAAATTGCAGGTCAGAATTATGGATCTTGGTCAGTAACCTCACATAATGACCCCGAAGACATGTGTGAAGTTTCAATTGAATATCTGTAGTAGTTACAGATATATGTACTTGTAGCATGCAAACCTTAACCTGGATTTTCTCTTGCACGCAAACCTTTACCTGACTTTTCTAAGTACAAAAAGGGGCATAATTCTGCTAAAATGCTGGTCACAGTTATGGGTCTTGGCCAGTGACCTTATATTATGACACTGAAGGCATGTGTGAAGTTTCAATTGAATATCTGTAGTAGATATAGAGATATAGAGTTGTTGCACGCAAACTTTAATCTGATTTTCTAAGCACAAAAAGGGGCATCTGATAAAGTGAAGGCCAGAGTTATGGGCCTTGGTCGGTGACCTCACATAATGACCCCGAAGACATATGTGCAGTTTCAATTGAATATCTGTAGTAGTTACAGAAATATGGACTTGTTACGCCGACGCCGACGAACGGGTGAGTAGTATAGCTCGAACTATTTGGTAAATAGTCAAGCTAATAAACAAAATCCATAATAATGAATGGTGTGTATTAAAAGATTATTTATATTATTTGTATTAAAACATATTTACATTCACCTACAAATGTGATCAAAATATTTATAACCATGTGACTGAAAGAAATTCATCAATGTTTTGACTTGGTATTTAATATTATAATGTTGAAGTAATAGTTATTTGTTCCAAATTGACGATACGCTATGGGATTTATAACCACACCAACTAAGATTAAAGTCCGTCAAACATCGTTGAGAGTGAACAATGTTTTTGCAAGACATGTCCATCAAACAATCAAATTATAGCTTTCTGAATGGCTAAACACCTTGTCAATCAAATCTCCTCGTAACGTCAATTGCCATCAAATATACATTTTAAAACATATAACTAGATGAAAGATAATTAAGTGAATCTAATGTTTGACTACATCTAGGATGACTACCTTGGAGTCGAAGAGTGAGAGCACTTTGACTGGTTTTATGTTGAAAGTAACGGCAGCATGTATAACTGTAGACAGCTGGTGGTACACAGTCAACAATCCATAGTTGGTCGACTTCTGGTCAATAGCCAATTCTACAAGGGACACGCTCCCTGAAAATACATTCATTTCAAGAATTCACTAGAAGATAGTGAAAGAGAATGAAATTGCATTCAATGTATGCAAATGGAGTAGTTGCTGCTACTAACCTTTGACCCTAGTCCATGAAGACTCAAGGTTGAACACTGGCACTTCATTGGTCTCACAGTTTGCATCCATGATAATGGAGAAGAAATCACAGATCTGGGCCACAAAGTTCCCTAGTCTTGTTTCGCTAATGCCAATTTCCTGGAAATGAGAACACATGTAGTTATGGTGACTTTTGCATTTTCCTTTGATTTCAACACGTTGATCACAGTTTCTCACCACTATCAAATGAACATACACACACGCTGTCAGAAACATATAATATTATTGATGTGTAGTTGATTACTTTCTGTCGTAATTTAAGTTACGAAGTAAAACTTTGATTGTTCATCTAAAATGGTGATCAGGTTCACAATATCAACAGATCCAAGTCTAAAAACTCTACTGTAATTAATAGAAATGTTACACATATACATACATAATTATTATACCATTTATATACATCAACTGCCATTTTAATTTCAACCCCTCCCCCCAAAAATGAACAGAAAGTACACTGACATACTTCAAAAGCATGGACAGGTAAATGAATGAAATACACGTCTACAATGACTGACAGACAAGAACTGACAGACAGCGTCTTCTGGAAACCCGCAGTACTGGGATCCATTGTTGTGAGAAATGCATATATAATAACAGCAATGTGCTGATGATTCACTAAGTATAACTATGAAACCAGCATTGGTCCTTCAATCGGCATACCAGCTGTACCAACCTTTCAACACAGATTTAGAGTTTTCAGTTTAGTAGCCTACCCATGCAAGTATGACAGTTTATCAAATGCTGTACCTTGTTTTCTGTGTAATACAGCCATTACGAATATTTTTTTATCTTACACATGTGTAAGATAACATTTTGAGCATTTTCATTGGCTACATATACTTTGACTGACCAATTGCATGACGTTATTTTGGTGAAATGATGTCGTCAACATAAAATGACGTCACGTCAATACACATCTTTAGGATTTATCAACATCTTTTGGTAAAATTAATTTTTTGTTTGTTTAACAGCATGTGATAAAAAAGATTTGACACTTGTTGTCATTTCATACCATATTTTATTAAATTCATCCAGCAAATTTGTTAGTAAGCTTGCCAAAGGCTCGATACTAACAAAATTCTAAACTTGTTTAATAAAATACCGTATGAAATGACAACTCGTGCCAGATCCTTTATATCACAACCAACAATACGTGATACACAACTTTCCTGATGAACTTATTTGTTTACTCATTTTGACATACCTTTCTACAGAGACGATCTTTTGGAACTTTGCCAACCTACAAATTTCAAAGCAGACTGAAGTGATTTTCCAAACTAAAATTTCAATCCAATTTCAATGTACAATTCTATAACTGCAGTTAAACATTTATGTTCAGAGAATTTTTCAAATCAATGTACAATTCTATAATAGCAGTAAAACACTTTTATGTTCAGATAATTGTTTAAATTGTTTACATTAATTATTCTGTATACAGCAAGTTTGAATGTTAAGGCACTAGAAACCTCTGGAACCAACCTTTTCCATAAGCTGAGCTGTGGCCTGGAACCTCTTACCAATAAACATGTGCCACATCATACTGCTTACACCTGGGAAACAGTCAAAAAACCATTGCAGATAGGGTTAAAATAAGGGGTCTTCAACTACGTGTAATACAACCACGAACCACAGCCACATTTATATCCCTGACAATCTGCAAGAGACCTTGAGCTTTCGGCTTATTTTGCATTGTGGAAATCTAAATACCAGCTATTTATTATTTCCAAATAATTTCTGTATTAAACTGATACTGTCACCAATTTACTATCTCAACTGAAACAGTAGTTTATATTGCAGATGTTGAAAAACTCCCATCAAGTGGTTATATTTTGCTAGATCAATAAATACAATTCATAATTAACATTAAAAGTTGTTTGCAGTGAATCTGGAGTAATATGACAAGCACATTATGCTTATCATTACCCTATGAATTATTCTATATGAAACAAAGAAATCTACCTTGTCTGAGCATTGCATTCTGCACCAGGCGTAGGTAATCAAGCGCTAGCTTTACATTCTCCACTTCCTGAAGTATACCATACCAATAACCGAGGGAATAAGCATTTACCAGTGTAACACAATCACACATAGCCTAAGACCTTAACATTTATTTTTTAAATAATTGATATACATCTCTAAACTGACTACATTTAATAACTTCAAGAAAGGGGCCAGGTTTGTATGAAGATTTTATGAAAAAAAATTCAATGATTTATGATAAATTTCTACATTACAGTAACATTATCAAATGCCTCTAATTCAGTATATCCCTGGCAAAAGCACTACATAGTTCTACTGATTCATGTACATATATAACATGTAACAAAAAAGTGTTGGAAATTCATTATCATTTTATTGTCACACAAATACAGTTTTATTTACACATTGCTTTAGAAAATTAATGTAAAAATAACTACAATGTTCCTGTTGTGATGCAGTTGAAAATTAGTGTAGAAATGGCTACCTCTGGCACTTTGTTCCAGAGGACAGCATACTCCCAGCTACTGTTACTAATCAGGACGTCATTCTCCAGACTGTGAGGAAAGCGTCTCTTCAACAACTCCATCTGGTCTGAAATGTACAAACTTAGAAATAATGGAAACAAGTCTGAATATACAATATCTCTTTGGGCAAATACTGTAACTCGACCACTTGGGCATCTAAGCCTTCCCTGTAAAATAATCTTAACCTACATAACAACTGTTGTTGTTTGTTTTTAATTTGAAAAAAAATATATATATATTTTTAAAGCTTGGACAAATTAACCTGACACTGACTTTTGTGCATGAAAAGTATAGTATATAGCAATATGAATTAATTATAATGGTTATATTAGTTCATGTAATGGAATAGCATATATTCAGTGAATTTTGCACATAATACAGTATTGATTGAAATACATGTTGAAGCATCACAAGACATGCAATTAATACAACAAATATTGGGTATAATTCAACTGTCGAATTATGCAAATCGAGTCCTTATAGGTTCAAGAGTGACAGGTCAGTTTGTACAAGCTATACCATAACATTGCTTAAGCAATCCCAGTTAGTGATTTGATACACGTAAGCTCACCCCAGACCACTTCCAGACTAGAAACTTTCAACTGGTCCCCAGCTTCCCCAGCAGTCTCCTCTTGAATGGGCCGGTACAAATCCTTAGGCTGGAAACCAACCCTGGCAATGTGTCGGGCAACCACTTCACTGATACAACCTAAAGATGGAAATAAATATTCCCAACTGAAGAGCTGCACACCTCATAAAAACTAGCAAACAAACAAATGAAGTTATATTATAAAGTGTTGGAAGTGTAGTCTAAAGTAAGTACATTAGGCTAAAGATGAAACAATTTGTGAAATGAGAAAAAACTACAAGTAAATTAACTAACAAAGACATCAAACAACAACTTTTAATTTATAGGCATACAGTCAAATCTCATTGTTTCCATTAAGGACTGATAATAATCCACTTGGAAATCTACTTGGAAATAATGTTGAATTGGAATTACATGTACATAAATTCTTTAAAATGCATACCTTTCCCTCCTTCAAGCACTGTCAACACACTGACTTTTATTTCCTCAGAATGGTTAAGCACCTGTCTATGACCAGCAGGAGACAATTTCAAAAAGCAGTCTATACAAGACAAGTCCTCCAGCTGCCTTACAAGTAAATTCCAAGCTTCTACATCAGCCGGAGTTTTCTTTCCCTCCTCTGCGGAGGGTGTCAATGGTGAGCTTTCCAACACAGGGGACAGCAACGTTTCTGAGCACATGCTGACGGTATCTGCATCAGGATCTTTTGCGGCATCATCAGAGACTGGTTCTTCTGGTTTCTTTGAAATCAAACCCCAAGTCTCCATGACAACTGACTTGGTAACCGTAGCAGCAAGGTATGCAGCTAGGCAGTTTGTTGACTGACTACACAGGTGATGTAAACTCTGCCACCATGGCGATTCCTCTGCAGGGTTTGAAGACAAATCTTTGGAATCTGAAAATGCCATGAGAATGTTGGACTTCCTAAATATGATACAATAGATCTAACATGTTTAATTAAACACTTCAACCAATAGCCTTACACCACTACTTTACACCGTAGTTCTCTTTTCTTGTGGATATTTCAGCCTCAACAAAATATGATATTTTGGTACTTACCAAGGCTAGCAGCAATAAGTTTTAGCATGGAGAATAATCCAGGAATCTGGTTAGCAGTTCTTGTATTCTCTTGCAACCAGGAGCACACCAGTAACCTCTGCAACAACATGGATTATAACAGATATCTTTATAGGCTCAAATGATTATTCAAGCTTTTAACGTTATATATATAGGCTAAAACGATGCTTCAAACTTTGAAGAACACAATAGTATTATCACTTAAAGCATACTGTTTTAACAAGTTTACTAAGAAAGCTTTTCACTGTGAATGCCTAATGTATCATCCAGGAACTTTATCCAAAGTCAAAGTCACTTACTCCCAAGTCCTCAGTAGGAACCAAGCAGTTTCTAATGGCAGGCAGCAGCTCAGTGGGAGGGGCCTGATACTTCAGACATGCCTCAAACATCAGTCGCCCTGAAACAGAATGTGGCGGTCAGACATGAATCAAACATTAGTCACAAAACAGTTTGTGACAGACAAATTTGGCTCAAACATAAGTCGGCCTAAAACAGAATGTGACAGTCAAACATGGCTCAAACATCATTTGCCCTTAAACAGAATGTGACAGTCACAAATGGCTTAAACATCAGTTGCCCTGAAACAGAATGTGACAGTAAAAAATGGCTTAAACATCAGTCGGCCTGAAACAGAATGTCATTTTCAGACATGGCTCAAACAAATGTCGCTCTGGAACAGTATGTGCCAGTTAAAAATGGCTCAAACATCAGTTGCCCTGAAACAGAATGTCCCTTTCAGACATGGCTCAAACTTCAGTCAGCCTGAAACAGAATGTAACATTCAGAAATGGCTTAAACATCAGTTGCCCTGTAACAGAATGTAACAGTAAAACATGGTCATACATCAGTAGGCCTGATACAGAATATCACATTCAGATATGGCCTTGACATCAGTCGCTCTGAAACAGAATGTAGCATTCATACATGGCTCAAACATCAGTCGCCCTAAAACAGTATGTGACAGTCAAACATGGCTGAAACATCAGTCACCCTGAAACAGTATGTAACAGTAAAACATGGCTTAAACATCAGTTGCCCTAAAACAGTATGTGACAGTCAAACATGGCTCAAACATCAGTCACCCTGAAACAGTATGTGACAGTCAAACATGGCTCAAACATCAGTCGCCCTAAAACAATATGTGACAGTCAAACATGGCTCAAACCATCAGTCGCCCTAAAACAGTATGTGACAGTCAAACATGGCTTAAACATCAGTCACCCTGAAACAGTATGTGACAGTCAAACATGGCTCAAACATCAATCGCCCTAAAACAGTATGTGACAGTCAAACAGGCTCAATTATCAGTCACCCTAAAACAGTATGTGACAGTCAAATATGGCTCAAACATCAGTCGCCCTAAAACAGTATGTGACAGTCAAACATGGCTCAAACATCAGTCACCCTAAAACAGTATGTGACAGTCAAACATGGCTCAACCATCAGTCGCCCTAAAACAGTATGTGACAGTCAAACATGGCTCAAATATCAGTCACCCTAAAACAGAATGTGACAGTCAAACATGGCTCAAACATTAGTCGCCCTAAAACAGTATGTGACAATCAAACATGGCTTAAATATCAGTTTCCCTGAAACAGTATGTGACAGTCAAACATGGCTCAAACACCAGTCTCCCTGAAACAGTACTTGACAATCAAACATGGCTTAAACATCAGTTTCCCTGAAACAGTATGTGACAGTCAAACATGGCTTAAACATCAGTCGCCCTAAAATAGTATGTGACAGTCAAACATGGCTCAAACATCAGTCACCCTAAAACAGTATTTGACAGTCAAACATGGCTCAAACTCGCCCTAAAACAGTATGTGACAATCAAACATGGCTCAAACATCAGTCACCCTAAAACAGTATGTGACAGTCAAACATGGCTTAAACATCAGTTGACCTAAAACAGTATGTGACAGTCAAACATGGCTTATACATCAGTCACCCTGAAACAGTATGTGACAGTCAAACATGGCTCAACATCAGTCACACTAAAACAGTATGTGACAGTCAAACATGGCTCAAACATCAGTCGCCCTAAAACAGTATGTGACAGTCAAACATGGCTCAAACATCAGTCACCCTAAAACAGTATGTGACATTCAAACATGGATCAAACATCAGTCGCCCTAAAACAGTATGTAACAATCAAACATGGCTAAAACATTAGTCACCCTAAAAATGTATGTGACAGTCAAACATGGCTCAAACATCAGTCACCCTAAAACAGTATGTCACAGTCAAACATGGCTCAAACATCAGTCGCCCTAAAACAGTATGTAACAATCAAACATGGCTTAAACATCAGTTTCCCTGAAACAGTACGTGACAGTCAAACATGGCTCAAACACCAGTCTCCCTGAAACAGTATGTGACAGCCAATATTAAGTAAAGGTAGCACCCAACCTGGCCCATCAGGCAATAAATGTAACAACTGAGTAACTGGTGTCTAGTAAATTTTGGATTTGGTTGACAATAGCTGAGAAAATTTATTGATGCCATTAACCTGACAAAGCTCTATTCAGATAAAATGTCAAGTGTAAATCCGTAAAGGTCAAAATATTTAATACAGAACCCATAACCTATGAGCTTAACATTCCAGACATAAAGAAATAAAAAGTTCAGTGTCTAAAAATATCACATGGCTCAAAATAGAGAAACAGCCAGTTATCTTAACAGTAAACCTCTAACTGTATGATATTTAAATAAAGAAAATGTGGAAAGATAAAGCATTGGTAGTTAATGACAATATAGTTTTGCTATAATCAAATACCTAATTGCAGTGTCTTCTCATCTGCCAAGCCTTTAGCCAGGGCCACATTTCCTGGCCCAGATGTTGAACTTTCCCCGGCATGTGGGGTGCACGTGAAGCAGGAGAGGAAGCCCGCCACGCTGGTCATGCCATCGTCCTTGAACGAGACCCGTGCGCCACCACGACTGGCGCCTGGGATGCCATGGTAACGGGTCACCTGGGCTAGCATGTGTTCCACCTTACTTTCACTGAGGCCAAGAAGTGTAGACAGAGTCTGAAATCAGTTACAAACAGCAAGGTGCAATAATGCAAAAGCATTATCCTAATGTCAAATATGTTTTTCGTTTAAACCATTTGAACAAACATGTTTTCTTTTAAGGACAAAAACCATAGGAGCTCTTTTTATTCTTCAAATATGCATAGACAGCAATAATAAAACAAGAGCTGTCGGAGGACAGATCGCTCGACTTTTCTTGTGCTTGTCAAAGTAACTGGCACTTTTTCTAAAACAAGAAATATGGAAATTCCACGAAAACCAAATTTTTCTAACGAAATGCATTAAAGTCAGCACATCAATAAAATTTTAAGCAATGGTAAACTTGACCTTGACCCCACCTAATATGCAATCCCAAGCGAGGTCTCGATATAAGGTATCTATGTATTAAGTTTCATTAAAATATCTCAATGCATTCTCAAATTATTGATCGGAAACCGTTTTTCTATTTTTAGTAATAGTGACATTGACCTTGACCCCACCCACCCCATACGCAATCCCAAGGGAGGTCTTGATATAAGGTATCTATGCACTGTATAAAGTTTCATTAAAATATCTCAATGCATTCTCAAATTATTGAGCAGAAACCATTTTTCTATTTTAGTAACAGTGACCTTGACCTTGACCCTATACGCAATCCCAAGTGAGGTCTCGATATAAGGTATGTATGTATTAAGTTTCATTAAAATATCTCAATGCGTTCTCAAGTTATTAGCGGAAACCGTTTTTCTATTTTTAGCAACAGTGACCTTGACCCCACCCAACCCATATGCAATTCCAAGCGAGGTCTCGATATAAGGTATCTATGTATTAAGTTTCATTAAAATATCTCAATGCATTCTCAAATTATTGAGCCAAAACCATTTTTCTATTTATAGTAACAGTGACCTTGACCCCACCCACCCCATATGCAATTCAAAGTGAGGTCTTGATATAAGGCATCTATGTAATAAGTTTTATTAAAATATCTCAATTTGTTCTCAAGTTATTGAGCGGAAACTATTTTTCTATTTTTAGTAACAGTGACCTTGACCCCACCCATACCATATCCAATCCCTAGCGAGGTCTCGCTATAAGGTATCTATGTTTGCAGTTTCATTACAATCCGTTCTCGAGTTAGAGAGTGGAAACGAAAAGTTGAGAAACTAGCTTACCGAAAAACTTTAACATTTCAAACTAGAGTTATCAAAATTGGCCTATGAGTTCATTTCAATATAGGGAATAAGTGTTCTAAGTTTGAATGAAATCCCTTAAGCCATTCCTGAGAAACCAGCTTACCGAAAAACTTTAACCTGTCCAGATAGTTATATGTAAAATGTTTGTGTAAAAAGTGTAAAAAGGCCCATAATTTTGACAAATTTTAAACTAGAGTTACCAAACTTGGCCTATAGGTTCATTTTAATGTGGGGAATAAATGTTTTAAGTTTGAATGAAATCCCTCAAGCCATTCCTGAGAAACTAGCTTACCGAAAAACTTTAACCTAGCTCGGAGGCTGATGCAGGGATGAGTAGAATAGCTTGCCTTTTCTTTGAAAAGGCGAGCTAATTAGGGATGGCAACTAATACTAAAATGCTATTCAGCCATTTTATGATTTGGTTGTAAGCTTGTTTTGCGACCATAATCATCAATCATCATCAATCATCATCATCATCCGATCTAGCATAACTACTAAAAAGGATAATATAAAAAGTATTATATAAATAATACAGAACATAATGACATTTTTTGTAAAAACAAAACAACGAAAATGCTTGAACAAATGCAAACAATTAATAGGGTATCAAACTCATATTTAAGGAGCGCTATTCAGTTTGGATGCAAACTATATGTTAAAAACAAGAGGGCCCTGAGGGCCCCAGGATGCTCACCTGAGACCTTGTTACCCAATAGGAATTTGCATCTCCGAGGCGTGGCTTATTTTTATCCCAAGGGCATAATTTGAACAATCTTGAACAAATCTCTGGGCCTTGCAGTTTCAGGTAAAGATTTTAAAAATCATTTTGCTATTTAAGTCTATATAACCATGTGACCCCTTGGGGTGTGGCCAGATTTTACCCCAGGGGCATAATTTGAACAATCTTTGGAGAGGACCCCTATACAATGTTACATACCAAATACAGGAAAGCTGTGTGCCTTGCCGTTTCAGAGAAGAAGGACCACTATACAATGTTACATAACAAATATGAAACCTCTAGGCCTTGCGGTTTCAGAGGAGAAGAATTTTAAAGTAATTTTGCTATTTAAGTCTATATAAACCATGTGACCCCTGGGGTGTGGTCATTTTTTACCCATGGGGCATAACTTTAACACTCTTTGTAGAGGACCACTATAGGATGTTACATACTCAATATGAAACCTCTGGGCCTTAAGGTTTCAGGAGAAAATGTTTAAAGACATTTTGCTATTTAAGATTATATAAACCATGTGACCCCCGGGGTGTGGCCAGTTTTGACCCCAGGGGCATAATTTGAACAAACTTTGTAGAGGACCACTATACGATGTTACATACCAAATAAGAAACCTATGGGCCTTGCGGTTTCTGAGAAGAAGATTTTTAAAGTCATTTTGCTATACATTCTATATAAACCATGTGACCCTCGGGGCATGGCCCATTTTAACCCCAGGGACATAATTTGAACAAACTTTGTAAAGGACCACTGAAGGATTTTACATACCAAATATGAAACCTCTGGGCCTTACAGTTTCAGAGGAGGAGATTTTTTAAGTCATTTTCCTATATATTCTATATAAACCATGTGACCCCCAGGGCGTGGCCAGTTTTGACCCCAGGGGCATAATTTGAACAATCTTTGTAGAGGACCACTATAGTATGCTAAATACCAAATATGAAACCTCTGAGCCTTGTGGTTTCAAATGAGAAGATTTTTAAAGTCATTTTGCTATATATTCTATATAAACCATGTGACCCCCGGAGCGTGGCCCGTTTGGATCCCAGGGGCATAATTTGAACAATCTTTGTAGAGGACCACTTTAGGATGTTACATACCAAATATGAAACCTCTGGGCTCTGCGGTTTCAGAGAAGAAGATTTTTTAAGTCATTTTCCTATATATTCTATATAAACCATGTGACCCCCAGGGCGTGGCCAGTTTTGACCACAGGGGCATAATTTGAACAATCTTTGTAGAGGACCACTATAAGATGCTACATACCAAATATGAAACATCTGGGCCTTGTGGTTTCAGAGGAGAAGATTTTTAAAGTCATTTTGCTATATATTCTGTATAAACCATGTGACCCCAGGGGCGTGGACCGTTTTGACCCCAGGGGCATAATTTAAACAATCTTTGTAGAGGACCACTATAGGATGTTTACACTTTTTAAATCTATTTTTAGCTCTGGTGACCTACATATACAGCGGACCGTAACGATTTGAACTTTGTGCTCATGTGAGCTAACAAGAGCTGTCGGAGGACAGCGCGCTCGACTTTTCTTGTGCTTGTCAGAGTTACTGGCATTTTTTTTCTACAACAAGAAACATGGAAATTTTACGAAAACCAACTTTTTCAAACGAAATGCATTAAAGTCAGCACATCAATACAATTTTTAGTAATGGTAAACTTGACCTTGACCGCACCCACCCCATATGCAATCCCAAGCGAGGTCTCGATATAAGGCATCTATGTATCAAGTTTCATTAAAATATCTCAATGCGTTCTCACGTTATTGAGCAGAAACCATTTTTCTATTTTTAGTAACAGTGACCTGGACCCCACCCACCCCATATGCAATCCCAAGCAAGGTCTCGATATAAGGTATCTATGTATTAAGTTCCATTAAAATATCTCAATGCGTTCTCAAGTTATTGAGCGGAAACCATTTTTCTATTTTTAGTAACAGTGACCTTGACCCCACCCACCCCATATGCAATCCCAAGCGAGGTCTCAATATAAGGTATCTATGTATAAAGTTTCATTAAAATATCTCAATGCGTTCTCAAATTATTGAGCGGAAACCGTTTTTCTATTTGAGTAACAGTGACCTTGACCTTGACCCTATACGCAATCGCAACTGAGGTCTCGATATAAGGTATGTATGTATTAAGTTTAATTAAAAGATCTCAATGCGTTCTCAAGTTATTGAGCAGAAACCGTTTGTCTATTTTTAGTAACAGTGACCTTGATCTTGACCCCACCCACCCCATATGCTATCCCAAGCGAGGTCTGGATATAAAGTATGTAGGTATAAAGTTTCATAAAAATATCTCAATGCATTCTAAAGTTATTGAGCGGAAACCGTTTTTCTATTTTTAGTAACAGTGACCTTGACCCCACCCACCCCATATGCAATCCCAAGCGAAGTCTTCATATAAGGCATATATGTATTAAGTTTCATTAAAATATCTCAATGCGTGTTCAAATTTTTGAGCGGAAACTGTTTTTCTATTTCTAGTAACAGTGACCTTGACCTTGACCCCACCCACCCCATATGCAATCCCAAGTGAGGTATTGATATACGGTACCTATGTATTAAGAGTTATTAAAATATCTCAATACGTTCTCAAGTTATTGAGCGGAAACTGTTTTTCTATTTTTAGTAACAGTGACCTTGACCTTGACCCCACCCACCCCATATGCAATCCCAAGTGAGGTCTCGCTATAAGGTATCTATGTTTGAAGTTTCATTACAATAGCTTAATCCGTTCTCAAGTTAGAGAGCGGAAACAAAAAGTTAAGAAACTAGCTTACCGAAAAACTTTAACCTGTCCATATAGCTTATATGTAAAATTTCTAAGTGTAAAAAGGCCCATAATTTTGACAAATTTCAAACTAGAGTTATCAAAATTGGTCTATGAGTTCATTTTAATATAGGGAATAAGTGTTCTAAGTTTGAATGAAATCCCTCAAGCCATTCCTGAGAAACCAGCTTACCAAAAAACTTTAACCTGTCCATATAGTTATATGTAAAATTTATAAGTGTAAAAAGGTCCATAATTTTTACAAATTTCAAACTAGAGTTACCAAACTTGGCCTATAGGTTCATTTTAATGTGGGGAATAAATGTTCTAAGTTTGAATGAAAACCCTCAAGCCATTCCTGAGAAACTAGCTTACCAAAAAACTTAACCTAGCTCGGACGCCGACGGTGACGCCGACGCGGGGGTAGTAGAATAGCTTGCCTTTTCTTCGAAAAGTTGAGCTAAAAAATCAAAATGCCTAAACGCTTTTTACATTACATCTATATATACATTATATAGTTAAACATTATTTGATGTCATTATTAATATCTTTTTCCGATGCTTTAATCATAAGGCATACATGAAGTCCTGTACGTTCTTAGACATGCTCCCGTTAAAAACATAAGGTGATCTGCAGACGACATATGGGTCCACATCATAGGTGTCAATCTACCCTCCATTGACTATAATCTGTTTTCACAAGTTGCACACTCTATCACCCAAGGTGTTAAATGGTGTGTCAAAAAAGCAAACTGTCAAAACAAAAGATCACCGTGGCAGAGGATATATTTTTTTTTCATTTCTTAAGATATTTTTTATTTTATTTTTATTTTGATACTCGAATAACTATATTTTATTCGATATATTCGGTTAGGTATTCAAATAATCGAATATTCGATTATTCGTTGACATATCTAAATAAAACACATAAAATATGGTGTTATGGACCAAAGACTGAGAAACATTTCTGCCTACCTGAGTGTCCTGCTCTACAGCCAGTGTGGTGGACTGCAGGGTACACAACTCTGTAATACTGTTTGAGTGCCTACCTGAGTGTCCTGCTCTACAGCCAGTGTGGTGGACTGCAGGTTAGACAACTCTGTAATGCTGAGGAGTGTTTGAGTGCCTACCTGAGTGTCCTGCTCTACAGCCAGTGTGGTAGACTGCAGTGTACACAACTCTGTAATACTGTTTGAGTGCCTACCTGAGTGTCCTGCTCTACAGCCAGTGTGGTGGACTGCAGGTTAGACAACTCTGTTATACTGTTTGAGTGCCTACCTGAGTGTCCTGCTCTACAGCCAGTGTGGTGGACTGCAGGGTACACAACTCTGTAATACTGTTTGAGTGCCTACCTGAGTGTCCTGCTCTACAGCCAGTGTGGTAGGCTGCAGGGTACACAACTCTGTAATACTGTTTGAGTGCCTACCTGAGTGTCCTGCTCAACAGCCAGTGTGGTGGACTGCAGGTTAGACAACTCTGTAATGCTGAGGAGTGTTTGAGTGCCTACCTGAGTGTCCTGCTCTACAGCCAGTGTGGTGGACTGCAGGTTAGACAACTCTGTTATACTGTTTGAGTGCCTACCTGAGTGTCCTGCTCTACAGCCAGTGTGGTGGACTGCAGGGTACACAACTCTGTAATACTGTTTGAGTGCCTACCTGAGTGTCCTGCTCTACAGCCAGTGTGGTGGACTGCAGGGTACACAACTCTGTAATACTGTTTGAGTGCCTACCTGAGTGTCCTGCTCTATAGTCTGTGTGGTGGACTGCAGGTTAGACAACTCTGTAATACTGAGGAGTGTTTGAGTGCCTACATGAGTGTCCTGCTCTATAGCCTGTGTGGTGGACTGCAGGTTAGACAACTCTGTAATACTGCGGAGTGTTTGAGTGCCTACCCAAGTGTCCTGCTCTACAGCCTGTGTGGTGGACTGCAGGTTAGACAACTCTGTAATACTGCGGAGTGTTAGAGTGCCTACCTGAGTGTCCTGTTCTACAGCCCGTGTGGTGGACTGCAGGTTAGACAACTCTGTAAAACTGCAGAGTGTTTTAGTGTCTACCTGAGTGTCCTGCTCTACAGCCTGTGTGGTGGACTGCAGGTTAGACAACTCTGTGTACGTTTGTATGAGTCGCTCCTGGAGCTGACAGTACTGCAGGAAAAGTCGACGCTCGATGTCTCGCTGGTTTTCTCCTGTTGAGAAAAACACTGACATAGCCAATCACAATACAAAGACAAGTAATTATGTTTGTTATACGAAAGTTGATCAAACAAATCTTATTTATATTTGTATTTTTTTTTAATTGTAGGAATTAGAGAAAAACTGCATAATTATGAGAACACAAATCCAACTGTTAAGTCAACATTTGGAAAAACATGCATAATTTTAATGAAACATTTCTAGCCATAAAATGTATATAATTATAAAGTGTAAACAGCACTGGTGAAACTTAATGCATATATAATTCAGGAATTCTGTTACTACTGCCATTTGATCAAATTTAAAGGCTAGATAATTCATGCAAACTGTTCTGAAATGAGTGTACATAAGTGAAATACAACACAAATATCTGTCATAAAAGAAAGCTTTATACATGTCACAGTCACTCACCTATGTTTTTCAGTCTCTGAACGCAAGCTGCTAAAATGCCCGACATGAACTTCGCACTGAGATACGGAGTGGAAAGGATCTTGTCAACTCCCTGTGGTCGCAAACAAAGACAATGGCAAAGTGAGTTTCAACATTTAAAAGAAACAAAATCCTGGTAGAACCCTTGCTGAAGAATGCATATTAGGCAAGTGTTAAATCCCTCAATAGTTTTCTACTGTACAGTAGAAAACTACAATACATGTCTTTCAGCCGAGTAGACAGTGGATTTAAGCTACAAAGCATGAATAACGATGCAAAACTGAGCAAATTAGATAATTAGCATGTTTTATATTTTTTGTGTGTCTTTTTTATTTTTCTATATCTGATGCCGAACCGTTTCATTATTTTCTTATCCTTAAATGCTTATACTAATTCTGATTAGTTTACCAGAGTACTATTGTATGTGCCCTAACATTCATATTATAAATGACTATGAGCCTACACCACCTACTACCCTACCTGCTGGGCTATACTGCATATCTTAATATTCAGCAACAAATCCTGAACTTGAGAATCCAACGAGTCTAAAACAGAATGTAGTGAAGTTATTTACGAAACGCAGATATAAAAAAAACAGTAATAAAACAGAAAAAAAAGTAAATTAGCAGGTCTAAAACAAAACAAAAGTTATCCCTAAAAACTGAATACTGGTTAATAAATATTTATGTTCACAGATTATAAACAAATCAAATATATGGTTTTAAAATAAAGTTATCCTGTTATTGAAATTTATCCTTAAGAATGATTTCTGTTTTCAAAATAAAGTTTACTATATAAATACTTTATGATGCTATTGTTAAAGCAATGTTAAAACATACCTGACTCCTCTTTATTTTCTCTGAGTACTTCCTTCAACCTCTTAAGAAGATGCATGTCTCTTACTCTCTTGTTGTTTTTATCACTGAAATGTTAAAGTTCGGTTAAATGTACTGGTGCATAAAAATGTTCTGTGAATAATATACAATAATAGTATACATGTATCTCCATATAATAACATCTGAATATACGGTTTTATTATTCTATTGTGCAAAAATGTAATTGCACTGGAAGAGAAAAATTCATTTAAATGTAGGTTGAACTGTGAAAATATCCAGGTTAGCTTTACCAGTAGCCACAACAGCCTGTGGCTACTAATTTACTGAAATTATAATTATATTGAAATGAAAATTTCACATTTTTTGTGAAAAATATTTAAAATCAAAAACAAACAAAAAACGACAGGCATTTTTTGCAAAATTACAAATTTTTGCAACACATTTTGATATCTTAGTGCCAAACTATAATATGAGTAAATGAAAGGAAAATTGCATTTATAAGAGACACCTTGAGACAAGTGCAGTACCTGAGTGCCAGATGGAAGGGCACCTGGACTGTCTTCAGGGTCCCCGAGGGGTCGAGCAGGGCCACCTGAAAGGCCTTAATGCGGACCCCTTTACTGGTGACGTTGTTGAGGCCCAGGATGCCGTGGGATATCGAGACCAGCTGGCAGTGCTTGCTCACGTTGAAGGCAGCAACACGGGGGCCATTACCTGCCAGCCATATCTGCAAGGTATGTGAAAATTATACCAACTGCTTGTATTAAGATGTATCAACTGAACTAAACAAATATAAAACAAGTGAGGATTAACAAGTAAAAAAAACAAACACAATGTTTCGTCTTATCTTTGTTCAACACAAAGTCACATGTAGCATGCCATTATGATAGCTTTATCCAAAATAAAGGCTCTTTTACAGCAGGTTTATTTATCAAATGCACACATGATGATATAAACTAATGTTACTAAATGGGCATGCATCTGGTGCTAAAAAAATGTGAGTATTTGTAAAATTACACAGAAACAACCCCCATACCTCGAGTATGCCCCTCCTGGCTGCATATATGACAAGGAACTGGGCACTGCGACACTGTCGGACGTGAGAGTGAGTTCCCTCCTCCTCCCTCACCTCCACCCAGCCCACCTTGGCGTCACGGTAACCTGGAGAATAGGCCGTCCAACACTTGTCAATCATAGGCAAATTAATATATAATTAAGTGGTAACTTGGTGAAAAGACATTCCCACATGTGTCTATCATTTTTATCAAATTTATCTAGTGTTTAACTGTAATCTGGGGAATAGGCGGTCCTACATGTGTCAACCATAGACAAATTTATCTAGTGTTTAATTGTAACCTGGGGAATAGGCGGTCCCACATGTGTCAACCATAGGCAAATTTATCTAGTATTTAACTGTAACTTGGGGAATAGGCGGTCCCACATGTGTCAACCATACGCAAATTTATCTAGTGTTTAACTGTAACCTGGGGAATAGGCGGTCACACATGTGTCAACCATAGGCAAAATTATCTAGTGTTTAATAGTCACCTGGGGATTAGGCGGTCCCACATGTGTCAACCACAGGCAAATTTATCTAGTTAACTGTAACTTGGGGAATAGATGGTCCCACATGTGTCAACCATAGGCAAATTTACCTAGTGTTTAACTGTAACTTGGGGAATAGGCTGTCCCACACAAACCATAGGCAAATTTATCTAGTGTTTAACTGTAACCTGGGGAATAGGCGGTCCCACATGTGTCAACCATAGTCAAATTTATCTAGTGTTTAACTGTAACTTGGGAAATAGGCGGTCCTACATGTGTCAACCATAGGAAATTCATCAAGTCTTTAACTGTAACTTGGGCAATAGGCGGTCCCACATGTATCAACCATAGGCAAATTTATCAAGTGTTTTAACAGTAACTTGGGCAATAGGCAGTCCCACATGTGTCAACCATAGACAAATTTATCAAGTGTTTAACTGTAACTTGGGCAATAGGTGGTCCCACATTTGTCAACCATAGGCAAATTTATCTAGTGTTTAACTGTAACCTGGGGAATAGGCAGTCCGACATGTGTCAACCACAGGCAAATTTATAAAGTGTTTAACTGTAACTTGGGGAATAGGCGGTCCCACATGTGTCAACCACAGGCAAATTTATCAAGTGTTTAACTGTAACTTGGGGAATAGGCGGTCCCACATGTGTCAACCATAGGCAAATTTATCAAGTGTTTTAACTGTAACTTAAGCAATAGGCAGTCCCACATGTGTCAACCATAGGCAAATTTATCAAGTGTTTAACTGTAACCTGGGGAATAGGCAGTCCCACATAAGTCAACCACAGGCAAATTAATCACATGTTTAACTGTAACTTGGGGAATAGGCGGTCCCACATGTGTCAACCATAGGCAAATTTATCAAGTGTTTTAACTGTAACTTAAGCAATAGGCAGTCCCACATGTGTCAACCATAGGCAAATTTATCAAGTGTTTAACTGTAACCTGGGGAATAGGCAGTCCCACATAAGTCAACCACAGGCAAATTAATCACATGTTTAACTGTAACTTGGGGAATAGGCGGTCCCACATGTGTCAACCACAGGCAAATTTATCTAGTGTTTAACTGTAACGTAGGGAATAAGCAGTCCCACATGTGTCAACCACAGGCAAATTTATCAAGTGTTTAACTGTAACTTGGGGAATAGGTGGTCCCACATGTGTCAACCATAGGCAAATTTATCAAGTGTTTTAACTGTAACTTGGGCAATAGGCAGTCCCACATGTGTCAACCATAGGCAAATTTAGCTAGTGTTTAACTGTAACCTGGGGAATAGGCGGTCCCAAATGTGTCAACCATAGGCAAATTTATCTAGTGTTTAATCCAATCATTGCACTGTGATATCACATGTTTAACTGTTAAACTAGTTTTAAACAAAGAGCATGTGGTAAAGATAGTGAAGATCGATGAATGGACATTTAAGAAATAATTGACGGGTAACTGTTGGTTATTGCGGTAATAACCAACGGTTTGGAGTTCCGATGCGTAGGAATTAAACCATGAGGGTTTGTTACCGCAATAACCACCTGTTACCCGGTAATTATTTCGATTCTAACACGATCTAATATAAAATTTGTATTTTTTAAGGTTATGAATGAGAACTATATTTATCTATACTCCGCCCAATTTCTGAGAAGTGCACTCACACATGCGTTTTAGTGACGTCAATAAATCATAACAATTCAAAATGATGTCAGCTTTATTGATAAACATTGAGTGAATGATGTCATACTTATCGATATAATACAGTGAAAATATGTTGCTAAAAAGCGCAAATTACAAGCATATTAACAAAACGTAAACGTTTTTGTGAACTTAAGTATAACATATGTAGTACAGGTGTGATTTTATTGCGCTACATAATGCAGAAATGATTTGTTTGTCACAATTTACTATCGCGCATTTAAGCATGTGCATTTTATGGAACAATTTCTTTGAATTTCCGGAACTATTTTCAAAACATTAGGCTCCGCCCATAATTTGTTGCAGAATAACCCAAAGTTATTTTCCTTCTTTATCTATGGACCACCAGCCGAGTGCCGTGGTAGAATAATCCTTTAACCATAACTCGGGAGCAGTTCAAAATGTTTGCTACAAAACCTGGGAAAGTCTATACATTATGTAGTATATCAAGTAGTATGCAATATAAAGATGACATTTAACAGAGTTGCCATTAACAAAATGTAATTGCATTTACAAGTGACAATATCACCATGCCAATAATTATAAGGTCCATGTGCAGACAGCATAAACATATTTTTGCTATTTTGTACAATGAACTTCTCCATTGTACACTGATGCATTTGCAGTTATCAAGACCCAGTGCTCACTTTGGCTAAGAAATCTATTTAAGCAAAATTACCATGCTACTTTGAAATCCTATTAATACTGAACATAGTTTGGGTTTTAAGAAGTAAACGTTGCAGCAAAACCAAATTTATTTAACCAAATTTTCGAATTTGTCTTTGGCTTATTTTGTGGCGCCCTAGTAACAGGAAATCAAACATTGTGTTTGTGAAGGCATACCTTTCCACATCCTGATGGCTATTCCCTGAGCGATGTCGATCAGTATGACCCTGCCAAAGCTGTCTGTGGTGGCAGCGTAGGTGTTGTTGTGGGACAGGCTGACACACAGGCCCTCGCGTCGCTGGTCTGGCAACCCAAACCTGTATGGTTGGAGAACATGTATCACATGGGTAAATACATGTATCATGTTGAAACGTGGTGATTTCAAGAAAACATCAGTACATGAAACATCAGTAGAACATATATCTGGGTTGAGATAATCAAACAATTTAATCCGGAATTAACATTTAAGTGAAAGTTGGCCAACCAAGATGTGTATTTACCATGCTGATATGTTTCAAATGAAATACAACCATCTTCTGTTTCTTCAACTCAGCATTGCTGAACAAAAGTTTTCATGTAATAATGACCAAGTTTTTATCTGTCATTATCTACACATTATTTTCAAATGCTGATTAAATGTCAAATGTAAAACTCAAATGAGTTTTTCCTGAGTTTAAAGAATTGAAAATGCTACCTCAGTGGTAAAGGTGTTGCTGGTTCTATCTTGGGTTGTTTGTCTCCACCAGGATCCGACTTGCCTTTCAACCGAAAACTTAGCCAGCCACTATATTAGACAATATAAAGTCAATGCAAACGAAGAAATATAATTGTTTAAAACTTCATGTTTTATGAGTAACTAGTAAAATGCTTGGCTTGATGTGCTGAACAAGTATAAGATTCAGTTGTTAGATCTGTATAGTTAGACCCTTTTAACATTTGTGAATGTGATTCATACTTGCAAATAGCATGTCAAACTAGGTAAATTCTCTAATACACATTTTTTTTCTCTTATGTCAGTGGTATAGCTCTTGACAGAAAACAGATTAATATAAATAGCATGTAAATGGTATCATTTCAGTTATTGGAGACAAATGCATTTAATACAGTATTCACAATACAAAATACCACTTAAAAGCCTAGTTTAATCCTTCTTTGACCCCCCCCCCCCCCCCCCTGGGTATTCTACCCCTGTGCACCCTGCTGTGGTCACAGCGTGGACACAGCATGGCAACCCTTATCAGCTGATATCAATACACTGCTATAGAGGAAACAGTGCACTCAGCCATTGCTCAGTCAGCTAAGAAAAAAGATTGCATGCAGATAATGATAAGAGATTTTATGTTGGACCAATACACAGAGTGGAATACCCCACAGAGACGCCACACATTCCTTAAACTAGGCCTTTAACAACTGTACCTTGCTGCAGACATGATGGCTGACTTGAGTTTACTGGCTACAGCAAAGGCCACTTCAGACAGGATCGGCTGAGTGCTTCCCTGAAGGACGCACATGACGTGATACAATATGTAAATATCATAGGCAGTTGAGGGGTATAGTAAATATTGCACCCCGAGGAGAGTGATGTCAACCAAGGCCAACATGCCTGTGATATTTATTTTATTATACCGAACAAAAATATTGTAATTCAAAGAACAAACTAGTCGTACATTGTAAAATAAAGTTTATTGTAGAAAACTCAAGCGCTGATCAACATTGATTTTTTAAATACATTTTAATAAGCCCTTACTGATCACTATCTAATACGGATTTCTTGGAAAACCCGAGTTGCTATTTTTAGGCCCACGCGCGGGGTATATTTTAGTCACACATGGGGTATATTAAAAATTATACCCCACTCGGTGTATATTACTTTCCAACGCCATATCAAAATTATGCAGGGAAGGGTATATGGATTTTACAATGTGAAAACGAAGTGAGGTATAATAATATGGAATAGCACACAATGTAACTATCATGATGTAGGTATGTTATTATAATGGTCATGTCAGATTATTTTAAACATCAAAGCTGACATAACTGGTTACTGAGTGAATTAAGTGACAGATTATGCATACAATTATAGTATGGAACTTTCAAAATACCTGATACTTACAATACATCATGCAGATATTTTTTCATATAATTATCTATATTGCTCACCAAGTTATGTCTTTAAAAGAGAAATGCTGATGTTATTTATATTATAACTGAAATGGTTGTTTTAAATTTATCGATATGTACATCTTAGATAGTAAAACATTACGTAATAAAACCTCCCTGCTACAGTGTATGTCCCATGACCAACACACCTCTATGGCATAGAAGAATCCTGTGTAAGGTCCTATACCCGCCAGCAGGTACACAGAGGCAGCAGGCGGGCTGGGACGTACACTGCTCTTGTGGGATGAGATGGAGGCTAGAACCATCTGATCAAACGGGTTTGGGGTGTGAACACCTGCAAAACACATTTAGAAATAAAAGTAAACACACACATGCTGCGAATTGCCATGAAGTTTATTTACATTTATTTACAATGGTTTAGATATATAGGATCTGACACGAGTTGTCATTTCATGAAGTGACGAGTGTCAGATCTTTTTTATCACATTATTTGAAACAATATAAAACTGGTCTAATTTTACCAAAATAAGTTGGTAAATGAAAATCCTCAAAGTTGTTTACTGACGTGACGTCATTTCATGCTGATACGTCATTTCACCAAAATTATGTCATGCGATTGGTCAGTCACAGAATATGCAGCCAATGAAAACGCTCAAAATGTTATCTATCACATGAGTAAGATAACAATATTTGTAATGGCTGTATTACACAGAAAACAAGGTACAGCATGTGAAAAATATTGTTATCAATTTCATGATATGTAGAAAATTACAACTAATACCATTACACAGAGAAACATGTCAAACAATCTTTCCAGAAACTATTCCTATTATAAATGTATCAGCAGACAACTAGAACAATGCTGAACAAGTATTTCTGCCAACGCAAACTGCCCCTGTTTAGGGCAAAGAAGTCTGCCTCAAGAGTACATAATACTAGTATGTAATAAAGTATCATAATGTTCATGTTTGAACAAGGACATGTAGCAACAAAGAGACTAGCCTGTCGTGTGCATGTCCACAATCGTCTCCATTTCCTGCGGGGCCCACTTCTTGTAGGCCAGGGGCGGGGGTTGTAGGGTGGCCTCACCACTAGCTGTGGCTGAAGTGGTATAATTGAAGGGATCAAACACTACACAAATTGGCAATAAATGAATTTCTAAACTAGCTCATGTAATATTGGCTAATTTTGTTTTACTTATTTGAGTTACCACAATATAGAGAATAAGAGTTAGATTTTTTTTTAAATTTAGTATCAAAAACATATTCCTACCATAATAAAACAAGAGGGCCACGATGGCCCTAGGTCGCTCACCTGATATCTATGTATGAAGTTTCATTAAAATATCTCAATAGGTTTTCAAGTTATTGAGTGAAAACTGTTTTTCTTTTTTTAGTAACAGTGACCTTGACAGTGACCCCACCCACCACATACGTAAAGCAAGGTCTCGATATAAGATATGTGTATTAAGTTTCATTAAAATATCGCAATGCTTTCTCAAGTTATTGAGCGGAAACCGTTTTTCTATTTTCAGTAACATTGACCTTGACCCCACCCACCCCATATGCAATCCCAAGCAATGTCTCAATATAAGGTACTTATGTATTAAGTTTCATTAAAATAGCTCAATGCGTTCTCAAGGTATTTAGCTGAAACCATTTTTCTATATTTAATAACGGTGACCTGGACCCCACCCCATATGCAATCCCAATCGAGGTCTCAATATAATGTATTTATGTATTAAGTTTCATTAAAATATCTCAATGCGTTCTCAAGATATTGAGCGGAAACTGTTTTTCTATTTTTAGTAATAGTGACCTTGACCACTCCCACCCCATATGAAATCCCTTGCGAGGTGTCGATATAAGGTATCTATGTATTAAGTTTCATTACAACCCCACCCATCCCATATGCAATCGCAATCGAGGTCTCGATATAATGTTTTAAACAAATATGAAACCTCTGGGCCTTGTGGTTTCAGAGAAGAATTTTTTAATCAATTTTGCCATTTACGTCTATATAAACCATGTGAGCCCCGGGGTGTGCCCAGCTTTGACCCCAGGGGCATCATTTGAACAATCTTTATAGAGGACCACTATACAATGTTACATACCAAATAGAAAACCTCTAGGCCTTGAACTTTCAGAGTAGAAAATTTTGCTATTTAAGTCTATATAAACCATGTGACCCCTGGGGTGTGGCCAGTTTTGACCCTCTGGGCATTGCAGTTTCAGAGGAGATGATTTTTTAAGTCATTTTGCTATTCAAGTCTATATAAACCATGTGACCCCCAGGGGTGTGGCCAGTTTTCACCCCAGGGGCATTATTGGAACAATCTTTGTAGAGGACCACTATACAATATTATATACCAGATATGAAACCTCTAGGCCTTGCAATTTCAGAGATGATTTTTAAAGTCATTTTGCTATTCAAGATTATATAAACCATGTGACCCCAGGAATGTGGCCAGTTTTGACCCCAGGGGCATCATTTGAACAATCTTTGTAGAGGACCACTATACAATGTTACATACCAAATATGAAACCTCTAGGCCTTGCGGTTTCAGAGGAGAAGATTTTTAAAGTCACTTTGCTATTCAAGTCTATATAAACCATGTGACCCCCTGGTTGTGGCCAGTTTTGACCCCAGGGGCATCATTTGAACAATCTTTGTAGAGGACCACTAAACAATGTTACATACCAAATATGAAACTTCTGGGCATTGCAGTTTCAGAGGAGAAGATTTTTAAAGTCATTTTGCTATTCAAATCTATATAAACCATGTGACCCCCCAGGGTGTGGCCAGTTTTGACCCCAGGGACATCTTTGAACAATCTTTGTAGAGGACCACTAAACAATGTTACATACCAAATATGAAACCTCTAGGCCTTGCGGTTTCAGTGAAGAAGATTTTAAGTCATTTTGCTATTTAAGTCTATATAAACCATGTGCACCACGGGGTGTGGCCAGTTTTGACCCCAGGGGCATCATTTGAACAATCTTTGTAGGGGACCACTATACAATGTTACATACCAAATATGAATCCTCTGGGCCTTGCGGTTTCAGAGAAGATTTTTAAAGTCATTTTGCTGTACAAGTCTATATAAACCATGTGACCCCCGCGGCGTGGCCAGTTTTGATCCCAGGGGCATCATTTGAACAATCTTTGTAGAGGACCATTAGAGGATGTCACATATTAAATATGAAAGCTCCAAGCCTTGTGGTTTCAGAGATGAAGATTTTTGAAGTTTTCAATTTTTCAATCTATTTTTAGCTCTTGTGACCTACATATGCAGCAGATGGCAACGATTTGAACAATTTTGAAAGAGGGTCACCCAAGGATCATTCCTGTGAAGTCTGGTGAAAATCTTGAATGAAAATGTTGACACACAACGGACAAGAGGCGATCCTAAAAGCTCACCATTAGCATGTTGTGCTCAGGTGAGCTAAAAAGAACAATACACAATTTTGTTTTTATATATGATGTAAGTGTCCATTAATGTTATATACATAAGGTTTACTGAACTTTTCCCCATTAAGATAAACCACATGTCCTCATTCCTGGAAAAAACAATGGGATTAAATACACTGATAGTCAATGGGTGTCCACTTCAGGTACACTCAACACGATGCTCACCTCTGGCCACTTGATTCCTGCAGGCCTTGAGAGCCTGATAGAGACTGAAGCCATCGATTGTTACCAGCGCGGTCACGTACAGGATGAGCAACTCCTCATGCTGTGAACATGCAAGGGGTATAATAACAGCAATGGGTAGTTGTTAAATGCCACCCAAATATAACATCAACGAGAGCTGTTTGTAAAACAGGTATATCTCCTCTAGGTTAAAAGCAATCTTTTAAATATCAAGATTGCTTGAAAGCTGTTGGACACTGCTTAAAAGGCTAATTTTATATAAAACAAGGGCCAATACTCTGTAGTTCCTGGAGCGATATGGTTGATCATTAACAATGGGTAAGATACTATGACCCTAAAAACTTTCATCCAGTTTCATGAAAAATAAGATGAAAACTGTTGAACTTGGACAGAGTAGAAACAGCCAACAAGAGCTGTGGGAGGACAGCGCGCTTGACTTTTTTGTGCTTGTCAGAGTTTCTGGCATTTTTTCTAAAACAAACTCTATAGTAGGGGCCAATTAAACAAAATTAATTTCTTTCTCGAGTTACTGAGTGGAAGCATTTTTCTATATTTCAGAACAGTGACCTTGACCTTGACCCAACTAACCCCATATGCAATATCATGCAATGTCTTGTTATACAGTATTTATAAATTTAATGTTATCAAAATATTCCAATTTGTTCTCCAGTTATAAAGCAGAAGATTTTTTATCTATTTTTAGTAACAGTGACCTTGACCTTGACCCCACTCAATCCAACACAAATGCAATCCCCAGTAAAGTGTTTCTTTAGGGTATTTATGTATGAAGATTGATTCTCAAGTTAGAGAGTGGAAATCAAAAGTTGACGCAGTCATTGCACCCACTTAAAATTGTAAAAACGACTATAATTTTGACAAACTAGTTATCAAAATTGACATATGAGTTCATTTTAATATAGGGAATAAGTGTTCTGAGTTTGAATGAAATCCATCAAGCCATTCCAGAGAAAGCAGCTTACCAAAAAACTTTAACCTGCCCACATAGCTTATATGTAAAATGTCTAAGTGTAAAAAGGTCCATAATTTTGACAAATTTCAAACTAGAGTTATCCAAATTGGCCTATGAGTTTATTTTAATATAGGGAATAAGTGTTTTAAGTTTGAATGAAATCCATCAAGCCATTCCTGAGAAAGCAGCTTACAGAAAAACTTTAACCTGTCCATATAGCCATATGTAAAATTTCTAAGTGTAAAAAGGCCCATAATTTTGACACATTTCAAACAAGAGTTACCAAACTTGGCCTATAGGTTCATTTTAATGTGGGGAGTAAATTTTATAAGTTTGAATGAAATCCCTTCAGCCATTCCTGAGAAACTAGCTTACCAAAAAACTTAAATCTAGCTCGGACGCTGACGCCAACGCCGACGCGGGGGCGAGTAGAATAGCTGGTCTTTCTTAAAAAAGTCAAGCTAAAAAGGCTTCTAGATAATTAATGGGCCATAACTCCACAGTTCCTGGGGCGATTTGGTTGACTGTTCAACTTGAATGAGATATTATGACCACAAAGATTTTCTTCTAGTTTGGTTAAGATCGGATAAAAACTGTTGGACTTAGAGAGCGAAAATGACTAAATAGGCTAATTTAAGTAAGGGACATAACTCCACAATTCTGAGTGCGAACTGGCTGATTATCGAATCTGGCCGAGATATTATGCACACAAACATTTTCATGAAATTTGGTGAAAATCGAATTAAAACTGTTGGACTTAGAGAGTGGTAATGAAAATGGTCTACCAACGGACCGAAATTAGCAAACCAATATACCCCACCATCTTCAATGGGGGGCACAACAATTTAAGGGGCTATTGGAAGTATAAACATAGTGCTTGATGCAGAAAAACAGCTGGTGGTTTTAACATGAATGACATCTCTGATGACACTATAATTTGTAAAACTAGAGTTTTAAAGATTATGGAGGAATCATTTCTTGAGAATTTTCCCACTAAATTACTGCATTGTAATTTTACAAGAAAATATCTCAGAAACAGGGATAAAGCCAGGGATGATTATCATGGATTCTAACCTGTTCTGCAATCCCAAGGTAACGTCGGGGAGTATAGGTAATACACTTCAGTCGTTGAACAGGTTCTGTATGCAACTTTTGAGACAAAAGCAGAGCACCAGTCTGAAAGCATAATTCATGGTTTTACATCTGTACCTACATGTTTTGAAACATACCATTTCATGCCAAGTCTGACTGTACATTATTTCTTCTTTCTTAAAACCAAATAAATGCCTTCATTTTAATACAAACAATGTGGAATATATGTATCAACTGGTGTTTACCTCAGTGTATATCCTCACAAACCCTGATGAGAGCCCCACGAGAACACAGGTCCAGTCAGGTGCCCCCTGGGTACTCCTCTTCTGAGAGGCAAGCGGCAAACACAGCAGTGAGGTCATGAACTCACTGCAAATATCAAATACGGTACATAAATGGGTACCACACACATTTTTCTTTCTAACTAAAAAAAAATGGTATCAGAGATTCATTAAAAAAAAAAAGGTATCAGAGATTCATTCAAAGATAAAATTATTGGACTCTTATTGTTTAGGATTTAATATTTGAGCTCCACAAAATTCTATGTAAAACTCACTGTGACATCTCCATTACTTTAACATGCTGATTTAACTACAAATGTTAAACTCAAAGTGATCATACTATGACCATGGTCCACACAAAGGTATACCTGGTGTTCTGTGCCACAGACCCAGACCAAACAGTGCAGTATCGTGTAGTCTCGTCATCTGGCTTGCTGTCAGCTTCATATTTCGCTGAAAATAAACTAAACTAATTGGCACATCTAAATTTGTGTATAATTATCTTACCGGACAGGATTAGTTACAAAATTGCAATCAATGACACAAAATTTCCTATAAAAATGTTTCAGATACGAGAGTAACACATGTTACAAATTCCATCAGGCATGTAGAAGATGTATGACTCTGAAAATGCTAACCATACTTGTAAACAAATTTGAATTCTAGTAAAAAATAATAAATTATCATATAAAACACACTTGTAATATTTCAGCAATGCTTGTCAACTTTAAAAACTGTTTAATTTTTCACTGATCTTTGTGAACAAATTTACAGTTCATTTTCAAGTGGCACTAACAACAGATACATCATGATAACATCATACTGCACATTAATTTCATCTATACATTTTTGCGGTTTATTTCAAAAAGTTTAACCACAGCTTTTTGAAACCAGCCAATTGATTGGCTATAGAAAAGGTGACCTGAAAGTGAACCATAATGTGAAGTCATTAGATCCAATCAGCAGACAGTACTGTATAGCAGTGCCAGACTGGAGATGATTTTAATGAGATTTGCTCCAAAGCCTACGTGTCATGAGGACCAGTCTATCCTTATTGCCGATGGCTATGAGATCAGCTGTGGGGGAGATGGCCAACTGGCTGTCCTGGATCCACTTGTTGGCACTGGCATGAGAAGTTCCCTCCCCTTCTGTGTCTGTATCAGGAGTGCTCTCCCCTGTGTCCATAGTCTGCTCTTCCCATTCTCCCCAGTCTTCTGTCCAACTGTCACCAGCTGAAAGTGAACAAGAATAACACACTGCTTGTTTCAGACTTTTTTTATTGAAAATGAAAAACATAATCTATATTTAAACTTCACATAAATTAGTGGTAAATCTACCCCAATGTAGTGTTTTGTTATTTTAAGTTCCTTATGTCAAACAAATATGCACATTTTTTAAAGAAACAGATAACACAAAGTAACAGTATAAATATATTAAATACAATAGTAAAAAAATGATGAATAAATGACACTCAACATCACAATCATTAATTAAAAAAACAAACCTTTATTATCTTGCTCTGGTTTTGTCTGTGCAGTGTCCTTAAGTTCAGGGAATAAAAAGTCACGAAGACCATTTATGTCATCTAGCTGAACCAATGGCAAAAGATGGCATGACATTCTTGCTATTCAAACTGAAATATAACCATGTGTTCCAACTTACAATAATATAACATTCTTTTAATAAATGGAATAATTTAATAATGCTCAAATATTACACTGAAAAATATTAACTTGAAGCTTTAGATAGCTTCAGAAACTAATTTGCATGTACTTAGGGATTAAGCCAGACTGAAAAAATGGCAGGGGGGCCTGAAAAAGGGCAGGGGGTCCTTTTCGTGAAAAAGGCAGGGTTATAATAATTATTTATTTATTTACTATTTATATATATACATATATTATTAATATTATTAATATTAATTAATATTATTAAATAAATAATAATATTCATAATAATATTTAGCAATCCTTACTTTTCATTTCAAAATATAGAAATACTGTTATTATTATTATTATTATTAAGACGATTTTAGCATATATATTATTTACATACTTAAATGCCACTGGAATGTGTTTGTTATTTTTTTTTATTTTAGTTATATTTTCATATTTATTTCATATTAAATTCATAGCTATTTCATTAAAGAAAATCATTGCATCAATTCCTAATTACCTTGCAATCATATTTCCAATTTGAACAAACAATAAAATCAGTGAAAAATAAAGTCATTGACAATAACACCTGTTACAACTGAGAAGAGTGAAAGCGCGATGTCATAAATTAACCAAGCTTCCAAATCTGCAATGGGAGTGACGAAATATACATGTATTGGACTTAAATTGGAGATTGTGTACGGCATAAAACTTATTGAATATTGAAGTTCAATTTGGATTAATATGTGCTTTTGCATGCAAGGTAATTATGTATACGTATCTGAAATTTAGTTTGCATTGATAACATTTTTTAAGAAAAAGTAAATAATTATAATAAGTAGAAAATTCCAGAACACCAACAACAATAACATGGATAAAATTTGGTAAAATAACATAATTAGACATTAACAAACAACAGCTGCAAAAAATCATTTACAGAAGCACCGCAATCGGAACTAAAGTACCATTAATTCGGTAACTGATAACTGATGTCGATTTGTCATGACAAGCTGATTAATGATACATGTCGCGACGATATGTCAATGTTAATTTAGGCCAAGATGTGTTTGCCAAGATGCGCAAGTAACCAATTAAATTGCATTTCCACGTGTCTGTGCTGACACAAATGACAAAAAGTACACAGGAGGGCGGGCAAATTTTTTAAAGGGGGGAGGAAAAGCGCAAGAGGGCGGGGCTAAAAAATGGTAGGGCAGGCCGCCATGCCATTCTGCTTTAGCTAAATCCCTACACGTACTGCAGAGTTGTCATTTTTCTAAATTTCTGTACATTAGAGACATTGTAATTTATATCCATAGAATTTTTTTTTTGTTTTTTTGTTCTTGATATTAACTTAAATATGTTTTCAAATCAATAAACAAAATACGCCTGGGCATAACAAGATGTAATATATTTCAGTTTGTGAAGTTGCATTAAATGCAAAGTTAAATATACGCCAAATATGTCAGAAAGTGTCCTAAAACATGTTTATCCGGGTACTATTCAACGCTAACAAAATTGATTTTCTGACCGCAAACAATGTACATACGTGATAATCAGCAAATGGTGTAATAACGATATCATAAAAAATTTGTGGGCATCATTATTTTTTAAAGATGTTAGTTCGGCAGAGTAAAATAAAACTTAAATAATTTATTTCGACAGTGTCTGACAATATCCGGAAATCAGTTTAATGAACCCAAACTTTGAAAATACACGAAAAGATAACATGTTTGTCATTATATTGCAATAGTTATAACGATTTATTGATATATCTTATTGGTATTTAACATCTAGATGAGCGAAAAGTAACCAATTTGTTTTAACTACATATTTATTAACCTAGTTGGTTAATGGTATCTTCATTTACTTTTTTTACTTTCCATATTTGCTGTTCTTATAAAATCAAATTTTCATTGAGTTGACAGATGGCGGGAAATTCGACACACACTGCAGATGTTGCATTGTCAGTTGATTTTTGTAACTATGACAGAGTTGGACGAGCTCGATATCGATTCTCGATTAAAAGTTTGTCTAAGAAAGCGTAAGTGTAATTATATCTATTAACATTTTATAAGATCAATCATCATTCATTAATTTCATCAATTATAACATTAAAGATTTGAAGTTAACTGACAACTAGTAAAAGTGTGTGTGTCAATGTTGAGTCCACTCACAAATTAATGACCCCATGTCAGGGCCATGATAAACAGAGCTGGGACGAGTACTCGAGTCTCGAATATTGGTACAGTTGATCCTACTAACATGGTAGCAATCATTACCTTGGTACCCGTTATATACGTTATTAGACAGTAAAACCAACCCTTTTTTTAACTTCCCATTTTTGTCCAATCGTTTTTTACTGACCACCTTCAAGAATAATTATTTTTTAACAATTTTTAAATAGTTTTCTATAGTTTACAATTTCAAAATCAGCTATTTTTTGTCTTTTACATTTTTGCTTGTTGTAAAGCGGTCAAATTTAGTTCATTAATTCACAAATGGTTGCAATTTACTGTAATACATGATCTAAAAATGGAGAATTTTCCCATGAACAATATTTACATTACAACATCAACATTGATAGACAGAAGTTTTTTTTCAATTCAACCATGTTTTTCTTTCTAGTCTAGTTCAAAGTAAAAATGGTTACAACATCTGGTTAAAAATTATTACCGGTTACTAGATTAACCGAAAGCGCACGCTTTCGGTAAAAGTACCGAAAGCGCAGTGGAATAACCGAAAGCGCACTGGATAAAAGCGTTACCTATACAATATTAATAGCATGAGCTATATACTGTTAATAAATATGTTTAAAGCCACGTATTTAAATGTTTTATGATATTTTTTAGATAAAGTTGCTATGTTGTTGAAGTTTATTAAAATGCAAACTCGATATAGTTGCGGTATAACCAGTTATGGTATTTGAAATAGGAATTGAATATGAAAAGTATTTGCTGTTTATAACTGTTTCACTATTATATGTCATAATTTTGTGTATTCATGTCGGCAGAAGCAAAAAGAACATTCTGTTGAAGGACACTGAGATAATTGCCGACCAAATACGACACTTGGAAACATTAGTCGCACAAAATGACCCCTTCGTTCGAGCAGTCGTACACACAAACGGGAAATCACCGTGCGCAGTATTGTACACCGATGAGCAAATAAGCGATATCAAAACAATGTGTTGCTCTGAAAAGACTGTGCTTGGAATAGACAAAACATTTAATTTGTGCAAAATGCACGTCACTGTAACATGCTTCAAGCAACTGTCGGCAAAAAGAACCAGAACTGGTCAGCATCCCGTATTTCTCGGCCCAATGTTCGTGCACGATAGTAGTGACTTCAGCACGTTCAGTCACTTCTTCCATCATATCAAGATAGCGTTGTCGGGCATTCCGCTGACAAATCTTGTGATAGGAAGCGATGACGAAAAAGCGCTGGTGAAGGCCATTTCAAGTGTCATGCCTGAATGTACACATGTACTCTGTGCAAAGCATCTGAAGGACAACGTAAAACATATTCTTCAAAACGACGCAGTGACCAAACAGGAACGGGACGACATAATGACCGACATATTTGGACAGGATGGTCTGATATCAGCTGATGACACCATATGCTACAACGAAAAATGTTCAACGCTCGAAAACAAATTGGGTGAGATATCGACGACATTCAGAGACTACTTCCAAAACCGGCTGAAGACAGTGTTAAAGAAAAAGGTGTGTGATCCAGTTCGTGCGAAATTAGTTGGAAAAGAATGGACTAACAACAACTGTGAGAGCATGAATCACGTTCTTAAGCAAACTGTACAGTGGAAAGCTAAGCCGCTTCCAGAATTCGTTAAACTGACTCACGAGCTTGCCAATGGACAATACAGACAATTGCGCAGTGCCATAGTAGGAACAGGCGACTTACGACTCTCTGACAGCCATGCGCGTTTCCACAAAACTAAGACAGAATGGATGATGATGACGGAAAATCAAAGAACTGTACACTACCGACGACTTCGGGCGTTTGTTGCGCAGGACGAAGACCGACTGGTGACGACAAGTGACGGACTGACTCAAGTCCTAGCTCCCGCTAGAAATGGCAAGAAACCAGGTCAAAGAAAGAGGCGCGTGAATGTTAGGACCTTGACCTTACCCAGACGGAAAAGGATAGCCACCGAAAGTGTGACAGATTTGGTGGTTCCAGTTGACATTGACGGACAGACTTAACATAAGAACGAATGACAGAGACGCGTAAATGTTATGAGATAAGAAGACAGTAACGATAAGGGTGGGAGTTGACATTGACGGAAAGACTTAACAAAGTTTATGTTAGTTTCATAAACATTTATGTAATTTTTGTGTTAACAATTACTGCAGTACTGTTATGTGGAGAAATTTCGAATTCTTGTATGTCAAGATTATTTTGCTACATACGGAATAGTTTTTAACCATACAACATGCTTTTTTGTGTCCTTGTCATTGGTACTGTATTGTTACATGTTACATGTTGCAATCTTGAGGTCGAAATGATAATAAAGAAAACTAAAAATATTCCAGTCGTTTTGCTTTAATACACACTTTCAACTGCATGAAACAATGAATACAGTGACAGGATGGAACAAGATTTATAAATCAAAATAACGAGTTTGCATTTTAATAAACTTCAACAACATAGCAACTTGATCTAAAAAATATCATAAAACATTTAAATACGTGGCTTTAAACATATTTATTAACTGTATATAGCTCATGCTACTAATATTGTATAGGTAACGCTTTTATCCAGTGCGCTTTCGGTTATTCCACTGCGCTTTCGGTACTTTTACCGAAAGCGCGCGCTTTCGGTAAATCTAGTAACCCATTATTACTACACTCAATGATATCGGTGGCTACACTCAATAAGAATTGCAAAAGTAGAGAACCAGACAAGTCCAAACGGTCTCTATTTTGATGCGGTGCTATTGCAATTATTAGCTCAGGCAAATAATAAATGTCAACAAAAACCATAAAAATGTGGTTGCAACTCGTTTTTTGAAATGTTAATTCGTTTTTTTAACGACAACTTTTAAATATTAAATCATTTTTTTACAAAATCAATTCGTTTTTACGAAAACACGACGCTTATCTGTAGCACTGGTACCAAGACAAGTTAGCAATACTTGTTGTTATCACCCTGGGTGAAACTTTATATGGGCAATGTTTGTCTGATCAGCCATACTGCATAAAGACCGTTTAAATAGTGGAAAGCTCCCCTATAAAACATATTTTGCAACCACCAAGTTTTTGTCGATACTTTTATGCACTGGAATAACATGGTTAAAGCATTAATATTTTCCAATAAAATTTACATGCCTGTGAACAGGATTATTCCTCAACAATGTTCCATGAATATGAGTATGAAACACCTCCACTATGGATGCATCAGCAATTGAAACCTACACACTATTGCATTTTTAAACAATTTTCGATAACCGCCACTTTGTTTATTTTTCTCGATAATCTGCTACACTTTAAGCATTGCGTCATTTGTATTTGTCAGTTGCCTAGAAGAAGATAAATAACTCATTCCGATTGGTTGAAGCAGTAAACAAGGCTGTCAATATGGCAATCTGCACATAAATGTAAAAGATGTACACACAATTTTAAACTGAAATTACATAAATGCATAGTTGGTAAATTTCGGCACATGACAAAGCAGTTTAGGTGTTGTTTGCCCAATGTACAATGATGGATAACTCTATCCTTGCAAGTAATAGGAATTTATGAAAAGTTTTCTGCCAATGAAATGGTCTTTGAGAGATTAGACGTTACAAAGAATTTACCCGTATATAAAAAGTAACACTAATTTGTTTCACAGCTTATTAATTAACCTAGAAGCCAAGTCTGTTCTTAAAGTCTGTGGGTAAAGGTATTTTTGGCATAAATAAATTTCCAACAAAATATATATCAAACGAAAGATGTACATCTTGTGAAAATCAAGCACTCACTTTAGTATATGAAAAGTTTTGTAAATGGAAAAAATGTGTCAAAGTAAACGCTTTGTGTAATGTATGGAGCACTTTGAATAGTATCAACTTGCCCTACAAACAAGTAATGGTATCAGATCGGCTGACAACGCTGAAATCCATCCTGTACCTGACTGGACCTGTTGGTGGCTTGTCGCTGAGTGATGTGGAAATGGTGAAACTTGCAGCATCCAAGAACATAAGTAAAGAGCAACCTATTACTGGTAATACATTTTCAGTAAAACAACTTTTAACAGCCTTTCTATGACTACACATATAAATTTGGTGGAAGTTGTAAACTCATGAACATTGTAATCAGTGTGCAAAACAAGTTGATCCATACTAGTATGATTGAATAAAGTGATTACAGCAGCAACTTTTTATTTGTTTTCCAAATTGAACAAAACTTCTCTACTTTTGAAGCACAACAGATATTTGAAAACAACAAGTTACACCAACAGAAGCTTACAACTGGTTGTGCCGTGCTGGATCAAGCACTGAGAGGTAGGCAAAATTATTCTTTAAAATGCCAGTTTAACAAATATTACCTATAGCAATATAAAAGATTGACTGCTGTGTTTTTGCTGTGTGTTTGTATCAGTGTTTCATATATAATAGGAGCTGACTTGCATGTATGAAAAAAAAGCCGATTTTCAAAAAAATATAGTGTTAGTCTATGTGGATATGTGTTATTAATTTATATGTCCCGTTGTACTGATGATTTTATACACACCGTCGTCATTACAAATAAATGGCATTTCTGCATTAAACGCCTTGTTGGATTCAAATATAGTGTAGTCTAATACATTTGTATAATCAAGAGTGAAATGATCAAAGGTCATTATTTCACTGGATTTACATTGAAGAGGTCAGGTTATCATTCAATCTGTCACCATAAAATAAAAGCCATTTATTTCAGGAGGAATCCTTTGTAGTGGTATAACAGAGATCTCTGGAGAAAGTGCCAGTGGGAAAACCCAGTTTGCCCTGCAGTTGTCTCTCACCTCACAGCTGTCACCGCAGTATGGGGGCCTGGATTCAGGTTGTACACTTTAACACAAGAGACCTTGCCAGGTTTCACCATGAACAGTTTAAGCTCCTCCCCAGACATTGTTAACAGATTCATTTCCATTGATCGATCTCCTCCCCAGACATTGTTAACAGATTCATTTCCATTGATCGATCTCCTCCCCAGACATTGTTAACAGATTCATTTCCATTGATCGATTATCACAAACACCTCACAAGCTTTACCTGGGCTCTTTTGTGTAAAACATGTTGACCATTAAATATGTGATATCCAAGTGCAATTATTGAATTAACCTGCAGATTAATTTGCATTTAATTGACATTCTATCGAGTATTGACGTATATTCATTGACGTGTACTAGAGATGTAAGCTTATGAGTTTTGTTCATTTTTCCAGTAGTTTTGGCATGCATCTAAAAATCCAGCGTAGAATGACCCTTTCGATTGTAATGGTTTATGCTATTCTTTACAGTAATGTAAATTTGTTTATAATTTAATATCAGTTAAAAAAAACTCGGAATGTGGTTGTAATGCTGTGTTCCGATAAAACATTTGTCACTTGCATATATAAACTGTTTGCATACATTTGCCATTTGAATTTTGTCACCAGTGAACTGCAAAAAAAAAATGGATTGCTTTGTGCAAACAAGCATTGTACGAGGGCTGTTTCATAAATTTGCAGAATTCTCTTTCTGAAGCTTTATTTTTCGATCAGTTTACATGAAAACACACGCACAAGTAGTTTGACACATATCATATGCTATTTTAAAATGGGTTTTTATTTTCTTCAACACATCGAAGATATATTAGTATCTATAGCAAACGCACTCGGAGTGCGGTTGAAAAGTCAAAATATATGCATTTTTTGTGAGAAAGCGCCTGCCGTAAGTGTCACATCTCGGCGTCATTTCCTGTATGTTGGAAAGCATTGTGTTGAACGGTTACCTCCCAGCAGCGTTTTATCGGCATGACTTCGAAAAATCGCTTGACGTCAAAAGACGATATTGAGTTACATCCCGTTATAAAAGTTCATGTTTATTTCCAGCGGAAACATTTCAACAAATATAAAAATCGGATACATTGCAAACACACTGAACAAAGGATACAGAGCTTGATATTTTACTGCTAGGCTTCGATCTCCCCCCCCCCACACACACACACAAACACACCCTCACTACAGTCCGGACTTAGCACCTATGGACTTCCTTTTATTCCCCGACCTTAAGAAAAGAAAAGAATGAACTGAGTGGACAACGCTTTGAAACATCGCTAGAGTGGGGAAACAAATCCAGAGAAATTATGTCATCATTTAATAACGATTAACGGTTCAATGTTACATTTGATCATTGGGTACATAGACATAGAAAGTGTGTGGCGACAGGTGGTGACTACGTCGAGAAAGTTAACCGCGCTTTTCACTTTGACGTTTATGTGACGTTAATTTGACGTCATCGTGCTTCAAGTACTACACTGTACTCTTGTTCTATGTTCCATATTAAATGAACTGCTCCGTGTATCACTATAATTTTTGGTCTGTAAGTCAACCATAAGCAAACGTATCTCAAGATGTACTTTTTTTTTTATAAATCACATTAGGTTGAAGAAATAGATAAATTCCGCGAATTTATGAAACAGCCATCGTACACAATGATTAAATTCTTCCCTGTCCATAAAAAACCTACAGCATCAAGTACATACCATTTACATTGTGTCTTCAATTCCATTCCTCCAGGTACATTGTACATCTGTACAGAGGATGCATTTCCCAGTAAACGGTTGTATCAGATGATTCAGAACTTCACAGCAAGACATGGCAAAAAGTTGTGTAACCATGGAAATCTAGGAGATAAAATATTCATTGAACATGTAGCAGATTTTGTAAGTTTCTTTACAAAGCATAGAAAAATGAAAGTAAACGAGTTACTCTAAATTGACGTAAATACATGTTTTGCATTGTATGCTGCATCTCCAAAAATATTAACACCTGGCCGTGATGCATAATTCACAAGTATTTGACACACAGTGATGAAGTTGGCAAAAAGACCCGGTAATCATACCTGGAACCTAATTGAACCTGATGCACATTAAGACCTAGTAATTTTGTAGCAAAACTGCAGATTTTGTGATAAATATGTATACAAATTGAGTCAGTGTTTATGTTTTAAAGACTTTTAAATGTATTTCAAATGTATAACGAACCTGGTCATAAAATGTGTTTGTGTCCCATTTAATCTACATCTGTTCCATTATACTGAACTTAATGAAATCTTTTTTAATTGTTAAGTGTAATTTTCACATCAGTCCACTGTTATTTCTTGTACATCATTTATAACCAGGAAGGCCTGATGAGCTGCCTGTCTAACAAAGCACCCATACTTCTGAATTCTGGAGCCGTCAAGTTGATCATCGTAGATTCGGTGGCTGCACATTTCCGCAGCGACTATGAGAGCCACGAGATGTACAAACGAGCTCAGCATATCTGTGCCATGGGGTCCCTCTTGTACAAGTACAGTCACCAACACCAAATACCTGTCGTCTGCAATAATCAGGTGTGTATGTATATGAAAACGTGGTCTATCCTTGGTGTTTGTAGTTGTTATTACGATGTTTGAATTTATTAAACTTTCGTTAAATTCATAAAAGTTATCCATACAACTTAAACTTATGAATGTGGTTTTATCCAGAGTAAAAAAATAAAAAATATTAATATATAAATGAATAAAAGAGTAAATAACCAGATAAGATTATATGCTGGTTAACAGATTTATTAGAAAAAGTATGTATTATTTGTAATGTTTTTAAGCAACTATTATCATTCCTTCAGGTGACTAGCTCCATGAACCCAGACAGCCATCAGCTGATCCCTTCACTGGGCCTGTCCTGGTCCAACCACGTGACCACTCGCATCATGCTGGCGCGTACAAAGCGGACACTGACAATTCAACAGGACAGCGCTCACGGCCCCTTGGAGACTGTAGTCAGGGAGATGGAGGTTGTCTTCGCGCCTCATCTGCCCGCAATAACTGTACCGTATGTGATAGACCACGAGGGAATGAAAGGATTTGCTCAGAATGTTTTGTGAATTGTAACATTTAGTGTTTGCCCCTCTGAACTCATCTGCCCCTAATGACTGTACCGTACGTAACATCATGTTTTGTAACATGGTGTTAAGTGTGTGATATATTCAGGTTACAAAATCATTTCTATAAACATTTATACTTGGATGTTGAATCAAACTTAATATATATGGTACATGATTATTGGTGTTTATATATTGTTGCTTTATAATTCTGTTAAGATTTATTTGAAGAGTGAAATAAAACTGGAGATCAAACGAAGATGTGAATTTTTAAAGTCTTTGACTCACACAGATGAGGTTAATCATCAACACTACTGCTTGTGACCGTGACTGGTATGGAAGTTCATGATTTGGACAGTGAATTACTTTGAAACAATATATTAAATACATAAAATAACGTTTTAAAATTTATTTTAAAAAATAAAGTCACATAACATACATGAACAAATTTAAATAGTTTCTATACTTTCAAGCAGCAATCAGCAACAATATACATGTGTATGATACATACTATTACTCTACCTTCATTTGAAAATAAAAGCCTTATTTTCTCTAACAATATTGTCCAAACATTAAAGATATTCAGACATTTATGTTAAGCACATTGGCAGCATGGGACTAATAAAACATACTTTCTCTGTTTAATCAGATGCAATTTAATTGCCTGAATGACAGATCTGCGGAATTCATAAGCCAACTCATTTTTGGTCCCATGCATCTTCTAAACAAACCTCTGTCCGAACAAGAATGCATGAGCAATAGGCAGACAATGGTGTATCAAACTTTACAAAATACATACGGAATACATAATGTAACTGGCAAAGCAATATTTATAGCACCAATTAAAAAAAGTTTTAGAAGCTGGATGTTGTATCTTAGTTTATTTGTAAAGTATAGTTTTAATATTATACAATGTGTATTCAAGTTGAAAAAAAGGTTTAAAATTATAAAAGATTTTGCAAAATAAAGAGATAGGCTACATAAGACTTAGAATTTTAGGAACCAATTTTAAACCAGTACGAACCAAGTAAAATGTTTATAAAACATCATGCAGACATTGATTATGAAATAACCGAGGTACATGTAGGTAAAAGCGGACATAATTTTCAAAAGAAAGTCGCTGTCAGGTTAAGAAATTCTTAAAGTGCTGGGAAAACACACCCACCATGATCACTACTGAACTGTTAAAATGTGATTAATAATTTCAATAAGTTATGGTACCAAAATCAACTAAACTGCTAGTAACACACAAGTATTTCACATAAATATATTACCTCATATGTGTCTTATCAATATTTTTAACAAAGAAATCAATCTAACAGTCTACATGTTGCAGAGGGGAATTATCATATATTTGTATACCATTTCAAATGATTTGTATTGTGCAGATCATAGACTTCCAGGAACACACAATATTACATACTGGTAGTAATAAACCAGGCAAAACCAATATTAGATGACTGAGCAAAATAAATAATATAAATTTAGACAAGTGTGTGTTTTGAACACAATTTCTCAATGGAAATTGCAGCTTCAAAATAGTTTGGCAAATCACAGAGCATTTATGTTAAATGTACTTGGATCTCAATTCAATTGGGTAGCTAACAAGATTAACTGGGTACAGATTGGAAAGAGTACATGAGAAGCAGTTAATCCCAGCCGGCTGCCAGCACTGCCATGCACCGTTTGCATGGCTCGTCCGACTGATCTGACGTGAACCGACGACAACGCTCGCACAGAAACCGGTCTGTATCCTTTAATATTATCACATATTTTTCTGGGCACCCATATCCATCTGAAATTAAATACAATTTAAATTTTATTAACAGATAATTGCTCAAGATAAAATTCATTATGTGAATACAAATGTTTGTATGATGGTTCATAAAATATATATGTGAGATGAGGACAATGCTATTGATAAAAAACTGCATTTACCTACTTCACTATGCCCACTAGCAGTACTTAACATAACTTGGTTTTGGTCCCAGGTTACAAGGAATCATGTGAAACATAAGTTACTGGGTCCAACATATTGTCTCACTAATTAAATGTAATTTATGCCGAGAGAAACATTTAGACATCAGAACTGCGAATAGAGTGTCTAAATGCCTTGACATTGGAAAGTCCACTCTTCAAAATTTGATAAACATATCAAAACGCTCTTCAATCAAAGAAAATTAGCTAAAAAGTAAATTTAATACAGGAATCCTACTGTACATTATTTAGTTTACCTAAAGAGGTTATTAATAGACTTATTGGCCAATACAAATATTGCCAACACAAACCCCCTCCAAGCCTTCCTTTCACGTGAACATTGCAGATGCCACTGACAAGCCCACCTTTCACATGAAAATTCATGATTGCAGGTGCCATTGACAGGCCTACCTTTCATGTAAACATTGCAGATATCATTGATAGGCCTACCCTTCACATGAACATTGCAGATGCAATTGACAGGCATACATTTCATGTGAACATTGCAGATGTCATTGACAGGCCAGCCTTTCATGTGAACATTGCAGATGCCATTGGTCCGCTTACTTTTCATGTGAACATTGCAGATGGAAATTTCATGTGAACATCGCAGGTGCAACGGCCAGACCTACCTTTCATGTGAACATTGCAGATGCCACTGACAGACCTACCTTTCATGTGAACATTGCAGATGCCATTGGCAGACCTACCTTTCATGTAAACATTGCAGATGCCACTGACATACCTACCATTCATGTGAACATTGCAGATACCACTGACAGACCTACCTTTCATGTGAACATTGCAGGTGCCACTGACAGGCCTACCTTTCATGTGAACATTGCAGATGCCATTTGCAGACCTACCTTTTAGGTGAACATTGCAGATGCCATTGGCAGGCCTACCTTTCATTTGAACATTGCAGGTGCCACTGACAGGCCTACCTTTCATGCAAACATTGCAGGTGCAATGGCCAGACCTACCTTTCATGTGAACATTGCAGATGCCATTGGCAGGCCTACCTTTCATGTGAACATTGCAGATGTCATTGGCAGACCTACCTTTCATGTGAACATTGCAGATGCCACTGACAGGCCTACCTTTCATGTGAACATTGCAGATTCTGTTGGCAGACCTACCTTTCATGTGAACATTGCAGATGCCATTGACTGCCTGAACATCGTCGGGTATCACCACAAGGGGTTGCTCTGTCAGCGTGGTGCTAGCAGTCTGCAGGATCTCACACAGAGGCGACACGCTGGACGTGTGCTGGGGCTGCAGCTCCTGACAGGGAAAAGATAAATTTGTGAAGCTTTGCTGTTGGTTTTTGTTGCTGTTAATTAACTTTTATGATGATCAGTTTATATTCATGAATGAGATCTGCTTACTGTTATAGTGCAAAATATATAAAATATGCCTTAGAAATTAGACTATCCATTGCTGTGTAACAAACCTGTATACAATGCAGTGTAAGGCTTCCCAATAAATACAGACACAATCATTGTAATTAATTTTATCAACAAAGTCTAGTCATTTTAAACAAATCATACATCCCTGTTTTAATATTATTATAATAAATATAAACAACATGGAATGAGTCTTATTGAACATTACCATTAATTTGTTTTCAAGAGTAGAACTACAGGTACCATTGTCATTGATAACAGTTGTCAAGACAACCTCTCCAGGTCCCACGACTACAAAAGTTCTCAGTCTCAAAGGTAGTCTTACCTTTAAATATTAACCAACAATTTCAAAGTTGATATGTGGTGTGTCGTGGGAAAACTGGGCTTAATGCATGTACGTAAAGTGTCGTCCCGGATTAGCCTGTGCGGACTGCACAGGCTAATCTGGGACGACACTTTACGCACATACATTAAGACCGGTTTTCCCACGACGCCCCTCATATGTAACACACTGTCCGCTTTTATGGTATTTTCTGTTTCAAGGAAGTCTCTTCAAAACATAAATCCACTGTAGGCGGAAAGTGCCGTCCCGGATTAGCCTGTGTGGACTGCACAGGCTAATCTAGGACGACACTTTACGCACATACATTAAGACCGGTTTTCCCACGACGCCTCTCATATGTAACAATCCTTTTCCATTGGTCACTATTTTAAGTTAAAACTTAGTCTGAGAATACGATCTATCATAGTAGGGCCAGTCAACCATACCTGCAGCTTACTATGCAGCAGCTTGCTGCAGAAGATCATGGCGTCAAACTCGAGGGAGGGTTCATCGTCCAGGATGTCCACCAGGTGCTCCTTAATGTCCAGCACGGGCTCCAGCGTGTACACGATCTCCGGGTTGTTCCATTCTGGCGGGAGCTCAAACCAGCCAGTCTTGAATAGACTGTCCACTTCTGTACATGGATACATTGTTTAAGTCAGTGAATGCTACACGCTAATAGGTGTCAATTGTATTTGGATCTCTAGTATTAACAAAGATTTGAAATGACTGATGACAATTAAAATACCAGTAGAATGTACCAGTGTTTTCAATTCACACGTACTCCAATGATCCGAAATCTCTAAACATGAGGGCCATGATGGCCCAAAGCGCTCACCTGAGTCTGAGAACAAGGGCGACCATTAGGATGCAACAGGTACCAGTAAATACCCGCATTGTTGGTACTATTAAAACCCATTTCGCATGGCATTAACATATAGGGGCGATACAAAAAAACATTGAAATAATTCTATAAAAATACATAAAGAGCTTATGATTGGATACGACCATCTTTTTTCACATACCGGTATATGTTTGAATTAAAATAATAAATTATTTATTAACACCAGTAGACAGACTGATTTGATGTCAGTTCAACTTTGCGTATCAGTGATTGACATACTGTTCTGTATTGTTTTTTTCAAAAATGTTTTAAATGTTTTTGCAACGAAGTCCATAAGCAATGATAAACCTTTACAGGTTAGAAACTGATACATACAGTGACACTCTATAGTTACTACACTCTACGAAAACTTCCTAAGTATCATCATAATGGCACCACATAAATGTATCAAACCAAGTAGATTATTCTGGCTTTGCGGGCCCGTCTAACTAAGTTGGTAGAGCGCTATGCTCTCAATCGAGGGTTCTTGAGTTCGAGCCCCAGCCCGGCCACATAACTTGTGTGGGGATTGGTCTTGAAATAATTTCTACAGCCATTCTCCCCCTACCTCTGATTCAAGTAGGGCAGTTGTCATTTACTGGCATAAGTATGTGCACTTGGTACTGGTAAACCACTTACATCGGCTTAGTTTGCCCAGAAAAAGTGTGAGTAGGTTAACTGACTGCCATTATATCACTGAATGACTGGTAAATAAGGTGAAAAATCCCAACAAACAAACTTTCCAAATGTACTCTTAGAAAAAGGAAATTTCTAGGTTACATAGGAATACTTATTGTTAACATTAACAACCATACAACAATCAATATTGTCAGATTAAATTATAAATAACTATAAAACCTTTTAGTTGTTTTGCGTAAAAACTTACTAATAATTTTGAGTCAATGACACCCACAGAGACAAACTTTCCAAATGTACTCTTAGGAAAAGGGAAATTTCTATGTTATATAGGAATACTCTTTGTTAACCTTAAGAACCATACACCTATCAACATTCTCAGATTAAATTATAAATAATTATACAACCTTTTAGTTGATTTGTGTACAAACTTACTAATAATCACACCGAGTCAAAACAGTGTAGAAGTATTTTTCAATTAAAGAGAAATAATAAATCAGCTTCAAAAATCATGTAAGATAATTACTTGATTTTCCAAAATCCCAATTCAAATGTATAAGTCAGTCCAAAAGTTACATGATTAAATGATACTGAATAAGTTACTAACTAAATAGTCCAAAAACTACAGAAAATAATTAACCCTTTCAGGCATTAGATCACATGATATTAATCCTATATTCTGATTGCTTGTTTACAACATGAATTTTAGCTTTTTATTGTTGTTTACATCTTTTTCCTGACTGGATGCCAAGACAGTGGTGGAAAAATTTACTGCTGCACACGTAGCCAAAATATAGGTCACAAGCAGGCTATACATGTGTAATGATGCTGATCTAAAATATAAGTATCATGCTGACTCAGAATGATGTATTGATTTTACTGATAAGCAGACTCCACTATCTGGGTTATATCTGTGACTAAAGGGAAATAACACATTTATGGCACTTATCTTCCTGATACTGCATTTACCTCCCTTTACCAGGTGAGTTATTCAGGAATAGATGTATTTGGGGCAAAAAAGGGACAATAACTCTGGTGTTCCTGGTCCGATCGGGCCCATTATCGAACTTGTCCAAGTTTTTATGGTCATGCACAAACTGTGCATTTTTGGTCAAGATTGAATAAAAAAAGTAATCTTTATCGCAACAACGGTCCTAAATTGTTGACGGCATAAGGACGACGGACGACGCTGGAGAGATCCCCTATACCAATATCTCACCGAGCACTTCGTGCTCTGGTGAGCTAAAAACATCCCATGTATATTAAGTATAGTCAGAAAAGACACAAAAATCAACTTCGCCAAGACTTAAGCTTGGAAAACAGAGTGTTTAAAGTACCTACCAGGTTTCCGTTTTCCTCGAGGAAAGTGATAATAGAGGTCCTCTGCCAGGTGAGGCAGTATTGGAGCAAGGGCTCGCATCACGACGTCGAGGATGTAGAACTGAGTGGTGAGACTAGCCTGACGTGGTAGATCGTCTTCCTCACCGCAGTAACACCTGACACGATGCACATGACTATGACCATTCTTATACTTTGTCTTAATTTAAAATATTGGCCAATGAAAATCAAAGACTTTATGTGCACACATTTTATTGGAACATATTTTAAGTTGATACTAAGTTTGAGACTTCCTTAGTTTGACAAACGGAACAGGCAATAAATCCACAGATAAAGTAAACCCTGTTTGTTAACTACTTTAAGTATTGAAACTCAGTTAATTTACAGCACAAGTGGTTACCTGTCTTTAACAATAGAGGCATAGAATTTGGACACATCATCATTGCAGAATTTGAGCACGTGTTGAAGGAGTTTAGTATACTCAAAGTTTTCATAGAAACCGCTTATCTGTAAAATAAGATTTTAAACATTTTATAACAGTAGACAAACTTAAAAGTGAAATAAATGTTTTATTGCATTACTTGCAACTGTGAACAATCACCAACAATAGCACAAATTATCAGTGGATATTATCATGTCAGACAAACAATTCAGTGGGTATATGCATTTATCATTGCTTTGTGTTATAATCCATGTTGAGATAGACACACATATATATGCAGTGATGAGGCTTCAGGGGGTCTACCTTTGAAGCCAGCTGATACAGCTGATAAAGCATGTATTTATCCTGCGGCCACAAGGAATCATAGTGGACAAGTGGGCCCTCGTTCTTGCAGCTGATGTTACCCAGTAGGAACCGAAGGGTCGTTCTACACTACAAACATTAACATGTAAAACATGTACTTGAATGGTACTCAAACATGTGTTTACGTAAATATACTAAAAATATGCAAGTGAATTTGACACTTTTCTATAAGTACTGAGTAGAACTATTGACAGATACAAGATCATCCTACAGGTATGTCTAGAAGGAAGCAAATGGTCATTCTACATTCAAAATATGCATTAACATAAATGTACTTGTATGGTACCCAAACTTTTGTTTATGTAAACATATTTAAACAAAAATCATACAACAAATCACATTCTCTTTCTCTAAAATATATAGATTTTCTCCTGAAATATTTAAGTGCATGCCTACACTGTACAGCTCTGCCCGTATATTCTCCAGTTTGGTGGTCCCAATGGTGCTGTGGGTCTGGAGGTTGGACACTGCTGCCCACCAGCGTAGAACATCCGCACCATACCCGGGGTTCTTCTCCTTGTTCTGAGATACAATAGCCAGGCCACTTGTTAAGTTTTCAAGTACTAATAATGTTAAACATACTTATGTAATTAAGAAAATTTTACATGTAAAATATATTAAACATTAGAAAGGATATCACATTGCTACACTGCCAAATAACTCAGCACAACGATTTTAAGAGCACTGTGATTGATTTTAAAAGATTTCACATCCAACATTAACCTAAATACTTAATAGTTAGTGAACTACCAAATATGTACCTTTTATATTTTATCTGAAAATGTAATTGTGTAGATGGTACAAGTTGTTATCGTTTTAATAAACTATTAATGGCATTTTTCTGACAGCCATTTTCAAGAAGGCTTCAACAACTTTAACCCAAGATCTAGGGGTCTATTTCAGAAAGCAAGGCCACTTGCCTTGCCCCCATGGACCACTGTATCTGGGTCTACCACATTGCCCAGGGACTTAGACATCTTTCTGCCCTCTTCATCCATCGTGAATCCATGTACCACCAGACTCCTGACAACAAAGAATAGACAAGATTTCAGAATTTGATCTTCAAAATATATAAGTGGCGTGAAAAACATTAAATCAGTCGTGACTTAAAGGTTTCTATAGTGAGTGGTGGTCATTGAATGACAAGCAGTCTGTTATCGCGGCATATTTTATTTGTTAACATAAAAAGTGCCAAAAAAGAGTTTGTTTATGATAATTGCATTACCTGAAACATGACATACATTTATAAATGTTTAATCAGTTTAATATCCAGTTTATTTTGTGTGTGACAAGTAGCCCCTATCTAATCTGCATACACTCCAATCGAGGCTCCGGTGTAATATACTGTGTACCTTATTGACACTTAACATATCCGATTTATCTCCCTATGCAGTAACGCTGTATATGCATAGCTATCTTTTTTCAGATAGACTAGTAAAGATCTATGTGCATAGTAAACACTCTCCACATTTGACGACTTCGGTTTTTGGCAGACGACTTTCCCATTGTTTAATTCACACATCTGTAGTTGGACCCTACCTTTCACAGTGACGTGCTGTGTTTATTTCATAACAAGGGTCTATTGCTTAATTGACAGGTCGATAATGGGGCCCACTTACTGCGGGGACGCTCCGTTTATTACCGTAAGGTGTTAACAGAAAACAGCGATACGATTGACACATTTCTATATGTTTATTTTTATTAACAAAATTGAAAATCCACTAATTTAAGTGCCACAAAATTGTCATTTAAAAAAAAACACGAAAGTTCATGCCGACGAATATAAATGGTTTTGCAGTATTATTAAAGTAGTTTTACTTGTGAAATACATACAAAGAAATGTAAATGCAACACCATGATCAACTTTCATAGCTACTGTTATTAATAAGCATGAACAGTGTACTTGTAAGGCGCTTTGCCCTGCAATGCTACTGAGGTCAGCAATGAAGACAGGAACCAGCCCCCAAACTGGTCTGTTCCCTCCAGGTACATGTCAGCTTGCTTCCCTGTACCTGCCAAACAAGTGACATGTTGCCAAACAAGTGATACATTGCCAAACATGGTATACGTTGCAAAACAACTGCCGAACAATATGCTGCTAAACAAATGATTTGTTGCCAAACAACTGATACCTTGTCAAACAAGTGATACACTGCCAAACATGCCATATGTTGCTAACAAGTGATATATAGTGAAACAAGTGATACTTTGCAAACAAGAGATTAGTTGCCCAACAATTGATATGTTGCCAAACAAGTGAAATGTTGCCAAACATGTGAGATGTTGCCAGACAAGTGAGATGTTTCCAAAGAAGTAAAATGTTACCAAACAAGAGCTATTTTGCCAAACAAGTGATATGTTGCCAAACAAATGTTATGTTACCAAATAAGTGATACATTGACAAACAAGTGATATGTTGCCAAACAAATGATATGTTACCAAACAAATGATATGTTACCAAATAAGTTATCATTTATGTTGCCAAACAAGTGATATGTTACCTAACAAGTGATATGTTACCAAACATGTGAAATGTTACATGTATGTTTGAATGTCAGTACAAGAAATTGTACATGTTTTTGTTCAATTTAAATACTGGTATATTAAGAAAATAATATGACTAGCAAAGAAGATTTATGCTACAATTGTATTTTTTTTTTACATAGGCATTTACCTAGCACAGCTGCCCATGAGCAGCCACTATCAAACCAGATGTCCAGAATATCCTGGCCTCTCTCATAGTCTGCAGTTACCCCAGCCCCTGACTGAAACAACAGGAGTTACCATGTAAACAAGTCATATACAGCTGATGTTCATTTTTCTTGAAATGACATCGACAAATCCCAATATTTGATTTTGATCCTAATAGAAAATTATTGGGTCAAACTCATTGATAAACCTCCCTATAAACTAGCGATTATGTGCTATTATACTGGACTGTAAACCAAATATCATTTACTCAGTTAAAAACAACATTATCATTAAAATATTACAAAAGAACTGGTATGATATTTGCAATATGCAACAAGGTTGGACCATGACTAGATTTGTCTTGCTGTAAATGATGTTACCTAGGGCCCCAAAAAAATAAATTGGGTGTTTGGGAAAATGGGATTGAGTTGTTGTTTTAAAGACTCATATCAGTAAAAAAACTTTGAAAATTATCTAAAATCTGATGAATACAGATTTCACAGAAAACAATAGTCACTAAATCTTTAGGGTCGGGTTGTTTTACGCTAGGTAGGGTCGGGTTGTTTTACGCTAGGTAGGGTCGGGTTGTTTTACGCTAGGTAGGGTCGGGTTGTTTTACGCTAGGTAGGGTCGGGTTGTTTTACACTAGGTAGGGTCGGGTTGTTTTACGCTAGGTAGGGTCGGGTTGTTTTACGCTAGGTAGGATCGGGTTGTTTTACGCTAGGTAGGGTCGGGTTGTTTTACGCTAGGTAGGGTCGGGTTGTTTTACGCTAGGTAGGGTCGGGTTGTTTTACGCTAGGTAGGGTCGGGTTGTTTTACGCTAGGTAGGGTCGGGTTGTTTTACGCTAGGTAGGGTCGGGTTGTTTTACGCTAGGTAGGGTCGGGTTGTTTTACGCTAGGTAGGGTCGGGTTGTTTTACACTAGGTAGGGTCGGGTTGTTTTACGCTAGGTAGGGTCGGGTTGTTTTACGCTAGGTAGGGTCGGGTTGTTTTACGCTAGGTAGGGTCAGGTTGTTTTACGCTAGGTAGGGTCAGTTTGTTTTACGCTAGGTTGGGTCGGGTTGTTTTACACTAGGTAGGGTCAGGCCCGAAACACAGACTTTTTTTTGGGCCAGGTAACTACAAGCGTGTATGCTCAAAACCACTGTCAGCGAGAAATTGTATATTAAAACCAACATTATACAGCTGTATTCAGTTATTACCTCATTGAGGACTGACTGTGGTAGAAGCTCCTCATCAGAGAGGGACCACCAGATACCCGAACCCTCCTTGGCAACCAGGTTTTTAATATGCTCAATTATTGGTCTAAAAGAAACGAGCAAATTTTTATTATGGTTTAAACATATTTTCATATAACTCTCTTTCTTTGAAGTAATAATTGTTATGCAAAACTAGATGGATAACTCATCAGACAACTCCAAACAGCATTTAAGACATGTTCCTCACAAAACATTTCTTTAAATCAACCCAAATTACATGTGCAATTAAGGTCAGCAGCAGCAACAAACTAGTAATAAATTTCTCAGAACACTTATGGAGATGTAAGTGTTTAAATGAACTTTCTCAAACATTAAGAGTACTCAATAGAAGTCAAAAAATAGACACACACCGTCACGTCTCAGTTCACCAAGTTTACTCCTTCTTATGACTGGTGAAGCAAATGAGCCTATTCCCAAGCATTGCAAGCACTTAATGTCCGCTATTTCTTATTTTTGTTCAAACATATTGACAATTTTATTAAAAATATTATAAATAATAATAACATGGGTATTTTCGCTATACGTCTTGACACCTAATATTGGTACATTAAAATATTGATTTTAAAAAGTATTGATAGGCAAGATGCTTATATAAGTACATGGACTATACCTCTGTGTTTCTTCCAAATTTGCTAGATTTCTCGGCATAAAAAATCCAGTCAAATCTTTGCAAATCTGTGACAAAAATGTTACAGTTAATCAATGACTTATGCCATAAGTAAATATAACCAGGTTTATGCTATACACTTAAAATGAACTCTAAAGCATGATTCTCACTTAGTTCATACATGTACATCACCTGGAAGTGAGAGCCTGCTTGGTGTGTTTGTGGTAGAACACAGGTATGGGCACCCCCCACACACGCTGTCGTGAGATGCACCAGTATGTCCTAGAACCCAACATGGCCGCCATGCTCGCCGCAAGGCTGGACGGAATAATTGTCACATCTTGAAGGCATTTCTGAAAATATATACCCAGTACTGTGCCCATTTATCATAGCTGGTAAATGTGTGCATACCAGTCCAAGATGTTAACTGACATGGAGAAATAGCCAATTAACATAACAACAGATCATGTTGTCAGAGAATTAAGTAGAATTATTCATTTTTAAAGATTTAATTTTTATATACAAATAGTCATTTTCCGTTATAATATTCGGTTCAATATTCAAAAATTCAAATATCTTATTTATGTGTTGACATCACTTGTAATAATGTTTTGTTGAATTAAAACAAACTATCAAAAATCTACATACGAAAAACACATTTAGAATTTCCAGCAATCTTTATGGAAAATATCTGTGAAAAAACAATTAGCAATAATGGTGACTAAATGCCAAGCAGATGGCTTACACTGGCTCGTTGATGAAGTGCCCGCGTGTCAATGAACCACTGTCTACTGGTGCGTATGATCACAGGCTTCTGGGTGCGCCAGTCATACGGATAGCTGTGAGTGAACGCCTCCTTGTGCATGAGCAGATCTCCAAGCTTCTGCAGGACTGAAAACAGTGTACATTGTATCCAACTGTCATTGTTAGTTTGGCAAAATGTATACTTAACATGCGCATTAATAGCAAAGACAGTTGGCAATCAATACCAGTAAGTCTTTTTTGTAAAGAGGAATAGTTTCAAAAGAAAAAAGACCTGTTTCTATCAGAATGTTTTTATATAATAAATGTTCAGCGTTTGAACTCCAATAGGTTTACACACATACACAAGAAGTCAACCTCCTCTTATACCTATTTACCCACAAATACTTGCCAATGTTTTTGAAGAGATTTTTATTAATTACTTTGAGCTGTGCAGCTTTATTGACAAAATGTTGCTGTTTTTGTATAATGTTTTGTATTGATTATCTGATGTGTCATCACATCTTTACCAACAAAACCCACCTATATCTTCCACTTCCTCTCCCACAGGTTTACCAACCAGCTCTGGACCAGCAACATCAGTATAGCAACAATTGTCATCGAGAAACACTTTCTGAAATATCCCACATAGATACAATGCATTATTATCAACAACAGTAATAAGATCAATTAAAAGTTTAAAACAATGGTATATTGCTGTCAGATTAGGGTGATAATTAAAGAAAGAGGCTGCAATTAATAGGGTTCATTACTGAAAAGTGATGCATGAATGCCATTAATCACCTTACCACCCATTTTACATGTACTTCACCTATACGATCTAGGCTTACAATGTCAATTTGATTTAATTTCACAAGTTGAAAATCATCATGGCCATGTGCTGGGGCTGTGTGGACTAATCCAGTGCCTTTATTTGCAGTCACATGACCTCCAGCCAAGAAAGGAAGCTCTTCATTGGTCAATGGATGCTGATAGGTGACTCCAACCAAATCAGCTCCTGTAATCATACAACATCAGTATGGCCTAATAGTGTACGTTACATGTTATTTATTTTACAATGCCAATGCCAAAGCTGAGGCAAGTCGAAAAGCTTGCCTTTCTTAAAAAAATCGACTAAAAAAGTAATGTCCCCTGATGGATGAGTTGTATTGTATTATTTAGTATACAATATTTTCAAAATCGACGTAAAGAACTTATGTTAACTTAAGGTCAGGCTTGGGTCATTATTCGTCCATCAAAAGGGCTTTTCATACAAGTACATTGAAGTGTTATGCAACAACAGTTGTGGCACAGATACTGATCATGCATATGTTCAATATGAATTTTTCTAGACTTCTTTAAGTCTACTGATCATATTTACCCATAAATGATCCTGCATGTTGCAAGTTTTTCCCAATGATAGATTCCAGCTTTTCCACAAAGCTTTCTTCACAGATGTACATTTCTCCACTGTCTTCTGTCTCCAGACACACATATCTGCAAATAGTTCCAGACACTTACCACCCCATACATGCTCTATGAACATAATGTTTATCCAGTTTCGATAATGAAATGTTTAAAAAATAAAAAGGTCTATTATGATAATCAGGCTTTTTACCTCTCTCATCAATGAAGATACAAAAGGTAACATATGTTTCTACTTTTAATTGACCATATTGCCTTATTGGTCACTGGCATCATACTTACTCTAGAATTTTTCCTTCAGTTGATGCCCAGCGTGTCATGATTAAAAAAGAAATACAGGTTATGAAACATACAAATATGCCTAATTTAACAGATATCCAGTAATAAAATCTGCAGTCCTTCCACCTGATCAATTGTACCTGATATTCTCTGCGTACGCCACTGCCTGGTTTGCAGGCAAGGTCCAGGGAGTCGTGGTCCAGATCACAGCAAATACTGGTTTGTCTGAGAAACATACATGGATCTCTTACTGGCAACATCTATGCGCACAGACAACATATAATAATACATGTATATGATGACTAAAACAAAATTAGGTAATGCTCATAAACAACAACTGATGTTTTGATCAACACTTTTCAAAACAACAAATTTAAATATTTTGGGTAAAATAATGTTTGATCAATGTATTATCTCATAATTGTTATTGTCCAATCTCTGTTACATGTATTTCACATCATATGCTGTTCTCTTTATATCTCTATTAATATGCATCTCATGGCATACATGTATGTAATTCTCAGTAGAAGTACTGTTGACACATGTTTTTACCATGGCCTCTATCTTTTGCTGTGCTACTAATAAATAAAAAATTATGTAATATGTATGATAACAGTGATTTTTTTCCTTTTTAACAGGGTCCAGTAAAATAATCAATTTGGAATGCCAAATACGGTTTACCAGTATTTTTCCCAATAAGAATAAAAGTTGTAAATCATGAAATTACTGGTATAGTTATACATGCAGATAAACACCATTAAAATTCCAATTTCAACTAATTTAACACTAGTTTAAGTAATTCATTAATTAAATAACTTTCTTAAATGTTTCCCAATTAGCAAATTTGAAGGGTACCAGAACCATTCGCAAAGCAGGGAAAAACAAGATTCTGTGTTTGATAAACACACATGCCCCCGGTTGGTGCTGGGTAGCCCATTTTTTAGTCCAAATTAGGTCAAGGTCAACATCAAAGTGAGGTTGGGTGATTTGGGTAGATTGGGAACAGTCATAAGTAAAAACTGTGTCAATATCCAAGTGTTGTAGTAAGCGGTGTTGGTGCTAGACAAAACGGTAAAATCTAGTTAACCAAGAAATGGCACTTTTGAATTATTATAAGTCCAAAATTAGTTGAAGGTCAAGGTCAAAGTGAAGTTGGATGATATGGGTGGATTGGGGATGGTCATAAGCAACAACTGTGTAAGTATCCAAGTGTTGTAGCAAGCGGTGTTGGTGCTAGACGAAATGGTAAAATCTAGTTAATCAAGAAACAGCCCTTTTGAATTATTCTAAGTGCAAATTAGGTCCAGGTCAAGGTCAAAGTTAGGTTGGGTGATATGGGTGGAATGGGAACGGTCATAAGTATCAACTGTGTAAATATCCAAGTGTTGTAGTAAGCGGTGTTGGTGCTAGACGAAACGGTAAAATCTAATTAACCTTGTCACGGACGGAAGGACGGACAGGACGATCACTATATGCCTCCTGCATCAAGATGCCAGGGGCATAAAAAAAACACTGGACAAAATGATATGTTGAGGGCAAGATATGACTGGATTTTGGATCATAAATGCGCTTACCAGTGTTAATAATGGCAGGTTTGACCCTCAAAGGAAGACGAACATACACAGATGTGCTCACATGGCTGCTATTGTACTCCAACTCCGACTCTGCGAGAGCAGTCCTGTAACAAGAATGGTATCTGTATTGCAGACACAGTTTATTTATGTCCATATAATACAAATATATAATAAACTACCAATTAAGTAGAAAACGGATTTAATATAGCAGTTGTGGATACTTCAATCAGAACACACTTATTATAAAGCAATAATAATTTTATAATTTTGAAGACCTAAATGCATATCCCATTACATAAATACATACCAAAGCCATATCCAAATTGTAAATAAAGTATAATTTTCCAAAATAAAACCTTGAAGACGGTGACCAATACACTGGCATCACATCTTGGTAGATATAGCCCTAAAAAGAAAGACACATCCTATTTGTACAATTAATACAAATATAAATGTTGCAAATAAACAGCCATTATCTTGTGTTGTTTTGATTTCAAAACATAATGAAGTATATAAATGTTACATTTCTATACCCTGTTTAAAAATAAACATTTGTATGAGGGAAGAGTAAAAAAATCCATGAATAGAACTGACAAATAATGTCTAAAAAATACCAATATTCATGTTAATTTCAGCATATTTTAAGATCTATAACTCTACCTTCTCTAAAAGTTGCAGGAAAACCTCTAGCTGTGTTGCCTCATACTCTGGGTGGAAAGTGCAATAGGGGGCCTTCCAGTTGGCCATCACCCCCCACCGACTGAAACCCTTCATCTGGGACTGAATCGAGCTCTCAGCAAACTTCTTGGCTAAAATAATGCACTTTGATACACCAATGAACTCGAGCTGTTGTATGTCTCCAGAAGCCAATCCAGATTATTAATTTTACATAATATTTATGTCAGTGAGCTTGTTTAAGCCATCATTTGCCACTCAATGTACCATTTTTACATGTTAGTAATTTAATTAATATAGCATTACATAACAATACCAACTTTCCTTAAATATGTATTAAATGCAGAAAATAGAATCAAACAAATAAAACCTTTTAAAACATTTAGGTAAAGTTCCAGAGTGCAATATATGCTTGAAAAGAACCATGTGGTAAAATCTGATGTGTTCAGTCAAATGTATTAGTTTCACAGGCTGTATGCATTGTTATGTTGATGCTGCATATTCTGTAAAAAGATTTTCAAAATATATTACTGGCATAACCTTAAGGCTTTATTTTGTAGAGATATATATATGTGGCACGTCATGAGAAAACCAGTCTTAATGCATGTGCGTAAAGTGTCGTCCCGGATTAGCCTGTGCAGTCCGCACAGGCTAATCCAGGATGACACTTTCTGCTTTTATGGTATTTTCTGTTTCAAGGAAGTCTCTTCTAAACATAAATCCTCTGTCGGCGGAAAGTGCCGTCCTGGATTAGCCTGTGCGGACTGCACAGGCTAATCCGGGACGACACTTTACGCACATGCATTAAGACTGGTTTTCCCACGACGCCCCTCATATAAACCATTAATTCAGCAGGGTGCATCATCATGCTACTTTCTTCCACATCTCTCCCTATCTCTCAATATTTATAACAGCACGAGAGAAAGCGCTACCTTCCTCCCTGATCTGGACTGGTGTCAGCTTCAACTGGCCCTTGCCCTGGAGTGCCTTCAGTTCTATAGGCAGACCATGGCAGTCCCAGCCTGGGATGTACTGGACCCGATCCCCACGCAGCACGTGGTACCGATTCACAATGTCTTTCAAAATCTGAGGGGTAAAGTCGGAAATACTTGATGAATCTTATGTGAGGTCAAGTCATATTGCACAGTTTTACAATGACTAGCAAAATCATCATTAATACAAATGCCAAGATGTTTTGATATTTGTACATTAGTAAAGCAGAAGTTCCCACTATTTTGTATCTATAGAAATGGGAAAATGTCCAGGATTTAATTATTTTCACATTCACATACGGGTAGTATAAAATCCTTTGTTTCTTACATTAGCAATATACATGATATTTTAAAATCACATTGTGTGTCTTCATAAACTAAATTATTAAAATTAATAATTGGAAGTCACGTGTGATTCTTCATTTCATGTCCTATATATCAATGTATATTAAAAAGATCAAAATGCTAACAAGGTTATTTTTTAATGGATATACATATTCAGTTAAACAGTGTGAAATTTGTGTACTGACTTTTTTTTACATGAACTACATACAGAAATGCTGAATATTTGAGTAAATGTAGTCCTTCAAATCATGCCAAGTTTCTAGCAAACAGCTAGTTTTTCCTCATTTTTCCCACCTTTTTATTACTGGTACCATCACATATTTACATTGCACAGAAATTAAATTAAAAAGTTAACACACTTACATGCTTTTTGTTTGTTCACAATAAATCATCATGCAAGTATTATTCATCATGAAACAAATGACAGCAAATTCACAAGAAAGAACTGCTGGAACGCAATCACCTTGTTGATAGCGTGTCCTACGTGCGGCACGCCATTAGCATACGGGGGACCATCGTGAAGAACGAACTCAGGTCCAGTGTTGTTCTTCAATTGCCATTCGTACAGGCCAGCAAATCCACATATCTGGAATTATACCAAGACACTGTGTTCAATAAACACACATGCCTCTGGTTAGTGCTGGACACCCCTTTTGAATTATTCAAAGTCCAAATTAGATCAAGGTCAAAGTATGGTTGGATGATATGGGTGGATTGGGAATGGTCATAAGCAACAATTGTGTAAGTATCCAAGTGCTGTAGTAAGCGGTGCTGGTGCTAGACGAAAAGGTAAAATCTAGTTAACCAAGAAATAGCCCATTTGAATTATTATTATAATTCCAAATTAGGTCAAGGCCATGGTCAAAGTGAGGTTGGGTGATATCGGTGGATAGGGAACAGTCATAAGTAACAACTGTGTAAATATCCAAGTGTTGTAGTAAGTGGTGTTGGTGCTAGACGAAACGGTAAAATCTACTTAACATTGTCACTACATGCCTTCCGCATCAAGATGCTGCGGGAATAAAAACATGGTATCAAATACATGCATTTCTTTTAATAAATGTGTCCTTGACTTCAAAGTTTCCTGAAATAAGATATCTGGTCATAAATTGATGACAATTACAAAAAACACAACACAGTCTACTTTCTTATATTCTTACAACCATATCTTATTGAACTTTGGTCAAACCCAATAAATATTTCAACATAGTAAGACTGTTAAGAATCACAAGAAGGTCATCAAACAAAATATTTTAAAACCATGTAACTTCGTAGATATAATATCATCACCAATATTGCATGTGCCAGTCAAGTTGATGCAGGACTGATATACGAGGCAAAGTAAAACTAGGTAAACAATTATATTTAAAACTGCTTAGTTTTAAAATAAATAGTTTAGAAATTATTGGATTAAAATGATGAATTAGCTGGATTTAACAGATGTTAAGTATTTTCCTGTATGCAAAGTTTCAAGTATAAGTGTGTATTTCTGTATTTCCTTTACTTTAACATGTAGGACAGGTTTAGTTACACCCAGATGATTTGTTGGTAAATGCATCTTGGCTGTACACTGTTTTGCTGATGATTCAGTTTTAAAATAGTAAAGTTATCCATTCCATGAACTTAGACAAGGCATTGATTAGAAAATTTTAGGTTAGATACCAATAAATAGTCCAGTATCACTTCATGGTCAACTAGTAAGTAGACCTCATACTTAATTGATTTTCTTTTGTAAACAGATACCGTTATTTCACAAGGCGGACTAAATGTTCGTTATGTGTAAGCGCTGGGTTTCCTGGGCATTTCGATCACAACACAGAAGTACTCAGAATTCGCTCAGGGATTTCAGTAATTGTGAAAAGCAGGAGTCAAATAGACCCCTGGCTTGAAATTTTGAGGGGTCAAAATGAACATTTCAGTGGTCAAATACTGAAGTCACAGTTTGTTTTCGCATATTTGTTTATGCTCTGCAAATGGTTATTTATGTTAAAAAAGGTTAAGAACTTCGAAAAAACACCATTTATATAATAGTGTTATACGAGGGTTGTTCGGGAAGTTCGCGGAAAATGTCATTTATTTTTGTTTGAATAGGAATATTGAAACAAAGCATACACCGTTAGAAAGCTAAATCTTATTTACAAAATATGTTTAACTATCAAAAGTATATATAAACAAACATACACGTCATTGCAACTTAAACCATATCAATGATCGTTGATCGGCCCACGGTCGACGTTTACAACGTCATGTGTTGTCAAACTTCAATGAAACACGCACCTTCTCGACTAAATCGCCATTGATCGCTACACACTTCCGTTGTCTGTACAGCCACTTTTCGTAGGTTTCTACATACCGGGCAGTATTGGAAGTAGAAAACTACGGTCTGTGATGCCACTTGCTGTTGCGTGGCGGTTTCAAAACGCTGTCTGCAAAGCTGCGCCTTCAGTTCAGGAAACTGACACGGAAGTCCATAGGCTTAAGGTCAGGACTGTACGGTGGGTGTTCCAGCAACTCGAAACCTAGCAAGGATATGTCCAGGAGTGTGGAGTGTGCCCTGTGTGCCGGTACATTGTTTTGGTGCAGGATTATTCTGTCGTGGTCTAAGTCAGGTTGCTTCTTACTAAGAGCACAAATCAAATCAGGCCTAAGAACCTGTAACGGAAATCAACGCATATTTTAGCTTTCAGATCACATTATTAAAATATAAATTATTTTATAAACATGAACAATTGTTATGCGACATTATTATAAGCTATTAGCTTGTTTAACAAGTTACCAGTGAGTAATAAGCTGCAATGACTGTCAGACCTTCCTGCACTCTGTGCTGCAGAATCATCCCGTGCCAGTCCATCATCCTCTACTGTATAGACTTTTAGCAATTTCAAAAAAGCGCATGCCATTTATACGAAAGTTTTTTCCACATGGTTGAACAGTGTTAGACTTTTTTTATCCACTGCAAAGTTTCTGCCTGCGATTTTCTGAGTCCAACACAAAACTTCACGATACTGCGTAACTCGACATCGCCCGTCGACGTCATGTCATTTAATGTTTCCAAACAACAGCGTCCACAAAAATTGTTATAACTTTCTGACGGCTGCTGTTACGGAAATCAAATTTCGCGGAAATGACGACAGAACCTTGCAATTTTATCACACGTTTTCGCGCGAATTTAAATTTAAGGACTTAATCCAAATAGCGCTAGTATAGGCAGGTATTTATGTAGAAATAAAATATAAAATGGTGCGGGGCAGATATGTGTGTGTTACTATGGATACGAATCATGCGTTGGTGAAAATAATTCTAGTAAATCGAGTGTATGTGATGTGTGGGGCATAGATAAAGGTTCATAATGTTTAATGTTCAATTAAATATACACACTATTTTAAAAATTTACTGGACTATTCCGTGAACTTCCTGAACAACCCTCATATATTATATTTATATAATAGTGTTAATATTATTTTTTTAGTTCTTTTGAAGTTCGCAAACGGAAAACAAGTGAATCTAAATGATGCAAGGAAGATTATTTGCTATTGGTTATTGATCAGAGGTGGATAGCAAGAGATGTGTAAAACGATAGGGTGTGTTGATATCAACAAAACCAAAACTATGTTGGTGCTAAGCAAAAATGGACGTGCTATCATACAAATATTAATTTAACATTATTGAAGAATAATTCATCTCTCAGGTATGTAAAGTTGTGTTACATAGGAAATCATATAATAATGGTCTTTCTGCGGTTGGGCCACAAGACAAATATTCCCCAAAGCTCAAATTGTGTCCACTGTCAAGCATTAACATAAACAAGTTATGCTACATCTGTCCAATAAGGCCTGAATTGCAACACTTAAAATAAATGACAGAGATGATGTGCAGTATACATGTATTTGCATAGATGTGATGTTTTTGTTTGTTACAATTGTTCATATTTAAATTGAAGGCCATATTTAGCGAAACATCTAGAGCAAAATAGCAAGGTGCTGCACCCTGCTCCTTTTTGTTCCCCCCTGGTGCCCCTCATGGCTGGTCAACACAGAAATGTTGAATATCTTTTGAAATTTATTATATTTTTGCAAATATTAAATGACAAATGAATAGACTTTGCTTAAAAACCTTAATTACAAGCATTAGACTAATAAATACCCTGGATTTAGCAATTTATTAGAACATGTCAACAGACTGGTCCGGCTTTCCACCCTTAGGGAAAGATCTAGGATCACAAAAGGTACAGGGTGCTGCTAAAAAGGAGCAGGATATATATAATAATAATATTATTTATTTAAATTATTAATATTACTATAATGTCTTGTGTTAAATTCTTAATGTACTTGTACGTAAATGTGTGAAAAACAAATGACATGAGCAACGAAGGTGAGTAATGACAGTAATATCTCATTAAATTTGTTCACGTTCTTATTAATGTTATCAGGCCAGAGTTTGTTTTTTTCTTGGTTCTCTGACAATTTTTGAAGTGTCCGGTTTGAGGAGGGAAAAAAAAACAACACCACAGAATTGAGTGATTTAATGACTAGAATTTCACAAATGAAAATGGGCAGTGATATTAAAATCTTAATGCTTGATTACTTACAAAAATCATATTACACAACATTAACTTAATCACTACATGATAACCATGACATTAATTTATTTTTTTGCATTCCGTGTAACAGGTTGAAACTCTTCACAAGGTCAATTTTACGCTATCGGTTACACTTTAACATTATATTTTTTTTGTATTTTGAAAAAAATCGGGTCGGCGAATCAGAGAACCAAGAAATAAAAAAACTCTGGCCTCACACATTTGAGATAACAGTATGTTGCACTCTAAACATTTGGGAGTAAATGTACACTCACTTCCGACTTTGTGGGGGTAATTGTACACTCTATGAAGGATTATTACGGGTAAATTTACATTCCAATAATATAATATACGAGCAGATGACCAGAATATTACAATAATAATCCTTTATAATATAGCGACACCATTTCAATGCAATTATGTTTAAAAGTGTGATTTCTTAACATTTAACATTTTAAGACTTTTAATGCTAACTACTGAACATATCAACTGCACATCCAACCACAACCAACGTGGAACCGTACAACTTGTGAATAAAAATACCAAAAAACATGTATATTTGAAAGAAATAAACTGTCCAAATTCGGTAAAATGTGCTATTTTTGTACAATTATGTGTCTGTAATATGTTGTAAATTTCTTGTTTGTAATTAGATGTCAGTGTTGTGTCTTCAATTATTGTAAATTAAATCTGATTTTAAATAAAATATTCAAACTCAATGAATTATGCTATTGTTTGTACTATGTTGTATCTGTAAACATTTTGGTTTGTAATTGGATGCCATTGTTGTGTCTTTAAAGCAAATATCCCAATTCATTGAAATGTGCTATTTTTCATACTGTAAATATTTTTGTAACTTTATGTCATTGTTGTGTCTTCAATGTTGGGTACATATATATGCATTAAAATTATTTAAATAAACTATTAAAAATCATGTCAATATTTATTCAGCAGTCCATTTCTCACTTCATTTCAAGACTTCACAGCTTGACACGTGTGTGATAATCCATAATTAATATTAGCAGGTAGCGAACCAACTAGCCGCGAAATAATATAGGTAGCGAAAATATACAGGTAGCGAACTGACGGTAGCGAAACTACCAACACACGTAAATTACTGTAACATCCTATGGAGATTACAAAATTACTGGTTTCTAACCTTTTGAATGCGGGTCTGGTCGGCCCAAGTCGTTGAAGGCCCAGACCATGACGGCCCACTTTTTATTTACATGTTTTTATATAAATCAACATAGAAAGTGATTGTGATTAAATAAAAAATGTTAATCTTAAAAACAGTGTATTTTTAACAATTTTACGTGTTAACAGATTAACTCTTATGCAAACAATTAATCCAAAAGTGTGAAAAACATATGCATTATTCGCACCTGTGTGCATGATAAATGTGTATTTGAACTAGTAATAATTAGGCATAACAAAGTTTAATACTTATTTACATAAATTTCATCTTTTTTAACTGTCGACCAATGTTTTAACACTAGTACTTTTAGTAGTATGGTTAATTATATCAATATTACACAACAACTCTCTTAATCTATAAAGTTTCATTTTGGGCTGTTATGGTCCTTCCTGTCAACAACTTGGACCGTCAACGACTAGGGCAGTCATGGAATTGGGCCGTCCTGACCTGACACCAACCTTTTACAATTACAATGTTGATTCCTCAAATTTGAACAAGCGTAAAATTTGGTAACATTAGCAATACATTGACTGTTGAAAATATTACAAAATTTCCAAAGATTTTTAAGTGTACCTTTTGTATCTCTTTCTCGCGCACTGGTGCATCTTTTAACGATATTGGAAACTCAGTTTTAGGCAGGTTTAAAGTTGATGTGTACTTTTTGCTTCTCGACCTTTTAGTAGCATTGTCATCGAATAAAAAGCGACGATTTAGTCGAATAGTACTTGCGATGGATTTTAATATCCTATATTTAAATGCACAATTCATTATTGTATCAGATCAAAAGTATTAAATGTTTAATTTTGCAGGTCAAAAACTGTGATGATTTCCAATGGAGGCTGACATATTGGATAAGGGCTAAATTATTTTCTGCTATTATCAACGTGTGACTAAAGGTCCGGTAGTATTTAAATGCGGGCCAGTGTGCCCACTACGACGACAGGCTATACGCGCTGAACGTAGTTTTGTCTTGACTCAGTGCTTTTGTAATTGCCCAGTTTTGTGTTTTGGGTAACTGTAGGTGTATAAAGTGTTTAAGTAAATTTTGTGTTGTAACAACGTGTTTTGTGTCCAATAAAACCAGATTTAAGCGGTGTATCCTCGTACATGCAGCCAATTATTTCAATATATTTTTATCTGCTACAGACATACAATATCCATAACTTATGTTTTCTTTTAAACATTAAATGTAATAAACCTGTAACTGTTATTTGATTATATGTTTAAAAATTGCAGAACTGCGCAAAGATTCAATTCATCCAGTTTGCCCCACAATATAGCGACCTATGTAGCCTGCAGTTAAGTGCTTCCCCTGAAGGTCGGACATATATACATACATATAACAACAGCTTAAGAATATTTTATTGTTTGCTGTATATGCATGTATTTAACATGTAGTTCCTATTATTTCAAGTAAATATGTAAATATTCGCACAGTCATCCTAACTTCGAGACCATTACGGCCACGGCTCATCAGGGGCGTACTATAGCTATAACCAAATTGTAATGATCAAAGATCTATCAAAAACAGATCTATGTTAATAAATCTCTGTAATGAAGCATTCACGACCATAGTATTAATGAAAGTCATAGCCTTTCTGTCTCAAATGTGATGACATTTGAACAAAAATGTGCATGCGATTGACGTTTTTAACTAACAAACTCGGAGACTGTTTCGAAACATTTCAGTTCATCTGAAGTTAAATATCTTTCTATTGGTTTTTTGTTGTTGTTTTTGTAATTGTTAAATACGTATTGCCATTTATTTGTACGCCCTGACTGACAGAAGCATGACTAAATTTGTATACGCCACTGCGTAAATGTGTCAGCTCAGCGAGTGTGCGTGTGTAGTGAATTTTTATTGAGTGCACCGGAATTCTTTCCCAAATGGCCATCGCCCCCAGAAGACTTAATTTTTTTTTGGTTAGTTGGGTTACGGGGGATAGATGCCACCCTGGGTCATTTAGTGGCGGTGTGACGCGCCTAAAGTACACTTCACGTCGGTTTAATGCCTCATGCGACAGATAATTTAAGTGAGTATGTTAGAGTGTAGTGGGGGATCGAACCTACGACACATGGAGAACTGTGGCTCGATTCCATCTGGCTGGTCATAGTTCAGTGTAACGTGAGAACTGTGACCCGATTCCACCTGGTCACAGTTCAGTGTGACTTTAGCAACAGTGGCTCATTTCTCATATATAGTCACAGCTAGTTCAGTGTGATGCGAGAACCGTGGCTCGATTCCACCTGGTCACAGTTCACTGTGCCGTGAGAACTGTGGCTCGATTCCACCTGGTCACAGTTCAGCGTGTCGGGAGAGCTGTGGCTATATTACAGCTGGACACAGTTCATTGTGGCGGGAGAACTGTGGTCGATTCCACGTGCCTGGTCACATTTCAATGTGGCATGAGAATTGTGGATAGTTTCCACCTAGTCACAGTTCAGTGTGGCGTGAGAACTGTGGGCTCGATTCTACCTGATCACAGTTTAGTGTGGCGTGAAAACTGTGGTTCGATTCTACATGTTTTACACGCTCAGAATTCAGTGTGGCGTGGGAAGTGTGGTACTAATCCACCTGGTCACAATTTAGTGTGACGCGAGAGTTGTGGCTATATTTCTGTGGCAACTGGTTTTGGTGTGCTACTGGTTTCAGTTCAGAGTTCCACCTTTTGTAAGATTGTTACAGTGAAAGCACTAATCCTTTTACAATCAAATAAGTTGAAAAACCGGATTTTCGTGAACTAGAACTAGAGAGACTTATTGAGATTAACAGTACACAACGACATTGAAAGACGATCACACGTACAACAAATAAGGCGCAAACAGTATAAAACAATGTAATAATAAAATCATATACAGACATTAATGATTATAAAACATTAGTGTATAAACATATACCCGGTACACAAATAACATAAACATGTTCTGACCGTTAACTAATGAATGACAACTCCATACAGAGATTCTATAGTCAGTAACGGAGTAAAACAAACAAGGTCAAACATGTAATACAGACACTCGCACAGATATACAAATGTAAATTTCATATATTTATGAGCCACATCAGCTGATGATAAAACACATGTACATTGTATGTATATCGCAAACAAATTTAAACACAGATATACAAATGTTTTATTTAATAAAATAACAGCCATTTAAAACAAGGCTTCGTACTAAATTTAATCCCTATACATTGTCAATCTATGGTCTTTATTTATATTTAAACACGCTGTCCTCTACCGTACGATATCATTAATGAGTTAATTCGGTGCTCAAGCCGGTTGATGTCCTGGCTTTGAGCAGATAGTTCTGATGTCTATTAACTCCTGCGACAATCGCTGAATATCTTCTGTTACCTGCGATGTGAACGTTTTCAGCTGCGATATGCCCAACTCTTGCAGAACCCGCGTAATCGGCGTCACAACCACCGTTCCGTAGCTAGTTCCGCCCTCGACCATTCCGATGCACAGAAGTTCTCCAGTTGGTTCATCTTTAATAAAAACAAGGGAACCGGAATCGCCTTCCTTGGAAAACTCTCTTCCGTCAATAGACCGCACTTCAACCTGGTTGTACAATACAAGGCGAACATGTTCATAGTCCCACTGTTGCTTGCACTGGCGTACACACAACGGTGAATCAAGCTCAATGTTGCCGGCAGTGTAGTCAGTTATACAACCATATTTGTAGCAAACGTTATTCTTGCCGTAACGCGTCGGTCCACATGTCTTTCCATATGTGTACTCCATGTCTGGAGAGTAACCTGTGAATAAGTTGGGTTACATAAAAAATTTATCGTCTTAATCATTTACATTTATGCAACTTTGTTTACAATGTGTGGAGTATACGCTATAAAACAAGACTAATAAGATGTATCATTTTTAATACTCCTCGAATGTGCGTTAAATAAAAATTAAATTGCAAAAAAAGATATACATGTGTGGCTTTTAAATATGATGTGATGTGAAATTGCTTGAAAACAAACATGTTTGCACACATTCTTGAAGCTTAATCATGTTTAATACTTTATTGTAATTGTATTGGTGTATATGTGTTTTGCGGTGCTACAACGTATAATGAGCAGAACTTAAAGGTAAATATATGTTAAATGTTCTCTTATATTGTCAACTTCATTCTATGAAGTAAGTAGATGCTAAACACATCATATTCTTACCAAAGGTATTGTTAATCGGTTTTGGAGTTGGGAATTTTCCGCCGTCTGGATGCCTTGTTTCAATCTGAACAAGAGCGATTTCTAGACCCGGCTCCGACTCGTCCCCTTCACTGTAAATAGCTTCCACAAGCCGGCCCAGGAAACTCGGACTCTGTGGTTGGTAGACATGCGTCTCCCGTGCATCAGAATTCCACACAAGCTTTCCCTTGCGACGTTTGCACTGTTCTATTTCTTCAGGATGCAACAAAACATGAGCACATGTAATGCCACAAAGACCGTACGAGGGGTGTTCAATAAATCCGCCAATCGTTCCAGCCTTTACACGTTGTATTTTACAGGCCATGCGAACATTTTCATGCATCACGTCTGCGAACTTTGTGTACGGTATAAAGCCACCTTCTCGAACATCCACCAATATATCCTTTTGCATGGACATACAAAACAACACGAGCCTCTTTTGTGTAAGATGTTGCTTTACTTGTGGAACATTTATGCGCGTTATCTTTGTTTCGTATTTTGGTGAAAGCTCCGCGTATGATGTTGAGATGTTGGTGGAGGTACATCAAACGTTTGGCGTTCTTGGAGATGCACGCCCTGAGCTCTGATGTCTCGCGCTTTTGTTCTGTGTTATCCACCTTATCAATATCAACATCTTCCGACTCGTACTTATTATGTTCCTTTATGACATAACAAAAACTCTTGTCACCAAAAATGGATTTCTCATAAAAATATTCTCCCTGCACTGTTACAATAAACACTAACTCCGTCTCATTCCCCGATCTGTATGCGGGATACACGTCAATGACACCTTTACAGGCATTGATTGTTTGACAAATGTTTTGGCATACGCGTTTTATTTCGTCCGATTTTCGTCCAAAGATCTGACATAAATCATTAAGTTCGTCTTGTGTTTTAATTTCATAAGTTCTGTTTTCGAGCTGGCGTCTGTACTCGCTTAAGTCATGTCCACCCGTAAGGATGGAGTATGACGGCGTTGATTGTCCTCCTCCCATTGTTTTTTTCACGTTTCTTTGTTAACTATTACCATAAAAACGTTTGATATTATAATCCTCGTTATTTAAGGATAAAGTAATTTCTGGATTTCCCCACCTATTTTCAGACACGGCAGGTTTTCCAAGTTTCAATAATGTTGAATAATATTTTGATGGTCTATTTTTTTACCGGACTTTAATAAAATAACAGTACATGTATGTATATGTAGTATCGTTGTCTTCCAATTCTTAAAAAACTAAGATATTAACAAATATTGTATCTCTGTTATACACATTTTCAGAAAGAAATGGCTATTGTAGTCCTGCTTTAATCACAAATTACCATTTCATTTTTTGATAATGCGGGGAACCAGTCACGCCTTAAATAGAACACATTTTTCGCGGTTGGTTGGGCGTCGTCAACAGGTATCGAAATGTCTTGAGATCGAAATGCATGGAAGCCGTAATTGTCTCCCATGTAAAACCTCTCTGGATGAGCGTAAAGGAGGAGTAGATATAAACAGAGGTATGTCTAACTGTTCCCAAACGTAGTAAGGGCAGTTGTTATTGTATTTTTTAATATCCACCATGAAGTTTGTAACTGTATTTCGTAATAATTTCATAATATTGGAACGCAGTGCCGCTATAACATGTTTAATATTTCAGTGACACTTACTGTGACTAACTACTTCTGCTAGTCATGAGTGTAAAAAAAGTCTTATGGATTTGTCTGAAATGGAGACTGAAATAAAACACATTTCACTGAAATCAACATTCTTATTTTTACAGTATTAGCATGAACACGCCATTCAACAAATTAATGTTATATATTTTAAATTTGTGGTAATGTCTTAACAGTCAATTAAGGTAACAGTTTAGGTTGGAAACCAGTAAATCAAATTCCCATAGGGTCCCATTATAAAATAGCAAACTCTCCAGGCGTCTTTCCGTTATGTCCTTTCTTTCAGATGTTTTAAGTCTGAACTCTTTGGAAAGATGATTCTCTATACTTGCAAAATTTAAAATAAAAAAGATATGTTATACTACATGTACTTATTAGAAAATGCATCTTGCTTGAATCTAGTCACTCATAAGAAACACAGAACGCAGTCTTGATTTCCATAAAAGCACATGCTGTCTATACATAAACTGCTGAAAATTAAAATTTCAAGTAATTTGGTGTCACGATAGATCATAAAGAACAGGAGACACATCATTTTCATGAAATAACCTTGTAAACCAGTGTCCATTATGTGCAATGTCTCTTTTAACAGAAGAAAAAAACAAACAATTTAATATGCAGCCTACTTTAGAGTGGACTACCAGAGAATTCTCACCTATTTACTCGTATCTAACCTGGTAACATTATGGCATGCTCATGATTGTTAAGGTTACTACATTAACCAAAATTATAGTTCTAGAATAAAAGTGACAAACAAGTAGTTTTATTACATATGCATATGTTCTTGGTAGTTTTTTTTTATAAACGTAGTAAATAATTAAACATTGCAAGTATTGATGTTTATGACATATTATTAATTACTCTGATAATCATGCAGACATCCTAATAATAAAATTCTTGCTTTACAGTATAGAGACCTTGATAACCAGAGAACTACCATATAACTGAAGCATTTCAGCCATTTTCAACATCCCAGTACAACATCAAGTTTAAGACGTTTCACTATAATTATTGGGGTTTAATAATTTCAGAAATTCTTCACAAATGCCAAGATGAGTTCGCTGTCTGATGAGATAGACGAAGATTCTGTGTGTACACCCCCTCTGTTTACCCCACCCCCCGAGGCCCCCATCCCGCCACCACCACCCTTCTCTCGTACTGCCTATACATCAACCACAAATGGCAAACAGACAGACTTAAGCAATAACACTCTGAATGCTGATCCTGTAAGTGAAGGACAGAGAGCATACAGATATGCATGCAGTGCTATACCGTAAGTACTTACCAATATAATTTTTGTATAAGGTTGCTGTCCTATGATTCCATATCGCATCCACCTCTATAATGATTATGTCTTTCTGTATCTAAGTTTTTATATTTGAAAGCTGTGAATCATGAATCCCTATCTGTATAAATTTCAGTGCATTTCTCTTGTTTTTAAAATCTGACATTAACGTTACCTAAGTGTAGCCGTAGATAAAAAAATATTGGTTGATGGCTCTTTCAGTTTTTAATATAAGGAAGAATTTAATAATAAATTAATTCAGAAATCAAAAGATGTACTGGTAAATTGAGGTTATGAGTCATTGTAAGATGACATAAGACTATCTATGATTTACTGTATGGCCTGGTAAAGAATCCAAAATACAAAGAACAGTTCACATGCCTATTACCAGTAAAGATCAAAGAGTCAGTTTCTTGTTTTGGACAGTACAGTGTCATGATGTTACATAAAAATGTTGGGAAATATAAAGTGCAAACTTATCAATGCCTAACAGTCCAATTACAGTCTCTGTTGTTGTTTACATTCAAACAACTGAACCATGTTTTTTATATCTGAGAGTTTATGTTTCTTGCAGAGACAGTTTAGAGAACTACATCTGTGTTTCCTTCCAGCAGAAAGTCGAGCCCATTCTTCAATCTGGTCCACAGTAAGATGTCTGATAACATTGTATTTGGTTTTAAGCTCAACTATTCAAAGAATAGGTGAGCTATCCTACTACCGTCGGCGTTGGCGTGCGCGTCTGAATTGGTTAAAGTTTTTATTCAAAAGTCTTGTAACTTCCAAACTAGTTATTCACTTGAAACTTCAAATATACCTTTGTCATCAACTCCAGTATCAGGGGCAATATTCCACGTAACTCTGTTTTGTATTTTGACAGAGTTATTCCCCTTTTTCACTAAGATTATCTGGTTAAGGTTTATATTCAAAAGTTTTGTAACTTCAAAACTACATAAGTTATTCACTTGAAACTTGGAACTAACCTTTGTCATCAACTCGAGTATCAGGGGCAACATATCCCATAACTCTTTTTGTATTTTGACAGAGTTATGCCCCTTTTTCACTTAGATTTTCTGGTTAAAGTTTATATTCAAAAGTTTTGTAACTTCAAAACTACATAAGTTATTCACTTGAAACTTGGAACTAACCTTTGTCATCAACTCTAGTATCAGGGGCAATATAACCCATAACTCTGTTTTGTATTTTGACAGAGGTTATGCACACTTTTTACATAGATTTTGTAGTTAAAGTTTTTGTTCCAAAAATGTATCAACTATACAAGGCTTCACTTAAAATGTTTGTATTTTAACAAATTTATGCACCTTCCACTATCTAAAATATGTAGCAACTGAAATACTTCGAATAGTCGAGCGCCCTATCCTCTGACAGATCTTGTTGTCGAGCCCACTTACAGTCAGCTCAACTAAGTTGTCACAGTGGTGGTTAGGTGTATGCGCATGGCTGTATCCATTAGTCTGTTGATGTTTGCCTCTGTCCAATCTTGCCGAGTCTGTTAATGGACCATTCATCAGGGAATTTTAAAATAACTTGTCACAAATGTTCACCATGTGGAGACGGCGTGTCACACACAAGACCTGTGTCCCTACCACAAAGGTCAAGGTCACACTGAGAGGTCAAAGGTAAAATATGGGCAAATACAGCTTGTCCGGACTGTCTGTTCATCATTAATCAAGGAGTTTTAAAATAACTTGCCACAAATGTTCACCATGTTGCATGCAAGACTAGTGTCCCTAGCTCAAAGGTCAAGGTCACACAAGTGACTTAAAGGTCAAAGATGGGCATAACACTGTCGATACTGTTAATTCATCATTCATCAAGGGATTTTAAAATAACATGTGGAGATAAGCTCAAAGGTGAAGGTCACACGTAGAGGTCAAAGGAGAAGATCTGCTTGTGAGAAAATGTGATTTTAAAATAATTACCACTTAAGAACCGATGCATGTTATCTCCAGTGAGTACTCAGACATTCCAAAAGGACCTGGTTATTTGCCAGCCAGTCAAGTAAAAGATCTAAGTTAGCAGGACCAAATGTCCTGTAAAGTATGCACTAATTCCAAAATCAGATCCATGTAATGACCCATGAATAATTAATTTGGTCCTGAGATTCTTACATAAGCAAAAGATCGAATGTCCAATAATCCCCTTACACTTTTCGAAATGTCTGAGTGTTAAGTACATATCTTTGTGTACAGTCTTAGCATATCATTTATGTAGCAAAACAAAAATGATAATTGTAATATCTATAAATGATTTGTAAGCACAACTTTATCCTTTTGGAATTGTTTTGGATCTGTTTTCAAACTTCAAAACTGAATGCATAATATTCCGTCACAGAAGTCTCCAACTAGTTAATCCTGAAATGAACAAGGGCAATTTTCTAACCGTAAAGTGTAACTTTGATAAAATACCATGAACCATTACATAAAGAACGTGATGAAAACTTTGCAACTGTTTTGGAACTGCAGGTGTGGCTTGGTGGCCCTAGCAATGGCAGAGTCTGTGTTGCACAAGGAGGTTACACTCGACCAATTGTCAGCTATCAGTCAGGCTCAGGGCTTCTCCAAACAGGGCGAAATGTTTTCAGGTAAGGTAGTTTATTTTTCTCCTTAAAATCACTGTTAAATACGTAATTAACTAATCATTAAAAATAAACAACATATGTTAACACAGACATTGTAAGGAAATCACAAGTTAAAAGATGCAAGTAACAGTCACAACTCATCACTGAAATTAATACATGCATTATTAAACTACAGAAATTTATCATGCGAACTGATCTAAATTATTTAACATAAATTTGTTATTTGACCAGATATTGCTTTAAAATGTTTTATAAAAAATGATTGGAAAATAGGAACTGACAAATGGGGTTTCAGACTTGTTGCATAGATTACAAGCCATAACAACTAATGATGATTAACAACATTAATAGCATATAAATTAGTTAGACTGATTGTGTTTTGTATGTTCACATATTATTAACGAGATATGTTGATTTGATTTCCCCTTGAGATTTTTCATTTACATAAGCCCAGTAATTTTCTTTTTCGAAGAAGGTGTATTTGATATGCAGTAGTAAATGTGTTTTTATTTTATATCTTTAGCAAAGTTCATGGAGCAGTTAGCCAGACTGTCGTATGGTTGTAAGACGTCAGTTCTTGATATACGAGATGTCGGTGGTAAATGGGAGTTCCTGAACTGCCTAGCTCGCGGCGATGTACTGCTCGTTCCCTATGACCCAGACAAGAACTTTGTGCCAGTTTTGAAAAAGGGGCATAAAGCTCATTGGGCAATTGTGTCAGGTTGGTTTAAAATGCCTCGGAGAGGTCATTTTCTCGTATTTGCAACTAGATAAGTTGTGTTGCAAATTCAACATATGTATCAGCTGATCTGTATCGTACAGCTCCTGCACTGTTTGGTGAAAAAGTAAACTTTTAGAACAAGAGATTATACAGGGTTCGCAGCGGCCTTGAAAAGTCCTTAAAAACGGTGTTGCTCTTAAAAATTGGGTATAGCCTTGAGAAATGGTACTTGAATTTGACATAAAGTCCTTGAATTTCGTACAACAACCTTGAATTTACATTTGCCATAATCAAAGTATAAGTGTACGGAAAAAAAGCAAGACAAGCATTCAGGTTTTTTCTTCAAAAAACAAATTTGTCCAAGCGGAAGTACGAAAACGTGGGTACGTTCTACTTTGAATTCGAATCGAGGCTTTTGCGTACTATGTCATAATTGCAAATGGCGGCACCTAGTGAAACTTAGCGTGATGGGTAAACACGGAAAACGGTGTTCATTCAAACAGAAAGGCTGGAGAAGTACAATTGGTTCAAGTCAGTTAAAGACCCATATAAGGCAAATTATCGATTTAATATTAAAATGAATAATTTTTCCACATGGGCGATGTCATCACATACAAATGAAACACTACAGTAGTAGTAATTGAAACCATAAAAAAATGTTGAGGTTACAGTGCCTTTTGCAAATGATGGCATGTTTTTACACAAAGCTAGAAGACTCCATAAAAGCTGTAAACTAAGACAAAGCTGCCAGAATGTATACTAATTGTGTGTTGTAGTTTCTGTGGACGCATGTGGACATTACAGTGACTAATCATCATTTTATAATTAAAATTGCACATGCACATTTCTAGTACAATGTCTCCAGGGAAGCAAGTTGAGTTTATATTTGTGGAAAATATAAACTGCTTTCATGTATTTGGCAGTGTTAGGAATTGCAGCTTAATTCCTAGAAATCCGTAAATCTAAGCATCCAATTCTTGATCTATATTTAGTGATGTTTGGTGTTACATTAGTGTTGCACTAGATTGTTTTTAACAGTGAAGGTTACCGGTACCGATTATTTTGCAAAGATTATATTTTGTTTCCAACTTTTCACGGAACAAAATAAATAAGTTAATTTGATGTAAAAATAACACATAAACTTGTCCCAAATATTATAGTGACTTATAGATGACCTTTGCAAAGTTGTTATTGAAGTCTATAAATGTAGAAATATTTGCCTTGAAAATCACAATTCTACCCTTGAAAAGTCATTGAATTTTTGTGCAAGACTGGAGTATGAACCATGTTGTATTATGCACAGTGAGTTGATAGAGGAAACATGAAATTAAAATATCACAGCTGGTATTCTGCATAAAGTTGTGCACAAAGCTTACTGATTAATTCAGAAAAAAATGTCTCAGCATTATTAATAACATTTAAAATACCCTGGTCTATAGTTCAGAAGTGGGTTGTTAGCTCACCTGAGCACGATTGGTATAGGGGACCTCTCCGGCGGCGGCCGTCCTTCCGTCGTCAAGGTGTCGTCAACAATTTGGACTGTTGTCGCGATAAAGACTACATTTTTTATTCAATCTTGACCAAAATTGCAAAGTATGTTTGTGACCATAAAATCTTGGACGAGTTCGATAATGGGCCCAAATGGACCAGGAACAGAGTTATTGCCCCTTTTTCATGCAAAAAAAGTGCAAAAGTGCCCATTTCCAACGTATAGACTATTTTCCATCCAATTTTAACCAAAATTTCACAGTTTGTGTATGACCATCAGATCTCAGCAGACTTAAAAAATGGACCAGATTGTGTTTCAAACACCAGAGTTATTGCCCTTTGTTTATTAAAAAAGTATACAAAAATGGACATTATTCAGGATAGAGGGACATTTTTCATCCAATCTTCACCAATCTTGCACAGTTTGTCTATTACCATGAGATTACAGTTGAAGTCGAATATAAGCAAGATCGGACCAGAAACACCAGAGTTATTGCCCTTTGTTTGTGAAAAAAATATGCAAAAATGAACATTATACAGGATAGAGACTTCATTTTTCATCCATTCTTTACCAATCTTGCACAGTTTGTCTATGACCATAAGATTAAAGGTGAAGTCGAATATAAGCAAGATTGGACCAGAAACACCAGAGTTATTGCCCTTTGTTTGTGAAATGCAAAAATGGACATTATTCAGGATAGAGACTTCATTTTTCATCCAATCTTCACCAATCGTGTACAGTTTGTCTATGAACGTAAGACTACAGGTGAAGGTGAATATAAGCATGATCGGGCCAGAAACACCAAAGTTATTGCCCCTTGTGTTTGGAAAAACACATCAACAAGTTATCAATGATTGGCTTGCACACACGATTTTTGATTCAATGTTGACCAAACTTACACAGTTTGCGCATGACCATAAAAATTGATTTATAAAATTTGATTACCAACAATTGCAAGACTTGCAGTTATTTGTACATGCAACTTTGATGTCTTCAGAGCCTGCATTAACATCATTTATCATCATTGGACAGAAAATTATCAAAGAAAAAGCAAAAATTTACCTTTTAGCACAGCCATCGCAATTATTGCATTGCAATTAGTTTTCCAAAACTGTTTTCGAAAAAGACATCCAAATCTACTGTTAGTGCATTTTCCAGAATTGTCAATGACTTAATGAAAAAGGGTAAATTAAGAATATAGAGAAAAATGATTTGAGAACCATTATCAACTCATACTTTAGTTGAGTATGTTCATGTATTGTTCCGATACCTTAATTTTCAAACCTGTCACAACAGTATGGTCTTCATCTGTACCAGTTCTCAGGTGAGCGCTTTGGGCCATCATGGCTCTCTTGTTTTCATCAGTTTATAGATGTGTATTGTACATTTTGCTTTGCATGTCATTCAGTGTTACTTTGTGGGTTAAACGCTTCAAGACTTTGAATTATGCACACAACTATTTATATTATGTTGCCATGAAATTATTGAGTTATTTTAGGAGTTATTGGTTAATGGACCTAACTCATAGTTCATTTTCTTCGTAAATGAAAGTACATTGTTAACTTTTCCTAAAATCAAAAATGATTTCAAAAAGTATGATAGTGTAGCTAAAGAGATAAGCATCATTCACACACTAGACATTGACAAAAATCTGATATACACGAGACACCACTAAATGTTTTGTTTTGACATTTTAATTATAAAATGTCAATAATGTAAATGAAATACAGGTAATAGAAATTGCTTGTACGGCAGGTTGTAGTTTACTGTTTACATCTCTTATACTACTCTCAGATCCTGTTTCAACCACGGAATTAAAATCATAATAACAATCATAAAACATAAAAAATACATGTATGTGTAAACTGCCCAATCAGTAACATTTCACGTCCAATTCAGCATGTCTGTATTCTTTGAAATTAATGAGGATTTATATCAGTGTTTCTTTCTGTTGATGTATGATAAACTCCATTCCATTTTGTATGTCAAATAAAACAGTGAATTGGACAGCAAAACATAGTGTATTTCAATTGAATATTTGTTTTCCAGGGTTTTTTGCTGCCATTAACGATGATCAGATTCTGACGAAGTTTCCCAAAGGCAGTATTAAACCAGACTCCGAGCTCCTAAACTTGTATCACTGTGACACGCCGCCATTGCCTTCCAACAGCAGCCGAGTGCTTCCAGCCGAACCCGACATGACGCCACGGGCATTGTCTGCTAGCGTACCTACCCGACCTCAAGGTGCTGTAGTCTCAAATCGAGCCATTTCTGCTAGGACTTTGCCAGCAGAGCCACCCAAGTTGCAAGCAAAGGAGAATACAAAACTTAGTCACAATATTGGCAACCTGGCTCATAAGGTGAACACTGTTGCTACCTCAAACACATTGTGTAAAAATCCACTAGAGGCTGCTTCATACATCTTGGTTTATGCCAAGCAAGGCAAGAGTAAACATACTGGCATATGGAATGCAAAAACCTTAGTCGAAAGTTGCTGTAACCTCATGGAGATAGATCCAGAGCGAGTTGCCGATGGTGACAAGTATGCATTTCCAGAGATGGGGATTGAAGAGGAATTGTGCGGGAAAGTAGTGGTCTTGCATATAAAGAAATGATGATTAAGATATTTATCTGTGATATTATTGAAAAATGTATGCATTCTGTAACTGAATCAAAGAATTTCCAATGGTGCATGTTAGCTGTTATATACACCTTTATCTGACCATTTATGGTCATTGCCTCAAAGAAGTTCATGATAGCTAGATGTATGTTAGAATTAGACTTTAAATTAAAAAAATTAGTTAATACTGTGTCATGTATTTAAATGAGCTGTTTAAAAGAAACAGGGTACTCTGTCTGAAGTTAAAATAATTAACTATGTGGATACAAGAATGTCTTTATTGACATATATAGCATAACAAATAAATAGCTTTATATAGTATAACATATAGTAGTTTGTTAATTTTCTATTTTATTATGAATAATTATATCATCTCCCATGATACTGGGTACTGATGTAGTAATCGCATGTTTAATAAGAAATCCAATCAAACTATATTTCCATTTTGTCATGACTGAAGGAGATGATGCTTGTTCTAGTATTTTATAGTACTGTGTGTAAATGCAGTTTGTGTAGGGTCATATAAACAGAATTTCCTTCTCAATGGTGAAACTGATCCTGGAATGCACAATTTGTATCATAACACAGTATAAAGAAAGATCGAGATCCCCCCCCCCCCACAAGGGGGGTCAAGTTAGGAATGTTGACTATCTTTTGAAATGCAATACATTTTTGCAAATGTATAATGGCAGTTGAAGAGCCCATGTTTGAACCCTTAATTAGAAACTAATAAAGACCATGGATGTTTCAAATTTGAAGAAAATGTCAAAGAACTGTTCAAACTCCCCCCCCCCCCCCCTTATCCTTTTGAGGAGCACCCTGTACCTTTTCATCCTCTACAGATATTTCCCTATACCACAAATCCCAGACAGAGACAATTAAAATAAATGTATCAGCCATTTTATTAAATTATCACTGAATCAAAACAGGGTAGAAAATGGGATTTAATCCGGGTCAAATGTATGACCTTAAGATTTGTTCTATGTACTAGTTAAATAGTCCCATTATTTATTTTGCTGTATACAATGTACATGTACTAATGAACTTTATATTTACATTTGAATTGCCCCTACAGTGCTTGTAAGATTATCTTATTAAATTTCCTTTTGGTATTTTATTTTTAAACTGTGAAAGTGCTTTTAATGTAAGGTGAATGATTTCTCCATAACATTTACAGTCAATTAAAAGTGAAACATAATTATAGAATATCAACTAATATATTATGATTTATATAATTATACACTATTTTTGTAGAATTAAAATAATATATATTTGATAGTCTAGTTTTTTACTATTTCTGTGTTTGAATTGTATTAGTAATAATTGGTGGTGTCAGTGCTATTGTCTCACTAATTATATGACTCACGGGGATACATTCATGTACCTCTAAATTTTTCCCCCAAGTGGACTAACCCAGGGGAATTTCACTAATTTTATTTTTGTAGGGTCTATTTGCCCACCAAAGAGCCAAGCATTTTTGTTTAAATCCCCACAGTGGGAGATGCTTGGTGTATCAAATGGCCCCGGGGGTTGGGGGGGGGGCAATATTACGTAGATCTAAAATCCCACCAGTCTATTTCCCGAAATCAATAGGCTTCTCAAATTTTCGTCTGTCGAGAATCGCTTTCAGTCTTAAGTCTTGTATATGCCTGTCCCTCCCCCCATGGGGGATAATATTGATAACACACTACCGGTGTCCTCTTTAAAGTATTTCGTTGATTTAACATTTTGTTCATGTTGATTGTTTCAATGTCAAATATATGTGCAATATAACCTTAATTAATTCAGTGACTAATGCATTTCGTTTGCTGTGAAACCGTATTGTATGTAGTTAATACTACATGTTAGTTTTTGTTGTTGTTAGAACTCTTTAGCCGTAAAAATTGGTAAAGGATATTGTATTATTATTGTTTTATTTTATGTGTCATTGAAGAAGAAAGTCTGAAAACATGTTTGGCAATTGGCACATTCAAGTTTAATGAATACCAAGTAAGATTTAAGTAACAGCTTTCTTTAAATAAAACAGTTTCAAGAATTTTCTTTATTCTTGCGTCTTAATGATAAGAATGGGTTGGTAAATAACTGTCCTGTTATAGCAAGATTCCTATCAAGGACAAATCAAGCACATGGCACGAGAAGTCTTAGTGTTAACTTACGACAGCTTGAATAATAGAATGTCGCTAATTGTATGCAATTTCAAATTTCCATTGTGACTGAATGTAACGAAAATTAACCAGTTATACAGTACATGACTTGTTTTCGTAAAAGGTCTTCAGCTTGACCACAATAATTGCTAATAAAACTTAAAATTCTATTCAAAGGAATAAATGATGCCATTTGTCAGGAAAGATTCAGTTTTCTTTTCAGAATATTAAGTCTTAACAAAATTAAGCCATATTATAAATGTTAAATAGTTTTTGTGTTAATTAGCCAATAGATAATGCTGACATTGGTAGCTACAGGTAATACAAGTCAGGGTAATAGAAAAATGTTGCTGCTAGATTTTAAGATGGATTTGTGTTTTATGTTCCATAGAATGTCTCAGTATTTTGTTTACTTATTCCTTAGGTAGTCTGTGGTCAGTGTTTGAATTTAGCATCCACTAGCACTTGTTCGAGGACACTCCTTCGTTAAAACATTCCGAAGCTGACATTTGGTGTAAATTTGACAAGGTCTTGCATATTTACTGACAGAATCCAACTGTGTGATGAAACCCAACTGTGTGATGAAACCCAACTGTGTGATGCCAACTGTGTGATGAAACCCAACTGTGTGATGAAACCCAACTGTGTGATGAAACCCAATTCTGTGATGAAACCCAACTGTGTGATGAAACCCAATTTTGTGATGAAACCCAATTGTGTGCACACTGATGTATACATATTAGCTGACAAAACTCACAGATTTACTCCACTATATTCTTTTCCTCACTGTGATTGTTTTCCAGGTATTCTTCATAATAATGTTTTTGTGACACTTGTATTGAAGGCGTGTCGTTGGAAAACTGGGCTTAATGCGTTTGCATAAAGTGTCGTCCCAGATTAGCCTGTGCAGTCCGCACAGGCTAATCCAGGACGAAACTTTCTGCTATTATGGCATTTTCTGTTTATAAACATAAATCCACTGTAGGAGGAAAGTGCCGTCCTGGATTAGCCTATGTGGACTACACAGGCTTATCCGGGACAACGCTTTACACACATGTTTTAAGCCTGGGTTTCCGACGACACACCTCATCTGCATTGTTGTTTGGTTATTTACACAAGTAATCTATCTGTTTAATGCACAATGAATTGATCAACTACACACTTTACCACATTCTAAATCATATTTTGGTCACCCTCCCCCCAAGTGGTGTTGCATATTTTTAGCTCACCTGAGCACGAAGTGCTCGGTGAGCTATTCGTATAGGGGACCTCTCCGGCGTCGTCAGTATGCCGTCAACAATTTGGACCATTATCGCGATAAAGACTACATTTTTTATTAAATCTTGACGGAACTTGCACAGTTTGTGTATGACCATAAAATCTTAGACGAGTTCGATAATGGGTCCGATCGGACCTGGAACACCAGAGTTATTGTCCCTTTTTTGCCCCAAATACATATATTCCGGAATAACTCACCTGGTAAAGGGAGGTAAATGCAGTATCAGGAAGATAAGTGCCATAAATGTGTCATTTCCCTTTAGTCACATATATAACCCAGATAGTGGAGTCTGCTCATCAGTAAAATCAATACATCATTCTCAGTCAACATGATACTTCTATTTTAGATCAGCATCCAGGGCTTTCCTTTGACCCGAGCTCCCGGGTTTTGACGCGTGAAAATTTCAAAATGCGCTTGTTTGTCTCGCGAGGTAATTACTTCATGCGTCACATTTGACCCGGGGCAATTTCCGGACCCGCGTCATACAATATAACTCGGCTGGCTGATTATCCCAGTCAGTCTAACAGCGATGTCAAATTTGATAAAACACGGCGATTATTGGTTGGAGGCGGAGTGAATCGTTTAATAGAAGCTGTCCATCCGCGGTCAAGTTACCGTGGGCGGAGTTTGTCGCTCAGAAAAATCCATATCGACCAATTAAAATGAATAGTTATATACGCTTCCAATGAGGTGAACAATTGACCTATCGGCGTAATATACATGTATTACACTTTAGTTAATGTACACGAGTCCGTTATAGTATGTTTTTCCCGACCATTAAACGTTTAAAACACAATTTACTTTACTTCCGTTGCGGATAATATCCACATTTAGTTTAGTTCCTAAATATAAAGGCATTGTTTTAAAGTACTTTCGTTTATATTTCATGCAAAATTATTAATATCTTTACAAAATTTAGAATCCAATTTTGGCGAAAATTCTGACTTTTACGTGACATTTCTTATATCCGAAATATCCAACATTCAATCTTAGTGTTCGAGGGTCATAAATGCATTTTTTTAAAGTCTGTGTATTTCATGTAAATCCTTTGTTTTCTAGCGCGCGAAAGTTATGATGACACAAACGACGTCACGTTCCACGCATGGAAAGCGTGCGTGTATCGACCATGTGCATTATCAAATATATATACATGTCATCTGTGAATAAAAACTTCGTAGTGCAAGAACTTTGAAATCTTCTTTTTGTATAAAACTTTCGTAGTGCAAAAACTTTGCGATCTTTAGCATTTGATTAATTATTTTATTGCAGTTTATTAATATACGTTGTAACAGTAAAACAGTATTTGCGGACCGTAACTACGTATATTTTTTTAGGAAGGAAAGCCTATGTTTTATCGTTGTATATGATATATCTATGCGATTTCGTATTAAAAAAATTCTGTTGTATTTTTAGTATGTTACGAATAAGCGAAAATCGTCTTAATAATTCCATAAATAATAATATCAATAAATAATAATAATACATAATAATAATAGATCTAATAAAAAAAATAATAATACAGAATAATATAACAATAATAATAAGTAGATAAAATTAAAGAAATTAAAAAGAAAATAATAACAAGTTAATAAAAAATAATAATTAATAAATTAAAATAATATTAAATTATAAAATAAAAATAATAAATTAATACAAATAATAATAAAAAGAAGGAAACGAATGGAAACTACCCATAAAGCATCGACTCTTGAAGGTTTTAAATTTTATATCTGACTCTTGGGGAATTTGATTTTGACTCTTGAAAATTTGACCCCAAGAGCCATTGACTCTTGAAATTCAAAGTCTAAGGAAAGCCCTGGGCCGCCATCATTACACGTAGTAATACGTGTATAGCCTGCTTCTGACCTATATTTTGGCTATGTGTGCAGCAGTAAATTTTTCCAGTCTATCTGTCTTCGCATCCAGTCAGGAAAAAGATGTAAACAACAATAAATAACTCAAATTCATGTTGTAAACCAGCAATCAGAATATAGGATTAATATCATGTGATCTAGTGCCTGAAAGAGTTAATTATTTTCTGTAGTTTTTGGACTGTTTAGTTAGTAACTTATTCAGTATCATTTAATCATGTAACTTTTGGACTGACTCATTGAGTATTCCTATATAACATAGAAATTTCCTTTTTCCTAAGAGACATTTGGAAAGTTTGTCTCTGTGGGTGTCGTTGACTCAAAATTATTAGTAAGTTTGTACGCAAAACAACTAAAAGGTTTTATAGTTATTCATAATTTAATCTGACAATATTGATGTTTGTTAATGTTAACAATAAGTATTCCTATGTAACCTAGAAATGTGCTTCTAAGAGTACATGTGGAAAGTTTGTTTGTTTGGATTTTTCCCCTTTTTACCAGTCATTCAGTGAGATAATGGCAGTCAGTTAACCTACTCACACTTTTTCTGGGCAAACTAAGCCGGTGTAAGTGGTTTACCAGTACCAAGTGCACATACTTATGCCAGTAAATGACAACTGCCCTACTTGAATCAGAGATAGGGGGAGAATGGCTGTAGAAATTAGTTCAAGACCAATCCCCACACAAGTTATGTGGCCCGGGGGGGACTCGAACTCAAGAACCCTCGATTGAGAGCATAGCACTCTACCAACTTAGTTAGACGGGCCCGCAAAGCCAGAATAATCTACTTGGTTGGATACATTTATGTGGTGCCATTATGATGATACTGAGGAAGTTTTGGTAGAGTGTAGTAACTATAGAGTGTCACTGTATGTACCAGTTTCTAACCTGTAAAGGTTTATCATTGCTTATGGACTTCGTTGCAAAAACATTTTTGAAAACAACAATACAGAACAATATGTCAATCACAGATACGCAAAGTTGAACCGACATCAAATCAGTCTGTGTACTGGGGTTAATAAGTAATTTATTATTTTAATTCAAACATATATGTGAAAAAAAGATGGTAGTATCCAATCATAAGCTCTTTATGTATTTTTATAGATTTCCATGTTTTTTTGTATTCCCGTAAATGTTAATGCCATGCGTAATGGGTTTTAATAGTACCGAGAATGCGGGTATTTACGGGTACCTGTTACATCCCTAATGGTCGCCATTGTTCTCAGACTCAGGTGAGCGCTTTGGGCCATCATGGCCCTCTTGTTTTTTCTTTACCCAGAAGTGTTTTCACACAAATCCTTTCAATGTAATAGTGTCGACGATACACGCTTTATGAAATGATCAACATTTCATTATGTTGTGTAAGTATTATACATACTATGAAATACTAAACATATCCTAGCAATGCCAGTGAGAAATCTATATCTTCAATTATGTGGTGTCCAGTTTTTGATGCAACCAAGATTGACAGAGATGTCACTGTGTTAGGACATACATTTTTTTTTTTTTTTTTTTATTAGAACATTTCAGTGATTTCAGTGGATTTTGAAAACCAGGAGTCAAATGACGTGAAAATCACGTGAAATCAGTGGTTTAAAATAAAAACTTCATGGGTTGAAGTATTGACATCCAGGAATGTTGCATCTGCATGTTTGTAGAATGCTCTGCAAAGGGAAAGTAGCAATATTTAAGGTTGTGCACTTGAAGTCAAAATGATGCAAGGCAGACTATTTGCTTCAGTAAAAAATCTGTAAATTGCAATTTCCTCAAGCGTAAAAATGCTGGATTCTTCATCAATAGAATCCCTGCTTTTACATTATATTATCATAACGTTATAGGTTGACAATTTTTGCATGTATTTACATCGTATTTCTTTCATGATATTTGTTTTTAATATTTGTACAATCATGTGGTCAGACAAACTAGACGATGTATATGGATTACTTTGTATGAAACAATTATGTCTTGTATATTAGTATATGAAATGTTCACAACTGGTTTGCAAGAGCTAAATTTCTATTACAAATAACTTTCTTCAATATGTAAGCCCAAAATAAATACTAGTTAGATGTCCCATTTAGTTTACATAAATATTATATTACCCATTGTATTTTATAGAAATGTTCTCACCACTATTTATGGAATGTTGTTCAGTTATAGTTTGTATCATTCAAATAATTTTTTATATATAATTTATGTGTTATTTTCTAAGAATAAACTGCTTCTTCATTGCAAGTCTTTGTTATCACCTGCTACATTAGTTTTTCCACCCGTATGTCACTACTCCAAACCAGCTGGCTACATTTTCACTATCCAATAGGTCGACTGTTAGGCTCATGTCTTTCTGGATGGTCATTATGCTGGTCTGGTATTGACCCACACAGCCCCTTTTAGTTGTTAAAGAAACTTTGAAGTTATTTACCAAGCCAAGATGTGTATAGTTCTTGCTTCAATTATACGTTAGTTAAAGCCCCTTTGTTACTGGTCAACTCTTGAATAAGATCACATTTGATGGATTGCTATTTTCAATCTCCAAAAAACACCGTCCACAGATCACCCTCATTTCCAAGACATCACCGAGTGACGATACAATTCCGACTGCGGTATCTGGTAACAATTCCCTGGTAACAATTCCTCAAACTGTCTCGCATCATGACTGGGGCAATAAACAATCTTATAATGTACTGAACATTGTTGTATTGTTTGGGAATTGGAATGGGAATAAATAAAACTATTATCTGAGGGAAAGTTTATTTAAATTCTGTTCTGAAAAATGGAATATTAAGTAAAACAGACATATGGCATATTATATACATATGTACATTGGTAATTGCTATCCAGAAATGTTACTACTGATAAGAAATCCAACAGTGTACAACATAGAACAGATTCTGGTTCACATTCATCTAACACAGTTGTTTTGTGATACAAGAGAAGTTCTGCATGATCTGAACATATGACAGGGCAATATCTGGTGTGAAAAAAATTAAGAAAGCTTCACTCCAATGAAGACATAACCTCGTTCAGTAACACTCGATACATTATTTTTGGCAGTCCTTATAGTGCATATCGGCAGACCATGGAAATGTTCAGTACATCAATTCACAATGCAAACAAGGTGTATACCGTCTTTTTAAAATCTGAAATACTTTGTAATGTAATCCAGATAGCCTTAGACAGGAAGTGATCTGTAAAGAAAGACTTGTATCAATAAATTCAACAAAGTGGAACCGAATGTTCATCCATTAATTCCTGAAATATCACATACAATATTTTAATGCTAAACCCTCTCAATTTAGGTGCATTTCAAACTTAAGTGTATCATAGCCTGTTTAACAAATTTCAAGTTCTGTATTATCCCACAGATACCGTATGTCTTGAAAAATATTTAAACATTAAAATTAAACAACAGCCTTTTACAAACAGAATGGTAACCTGTTAAAGGGTATTTAAGCAGCTATCGTCAAAATCAGAGGGGCAACAAGCAATGGACCTCAGATAGAAACATTCCAGAAAATGAAAATAAGTTTCAAGTTTCAGCTGCAAAGTATTGTTTTAAAGATAAATTATGGTCATAATGTAAAATTAGGTTTTGATAATAAAGATACTTACCTGTACAGATTTCAGGAAAGCAGATAGAAATTACAATAAGAAGAACACAGCTATATACAGTCAGAATGCAATATGCATTAGCAAAGGAGACACAGACTTTTTTCAGACAATAAAATAGTTACTTAATGAATGAATGTCCAGATCTTCATTCATAGCATGTGGTAAGTAGATGTACTGCAAGTCAATAAACTTACAAATATAAATATATGCACAATCTACAATTCATGACAATATATTTAGAAGTATAGTATACCGGTAGTCATTGAAGTACTGTGTAATTGTAAGTTCAGAGTGTCAATGTGAAATCTTATTTGATAAAGTATTATAAGTCTCCGTAAAACAGCTTTGTGGAATCGTATTAGCCTTTCAATGAAAAATTGTTGCCTCTTTGTATGTTGTATGCATGTACCATCATTATTTATTATCACAACTCATATATTGCGTTTCAACTGTATGTAATAATGATCTGCAATATGTGTGGCATTATATTTATGCATAAACGTACATTACCACACAAACCAATATTTTTTAATATGTAAGAGATGTAAAATACATGTATATAACCCAAACATGAATCAAGCTTTTTTAGAATGTGAACACTGGATTACAATTTACTTTACTTCATTATTGCTGTGTTAGTGGACTAAGACAAGACATTACAAATTCAATACATAATAATAATACAACATAATTTGTGGAAAAATGAGCTAAATATTTAAATATATATTTTAAATACACAATTTGAAGAAATAAAAGCATTGGTAGCGGTCGGTATACATTTATTATCTGGATGTGTTCTCAGTGAAGAAAGGAAACTGATTAAAACATTCTTATTTAAAATGTATTTTTTTGCAAAAGGAATTATTGTAAAAGCAGCAAATAGACGAGACATATTCCAAAACCTGTTACTTTAAAAATATTACGAAAAATGATCAATTAAAAATAATCATCTCTTTATTAAGTATCAGCCATTTTTCTATGAACTAGCATCACTAGTTTTCTCAGGCCCATACTCTGGGTAATCCTGGCTATCTTCGTTAGGATCCCCAATTGCAGACTGCTGATTGCCTCCAGTCTTTCTCTCAATTCTCTCCCCATACACCTGGTCCATCCAATCTTTCCCCCTCCCTTTCTCACGCCGATCTGCCACCTTCTTGCTCACACTCTCATACACACCTGCCAAACCAGCCATTTGTAGCATTTTGCTCTGAATATTGTCACTTTCAGTACTGGTGTCCTGCTTTGAGCCAACAAATTCCTCCTCTTCCTCATCTTCCATTGGTTCCCAAACCTTAGAGGATTTCTCAGCCTTACCCTCCCCTTTAGGCCTTCTTGATTTGGATTTTTCACTGCTATGATGCATATCCCTTTTATCCTTCTTTCCTGACCTATGCCTATCTCTACTCCCTGAGCTATGCTTATCCCTACTTTTTGACTTACGACCCCTCGAGTGTGAACGTGATCTTTTCCTATCTTGATGCTCTCTAACTCTATGTTCCCCACTCTTACTCCTACCTTTGCGATCACTGCTTCTACTAGGACTTCCCTCTTTACTCTCAGACCTTGCTCTTTTATGACCCCTATCTGCTTTTTCTTTCATTCTCCTATCCCTATCTCTCTGTTCCCTTTCCTTGTCCCTCAATTCCCTCTCAATCGCTCCGTCTTCCATTTTATCGTCATCCTGGAAGCTTCCATTATTCTCTTTCTCCTCCCTGTTAGAATCAGGATTTCTTCCTTTCCTCACTTCTCCCTTACTGTCTCTCATTTTATCCTCATCCATACTTGCATGATTTTCATCTTCACTCTCTTCTTCCTCTTCGTGCTCTTCTTCCTCCTCCTCCTCGTTATTATCATTTTTTCCATCTTCATTATCCTGGATGCGATTCATCAATTCATTGATTTCCTCTTCTAGCTTTTTACGACGATTTTCAATCATAGCTGTAATTGAAATTCAAAGTTATTACTATTTTTTCATCATTTTCCTTATTACAAGAAATCCAATAATGATTGCTTATTGTAACATGTTACTGTTGCCGTACATGTCTATATATTAACAATGTTAAAACAAAAGATAATACTGTACAATAATTGCTTAATCTTAAATTTGACTATCAGTACAGAAATAAAAGGCTGAAAATCTCTTGTCAGGCAGACTTTTACTCAGTTGTTTTAGCCTTGATTACTGTCAAGTTAAACATTATATGATATGTTTAGGATACCACCTACACATAAGAGACTAAAAATTACATTTCAGGAATTCATGTATTTGTTGATATCCCTAATGTACCCACTTGAACATAGTTTTGTTGATATCCCTAATGTACCCACTTGAACATAGTTATCAGTGCTCATGATGGACCAAGCACTTCCAGGTGTCCCTAATATTACAGTTCTCTTGACCATATCCACAGAAAATGAAACTGGCATGTCGTGGGAAAGCCAGGTTTAATGCATCTGCGAAAAGTGTTGTCCCAGATCAGCCTGTGCAGTCCACACAGGCTAATCCAGGACGGCACTATCCGCTTTTATGGTATTTGCTGTTTCAAGGAAGTCTCTTCTAAAACATAAATCCACCACAGGTGGAGTGTTGTTCAGGATTTGCCCATGCACAGGCTAATCCGGGACGACACTTTACACACATGCATTAAGCCCGGTTTTTCCACGACACGCTACAAATCTTTTGATATACCACTCGAGTTTTAAATAATCCGACTATTCTGACTGTATGCATCTTACCATCAACAGCAAGTTTTGTATCCTGTAGCTTGGACTCGGAGTCTTCTGTCAGCATTTTTGGCATATAGAACAGACAAGGCTTGGCCTTCGTCAGGATAAAATTTTGTAGCTTTTTGGTCTCTTTCTCCCAGGAGTCATGCTAAAAATAGGTTTTACAGATTTAACATTTGGATTTTTTTTTCAACATAGATGTTACTGTAATGTTTATGAAAGTTTCAATAGTTATATTAATAAGAATTGTTAACTCATTACATTTTTTTAAATATTAGTACAGTACAACAACAAAATAGCAGTATATTTAATGAGTAACAGTTACTGTAGCAGTCTTCATGAAACTCTGTCGTACCTACGTACCTGACTGACTAACTTTGTCAAGGTCCGAAAGAAATTCAAGTTTGTCGACCCAAAGTGTCCGATTAAAATATTTTCTATCAAATCAAAATTTAAACAGCACACGATCATTATAACATCTATTTTAAAATTCAACTGAATTACACTTTGTTAAAAAAGTTACATCTACTAGCTACTGTTCACTAATAGAAGTATTATTCCAAATCATCCATGCACACTAATTATATGCAACAACTTTGGCTGAGGCAACATTTGAAAGTTAGCGTGAGTATTGGCAGTACACTTGTCGACAGTGAAAGTGAAAGTTAATAAATTCCGATTCATCAAAAAATGTTTTGTTGTTTCTTTTTAATGAATAAAGTTCTTGTAAATTGTTTCATTACCGGTAATAACAAACATTAAGATTTTCGACACAAAGCATTGTATTGGTAGTTTTGTGATTAAAAGAGTGGGTGGGGTGAAGCAGGGACCTATTTTATAGGTCCCTGGGTGAAGATTACTTGGACGCTAGCTTTTGCTACTTAATGTTCATTTATTCCTTTACCTTTCTTTAACCACTAGAAACTACATTTTGTTTTTGGACTATTAAAATATTACATTGTATAAAATATGTATAAATATATACAAGACTCTATATAAAAATAATAATAGGATTTTAAATATAAACTGTATAAAGTGAAATAGATCTATGTATGTGTTAATTATACTTAAATTAAAATATATTTTATAAATTTAACTGTGTGAAATATAACAAGTTATGAAGATTAAGCAGAGACCTGAATATGAGTGGTAAATATTGCATACATATATAAATATTTTTTTATTTAAAATGTGAAATATTCATTGCAAATAAAATGCAATATGAGTAAATAATGAATATATAATGTAAACAAGTAAAAACATCTAAATAATTCCGAAACGTGTTTGATTGTGTTTGGTCTGACAAATGTGCAGCAGGTCTGACAGATTTCTCTTGTCAGTCAGACCAAATGTGAGGATCTCTGAGTTTTGTGAAGACTGCTGTAGAACTTACATTCTGAACCATTTCCATTTTCTGTTCTATCAGTTTGATGCGAACTTGTTTTCGACGTCTCTCCAGAAACAGGTCTCTCCTCTCCTTTAGGATTTCCTCCTTTTCTTGACGAAACTTTTCTTCAAGCTTCTTTTCTATCTTGATACGCTGCTCCTCCTTTTTAATACCAGAAGCAGTGTGTATGTAAAGATACCAAATGTTGGAGAAAAATTAAATAAACAATATGAGGCGTGTCGTGGGAAAACTGGGCTTCATGCACGTGCGTAGAGTCGTCCCAGATTAGCCTGTGCAGACCGCACAGGCTAATCCGGGACGACACTTTCCGCCTACAGTGGATTTATGTTAAGAAGAGACTTCCTTGAAACATAAAATACAATAAAAGCAGAAAGTGCCGTCTTGGATTAGCCTGTGCGGACTGCACAGGCTAATCCGGGACGACACTTAACGAACATGCATTAAGCCCGGTTTTTCCAGGATGCGCCTCATATGTAGTTTAAACTGTTTTATTTAAGCTCGATAGTGTCGAAAGTCTGAGGCTTATTGAGACATCTTCGAGTCCATTTCCTGAGTAGAACAAGTACTTGGTGTCTTATAAGAAAGATCATTGGAACGCTCCCTCAGTAGGGGTCAAACTCACAGCCTCCCGATCACAAGGACACAATATCCATTACACCACTGCCGCCTCACGACCTCCCGATCACAAGGACACAATATCCATTACACCACTGCCACCTCACGACCTCCCGATCACAAGGACACAATATCCATTACACCACACGACCTCCCGATCACAAGGCCACAATATCCATTACACCACTGCCACCTCACGACCTCCCGATCACAAGGACACAATATCCATTACACCACTGCCACCTCACGACCTCCCGATCACAAGGACACAATATCCATTACACCACTGCCACCTCACGACCTCCCGATCACAAGGACACAATATCCATTACACCACTGCCACCTCACGACCTCCCGATCACAAGGACACAATATCCATTACACCACTGCCACCTCACGACCTTCCGATCACAAGGACACAATATCCATTACACCACTGCCACCTCACGACCTCCCGATCACAAGGACACAATATCCATTACACCACTGCCACCTCACGACCTCCCGATCACAAGGACACAATATCCATTACACCACTGCCACCTCACGACCTCCCGATCACAAGGACACAATATCCATTATACCACTGCCACCTCACGACCTTCCGATCACAAGGACACAATATCCATTACACCACTGCCACCTCACGACCTCCCGATCACAAGGACACAATATCCATTACACCACTGCCACCTCAAACAATATTTTCAATATAATAATACCCACTATTTGCTTTGAACAAAAGAAGATTTACAATACATATATGTCATTTGATTCCCTTAAAATTAATATCGGAACATTTAATCACTAAATCTATTACTGCTCTGATCTATTCATACCTTTTCCTTGCTCTCATTGGATTCATCCTTAAATTTCTGCAGCGTACCAAGCAAGAGTCCAAACATCCTACGATTCCTATAAATCATTATAAAGAAATTGTAAATACATTTTATAGGTAAGACATATTATTGTATTTGTTGATCAGAAAAAAAATACTGCGAGATACACATCCATTTGAGATAACTGTTCCCAAAATTTAAAACAACTTCACACCATACCAGTCATTTTCTCTGTTGAATTTTTAGAATATAATACAAGTAAACATATATCATGATATGTCTTTCACATTTAACTTCCTGATGATTTCAATAAGCCTAATTATTTAGCAGCAAGCAAAGAAAACAGTAAAACCTTATGTTAGTTAAAACACACTTTTTTGACATCAAACATGCAAAGAGATTTGAATACCCGGTACAAGTGTTTACAACAATATCCAGGGCCTCTCCTATTTAAGTGTTAAGATCAAAGAGAAAAAAAAAGCATTTGAAACTTTTGCTAAGAACACTGCACCTGGCTTGACCTTTCCTGTCGATGTTCTGTTCTTCAATGGAACTTTTACGACTCCGTTCCTCCCTGACGGAGGTGGCAACTACTGACGACTGAAGAGCGGGCTGAAATGCATCATTTATACCTCTATAAATCATTTATAGCATAAAAACAGTGACAGCTTTACAACATGAACACTTACATTTTACTGTTTAATCTTTCCTGAAATGGTCTGTTCGGTCATAACAATTTAAAGTAAGAGGTTGATAAATACTGAAAGCAGTGGTTAGGGCAGGGATGTGTATCAGGGCTTTTCTTTCACCAAATTGTCAAGAGTCTCTAGCCTTTCTGTTTTGTGAAATGTAGGCAGGATTTTTCTATAAATTGTGAAAATGTAAGAGAGTAAATGCTAACAATTGTGAAACTTAAATATTATAACCTATGCAATGATAATGACTTTTATTAAAAATTGTTTCCTTAAAATCAAATATGAACATTTTGGTTCCATATGTCAAGTCCATTAAGTCAAATTCTGTTAATATCATATACACAAAAACCCCACTTTACGACCACCTCGATTTTACGACCACTCCGCTAAAGCGGACACTTTTTAAAAGACCCGATTGTTTCCCTATAAATTTCAATGGTCGCAAACCCCGATTATACGGGCACCCCGCTATTCCGTATTACGACCACTAATCCCAGACCGAAGGTACCAAATAATGCTGAAAATAACCCCGATACTGTGACCATTGTCATTTGGTTGTTGACAATTAACATCGTCAATTAGCAACATATGCCGTGGAGATAACATAATGCTTTGCGGTATAAAAGGAGCGTGTGAAAAACAATGTTACACATGTTCGGATAAGGGATTAGCACATCGACTGCGTATCAGATTACGTTAATTGACACTAGCTGACAGTTAGCGGGTAGCACTGATGAATGCTGAACCTTAAATGGGCTTAGTTAATCAAGTTTTATATATTTTCCTACTTAATGTTAAGTTCATACATGTATCCATAACTATAAGTTACATAATCTCTATTCAATAAAACATATTATTGAAAACAAATTGGAATTTTCGTTATTTATTGATTATTCATTATTTTCATAAAAAACTTTAAATTACACAGAAGTATGCGTGTACTGACTCGGTGATCTGCCGGACCTCGATAATACGACCACCCCACTATTAAGACCACTTTAAAAAAGACCCCTAAGTGGTCGTTTTAGCGAGGTTTACTGTATATATATAATTAAGATATTTCTGTACAGAACAAGTGTCAGTTTAAACTAGGGATGGCAACGAATACCAAAACGCTATTCGAATACTCGAATTCAATGTTCAAATAATATTGGAATATATTCGTTCATTTTTTAAATTTTCGATTCTTTGTTTATTTATCCAGGATGTATAAAAGGTAAACGAATTAATCGCTGTGGACAGTATGAATTTAATACGAATTTTTCCATCATCATCATCAATCATCATCATCATCCGAATTATTGATTTCATAATAAAACAACATAGAAAACAGTTCTTAGTTTTTATTTCAAATCATTTACTTTGTCAAACATTTATTAATAGTAAAACAGATCTATACACTTCAAACATTGCAAAACAGACACCCAATACACAAAGTAGATTTTAGCAGCATCTTGTATTGTAAGACATGACCTCATTCCATCGTACAAAACATAAAAACATCAAATCATTCCACAACTGTACCTATGGTTGTATACACACATTACATAACTAAATATAGACCAGTCTATTTGCTGACAGTCACATATCACACAGGTGCGAGCAGATCAAGCAACAACTCGTTATTTTCTAAACTTGATTTTTGTTCAAAAGAATGATCTGGTCAACAAGCTCACTTGATGGTACAGACGATGCTGGTATGGCAAGTACCTTCTTGGCGATAGCAGCGATTGTAGGATACTTGTGCATGTTGACACGCCACCAGGTCAGCGGGTTGCTTTTTGGATCACAGTTTTCATCCATGTAGCGCAAAAAACCTGCACCTTACACTATACTTAGGGGCACATAATCCTGTACAATCGTATCGGCTATTGCTTGAGTAATCCGTTCACTTTCACTTTTTGACACTGATTTAGTCGGCATACTCACAAATGAATCAAGAGACACTTGCTTTTCTTTGCTTGCAGATTCCAGCGACGGGTGCTTTTAACGAAGATGATTGTTGAGATTTGAGGTTGTACCCCCAGATGTGAACACAAACTTCTCATTGCATAGCTGACATGATGCCGAAAATTTTATCGGCTGACCGGGAGAAATGCTTCCACACAGCTGACGGCTTACGTGGAGGCATGATGATTTGTAAATGCAATCTGACAATTTAACACTTTAATGAAGACTTTGAGATTAATCGGAAAACACATAGAATATAAACCTGTGCTGTTTTTACTCATCATTTTTGTTTGTTATATTGAGCGAATAAATGCTTTAAAGTCGGCATGAAAAATGTTGTTGTTATTGCAACGCTAATTAAAGGAATGAAATTAAATTAATAGTAACAACTTAAGTCTAAACCGCATAATGCACCATACATTGTTCAAACATTGGTCTTTAATTAGCATCAGCGTGAAAACATCGGTCTCCAATTAGCTTCAGTTTAGCAGCCAAATAATGTTACATACAAACTGCGCAATATCGGTCTCTTCTTAGGGTCCGTTTACAACTCAATTGTCACAGTTTGCTTAATCTGTTATCTCCCACTGCGCATATCAATGGTGTTAAATAACATGTCAACGTGTCAAATTAACTGTGAAAACATAACGATCGCAGATTATACAATTAGACTAGTTTATTATGGAGTTTTTTGGGGGGGCCATTCGAATACTCATTTAATATTCGAATATTCGGTCAAGTATTCGAATATTCGATTATTCGTTGACATCCCTAGTTTAAACACTTGAAAGCACACATCTGAGATTAAACATGTACTGAAACTGTCATGAAACTGAAGTATCATTGTAAAGTAGCCTACATGTACATAAATTTGTTCAGTAGCCCATAAACAAGAGCTGTCAGAGGACGCCGCGCTCAACTATTCAAAGTATTTCAGATGGTACATATTTTGGATAGTGGAAGGGGCAAAAATTTGTTAAAATACAAAATTTTAAGTGAAGCCTTCTATAGCTTATAAATTTTTGGAACAAAAACGTTAACCACAAAATCTATGTAAAAAGTGTGCATAACTCTGTCAAAATACAAAACAGAGTTATGCGTAATGTTGCCCGATACTAGAGTTGATGACAAAGGTCAGTTCCAAGTTTCAAGTGATGAATTTATGTAGTTTTGAAGTTACAAAACTTTTGAATATAGCCTTCAGCTAGAAAATCTATGTGAACTAGACATGTGTACGTAGGACACGGATGCCCCCACATTCCGCTGGTTGTCACAAAACTCTGCTGATGTTGGAAAAAATGCACCAAAATACCCAGGTGCACAAGTTCACATGCTGATAAAGATGTTTATAAAGTTTCATCAGTCTAGCAGTTATACTTTTTGAGTTACACGCGACACAAATCCAAAAATGTCTTTTTTTGCTAAAACAGGGGTCACAATTCCACTGATGGCGGAAAAAACTGCACCAGAATACCCAGGTGCACAAGTTCACATACTTATTAATATGTTTATAAAGTTCCATCACTCTAGCAATAATACTTATTGAGTTACACGCGACCCAAGTCCAAAAATGTCATTTTTTGCTAAAACTAGAACTCCGCGAGTCGGATGTGTCGCCGGACGCCGGATAGCTTACGTGAATCCAGATGAAGAAGCACTTAAGGTTAATGCTCAATTTTTTTTAAACATATTTATTGAAATCTTTAAAAGCACTGCACTCTGGCTAATTGCAAAGAAAACCAAAAATGCACCACAAAAATAAGTATGAAAATTTACAAAGCGCAATAACTCCAAAGTATGAGGTGCAGAGTAACGGTTCTTGTGCATTTCACTTCTCCTCAATCTACCTATGAAGTTTCAAGTTGATAGCTTTCACAGTCTTAGAGTTATGCTCCGGACAAAAATTAAGTATGAAAATAAACAAAGGTCAATAAATCCAAAAGTATGAGGTGCAGAATAACGGTTCTTGTGCACTGCACTTCCCCTCAATGAGATCTATCTACCTATGAAGTTTCATGTTGATAGCTTTAATAGTCTAAGAGTTATGCTCCGGACAAGCAAAAAGGGACACCTCCGCCACCACCATAATTAACCCCTATATGTCGCCTAGTCAGGCGACACAAAAACTTTAACCAATTCAGACGCGGACGCCGGGGGTAGTAGGATAGCTCACCTATTCTTCGAATAGTCGAGCTAAAAATGTGAAGTAGCATAAACATAATTGTAAAGAAGCCAATAATGACTCTTGTAGTAAAAAAAGCCCTGTAGGGTACTGAGTCAGGTACCACTACTACCATTTTGCTTAATTAACAATTACATTATTCTATTTATATTTCCCTTTTCCAATATTTTTTGTATAGCACAGTACCAGTCCTAGCGAAGGTTCAATCTAAACCTATATATTTTCATTTCAGTCTTTTAATTTATTATCTGCATCACCATTGGCCAATCAGAAGTTATTTCAGTGTATACAAAAGATGCAGTTAAGCAAAAGCACACAATGCAAATATAGGATCCCATGAGATAGCTACCCTGCCTCTGGTGTCCTCCTCATCCCCGCTGTCCGGTCGGCGCTGTCGGTCCCAGGCTCCGGGTCTCGGACCCAACCTTGGGGTATAAATAATAATGTGAAGAAAACAGCACAATCAGTGTCACTGTGCAATAAGATTATGCACACTGGCAGTTGGTAACTTCACATGAACATGTATGTTTGTATGTAGTATGTGTTATATATGAAATAAATGTTACTGGGAGTATACACAAGAATGTCCTAGCATGTGACGAATGCCACCAAAGAATGTGCTTGTCAGAGGAAGGCATTGTCCGAAAAAGAGTACAATAAAGTCAATATATGCCCTGGAAAAATATCTTGACCTCGTTGTGTAAACTTGACCTCTAAACTAAAGGCCTGGTTCTTGCACCTGACATCTAATAATGGAAATCATACATCCATACCAGAAACAATTATGCTCCAGAAATATATTTAACAGTTGAACTTGAATTGTGACCTTGACCTTTGACTTACAAGCATGTGTGATGTACACAACACACCGTGTGGTCATGGGGAAATATAATCTGAAGTCATATTAAAATCCTGCCAAGTGTTTAGAAGTTATGGAGCGGAAACGATAATTCTTGACCTTTAACATTGAATTGTGGCCTTGACATTTGACAGACAGTGTTGTACGTGACACATCGTCTGGTCATGGCGATAATGTCAAGTTATATTGAAATCCTTCAAGGCGTTAAGAAGTTACAGAGCAGAAACGAAATCTGGACGGACGGACCTACACAGACCAATTCCAGTAAAATATATTATTACAAGTTGGTGGTCTCTGGCAATAACGATTAGTGTTTATCAGTAGTGGTATTGTCATAAGCTAATTACATGTTCCTTACAGTATACTTCAATCAAAATATATTTATGCAATTGTTAATATGAAATCTGAAACAGTCTGTTCACTTATGTCTTGATCACTATCTGAACAAATAACTGAAGTCAATACAACAAACATGTATTTTGAAAACATATCATTTGGAATCTGCATTACCTTGAAAACGCTCCTCCTCCTCTTCTAGGCCTGGGTCCTGGGTCAGCCTGCACTATTCCTCGTCTGAAGTAAAGCAGTGCAAGTGAAAGTCAACAAATCAATTCTCTGTGAAACAAAAGTTGTAACAAGGGAAAAACACATGAATGTGTCATCTACTGCCTGGGACTTGAATGAAACAGATAATTGTAATAGAGACACATTCTCTGAAGAGTTATCAATACATAAATACATTAGTGTTGCTAACTGAATTATCAAACTGAATGAGAAAATGTATCACACTATTTTTTAATGTGACAGTATCTGCACATTTCTTAATTTCCTTATTACAGCCTTTTTCAAACACGTTCATGTAAAGTGTGTGCAAATTAGAAAACGAGATGAAGCAGCTGCTCCAATTTACATTATTATGATTATGGTACACTTGTTTAAACTGATCTATGTGCAACCAAACATTGCATACAATTGAAATACAATGTACTGTGTTCCAATGTGTTCCAAAATTAATTTAAATGTGTCATTTACCATATGTTCCAGTGAATGCGTTGGCTACAAACGATGGTGCATGAAGCAAGATCATGTCATTACAAAGCTTACTTGGCCAGGTTGAAGATACGACTCTCAGCCGCCCTTGAGTTGCCATCCCCCCGTTCCAATGTTCCAACTGACACACGCCTCTGTGGTGATGTCCTAACAGAAATGTTTCAAAATTATTTTAATTTCTCATCACCTCTATCTGTGGACATAAGAATGTTTCCTAATGGCAGTTGTTGTCAAAGTTCTCTGAATAAAGTGCTATGCACATTGCCAATGCACACAGACTGGGAAGCCATATATCAACATACAAAGAAAAGATACAGTTTAAGAGAAATTGTTATGTCATAAGTAACATACTAATGGTTACTTCTATTTCAAAAATTCAATGTATTTAATGTATTTGATATTCATACAAAATATAATCCAATGTATAATAGAATCCTACAAGTGAGATTTTGTTTATAGCCAACAACAAATAAATGAAATGACTTCATTAAAATAAGTACAATTTAAAAGAAGACATGTACTAGTACTATGAGTAGACTATGACAGTTCGACAAGAACAAAGAATATTAGGACCACCAAGTTCCAGTAAATTTACCAAACTGCTTTAAAATTAACTGACAGCAACCTGTGTTAATATTCTTATATAATGAAATACACAAAAAATAATAATTATTTTTTCATTGTATTGGTTATTTTAATGACATTGTTTTTTTACTCAATAACTCAAAAATTCCAGTATTTCTTTATTATATTAACTTCACGAATCGACTTTGTGATGATATATAAGCTGAGCTGAAGGTAGTTGAAGCTTCATAACACACTGGAGTTGTTTGTAACCTAGCCAATACATGTTGGTATTAACGTGGCTGTTTATGACCCACGTTGCAGGGCGCATAAATTCTAACTTGAACATAACCGGGTCGCCTAAAATCAGTGTTGCACCTAGAATAACCGAAAGCGCATGTTTTCAGTACATTAACCGAAAGCTCATTTAAATTCATCAAAAGCCATATTCTGATGACAAAAATAAATAAATAGTGTTTCAATGATGTAAATACTTTTATGTCTTGGCATATAGAAACATTTTTTGATTATCTGAAAAGTTTATATAGCTGTGCTGGCAGTGGATGAAGGCTACACAACACCAAATGTTGGTGTAAGTGTTTGTTAATTTATTAAATATTTATGTTTTATTTTACATACAATTTTGATCAAAGTTTATTAAGATAAAGTAAATATTTTTATATAATATGTTTGATTTTGTGTATTCTTGGTGTGGTTTAAGTTTTTTTTTCTGATTTGGGGGAAAGGGCCTGGCCTTTTTATTGGGAAAAATATTAGCATGAAATGCCTGATTTGGGGGGGGGAAGCTTGTTATTGGCAATTTTTGGGGAAAAATATTAACAACTATAACATGTACACTATTCACATATTTTACTAAGAGTAAGTATCATGTAATTGTAGTATGACATTTCACTATTCCCCTGTCATCTGGCTTTTCTCGGAACACTGGCCACTGAAGGAACCTACCCCGATATTCTTTTTGTTTTAATTAATATATATTTTCACTGTGCTGTATATTAATGCCATTATGCCATAATTAAATATTATGGCATTAACAAAAGCACTTGTACACTAAGATTGCATGTACTACATTAAATGTATTAAAACAGTGTAGTTTATTGTTCATTGCAGTAACTTGAATAACTTAATATTTATGTCAACATACACTGTTATAATATTTACAAGCGCTTTACAAAATATAATAATAAACTTTAATTTGTAAATAATATAATGAATTGTTGCAAAATATAAACCAAATAGGTATGTCAAAGTTATAAAATGCACACATACATGCATTAAAAACAACTAATTTGTAAAATATGATATTCTATTTGAAGTTAGAACTCAAGAACAATCCACTTTTACTTTACTGTCCGAAAATTTTTCAAATGTAAACATACCCGATAATCAGTCTATTTGACATATTCCAGACGCCCAATTTACACTTCATTTATCAACAAGATAATCCTTAAATTAAGCGTTGTGTCTGCTGATTTCAGACTTCCCAAAAACCGTCGGTCCCACAGACATGACCGGCAAGTTTTAAGAGAGCCCGATATTTATTTTCTAAGAATCGATCCGACAGTCCGACAGCTTTTTCAAGACTCATTCCTATATTTTAGTGGATAACAAAATACCAAATATCGAAGCAACTGAATACAGCTTCGCTTATTGTGATTTCCAACTATACATCGCGAATCGGCCGTGGCTCATGATTTTTGTCATGTTCTTTAATAATTTTCTTATTAGCCCAACTACCATAAGTAAATGCCGTGTGGTGGGGATTTTCGCGCCTTCATCGCTACTTTTTTCAGTTAAACTTCTGTTGAGCGACAAACTATAACCCAACATCTAAGTGTAACAGTTTGGCATCAGCAACTTACATTGCGCATGCCGCACATGACAACATCTTTTCACTGAAGTCGCTTTAATTAGCAGCTCAATTACAAACATGGGTACAAACATGGGTCGTGAAAAACGTGCTGCACGCCGTCCACGTGGTGGGTGTTAAAAGTTGCTGTAAGCCATAGCATAAACAACAACAAAATTCTCGATACCACATAACTGCATTTGCGTTTTAGAGGTAATATAATGGTGTCAACAATAGATTGAGTAAAAATATGAGGCATACATACAGACACCTGTGTTGTTTTGCGCTACGAAACTTTTATACAAAAGTAATAATTTTACAGTTCTTTGAGCTACAAACTGTTTTATACCACGGGTTTTACATGAAAAACATGCGCATAATAAATGTAAATAGAATTTGTGTGTATGTATTGTGAACACAAAATTTGGACGGCGCATTTCAGATTTCAATTTTATTATGCGCGTTGTTATATCGTAATGTGATATTAATTAAAACAACAATGACAACCGTGGGTAAAATATGTTTGCTTTTAGATCGCAAAAAATAGGTTAGTGTATACATGTATACATACATAAATGAATGTTTCTGTCTGGCAAATGTTTTTTCAGTCCGGCAACTTTTGACAGTTTGTCAGACCAAATGTATGACACCTTTTTTGAGCTTTCGGGATCATTAATTAGACACTGAATGCTGACAAAGAGCTCATTATATTTTCACAAGTTTAATAAAACCTGACCGATAAATTTCAGAGTCGAACCGCACCTGGCAGACTGTGCTAGACTGGTTATTGGAATTAATGGTTTGTGTCATAAACTATGCGTTCAATACATAAACCAGTCTGTCCAAATGCCTGTTATATTTGTACTCAGAATGTTTCGTCCCCATCGGGTAAAAATGGAAATACCGTAAATGTCCTTTTTGATGCGCAGGGCGTGTTTCATTTTAGGACCCCTGCGCGTTTAAATGGAGCCATTTTTTGTTAATACTGCCATTTTCCATAAATCAAGTTTTCATGTATGCGCACTTTCCAATGACATAATACACATTAGTACAGTCTAAATACGGCTGATGGACTTTGTCCGCATGAGAAAATTCACGATGGTACTGTCTAAATTAATAACGGCGATCGGCACAACGAGCTCACTCGCACGACGTAATGCGCAATGGTAAAGTCTAACTTATTAACATGAACGATGTGATGAAACTTGCTTTGCGTGCGCAACTGTTATTACATGTTCTTAAATATTCATAATATCGTAATGAATTTTTGTGGTCCCATTCACTTGCGTCATATATGGTTGCGTGTAACCCGTATAGTGGGGCATAGGTTTATTTATATACAGGCAATTCCGGATACATACAAATGGCGGTCTATTTAATCGTTTCTATCGAAATTAACTCTAGCTTTTTGTTAATGTTCAAAAAAATAATCTACAAAAAATATTTCGGGACAAAAAAATACCCCATGCGCGTCTTTTAGGGCATGGGTGTCAATAAGGACATTTACGGTATCTTTTGTTTTCCACTTTCACATGGGAAAATGGATCTTAGGGGGAAAAAAATACTGCAAAGGGGAAAAAATTTCAGAAGGAAAAGGTCTGTTATTCTGCAAGTACAGAAAAAAACCTGGGTTTGGTTAGTTTGTATGGGCATTCAGTTATTGTCCTGAAAGCGTGCACTTTAGGTTTATGGAGTAAGATATGTTGCACTTAAAAAATTAATTCGGGGCACCAATCTATGTAAATCATCTCTAGTCTGACGCTACTATATTATCCGCTGTGAAAGCTAATGGCTTACGTCACAGAGGCCATTTTTCACTCATCTGGGAACGATCACGTACACCCACTCAACTCTCATTTAAACTTTTAGTCAGTGTACTAACAACTTAATTTTATAATTATCTTCTCCTTCAATTGTAAGAATACGTTAATCAAGTTATACCTATTTGTGTTAGCAAGACAACATATGACCCCACCAAAGGCAATTGATCAGTTATAAACAGCGAACAAATACAAAGTTTACATGTTTCGATAATGAAAGTGTTCCGAAAAAAATTGTCCGAAATTTACACAAATATTGATTGCAAAACAAGGTCGTTAAGTCAAATGCGAACTGTAATACTTATATACCATTGCAAAGTTGGATCCCTCCCCGTAAGTTTCTTTATATTTTCATCGACTCCCTTTAAGCTTTCCTTAGCCTTTTCGAGCTCAGTTTGCAAGAGCTCGGCCCCACGCAATGTGTCCGCCATGTTTGGTACAGGATAATTTGTTTCCGGATGACTGTAGGTTACACACAACTAAGATTTACGGAATTCAAGTTAAAAGAGACTCGTTCACAGATTTGCGCCGTATCACATTCGGGTCCCAATAATGAATTGTTGTTGACGTTTTGGAAATAGTTCGTTAGCAATAAATAATCGTTAGCCACAAGACCTTATATTATAATGCTCTGTAACATGAATAATTTCAATTTCATCCACTTTGGAAGAAGTCAAAAACCTAATAACATCAAATTAGCTGCCCACAGACTTTATAAGGCCTAACTAAAATAGTTGTTGTAAAAGTAAACACATTTGTTGAAAGACAACACTTGTTTATTCCAACACATGATTTTTGCCTTTGGCCTAAATCACAATGGCATGGTCTTGTTAGAGAAACACAAAACGGAGGCCACAAGTTTGCCATGCTGGTATTCGAACACCTCATGCCGGTAATTAATTACCAGCTACCATTGAAAACAGTAAAACAGCTAATAGTTTGTTAGACTCTAAAATAGTTATATCACCAAGTATAATCTTTTACGCATTAGTTCACAAACATGTAGTATTACACATAGTTTCTTTCGTATATTCAATAAATGGACTCATACGAATAATGTTCTAGCAGGTCATGTTAACAATTGAAGTAATTTAGTGCATCATGATTCTGATAAAACATGGCCCCTGGGTATTATTGTAAAGATGAAAATAAGACGCCCGACATAGACTTTAATTATTTATAGATATCTTCTTCAAAAAACATAATTTCATCGAGGTTTAACTTTGCCTTTCGTAGTTTAAGCACATACATATAATTATAATTCTTAGACCAATGATTAAAATAAAACTTAAAAATATACTAGAATTAGATGTGCACAACAAATGAGGCATTTTTCTTGTATGGTATATTATATGATGACACTCAAAGATTGAAGGTTTGGATTAAACAATCCCCAATATGCACACACTATAAGTACACATAATTTATTAAACAAATACTACCCTGGGAACGCATGATCGTTTAAAAATGGAGGTTCATTCGCATTTTTATTTATTTTTGCATTTTTTCGGCGTGGCTGTCTAAGATCACTTTTGACCCAGATTTTCTTGCGATAATTATGCAGCGGGAAAATTGAATGCCAATAGAATTGGGCAAATTTTCTCATTCTAGGGAATGCAATCTTCAAACAATGGTTTAACGTATACCAATAACTGTTGCATATTTGGGGATTAAAAATTTACATAATTGTTTACTTTAGCGGTTAAAATGAAGTTATAAACATGTCTTCAACATATACTCTAGAACTGAGGCTAATTATAAACGTATTTTCTCATTGTATGCCATAAACAGAATGCTATATTCATTCACGTAACGAAATAACTATTTTGTTTAGCCTACATGTATATAAGCGTTACGCTCTATAAATAGCAATTGTGCAATGTTCCCATTCCTAAATCTCAGTCACAGTGTTGCCGTTCAATGTAGCCCATTGATTCTAGCGAGTTCATTACATAGTAAACAGTAGTGTCATTCTAAAAATAGCGCGCGGTTGTATAACTGTGTTAATATACTCGTACGTGTATCAATAATAGCGTTCAGAGAATCATAAACCTAAAAATTTCAATAAATGGGGAATTTATATTTATAAACCTACTGTTAACTTGAATTAAAATTGTGGTTACGATTTATTAACGATTATTTATAATTGCATCTTTCTATCAACTCCTCCAGTAGATGTTATTAAATCTATAAAAAAGATGCTACATTTTCTATAGATAAAATGTTATGAAAAAGATTCGGAATACGTCGAATTGTTATTCGCGTAGCATGAAAACACAATTTGCAATACTAATTATACACAGGAACCCCTGATATATCATATTTCTACTGATATAATTTAAAATCATCATTGTGTAATGAATTGTTATGGTTGCGTTATCAAATATAAAGTCTTAACATTTCAAAAATCGCTGAATGTTCCCTTACTATAGGCCTTTCCCAAAACTAGGTGATCTCTCTTGCAAATTACCTCCCGTTATTGCGAATTCACATCCGCCATATTTGAAACTCGACTTCCGGCGACGTTTTCCCTAGCTTGCCCTATAAAGTATTATAGATCTAAGACCAAGCGGCTTTCAAAACTTGTAATTGACATTTTTTTAAAATATGTTTTTTATTAAATATTATATTTAAAAAAACTCAGAGGATATATGTTACAAAAATAAATTATTAGAACGAAATGTAGTATCGTTTCAAATTCATTACTAAGGCCATATGTCCGTATGACAGGTATCCGGAAAAAAGAGGTAGTCTCCTTGTCTCTTCTTAAACGGTTGTTTTCCATACATATATACCACCACATGTTCTCTCAATGGATACTTAGTTATCTGACTGAAGAGGGAGTCATAAAATACCAAAGCCACAAACCGCTGGGATCTTATCAAATTGGCCTTAGAACAAGACCGCTAATCCGTGCAATTGCGTAACGCATCGATGATGAAGATCTACATGCAGAGACAACTAACATGTCACACTTCGTCTCCATTGTTTGCGTCTCAAAATCAAGTTTATCTCACTTTTTTTTTTAAATGTTGTTGTTTCCGTTGTTGTTCTTTGCCAATCACCCTATGAAATTTCGCCACCTTATTGAACAGAACAGAACATAATTAAAATTATTTAACACTTTTTCGATTTAATACATTAATTTAAATTGAAGAGTGAAATAATAAAGCACAGCATTTAATTTTCAATGCTGAAGAATTGAAAGGTGGTGAACATTTAAGAGCTCATCGTGTTTTGTTTTTCTAAAACATACGGGAATTACCGTAGCTGCTGCGAGAATAAAATGTTGTTTGTTTACCACGATTCCGACAGAAATGAAGAAATAATCTCAGTTAGAGTTATATACATGAAGGAAAACTAAATACTTGATCAAACAGACTCAACAAGTATAAAATATAATTATTCAAACGTATATTATACTCTTCTTTTGGCTTAGTTAATTACTTACTCTGAATTGTGTAAACTTGTTTCAAAATGTATATTATCTATGTCTGTTTTATTATAGATACTCACCCTATTATGTTCATAATAATCACGACATATCTATTTCCTGGTGACATATAGACCCATTGGGTCGGGTGTTATCTGTTTCGTTGATTATATGAAGTTATCATGAACATTGTTTAAACACATGACACAATAATAAACAAATTTTATTTATTAAATCTCTTTAATACAACATCAGTTATAACATTTAATGAGGAGTGACATCATCTTTAGTTATTGTAATATTGTGTTAACAGTAATAAAAAAGATAGTTGTATTGTTACATTATATTTCAAGATTAAAGCGAAGCCTGTTCAAGCACCGTAAATATTTAGCACACAACAAGAATATCTGCAACGAAAAAAGCTTTAAAGTTGTACAAATGTGTATGGAATTCAAAAAAAGAAGTTGCTGTCAAAAACATCGGAACTACGCTCAAACTTTCTGTGATGATACCTTATTTTCTTAATTTTAGTCGCCAGAAGAATGTTAGCTTAGAGTTACTTAGCAAAGTCATTGTACTAAAAAACAGCTTTTTACTTATTTTATTTGATAATGCAAATTTAATACATGATGTGGCATAGGTTGTTTAGATACTGAAATCGCTATTTTTGCGTTTTGTTGCATAATAACCGTTAAACGTACTGTGTACAGTTTGTTTGTCAATTTGCAAAGAGTAGACAATATTGTTAAAAATCAAAATAATAATTAAATTGATAAATAAAGTACATGATGTATATTATATACGAATGTTGATATTTGTAAATTTATTTTTAAGAGTGAAAATCAAATATATTGCATGTTTTTCGGTAAATATCAATACGCTTATCCCGCCTAATAATCAATAAGGTCTAATTACCCCAAAACGGAAGTCACATCCTCAGGGTTACAGTTAGATAATAAGCACATGTGGCTGAGTGCAGGATGCATATAATTTGTAAAATACAGATTAAATGATATGTTTTGGTATCATTTTAAAGGTATATATGTACGCAATAAGAAAAAAGGCTGTTTTGTGCACTACTTGTTTGTCTAGTGGTTCCCAGCTTCATAACTTTTGGCCCATGTATTCATGCGCAAAATGGCAGCCTCCATGCCCGTCAAAACCGGTGTGTTTTTTCTAACGTAAATATTTTGAGTTACAACGCATAGAATTTTTTGACATGCTGTTTTTTCAAAAGGTTATGTCCTCATCTTTCCAACAATGTATGGTGATATATTGGAAAGTAGCTTGGTCATGGTGAAAAGTGAGATCAAATTTTGAATATTTTATATGTAACAAAGAAGGAATTTATTTGCGCATGCGTAACCATAAACGTCGCCGGAAGTGAACAGGGGACATCACTCGTGATTACGCAAGGGAAGTAACCTAGTTTTGGGAAAGGCCTATTGCTTTTTATTGGGATACACAGTATAAATGCTTATTTGACTTCAAATCGTCATTATATTAGATATTACCGGTACTATAAATAACTTTATAGACTCGTCTGATACATAATAATTTTAATTCAGTCCCGAAATCATTTTCTTACATTGTTAATTTGTTAAATTGGCTTGACAAATTCAGATAACACTTATGTTAACCTAAATTATTTTGGTTATTCATATATCACTGGTGGAAACATGCAGCTGTATGATTGGTTTATTCACAGCATAGATATTAATTATAATTTTATTTAAGTTTTAAATTAATAAATTTATCTCAAATTAACTTTTGGGTCCGAGAAGTTTTCTTGTAGTGTCTGAAAAATCTGGGGTCTAATAATATTGGTGGGGACCAAAAAATCTGGGGTCTGAGAAGTCACGTAACCGATCATCTTGGCCGTCTGTTTAGGCAATCTTTAAATGACATCTCAATATTAATTTCAACGCCGATTGTCTTTTTTAAAGACATTTCTTGTTTGTATATCAACGCGATTTGTAACAAGTGGTTTCGTATACACTGGCTTATTAGCGAAATAACTATCAATTTCATCTTGTGCAAAAAAGCGGTGTCTAATTTGAAAAAGTCTAATGTCCTTGTTGGAAGTCGCTAATTAATGTCATAGTTGGGAGGTGATAATGTCCTATTTGGAAGGGATTAGTGTACTTTTTGGAAGGTGCTCATGTCCTTTTTGGAAGGGGCTAATGTCCGATTAAAATTAACTTTTCAATAACGTATGTTGGCCGACAGTATAATGTCTTATAGACGAAATATGAACCGGAACATATATAGAGTGTTATGCACGTCTTTCCATTTGAAACAGATTCATTTCGCGACTACCAATGTCAATAATCGACAAAACAAAGAAGACTGAATATTCAACGATTGTTTATTAATTACAAAGCCGACTTGTCTGTAATCCGGACACGCCATTGTCCTGCTTCTAAAGTTGATCAGAAGAGAAAACATTGTATAATTATTATTGTTATTATTATACCAAATTTATATAGCACTCTTTTCATATATAAAATACGTTCAAAAGTGCTTTACAAGTATATAAAAAAAACAACAACATATACACATCTAAAAGGAACAATATATGTATCAACATTGAAATATAAAGTGTTAAAAGATAAAATAATAATTAAATTTAATTTAAAGAAAAGGAAAAATAAGACATATTATTATCATGAGGACTAAAGCTAAAATTCACGTGCCTTATAAAATCAAATAAAAGATGGAAACAAACTGTCACAATAAGATATTACACAGGTAATCTTCCATTTTAAAATAAACATCAGGAACAATATATCTTTAAAAAGAAATGGGTTTTCAGAGATCTTTTAAAAGCGTCAAGAGTATCGGAGTTCCGGATTCCCACTGGAAGCGCATTCCACAACTTAGGAGCTGTTGCTGCAAAGCTACGGTCACCGTATGCGACTGTACGTGATCTTGGAACCACGAGAGTCAGAAAGTCACTTTGAGAGCGTAAGAAACGCTGTGGTTTATACACCTTTAACATGTCTTTGACATAGCATGGAGACTGGTCATTTAAGGCTTTATAAGTGTTCGTTAGTATTTTAAATTCAATCCGGTGTTGTACTGGGAGCCAGTGAAGCTCCTTTAACACAGGTGTAATGTGGTTGAAACGAGAAGTCCTCATGATGATACGGGCTGCAGTATTTTGGACCATTTGTAGTTTGTTTAATGTTGTCTTAGGTAGACCACTAAGCAAGGCATTACAGTAGTCAAGTCTGGATGTTACGAGGGAATTAACAAGAGTTTTGGTTGCATTGATTGTAAGATATTCTCTAATATGACCTATTTGTCGCAACTGGGCATAACAAGACCTGCACACAGAATTCACATGTTGTTCCATGTCCATCTTGGAATCGAGAAAGGCCCCCAGATTTCGAACGCATGAAGATGATTTTATCTCCGAATCTCCCACTTTAATAGTCACTTCCGATATATGCTCCGCATTGCGCTTTGAGCTGAACAGTATAAGTTCCGTTTTGTCTGCATTAAGTTCTAGCATATTGTGGTGCATCCAGGAAACAATATCATTGAGACAGGCTTCTACGCGCTGTATAACTTCAACTTGTGAAATAACATCTACAGGTTCAAATGATAGGTATAGCTGGGAATCGTCCTCATAGAAATGATGGTTTAGTTCATGGTTTCTACAGATTGCACCTACTGGTTTGGTGTACATAATGTAGCTTTTAGGCCCTAACACCGATCCCTGCGGTACACTGTATTTCATGAGCACTGGATTAGAAAGTTCGCCATCAATGCACACAGTTTGATAACGATCACTTAGATAAGATGTCATCCAGGCAAGTGGCTTACCCGCTATTCCAAAGTCATGTTCTAGGCGATGGAGCAGCGTGCCATGATCGATGGTATCAAAGGCAGCAGACAGGTCTAGTAACACCAGGATAGTAGCCTTATTTTGGTCTAAAGACTGGAGAACCGTGAACCGTAAACTTATAATTTCCTTTCGTATTATGTACAATTAAAACCAAATTGATTGTAGACATTTGTTTAAACAGCGGGTTTTTAAGGTCTCCACAAGTACAGTTAATCAACGGTCTTCTAAAACTCGAAATTGAATGATTTTATTGTCAAGTGCTTTTCAATACGTACACATTCTATTGCAGTTTTTAAACATCTTAGGAACTGAAACACTTGACCGAGTTGGTCATGTTCGAGTTCGGGTTTAACGTCCGTGATGTTATTCGTATACAGACTACTGCGTTTGGGTTTAAACCACGTACGGAAACAAATCAATGGCCGCATTATGAATTTATTATTATTATAAAGGCACGGTTGCGTATTCAACACTACTGAGAGAATGTGAATCGCAACAGTGATCTGCTGAAAAAATGTGACGACAAGATAATATAAATACTAAAAGACAAAAAGTAAAACACATGAGAGATGACCACATCTGTGAACCATCTTGTTTGCTACATCGTTCCTTCCAATAAGAAAACACGAACATAGAATCATTTGTTACGTACGTTGTCGTTGTTGTTGTCATGATTTATACCTACATGTCCTTTCGCTGCCCAAGTTCCGATTCTACATTATAAAGAATAGAGTTACCCATCTAACGAATTGAAAATATTAATTATGACCAATGCTACTCAGTATGGGCCTCCCAAAAGGGTGGGCAAACAACAAGGTCCAATTTGAGACATTTAAAGTTTAATCTTTATCATTATTCTCTATATATATGTACAAGAAAATAAAGGCAACGATAAAATGATCATAGTACCATAGTGCGCACAGGCTAATCCTGGACGACACTTTCCGCCTACAGCGGATTTATGTTTAGAAGAGACTTCCTTGCGGACTGCACAGGCTAATCCGGGACGACACTTTACGCACATGCATTAAGCCCGGTTCTCCCACGAAATGCTTGTTTTGTATTATACTGTGGAGGAATTAAGAGTACCCACACGAAGCCCCATTTGACCACCAACAAAGCTCACATGCTTGGAGCAGGAATCGAACTCTGGGCCCGTATTAAAAAATTTCTTAACGAAATCTCAAGTGTTTTTTTTTTCAAATTCATTAAATTCCTTTAAAAATTGTGTCGCTGTTTCATGTATAGGTCGTTTTACATTCAATGTTTTAAAATAGTCAAGGTTGCTATGACGTTTCATATTTTAAAATTTTTGTGAACAGAAATCTTTGCAGTACACACAGAAATTTGGTCTGAAATTACAACTTAAGTTAAGATTTCCGTAAGCAGCTTTGTGAATACCAGCCCAAGTGACTGTTAAAAGATGTATCAACTACTGCACTATATACCATAGGCGGACATGCAGGTATAGAACGCAACAACAGCTTGTTATATATTTAAAGTTCTGCTCTATTATATTGTGTATCAAAATGCGTAAGTGGTTGGTTACTTATAATCATGGCATAATGTTTTAAAGTTATTAAAGGAATGAAAGGTACTAAGCAAATACCTTGTACAAATAAATTATCAGAGGTCAATGCATATTTGAAACAAGAAATGTCTTTAAAAAAGACAATCGGCGTTGACATTAATAATGAGATATCATTTTACCCTAAACATAATACAAGAGGGCCAAGATGATCGGTTACATGGCTTCTCGGACCCCAGATTCTTCGGTCCCCACCTAAACAAGGCAACTTCTCGAACCCCAGATTTTTTAAGCACCATAAGAAAACTTCTCATATCCCAAAATTAATGTGTGATTAATTCAATAATTATTATTATTTGTACCGTGAATAAACCGATCATACCGCCCCATGTTTTCCCCTGTGAAACATGAATAACGTAAATAATTTACGTTAACATCATTATTATATACATTTGTAAGCCAAATTTAACAAATTAACAATGTACGAAAATAACTGCGGGAATGAATGAAAATTATTCTGTATCAGACGCGTATAGTTGTTCTTAAGTAATATACCCTTTCATCTTGGAAGTTATCTATGCATAATACATACATATTTCTAAGTCAGTTAATCATTTATACTGTGTATCCTTATGAAAAGCAATCTTCAGGGAACATTCAGCGCATTTGAAACAATGATGACTTCCATTTTTTATAACACAAACATAAACTTTCATAAGACTATGGCGATTTAAAATTATATTCGGTAGGAATATAATGTATCAAGGGTTTCTGTGTATAATTGGTGTTGCAAATGATGTATTAATGCTACGAAAATAAAGTAAAAGTAACACGAATAACAGTTCGACGTATTCCGTTACTTATTTAAGCACATTTTTTTTTAAACATTTCTTTTTATAGGTTGATTAACATCTAATGGAGAAGTTGATAGAAATGTGCAATTCTATTTAATTCTTCATAGAACGTAACCGCCATTAAATTTCAAATTTAACATGCACAGTAAGTTTATAAACATGAATTCCCTATTTATTGAAATATTCGCTCTTATGATTCTCTGGACGCTAATTGATGCATGTATATTATAACAGCTATACACAGGCAGCTAAACGCGCGCTAATTTTAGAATGATCGTGAGTGTGTTGAACTCGCTATAGAGCGTGCCGCAAGGCTAAACAAAACAGTGGATTAATTCTGAGTACGAATATAATATTATGTTCTTGACATACAATGACAAATATGTTCATAATTATGTATATTTTAATCCCCAAAAGTATGCAACAGGTGTTGGTATACATTAAACCATTGTTAAAAGTTTGCATTCCCTAAAACTAGAAAATTTGCCAAATTCTGTTGGCATTCAATTTCCCGCTGCATAATTATCGAAAGAAAGCTAGGTCAAAAGTGATCTTAGACAGCTACGCCGAAAAAAAGTTAATTCCCGCAAAGTTGAATGGTGGAATTTCACATTAATTATAGTATTTAATATAGGTTTGTTTCACAGTGATGATTGTATATGGGGACCTCTTGGGCTGATCAAAACATGTCGACTAGCTATTGATAGTTACTTTCCATTCAAGTTTTAATGTACTTATCGGATGTAACTAAACTATATACCGTAGCATTCACTATTTCAAGCAGTTTTATACTCGAATAACATATTACACTCAACTGCACGATTGCACATAAACAAACTAAATTGTGTGATGTTTTCTATTTTAATCAGAGGAAGCAATAAGGCTTTTGAATTTCATTAGAACAAATATTTAATAACTGGATATGTTTTTATGATATTATTCATTCAGTATACTAATATGCATATAATTAATAATGATGTTAATAATTAAATGATATGACGATGGGACTAATTATGAAATAAAGAATTAAATAATGATCATTACTCAGTATACTGCAAATAATATTTTGATTTTTTTTCTTACACTTATACAATTAGAGTCGATATTTAACTTTTCTTTACACAAACTACATTTAAACAGATTAAAAGCAAAATCACTGTGTCACCGTTTCAACATAGTAGTACGTCTCTTGCCAGTGAGAGTAATGAGACTCACGGCCCGAGGTTGCTTGGCAACACTTCGAACATTGCGGTGCTGTTGACGCCATAATTCTGGCGCTTTGAAAAGCTCCGTCCACTTCACTGCTTTGGGGCATGGTTCGGTATCGGAAGCGTTTCCAAGCACTGATGACATCAACTGCGGATCTTCCGAATCGAACACTTGGTTCACCAGAGTCGTGTTACTTTCTACCACGTTTTTAATGCTGTTGTTCGTGGGCGATTCAGTGAAGTCGTTATTATTCCTGTCGGTTTTGTCTTTCGAAACTGAATTGCTCATTGCCGAGGTCAGTGGAGGCAGGCTTGGACCCTCGTTTACTATAGAAACAACCGATTGCGCAAAGTTTGCCTCCGAGTCAAGTTGCGTTACAAATGTATCAGACTCTACCTTTTTCGTCGGTGACGTGCTATGTTTGTTATTTGATACAAACTGTCGCTCACGTAAGATATCTTCTATGGCATCACCGGCCGGTGTTCCTCGTAACACGAATAACGCCTTTTCGAGTTCTTCTTTTGATTCACGTCCTAAAATGTCCAACACGGTTGTGTTCTGCTCTTTCCACTTGCGTTCCACGTTGTTCCTATAAAGACGGTGCAAGTTACGTGTTACATGCTGAGTTTTCTTCGTAAATCCACTAGAACGACCGGACACCGCGTTGACGCTTCCTCTGGAACTAGCAGATCGGGAACATGCGGTTATTTCCGGCGCCGAAAACGTCCGTGTTCTTTTATTCGAGTAGACGGACCAAGAACTGACTAGCACTAAATCCTTCCTACTGCCCGAGTTGGCTGACTTACCGTTGACGTCAGGTAAACTAACGCGTCCATTATACGTATGCGGAGGTTGATGTTCCCGTGTGCGTTCGCTCTCACGTCTCAGACACGACGTCAACGTCGGTGTTTTCCATCGAATGTCGCTCAGTTGGTTTCTGATGTACCTTTGCTCGAACTCGTTTCGCCGTCTGCAGACCGCCATGGCGCGGTTCACTATGCTCGCGTACTTTTCAAACTGTTTCGTCTCACGCGCGTTGATTTCACGCGTACGTAGTTTCTCCTTGACGTCTAGTGCCGTAAAGACGCTGTTTATTCTACCGTCATGGTAAAGATGGCCAAGATCCGGATTGGAACTCATTATGATCCCTAGATTATAGTTCACACTTTTCAGAATGTTAATTTAGCGTTCTTAATAAGACACAATGTTGAACAGTTTCGGTTATAATGTTATTCCACTGTGACAGTAGCTACGACACACAGAATCACACTCATGATGTCTCCGAAAGTGTTCTAGCGATATTATTGCTTTACTTAAGACGTCATAAAACATAGTATTAGTCCAATATTCCTAAAAATATATAGCGTCACTTTACTTCAAAGTTAAATTCTCTGGGTTAGCACTATTTGATTCATTTTACTGTACATCTAATTATTTCACAGCTTCCATATTTTCCACTGTCTTCTCTATCAGAAACGTCTGCCGTCTGTAAAGATAAGATAGTTATTCAATGTTTACATTTTGTAGACACCCGCCCGTGTGTAATTATTTCATATTATGTTCAACTATGTAACAAAATAACAAATGGAATTAAGGCTTAATCTGTTTGACATCAGAGGAATTAGCACAATTTTACAAGTATTTCAACTAGTCACATTTATCGCGTAATATTATTCCTTTTATGTAATCCTAATCCATCCATTGTGCGAATTATCCATGTAGCGTTCTCTTTATTTTGTATATATCTTTTTCAATACAGTCGAGAACTATTAAAATAACGTAACTTAACACTTCAATAAAATCCTGGATACCAGAAAGTGTACTTTTCTACTTAACCATTGTCAAACTGTTACATGTACCGTAAGTAGATTGCCAGATTCGATAATATATTAAGAAAATAATTTTCCGATCACAATACATTCAATAAGTAGGTGAAATCCGTGAGATTTTTTTACCGATATTAAGAAAACATCTTCATGGATCAAAGCTACTTGGAAACCATATGCTTAAATCTCCCCTGGTAAAACGCATTTAAGCATGCTGGAAGTTCGCGCGGTATATTTAATGAATATTTCATTAATCTCATACCGAATCCATATACAAGTATGAGATCTCAAGCGGTGCTTGACTGAGAAAATACCAGCGACGCCTAAACGGTGCTTCGAACTCCGTTAATCGAATATATAAACAATCTTAATAATTAAATGTATATAATTTAATTCATATAATCCGAATGACGTATTTAGCAGAAATGTTAATCAAAACATTTATAAATATGCTAATGAGTAGTTGTGAAGATACATCAGACTGATTTTTAAATTATAATTCGTTTTCTATATATGCGTTTAAATTGTCAGAAATTTTGTTACCGACTCTATTCGTTAAACGTACTAAAATATTTCAAAGTTTAAACTTCACTATACTTTTACTAATATAATAGCTAATATTACAAAAGAAAGAAAAGCGTTGAAATACAATTAACTTTTCCAGCCGTTTTTTAAATGTCCTTTTAAATTATTATTTTATATTTACCTAGGCCGGAAAGATATGGAAAATATGAAATTGTGTCCACCACTTCAAAAAGTAGAAAATTTGAACGCTATCTCAAAACGCTCTCGACTTCTGCCCGGAGATCGTTGGCGTAAAAGGCAATTAAAGGATTTATGAAATTAAGCTGAAGTTTTCTTTCTTTGATATGAAAAGCATTTAGCCAATCCTAGCAATCCAAAAAGCGACACAACGTCAGTTATTCATAGTCACACGACGCGGTATTAAACTGATATGAGGAAATAAACCAACTGTTACTAGACATCTATACTTCCTCACGCACAGCGCTATAAAAAGCAAACAATTACGGGAAAAGTAAACTGGACGACATCACGTAATATTAGAGTACTTATATGTTTATATTGCCCTGAAATATGAATGAATAAAAAAATGCTTATTAATATAATAGTGGTCTCACACAAAATTATGTTTCTTATAAACAGATCGTGGAATATCATGTTTGAATATGAATATGTTGTGTTATAAAACAAATGGTTAATATCAAAGGCATTTTGATGCTGTCGATGATGATTATGTCGATGATGATGATGATGATGATGATGATGATGAACTACTGGTATATGTATATAATTCTTTATTCACTAATACAAATGAAGTTGAATACCATAAACAATTCTACATATAACACATTTGCATGTAGGCTGCCAATGCTGTCTCCGAAAATCAATTTAATCTCATAAAACAACAGAAAATCGAAAACAAAAATCGACAATGGTCTGGTTAATGAAAACATCTTATCTCAAATATTCGTTCGCCGCCTTAAATACATTTCCTCTTGACATGATGCATTACCAGGCCACCAAAGTCTTTCAAATGGAATTTTATCAATATGTACGGACCATGACAAATATTGAAACGCTCAGACATACAAATCCATTAAATGTCGCTTAGATGTAGCATATTTGCACGATTGGAGACTTTCCATTTAGCAACATCAATACATATTTGTTTAGTTTTGGCAACGAAAAATAATTATTCATCTGAGTACAGATGAACATTATAACGTCGAAATATGTTTTATACGATTTGCAAGGCATGTACGTTTTATAATTGTATTTTGTATATTAATATTTTTATTATAGTTTCTAGATTCTAGCATGACCATTTACATTTCTTTCTCAAATGTATAATTATAGGTTATTGTTCCGTGCCAGAATACCCAATGTTCATTTCATTTACTAGGCACTTGTTAGATATTTTTCGCTGAAACGCCGAGAGTTCGACGGATCTTTCTAATAAGAAACCCAGTCTTCCCAGAAAATGGACTACACAATGTATGCATATGTAAATGTTCTGCAGTTTTACTGACCGGAGGCTTTATATGTAGTAGTAAAGATTATGTGATGCCAGATAAATATATGTAGTACGTACGGTACACCCTCTTTGCGATCGGGCGATCGTGACGGTTGAATCCCCGCAGAGGGACTGAGTGTCCCTTATCAAGCAATGACAATAAAGGAGCGAAGTCATTAAGCACACCGTCTGTGGGCGACGGATACGTAATAAAACCAACGAATGTGTTCGCAAATAACTATAGAATAGTTTACAATATACTACCTGTGCCTCGTACTGTTGAACCCCTCTCGAAATAAGCATTCAACATACCATTTTGTCGACTGAAAAAACTGCAAGAAAATTTTTTTGTGAAGTCCAAAAATATAATAGATTATATAGTTGTATTGTTGTTGTTGTTTTATATTAGACGTCCAACAAAGTGTGTCGTACCGTCAGGGGCGTTTCAACTTAGAGCTGTGCAATGTTTAAGTAATAACTTTATACTTCAAAACAGCTATTGAATTAGCTAAATAAAAGTATAATTCACTTTAAATTCACTTAATTTGTTCAAATAAAAGGCACAGTGTTGAAAATCAGATAGTGCTGAAAATATATTAAACCATACGTTGACCGCGTTTATATATACTTTAATATGTTTTATTATATTTTCCACCCTCTATTGATGTGTATGCATTACAATTTATACGCACGTGCGTATAGGAGTATGCCTAGTTACGCCCCTGACTGTGTAGACCAAAGCTCAATATTTGATCAGCATAATTTACCAACTGTGTTGTAACCTGAATTTATAGTACGGTGTGGTTTTTAATCACTTTGTTTACAAATGGCGTCTTCAAACGTTGAATATTATCAAAAACAAAAAGATTTGCAAGATTTTATCCTTGATAAGTATGCTATAACTCATTATTGTGTTTATTTTAATTGATTATTTTTATTTATTCACTTTTATACTAAATCAATTGGTAACAGCATAGAAAGCGTAGACATTGCTATTGTCCGTTACCAGTGCAAGAATTTACTTGTCGAAAAGCCAAGGATTTCACTATTATTACATTCTGATTTGTTTGTATGTGAATACTATTCTTTATAACAAGCGTTCTATTAAGTTTCATTTGTGATTATTAAATATAAACATGATCTTTCCACATGCTAAGGTCAATTTCGAGTTAATACAAAGCCAACACGTGCTATCGTGTAGCTAGGTATCTTAGTCTGATTCATGAGACGTGCTGCGAATTTAGTGTTACTTTTTATATAGGACTAAATTCGCTGGAACGTCTCATCGCTGAAAGACCATTTATATGGTGGACAAGTTTAAGTTTTCATTAATTGCCATTATTTGTGACAATAAAGTTATAAATCAACGTATTTTACTTAAACAACACCTAAACTGCTTAACATGTGCTGAAATTTACCTAGAACATGCGTTTAATTCCGATTTAACCTTGCGAATAAATCTGCATTCATGTACAGTCCACCATGTTTACCTTGCCTTGTTAACCCTTCAAATATGCTTCAACCAATCGGATGATGAATGACCAATCGAAATGATGCAATCGTTTCAGTGTAGCAGAATATCGATTAAAGTAGGTTTAAATTGGTGTTGCATCCAAAATGGAAGTGCTATCATACAAATATTTATGAAACATTATTGGGGAATAAATTCTCTTTGCAGGTATGTAAATTTTATTAAGAAATATTAATGCTAACCATGCCATTTCAGCACGTGAAAGTAGCGACGAAATCCTGTCGCTACTCTATAGATATATTTGGAGAAATTTCCACCACAGAATTGGTCTTTCCCCGGTTAGGCCCCGCCAATATTGCCCATATAAAAAGTAGCTCAATATTGGCACAGGGCCTAACTTGTTATGCTACTAGGTACCTATTCTCAAACCTCATCTATTTTCGAACCTTTCGTTCATGCGCTATTTACATGTAAGCAAAGTGTGTATGATGTCATCAGATCATGTGTACCAGTGCTATGGTAAACATTCTGTAAAATCGTCACAAAATTATCGGAAATATGGGTCAAAAACATGTAATTACTATTATAACTTTGTTTTGTTAAACAATTTTATAAAAAACTCTATGATTTTTTATGCATTTAAAATAAATGTACATATTTCTTAAATTAAAAGTATTTTTCTGAAAGAAAAACTCCCTTTTGAGCTCACCTATTGGTTGCATCCGAAAGACACGTGATAATCATGTGATACACCATGACAGTGTTTGTTATTTATAGCTGTGGGTTCGAGAATAGGTCAGTTATTTTTAGGCCGCCATGACAGTTTAAATAGCACGGTGGCGACATAATATGGTGTACATTTTCTAAAAAAGACAGAATCTTAGTCATTTTTAATGTATACAAATGTGTATCAGAGATTGAAATATTAATCTATAATGTTGTTTTCAAGAATGCTTTTGCAACAGAGTCCACAAGCCAAGGTACATCCTTAGAGGTTCGAGAACTGGTACTTCCTTGATAATTGCTATGTTAATTTTTTTTTTAATTAAAGACATTATCGGCCTGGATCTGTATCATTCATTCACTGTATGCTGCATACAGTGAATGAATGATACAGATCCAGGCATGTGTATCTGCTGCATATATTTTATCGAATGATGCATCAAATATTCTTAAATATATTTAATATAACAATATATACTGCTATATGAAACCTTTATTATGTTGCACATTTAAAGAAAAGCATGTCAGGTGACAGTCAGGGATATAAAATAACATTCTGGAGTTGTGGGCCAATTGGGCCGACCTGGAAAAAAAGTACAAGCTATGCCTTGAAATCATGAGCCACTTAACCATGGATTAGTCTTTATTTAGAACTTACAATTATTGGTCTTTATTTAGAACTTACAATTTTTAGCTCACTTTGGTTATTGAAGATTGATTCACATTATTGAAACAAACATTTTTAGCCATTGGTTTGTTCAGGAATCCAAGGTCTGTACAAATTTTGTAATATGAACTTAAGTATTTAAACTGCTTAACGTTTGCCTGGGTATTTACATTATGCAGTTAGCAGGCTGTCAACTGGTCCTACTTTTTCCTACTTTTCCTACATTTTGAATTCACTCATACTTTTTCCTACTTTTTGGTAAAAAATCTCTTTATTATTCCTACTTTGTTAGTTTGCCAGAAATGAAGATGAATTAAATAAAAAAATAATTGAAAATGAACAATGTTTTAAGTCTATTTGTATATTTGTTGTGTAGATAGGACAATGTGGTACCCTCCCCTGCTAATTTGACTGTTGTCTGATACTATTTATATTGTATGTATTAACTTTGACAGGCAAAGAATTGTACTCAAAGGCATTTTAAAGGTTCTTAGATTTTTAAAAGGTAATTAAAATCAAGTTAAAAGTCATGTACACTGAAGTATGAATCTAATATTATACAAGTGTAAATATAATTGTGATTTTGTTCCCAATTGCGGGCTTACTGATGGAGCACAGTGTACTGCCCAGATGAAAATGTCTAGTGTAGAGTTTATGCAGATCTTTAATCAAATAATGTTTTTTGCTTTTTCAAATATACATGTATGTACAAGACATAAGATATTTATAATCTGTGATAAACCCTTCACTGCCTCAGAAATCTAGCAGCTTGTAATCTACTTCTGTATCACCTAAATTAGAAATTAAAACAATAGTGTTAATTAAGTTGTATTGACAACAGCCTGGGCAATTCATTGACCAGTTATGTTTTTTTTTTGTTAAAGAAAATGTTCAGCGATTTATGAAAATAAAACTATTTATCAAGATTTATCTTAATATGTACCGAGTGTTGTTCCTTTTATATTATGAAAGATAATCTCAAAGATGGAGTATAACCCCATCCTTGATTTTGTACATGTAAAACCAATGTCTTAGAAATACTCGTTTGTTTGTTAATTGTAATAAGTGGTGCTGAATTCACCTATTCACTATATATATATATATATATATATATATATATATATATATATATATATATAGTGCCTTATATCCTCCCTAACCATTGGTGTAAAACAAATTGAAGGGACGTATGAATTCACAGACATCTTACGGTGGGTTAAAGTCTCTGACTGTTGATCACTTGCCCCTTACCACTGTAGGTCCACACCGCAGTAGGCTCAAGCTTTAATCGGGTCACATTCTTTTAAGTGAGAAAGCTACCCATATAGCTTATAGAAGATCAGTGGTTCTACCCCGGTGCCAGCATGGTTTTTGTCTTCCTCCACCATAAAATGCTGGAAATCACCATATTATAACTGGCTGATGAGTGTGACATTAAATCCAACAAGCAGGAGGCTAAGATCATCAGATACAACTGGGAGTAAAACTTTTGAAAAAAGGCAGTTGATTTCAAATTGCTTGATACTATTGGTAGTAGTAATTCTGTGAAACAGTGCAGGCTGGTTTGCTATTGATGTAACATAATCTGCAGTGTACTTGTTTATTGTAGTCATAACCTTATGTTCATATCGAGCTAGTTATTGGTATTTTTGTATTATTAGTTAATAAATTAAGAAAAACAATTTGGGATTGTGGGTAAATGTCCCATGATTACAGTCCTCAAGCTGAACAGTTGCCTATTGTTAACATTGACGAGTGATTTACATTTGTGAGTCAGTTTAAACATAAATATGCTATGGTAAGTGTTTAAAAATTCCTAGTTTTTGACGAGAAATATATACTTTTTCCTACTTTTTCTAAAAGAAAGCTCCTTTTTTTCCCTACTTTTTGAATGAGGGCGTGTTGACAGTCTGAGTTAAATAACTGGGCTTATTTCTGGTTGGATCCAGTCGCCCAGCTGCAAAACAACTATCCCTAGTGACAGTGATGTGTCATTCTGCAGCAGGAAGGAATGGAGGTCTCTGATGCATTTTTCAATTATAAATAATTGTGCCATGATAAATCGTCACATGGTATACTGTTCAACTGCTTCGTATAGCTAAACTGGTGCACTTGCCAGTCTAATACAAATGTCCAAGTGTCCTTGCCAGTTTACTTGTCCCAGGCTTCAAGCTAGTGCATAATCATGAAGAGTGTATTCAAAAGTATGGAGGTCAAAGTAAAATCAAATGAAACTTCATGTATGGATAGATGAATGCATAATATTGCCTCTAGCAAACACATTCTGTTTCTTCATGCTATCTTGTTTTATTGTAGTGAGCAGAAACGAAAGCGGCTAGAAGCCCAGCTTCAAGCATACTGCCAGTCAGATGAGAAGATGTAAGTAATGACTGGCACTTAAAACTCCTGGCACTTAAAATTTGTTTTAGTTTTGGGAAATGTTGAACATATTTTGAAATAAAACATATGGTTCACATATTTGGCTGTGCTTTTTTCATGCCAGTTTTCATACGTGTTACTGTCTTTCAGAATGTTTTAAGTTAGTATGGATTTTCACGAGGCATCGTTTGGAAGCAGCTCAGTAAACTTCAGCGAACATGGCAATAATCGCTTGACAGACAACTTGTAAATATAGTCACAATTGTGTTTCATGCATTTCTCATATTCACAATAATTTAGCAGGCAATGGTAGTGAATTTTTTTTCTTCATAATTTATGCAGTGCTGAATCATTCAGCAGCATTTTGTAGTTCATTTCACATACCCATTGTAATGAACCATGAGAAGTCTATGTGTTATACTTATCACTTCTTCATATCTGTGTGACAGCAGTATCACTTCGGTCATATCTGTGTTACATCAGTATCACTTTTGTCATCTCTGTGTTAATCCGTATCACTTAAGTCACATCTGTGTTACATCAGTATCACTTCTGTCATGTCTGTGTTACAGCAGCATCACTTATGTCATATCTGTGTTACAGCAGTATCAGTTCTGTCATACCTGTGTTACAGCAGTATCAGTTCTGTCATATCTGTGTTACAGCAGTATCAGTTCTGTCATATCTGTGTTACAGCAGTATCACTAATGTCATTTCGGTTTTACAACAGTATCACTAATGTCATATCTGTGCTAAAGCAGTATCACTTCTGTTATATCTGTGTTACAGCAGTATCAGTTCTGTTATATCTGTGCAAAAGTAGTGTCTTATCTGTGTTTCAGCAGTATCACTTCTGTCATATCTGTGTTTCAGCAGTATCACTTCTGTCATATCTGTGCTAAAGCAGTGTAATATCGGTGTTTCAGCAGTATCACATCTGTCATATCTGTGTTTCAGCAGTATCACTTCTGTCATATCTGTGCTAAAGCAGTATCACTTCTGTCATATATATGTTATAGCAGTATCACTTCTGTCATATCTGTGTTTCAGCAGTTATACTTCTGTCATATCTGTGTTACAGAAGTATCACTTCTGTCATGTCTGTGTTTCAGCACTTCTGTCATGTCTGTGTTATAGCAGTATCATCTCTGTCATGTCTGTGTTTCAGCAGTTATACTTCTGTCATATATGTGCTAAAGCAGTATCACTTCTGTCATATCTGTGCTAAAGCAGTATCACTTCTGTCATATCTGTGTTTCAGCAGTATCGCTTCTGTCATATCTGTGTTTCAGCAGTATCACTTCTGTCATATCTGTGTGTCAGCAGTATCACTTATTTCATATCTGTGTTTCAGCAGTATCACTTGTCATATTTGTGTTTCAGCAGTATCACATCTGTCATATCTGTGTTTCAGCAGTATCACATCTGTCATATCTGTTTTTCAGCAGCATCACTTCTGTCATATCTGTGCTAAAGCAGTATCACTTCTGTCATATCTGTGTTTCAGCAGTTACACTTCTATCATATCTGCATTTCAGCAGTGTCTTATCTGGCAGAAGTATCAGACATGTGTATAATAGATCTGGTATATATTTGTTTCTGTAATATTTTCTGTAAAATACCTGTATGTTTTTAAAAGCAGTACCTTAATTCTGTAGATGTTTCAGCATTATCACATTTGACCTATATGTTTGGACAATGTTCATGTAATACTGCCGTTCTTTACACAGAGTGAGTCTCAAACAAATAAATTTAATGATTCGCAGAGTTTGGATGATTGAATCATACACAAGTAGACCAATGTTCTTCACAAAATTACAATCGCCATGGAAACACTTGGCGTCACTGGGCATCAAGCCTCTGCATAACACACCCAGACATACGCTGCATAATTTTGTGGCGAGTATCACAACTCCCAGTATCTTTGTGTAAATACACCAAGTAATGACCCATAATAGAAAGATTTTGCCTTCGCGAGGGTGACTGAAATGTTAGTTTGCTTGAGTTGTGCTGTATGCTTACAAGGGCCAAGCTGCGGGCAGTGAAGCTTCAGAGCTACTGGCGGCGTATCTGCGAGGACGAGAGGCGAAGCAAGCAGAGGAACGCCCAGCTGCTGCGAGACCTAGACAGGATGGAGGCCAACATGGCCAGCCTGGACGCCAGGAGGGAGAAACTCAAACACATGAAGGTACACAAAGAAACTCTTCGTAATTTTTACAGTTTTAGATAATGGAATGACAGTATGTAGATATGCACCTATCAATATTACCCACCAGGGAGGGAGAGACTGGCATATATGGGACTTTAGACTGAAAGCGATTCCCGACAGGCGGAAAATTGACACGTTGATTGATTTTGGGTCCCGGGGAAATAGATTTAAGATCCTGGTAATATTGGCCACCTGGACCATTTGATGCACCAATTAAGCATCTCCCACTGAGGGGATTTAGACAAAAATACTTGACTCTAGGGTTGGGAAGTAGACCCCCCAAAATAAAATTAGTCAAATTCCCCTGGGTCAGGGTGCTGCTCCCCCCCACCCCCCACTTGGGGGGAAATATTGATAGGTGCATTATTACAGAGGCGGACAATTAAAACTTTTGTCCCGTGATGGCAAGCATGTTTTGCGAGCTGTTATCACGAGGCCAATAGCTACAGTCACATCACAGTGCATATTTACTCTAGTACATGTGTTTGTGTGCATTATTCCGCCACAGGCAATATTTCATCAGACCAGGCAACAGTTGAAACAGATCGATGCTTTGATTAAAACACATGTAAAATATGAAAAACAGTCGAAAATATAGTTGAGTCATATATAGAGAGTAAGATAATAATACCTGATACAAATGTTGTCTTGTTCTGACTATGATTAGTCATACTCTATTGTAAACCCCAGCTTGCATTCAATTACAAGACTTGATGACATGTTACATATTTAGTATAAAAAAATACCCCTGTTATTTAAAGCAGTTTCTGAACCGTCATTTTCTAGCTTAGAATGTTTTAGATTGATCTCTATGGTTCAACATTTTTTAAACCCTCATTTGCACTGTTAATCTTTCATCTGTTGTTATTTCTACCGTATTAAATGCTGTTTAAATGTTGGTTTTGTTTGCAGCAACAGTACTTTGACTACATAGAAAGAACATATCCAAAGTGGCGAGAGTTAGTTGAACAAAAGAAACAAGAACATATGAATGAACAACATCAACACCAGCAGCAGCAACAGGTACTGTAAGGGTTGTTACTGTTGTTAAACTTTGATGATTCTTTAAGGATCAAATAATTTTACAGTGTCTATTTCTTACATTGTTATTAATTATTGGGCATCCAGTAGTTAGCAGTGAACTATACCAATTTGTGTTTAGCTCGACTTTTCGAAAAAAGGCAAGCTATTCTACTCGCGTCGGTGTCGGCGTTGGAATCGGCGTCCGAGCTAGGTCAAAGTTTTTTGGTAAGCTAGTTTCTCATGAATGGCTTGAGGGATTTCATTCAAACTTTAAACATTTATTCCCAACATTAAAAAGAACCTATAGGCCAAGTTTGGTAACTCTAGTTTGAAATTTGTCAAAATTATTGGCCTTTTTACAATTAGAAATTTTACATATAACTATATGGACAGGTTAAAGTTTTTCGGTAAGCTGGTTTCTCAGCAATAACTTGAGGGATTTCATTCAAACTTCGAACACTTATTCCCTATATTAAAATGAACTCATTGGCCAATTTTGATAACTCTAGTTTGTCAAAATTATGGGCCTTTTTACACTTAGAAATTATACATATAAGCTATATTGACAGGTTAAAGTTTTTCGGTAAGCTAGTTTCTCAACTTTTTGTTTCCGCTCTCTAACTTGAGAACGGATTAAGCAATTGTAATGAAACTTCAAACATAGATACCTTATAGCGGGACGTCACTTGGGATTGCATATGGGGTGGGTGGGGTCAAGGTCACTGTTACTAAAAATAGAAAAACAGTTTCCGCTCAATAACTTGAGAACGTATTGAGATATTTTAAAAACTCTTAATACATAGATACCTTATAGCGGGATGTCACTTGGGATTGCATATGGGGTGGGTGGGGTCAAGGTCACTGTTACTAAAAATAGAAAAATGGTTTCTGCTCAATAACGTGAGAACACATTGAGATATTTTAATGAAACTTAATACATAGATACCTTATATCGAGACCTCGCTTGGGATTGCATATGGGGTGGGTGGGGTCAAGGTCAAGTTTACCGTTACTAAAAATTTTATTGATGTGCTGACTTTAATGCATTTCATTTGAAAACTTTGGTTTTCGTGGAATTTTCATGTTTCTTGTTTTAGAAAAAAAAAGCCAGTAACTCTGACAAGCACAAGAAAAGTCGTGCGCGCTGTCCTCCGACAGCTCTTGTTATTGACATCTGATTTGCTAAAACGTAACAATTTAATAAACGAAACATAAAATCTGTTTTACAGCAGCAGCAGCAGCATAGTTATTATTCACAACGGCCAATGAATGGCTATTCAAGTTCCCAGAGCTATGAACATCAGAGTCCAAGTACAACAGCAACAACTTCACATGCAGCAGCTAAAAGCTACAGTTCTCAAACCCAAGATTCAACACACCAAACTACTCCCAAGCACCAGGAGGCATTCTTGACACAGCCCCCCTATGAGGATGAAGATGAGGACATCCCTCCACCCCTCCCATCCTCCCCACCCCCTGGACAGGAGAGTCTCAGGAACAGTCATGAGAGGGCTTTCACTGCAGACATCCCAGAGAGGGAATATTCAAACTTGAACAATTTCAGAAGAGAATCTCATGTAAGTGCTATGGCGTTAGATGAATTGTTTAATTTAATGCTTGTGAAAAATTCTTATAAGGGTAAATGAAAAACAAAAAACACACAATTATTTATATTTCTGCCCTCTAAATTTCTGAGTTAATTTGATGAACAGATAAATACAACATGTAATTGAACAAGCTGAGGCTAAAGTGTAAACTTTAATTTTTTTTATTATGAAATAAATATCCCCCAAACTGTTTTATAATTTCATTGCAATAACATCTTAATAGGATGTGAACCATGTTTTTTAATCTCTTCATATGGCAACAATTGTAGCAGTTTTATTTGTAGAGTTCTCAACCATCCTCTGTTCCACAGTCGGTTACTGTGCGCATGCCCAATGTGCAAGGGCAGGTAAATTCACCAGCCAAAGGTCGGCAGGATGGCAGTGGGAGGAGAACAGAACAGCCCAGTCCTAACTGGTTAACACCAGAGAAGGACACGAGTGTGCAAAGCATCAGTTTTAGTGAAGAAGTTGAGGTTCCCATTTCACAGCCTGTACAAAGTGTGACAGTGCGTCAGAAAAATGGTAAAGAATAATATTTTTTTCTACATTTATAAATCAATTAATGATTTAGAAAATTTATCAATCAGTGATTAATGGCAGTTCTGTTATTTCAGATGTGCAGAAGAAGCCCACTACAATGGCGCCTATGTCTGATGATGATGTCAGCGATTTTGATGAGGACCCAGACCTGCCTAGTGGGGCGGGGCCAGAAGATGGCCGGATAGAACCAGAACCCACCATGGAAACACCTGATGAGGAGGATAGTGAGGATACAGTCTCAGATCAGTAAGCAGTCATTTTTTTCCCTTTGATCCTCAACATAATGTTTACTACGTCATTCCCATTAAATTTAACCAACAGAAGGTAATTAATATCTTCTAACTTTTCATTACTCCTGCCATGTATCTTAATGCAAAGTGCTATTTATTAGTATATATATATAAAGGTATAAACTCCTGAAAAAGCCGCTTTCTTACGAGAAAACTCACTATTTCTATCAAACAGCAACTTGCTGTTAACTGAATCAATACTATATAATTAAAAGAAATTAGTAAATATTGTCTAACTTTTTTAACTCCTCTTGTATATATCAGTAGTGCAAAGCAGTAAATGAACGATTTGTCATTATCTTGGTCAAATGTTATATTTCTTATTGCTGTTTTTTTTTAGCTCATATTTCAAGGGCCAAACATCATGTTTCCCCCTGCAAAATGCCTTTAAAATCAAGCTCTTCCCAAAAAGTAGACTGTTTTGTTCTCATTTAGCAAATTTTAATTTACCAAATAATGTTCACCAAAACCCAGGACCTGGACCTTTTTCCCAGCCTCTGAAGAAATACCCTGGATTGGGAAGAAACACCCTGGATTGGGAAGAAACACCCTAGATTGGGACCATACCATGAGATTAGATTGACAATTTTTCTAGCTATTCAAAAAGCTAGGACTTAATTGTTTGACAGAGATGACTTGTAAAAGCATTCGTACACTGTCAACTGTGTTGGTTGGAGGCTGACCTAAGTAGGCATGGGTATGAATTTCATAGAATATCGTCAATTTACGGTGCTAGTTTCTAATACTGCTATGATACACTGCAGGCCCCCGTCGCCCATGCACCCAGAGATCACGACTGGGGGGCTCCTGAAGCTGCTGAAGTACGTGGAGGCAGACCTGGAGGAGGCCCTTGCACTTGAGGGATACTACCGGACACGCAGCCCCGATGAGGCTGACAGGAAACAGATCATACAGTAGGCTTTCATTTTTTGTACTGGTCTTCTTTTAAGTAGTTAAAATTTTGGTAATTTAAAAACATATAAAATCAGTTTTATTTCACTTTGTTTCTTACACTTTATCTGGTCTAGATATACTGTAAAACCATTATTATTCGTCTGACACTAATTTTCGTGGATTTTTGTGGGTAAGCTCAACCACGAATTCAAATGTATGACGAACGTTTATGTCCGAAGTCTTATATCCGAAATTATTAGTATCTGCACTACTGTGATGTCAGACTAAAGGGGCGCAACTACTTTTGACCCAAGTTTGGGTGATTGTGTTACCTCCCTTGAGAATTATTTACTGTGAATACTGACATGATGTTATATTATACTTTAACTATGTTTGAAAAAATAAATAATTGTATGATGTTTCCTTCTTGAAAGAACAGATAATACTGACAGAATAATTGAAAGGTACAGATTGCTCAGTTGTCACGCACATATCGATATTCGCAGTTTGTCACTTGTTAATTGTCATGCGCTTAACTGGCTTTGTGTCAAACTGCCATTAATAGGACCCACTGTTTTATTACAATTATACAAGACACTATGGGTACCACTATTAATTGGACTGTTTATTGCGATACTGGTATATTGCACCTATGTTTAATCCCGCTAATTGGTATGGTGTTGTTACACTAGGGACCACATTATTGCGAGATTGTGACGATAAGATATGGACAATGAGGGTAATTGACACGTTGTTGTTTTAGCGGATGTCAACTGAGTGCTAGGGTTGTTAGAATAAACAAAAAGCACATAGATACAGTATTTTTTTAATGTTTTTGGCAAAAAACTACATCCACGAATTTATGATCAAACAAATATGTTCAATTTTACGAATATGTTCAATTTTACGAATCCACGAAATTTCATGTCAACGAAATTAAATGAATCCACAGTAGAATGTATTTTTACTACATTTGAACATCATTATTTCGAACTCTGTTAATTCGAAGTCAGTGTTATTTCAAAGTATTTTTCTGGTTCCAAATTTTTTTCTTATTAATTTAACTAAAATAAACTCGTTTAATTAGATTTTTTTTAGTTCGAATTATCATTATTTTGAAGTCTTAAATTCAGTCCCAAATGAATATTTTCACACTTATTTGCCTATTGTTAAATCGAAGTCAATGTCTTGATTGGGACTCAGTGTTTTCACACAGCATGTAAAAATATTGGCCATTCTTTGCTAATGCCACAATTAACACTCGTTAAGGTAAGTGACATGCGACCTGTGTATGTTCGGTATAATGGGTAATTAATAGTCCCGCCAAAATAAGACTTTCAAGTCGGTTAGCTATCCTTGAGCGGTAAAACCGTATACCCATGTAAAAATAACTAAAAGCTTGCATTTATATTTTTATACCAAGTCAGGTGCACTTTTTTTTACTGTATTTAGGTCCTTTACTGTCGCGTATATTGATAAAAAGCAACAAGTGACTCGACCGTTACGAGTTTTTATGAAATGGTGAAAATGCTTAACCCGAACTATTGTTATTTCAAAGTTTTCTAGCCGGTCCCGACGAGTTCCAAATAACGGTGTTCGAATGTACATTCATAGACCTGAAGTCATATTTTAGTATGTAAACACTACCAGTAATCAAAGTAGCCTGTGGCTACTAATATTCCTGAAATTAAATATATTTGAAATGAAGCATATTTTCACATTTGCTGGGAAAAATAATCAAAATATGAAAAATTTCCGCTAACAAACAGATTTGGCTACTAATTCTTATTTCTTAGTGCCAAACTAGTCTTTGAACTGACAACTATGCATTGCATTACTAGTGATATCTTACAACCAAATGTTAATACTGCAATGTGTGATTTGCAGTAAAGCCAACACATCAAGTGACTTGCGAGGCCTAGACGGGGAGCTGGTGAGCATGGTGATCCTACACCAGCTGACCCTCGTGATTCGCAGGCTCCCAGGGGGCTGCATGCTCTCCGATACACTGCTGGTACAGGGCAAGAAGAACATGAGCGATGCTGACATAAGGTTTGTATGCAGTGTTAGTACTTATGGTAAACTTGTTTTTTTTGTCTCTATTTCACAGTGGTGCAGTGTTTATTGATGGCCTCTTATCTATCATTTGTTATGCTTTTAATGATGGCTAGTTATGGTATTTTAACAAAACGTATTTTTGTGATGGTGTCCAGTAGGTAGCATAAGTTTACCAAGTTGTGCCCAATACGCTATGTGTCCTTTTTGTAGACTGTTGCCATTTCTCTCTGCCCTTCAGTTGATCAAACACACATAGTAAAGAATGTCAGACTGGTATGTCAAGGCTGGTGAATGAAATGGAAAATGCTTTGTATTTTCCATTACAGAAGAAACTTGCATCGAGACGCCCAGGAGTTGTGGGACAAGTTACTCGAGCACTTTGTTATTCTTGTGAAGAACCGCGTGATGGGAACTCGAGAGGTGTCCCATATCTTTGTGCCCTGCATGGTGCATGAGAGCTCTCGCTACCAGGATATAGTATGAAGTCATCAACATTAATCTTATTTTTTTTTAGGGTCTAATTCTGCATAATTATTTTACTGCTTTGAATGGTCAGATTCTTTGTTTAAGTCGTGACTGGTATAAACAATTAAAGTTAATTTTTTTCAATGCATACCCCTTTTACATGTTAACACTGAAAACATTTTAGCGAACTCCCTAGTGTTTTTTTAAAGACAAATGTATTGTTTATGATAACACTTGTTTTATCAGGCTGTTGCCACGTTGGAGAATGTAGTTGAATGGTTGCTGGAGAAGGAGGAGGGGCCAGTGTCACCAGGGAGACAGGACAGCATCACCCTGGATACAGCACGCAGCAGCCAGCAGGGTGGAGGTAGGTGTCAGTGTGAGGGCTGGATGGGCCAGGGGCTTACATTTGATGATAGAAAAAGTTGTTCTGGTGATTAGGAGGGTAGCTGTATAACAATGGATTTTTTTGTGTGGGCAGGTTTTATAACCTTAATATTTTATTAATGTCTTCACTGTTTTTTGTTTCAAAAGTTGGTGTTTGTAACTCTAACCAGAATGACTTGCATTGACTTGCAATTTTAGCTCACTTGTGCACGAAGTGCTCATTGAGCTATTGGCATAGGGGGACTGTCCTGCATTATCCGTCTGTCCGTCGTCCGTAATGCATCAATATTTGGGTCGACGGACGCGATAGAGACATTACTTGTCATTCAATCTTGACCAAACTTGCACAGTTTGTGTATGACCGTACAATCTTGGATGGGTTCGATAATGGGCAAGATCGGATAAGGAACACCAGAGTTATTGTCCCTTTTTTTGCCCAAAAGATATCTATTCCTGATTAACTCACTTGGTAAAGGGAGGTAAATGCAGTATCAGGAAGATAATTGCCAGAAAATGTGTTTTTAGCTCACCTGAGCACAAAGTGCTCATGGTGAGCTTTTGTAATCGCCCATTGTCCGTCGTGCGAGCGTACTTGCATCGTCAACTTTTTATTCAAACAACATCTCCTCCTAAACTACTTGGCAGATTTTCACCAAACTTCACAGGAATGATCATTTGGTGACCCTCTTTCAAAGTTGTTCAATTCGTTACGGTCGGCTGCATATGTAGGTCACCAGAGCTAAAATAGATTTAAAAAGTGTAAAGTTTAAAATCTTCTCTGAAACCGAAAGGCCCAGAGGTTTCATATTTGGTATGTAACATCCTATAGTAATCCTCTACAAAGATTGTTCAAACTATGCCCCTAAGGTCAAAACGGGCCACGCCGCTGGGGTCACATGGTTTATATAGAATATATAGCAAAATGACTTTAAAAATTTTCTCCTCTGAAACCACAAGGCCCAGAGGTTTCATATTTGTATATAACATCCTATAGTGGTCCTCTACAAAGATTGTTCAAATGATGCCCCTGGGGTCAAAACTGGCCACACCCCGGGGGTCATATGGTTTATATAGAATATATAGCAAAATGACTTTAAAAATCTTCTCCTCTGAAACCTCAAGGCCCAGAGGTTTCATATTTGGTATGTAACATCCTATAGTGTTCCTCTACAAAGATTGTTCAAGTTATGCCAGTGGGGCAAAACTGGCCATGCCCTGGGGGTCACATGGTTTATATAGAATATATATCAAAATGACTTTAAAAATCTTCTCCTCTGAAACCTCAAGGCCCAGAGGTTTCATATTTGGTATGTAACATCCTTTAGAGGTCCTTTACAAATTTTGTTCTAATTATTGCCCTGGGGTCAAAAGGGATACGCCCCAGGGGTCACATGGTTTATATGGAATATATAGCAAAATGACTTTAAAAATCTTCTCCTCTGAAACCACAAGGCCCAGAGGTTTCATATTTGGTATGTAACATCCTATAGTGGTCCTCTACAAAGATTGTTCAAATTTATGGCCCATGGGTCAAAACTGGCCACGCCCCGGGGGTCACATGGTTGATATAAACTTAAATAGCAAAATGTCTTTAAAAATATTCTTCTCTGAAACCTCAAGGCCCAGAGGTTTCATATTTGGTATGTAACATCCTATAGTGGTCCTCTACAAAGATTGTTCAAATGATGCCCCTGGGGTCAAAACTGGCCACACCCCGGGGGTCATATGGTTTATATAGAATATATAGCAAAATGACTTTAAAAATCTTCTCCTCTGAAACCTCAAGGCCCAGAGGTTTCATATTTGGTATGTAACATCCTATAGTGTTCCTCTACAAAGATTGTTCAAGTTATGCCAGTGGGGCAAAACTGGCCATGCCCTGGGGGTCACATGGTTTATATAGAATATATATCAAAATGACTTTAAAAATCTTCTCCTCTGAAACCTCAAGGCCCAGAGGTTTCATATTTGGTATGTAACATCCTTTAGAGGTCCGTTACAAATTTTGTTCTAATTATTGCCCTGGGGTCAAAAGGGATACGCCCCAGGGGTCACATGGTTTATATGGAATATATAGCAAAATGACTTTAAAAATCTTCTCCTCTGAAACCACAAGGCCCAGAGGTTTCATATTTGGTATGTAACATCCTATAGTGGTCCTCTACAAAGATTGTTCAAATTTATGGCCCATGGGTCAAAACTGGCCACGCCCCGGGGGTCACATGGTTGATATAAACTTAAATAGCAAAATGTCTTTAAAAATATTCTTCTCTGAAACCTCAAGGCCCAGAGGTTTCATATTTGGTATGTAACATCCTATAGTGGTCCTCTACAAATATTATTCAAATGATGCCCCTGGGGTCAAAACTGGCCATGTTATTGTACTTGTTATTTAACATCTTCAAGTGGTCCTCTAATAAGATTGTTCAAATTGTGCCCCATGGGTCAAAACTGACCACACCCCAGGGGTCACATGGTTTATCTAGACTTTAATAGCAAAATGACTTAAATTCTTCTCCTCGGAAACCGTAAGGCCTAGAGGTTTCATATTTGGTATGTAATATCTGTATAGTGGTCCTGTACAAATATTTTTCAAATTATGCCCCTAGGGTCAAATCTGGTCACATTCCGGGGGTCACATGGTTTATATAGACTTAAATAGCAAAATGACTTTAAAAATCTTCTCCTCTGAAACGGGAATGCCACAGCTTTTCAATATTTGGTACGTAACATTGCATAGAGGTCCACTCTAAAGATTGTTCCAATTATGCTACTGGGGTCAAATCTGGTGGCACCCGGAGGGGTCACATGCATTATATAGACTTAAATAGCAAAGTTACTTTAAAAATCTTTACCTGAAATCGTAAGGCCCAGATGTTTGTTCAAGATTGTTCATATTATGCCCCTGGGGTAAAAATAAGCTACGCCTCCGGGATTCAAATTCCAATTGGGTTGCAAGGTCTCAGGTGAGCGTCCTAGGGCCCTCAGGGCCCTCTTGTCTTATCTTATTTTGGAAACTCTAGTAATTATCTTACATTATTTTTTAAGCTGAGTTATTATTTCTCCATAATTGAGAAATACCTATACACTGTTTTAAATTTTCTTCTTAATTGAAAAATAATTTTACGCTATTTATAGTGCACCAAGGTACTTGCTAGTATTTGCTTGTAAGATATATATATATGTAAGGGCTTATAGTTTTGGTAATCTTTTTATAGTTCAAGAAAATAAAAGTGACTTCCCTTGCAACACTTTCATTACAATTGATTTCACCTGAGCACTTCATGTTCGATGAGCTATTGGTATAGGGGGACTGTCGTGCATCATTGGTAATGCACCAACAATTGGGAGTGTGGACACGATACAGACTTCACTTTCATTCAAACTTTACCAAACTTGCACAGTTTGTGTCAGGGGTTTCATTAACTTTTTTGAAAACTGGAAGTTTGAACTTCCTGGTCTCTGATTTTGGATGTTTTGCTCATAATATTTTAAAGTTTTGACAGTATTGCGCGACATAAATATGTACATTTCAACTTTCACAGCATATATCACTACTCTATAGCTTTTATTTTACTTCAGTCATGTTTTTCACTCCATGTAGTGTTTTAGCTCACCTGAGCACAACGTGCTCAAGGTGAGCTTTTGTGATCACCTTTTGTCTGTCGTCCGTCGTGCATCGTGCGTCAACATTTTCATTCAAACAACATCTCCTAAACCGCTGGGCAGATTTTCACCAAACTTCACAGGAATGATCCTTGGGTGACCCTTTTTAAAAATTGTTCAAATTGTTTTGGTCCGCTGAATATGTAGGTCACCAGAGTTAAAAATAGATGTAAAAAGTAAAAACTTTAAAAATCTTCTTCTCTGAAACTGCCTGGCTGAGAGCTTGCATATTTGGTATTTGGCATCTTCTAGTGGTCCTGTACAATTGTTCAAATGATGTCCCTGGGGTCAAAACTTTGCCAGGACAATGATGTCCCTGGGGTCAAAACTTTGCCAGGACCCGGGGGTCACATTGTTTATATAGACTTAAATAGCAACATGACTTTAAAAGTATTCTTCTCTGAAACCGCAAGGCCCATAGGTTTCATATTTTGTATGTAACATTTCATAGTGGTCCTGTACAAAGATTGTGTAAATGATGCCCCTGGGGTCAAAACTTGCCCCGCCCCGGGGGTCACATGGTTTATATAGACTTAAATAGCTAAATGACTTTGAAAATCTTCTTCTCTGAAACTGCAAGGCCCAGAGGTTTGGTATTTTGTTGGTAATATTGTATATAATTCCTCTACAAAGATTGTTCAAATGATACCCCTATGGTCAAAACTGGCCACGCCTGAGGGTCACATTGTTTATATAGACTTAAATAGCAAAATTACTGCAAAAATATTCTGCTCTGAGACCACAAAGCCTTGTGGTTTCATATTTGGTATATGGCATCCTCTAGTGGTCCTCTACAAAGAATGGTCAAATGATGCCCCTGGGGTCAAAACTGGCCACACCCCGGGGGTCACATGTTTTATATAGACTTAAATAGCAAAATGACTTTAAAAATCTTATCCTCTGAAACGGCAAGGCCCAGAGGTTTCATATTTGGTATTTAACATTGCACAGTGGTCCTCTACAAAGATTGTTCAAATGATGCTCCCATTTGTCAAAACTGGCCACGTCCCGGGGTCACATGTTTTATATAGACTTAAGTAGCTAAATGACTTTGAACATTTTCTGCTCTGAAACCGCAAGGCCCAGTGGTTTGGTATTTCGTTGGTAAGTGGGTCCTCTACAAAGATTGTTCAAATGATGCCCCCATTTGTCAAAACTGGCCACGTCCCGGGGTCACATGGTTTATATAGACTTAAGTAGCTAAATGACTTTGAAAATTTTCTTCTCTGAAACCGCAAGGCCCAGTGGTTTGGTATTTGGTTGGTAACATTGTATAGTGGTCCTCTACAAAGATTGTTCAAATGATGCCCTGGTATCAAAACTGGCCACGCCCCGGGGGTCAGATTGTTTATATGGACTTAAGTAGCTAAATGACTTTGAATTTTTTTTTCTCTCAAACCGCAAGGCCCAGTGGTTTGGTATTTGGTTGGTAACATTGTTTAGAGGTCCTCTACAAAGATTATTTAAATGATACCTCTGTGGTCAAAACTGGCCACGCCCTGGGGGTCACATGGATTATATAGACTTAAATAGCAAAATTACTGCAAAAATTGTCTCCTCTGAAACCGCAAGGCCCAGTGGTTTCATACTTTGTATGTAACATTGCATAGTTGTTCTCTAAAAAGATTGTTCAAATGATGCCCCTAGGGTCAAAACTGGCCACGCCCCGTGTCACATGGTTTATATAGACGTAAGTAGCTAAATGACTTTGAAAATTTTCTTCTCTGAAACCGCAAGGCCCAGTGATTTCGTATTTGGTTGGTAACATTGTATAGTGGTCCTGTACAAAGATTGTTCAAATGATGCCCTGGTGTTAAAACTGGCCACGCCCCGGGGGTCACATTGTTTATATAGACTTAATAAGAAAATGACTTTAAAAATCTTCTCCTCTGAAACACTGAGGCCCAGTTGTTTTATATTTGGTATGTAACATTGTATAGTGGTCCTTTACAAAGATTGTTCAAATGGTGACCCTGGGGTCAAAACTGGCCACGCCCAGGGGGTCAATAGTTTATTTTGACTTAAATAGCAAAATGACTTTAATAATAATCTCCTCTGAAACTGCAATTTCGCAAGGTTTCATATTTTGTATGTAACGTTATAAAGTGATCCTCTACAAAGATTATTTAATTTATGCCCCTGAGATCAAACCTGGTCACACCCTGGGGGTCACATGGTTTCTTTAGACTTATATGGCAAGTGGACTTTAAAAATCTTCTCCTCTGAAACTGCAAGGCCCAGGGGTTTCATATTTTGTATGTCGCATTGTATAGTGGTCTTCTACAAAGATTGTTCAAATAATGCCCCTGGGGTAAAAAGTGGCCATGCCCCAGGGGTCACATAATTAATATAGACTTAAATAGCAAAATGACTAAAAATCTTCTTGTCAGAAACTGCAAGGCCCAGAGTTTTTGTATTTGGTATGTAACATTGTATAGTGATGAGACAAGGATTGTTCAAATTATGCCCCTGGGGTCAAACCTGGCCACGCCCTGGGGGTCACATGGTTTCTATAGACTTATATATGCAAGGCCCAAAGGTTTTGTATTTGGTATGTAACATTGTATAGTGGTCCTCTACAAAGAATGTTCAAATTATGCCCCTTGGGTAAAAAGAGGCCACGACCCGGGGGTCACATGGTTTGTATAGACTTAAATGACAGTATGATTTTAAAAAGTTCATTCTCTAAAACCTTAAGGCCCAGAGGTTTTGTAATTGGTATGTAACATCTTATATTGGTCTTCTACAAAGATTGTTAAAGTTATGCCACTGGGGTCAAAAGTAGCCACGCCCTGGATTCACATGGTTTGTTTAGACTTATATGGAAAGTGGACTTTACAAATCTTCTCTGAAACTGCAAGGCCCAGAGGTTTCATATTTTGTATGTAACATTGTATAGTGGTCCTCTGCAAATATTGTTCAAATTATGCCCCTGGGGTAGAAAGTGGCCATGCCCTTTGGGTCACATGGTTTATATAGACTATTAAAATCTCCTGAAACTGCAAGGCCCAGATTTTTATACTCATGTAAGTGGTTTAGTGCCCTTTGGCCCTCTTGTTATAAGCCATTATGATGCCTTAAACTCAGGTGAGCGACCTAGGACCATCGTGGCCCTCTTGTTTCAGACCTATTGTTTACTTTGAATAGGGCTTGCACTAAGGTGAAAATTTTGGAAGTCCTCACTTCCAAGTGTTGGATATTGAAAGTCATGAGCATTCTTTTTTACTTTTTCAGCCTTACATGGGATTTCCATGGCTGCAATTTTGGAAGTCTGTGACAAAAACTGGGAGTAAATTACTCCCAAACTTCCCTTAATGTAAGCCCTGTTGTGTATGACCATAAAATCTTGAATAGGTTTGATAATGGGCCAACTCAGATCAGCAACACCAGAGTTATTGCCCCTTTTTATGGGAAAATCTGCAAAATGGACTTTGTGCAACATACACACTTCATTTTTCATCTGAAATTGACCAAACTTGTATTGTGCCTTTTAATTGCCGGGTGTATAACAGAAGTAGGCCGGACAGGCATGAGACTGTATAGCGCCTGTAGATTGCCAGGTTAGCTACAGAAGTAGGCCGGACAGGCATGAGACTGTATAGCGCCTGTAGATTGCCAGGTTAGCTACAGAAGAAGGCCGGACAGGCATCTGTATTGCACCTGTCCATTGCCAGATCAGGTTGTCTGATTTGGGTCATTTTGTAGGTAGTGAGATTCAGATTGTCAGAGCTGGTCTCTGTCATTGCCAGTACTTAGGTGAGCGCTTTGGGCCATTATGGCCCTCCTGTTCTGTTTCTTATTTACTAGTATCTTTAATATTACTTTCTGTTAGTGTCACTTAATGTGGTCTATCAATAATATCTATGATTAATTTCACATAATTACTTTTTGTTTTATGTACTTGTGTTTTGTAGACATACGTATGGTGATTTGATTATTTGTACACATGTATTAAATTGTTTAATTGCAATTTCCTGAGAACATAAACAATATTCAAACATTTAAACTTATTTGTTGCAAAAAGAAGCAACAAAATGTCAACTTTTAGTTGTTTATTGCTTATTCTTAGACATTCTGTTATCCAATGAACATACATAAATCCCAATAGACAGGCAGTGAAATTTGGAGACTGATATTAACAGGATTCAAATAGTGAATTGTTTTCTTGTCCAGATTTTCACAAACACAAGTGTGATTATTCGTATGTTTTCTGCAATTTTCATTTGTTGTAAATTCCACAAAAGTACCTATCAGAAATAATATATAGTTATGTTTTTCATTTTCAGTGACTTATGAAAATTTCAACTTTGCAGGTACTGACAAATGTTAAACTTGCAAATTACAATAAAAAGAACAACAGCCATTTAGTTTAATGCTTATGCTATTTTAACACAACATTTTAATTAGATGTTCTTGTTTAAACAATATTGTTATTTGTGTTTGTTGTTGTGTATTTTTATACTAATTGTTAAGTAGCTAAGTCACAGCTTAAAACATGGCAGATATTTTTTTCTGAAAATCAGAAATGCTTAGCATGTGACAGTCCATTGATGAAGATTGAAATAATACTTCGTTATGACTTAAGACTGCATTGGCTGCATTGATCACAGACTAAGTTCATTGTTTCATTTTCATTGAAACACATACATGTACAATTGATTTAATTGCTTCTGGTAGAAACATTTTCAAATATCAAAGAATTTCCTATATGCGATAGAAAATATTACATCATAACTGTAACTGATGCCCACACAGACAGTGTCACCACTTATCTGTAACTGATGCCCACACAGACAGTGTCACCACTTATCTGTAACTGATGCCCACACAGACAGTGTGACCACTTATCTGTAACTGATGCCCACACAGTATGAATACACATGTATTTGCTTCATGTCAGACCTGGTAAAATATTTTTGGGGAACATAAGTATGAACTAATAATTAAATGTACATCTGTAAAACGATGTAAATTATTAATTAGAAATACAGATGTCTCATTTAGCAGTAATATATGAATATCTTTTAATGATGAATCTGCCTTCTTTGCCTTTCTTTGACTTCTTTAACAATTTTTTACAATTAATTTGATTTGCTGTGATAGTAGATTTTAGAATGATATTTATCTTAATAGACATTGCCTGTTTGTTTTGTTGATGTTAGTTCACAAGTATGTGCATGAAGTCACATGTTGATATGTTTTTATTTCTTTCGTATAGAACTGTAGACTTCACTGTTTGAAAGTCTTCTCATTAGAATGGCAAAAAATATAAGTAGAAAGTATCAGAGAAAACAGCCTTCCACCAAAGCAGCTCATAACCCCATATGTTGTGCAGCAAATGAGTTAACAGCATAATGTGGCGGTCTCCTAATGTTAAATCTGGCTGTGGATCACCACCAAAATAGTATAATTTGTGCATTGACCCATTTCCAACCTTCCGAGAAAATCAGTTTATTACTCTTTTGCACAAAGTGCTAACTAACAAACCAACATACCCGAGAAGACAACGGCCCCTGTCACAAATTATGATGCATAGGTTTATATACAAATGCAATGTGTGTGTACACAAAATATGTGATCGCATGTAAATGTTAAAATATAAGCAAGTTTGATTGACACAATAATTATTAACATGTGAACAAGTCTATAACGTAAGTATTTCCCTTCGTATAGATAATGCAAAACATATATAAGAAAACTAGATCTAAATTTAATATAACACTCATTGCAACTTGACATCAAAATATAAAATTTCATTAAATTGGTGTTCATGACAAATTTGCGGGTAATGTATTTCGCCCTTAAATCTTTAAACATAGGGCATACAAGAGCGAAATGAAATTCCGTTTTGATTGTTTTAAATTACAAACATTGCAGGTTCTCTCATCTCTTGGAATATTGTAATAACAGACCAGACAATTAAACCATCCTTAGCAGAGGTAATTAGCGCTATTTTTTGCAGTTATTCAATTTTCCATTTTTCTGTGAGTATAAACATTTGCAGCACAACTGTTTCATATCCACAATATGGCCATTCCAGTGTGAGACTGTCATTAGCTGCCAGTAACACTACTAAATGTTGTGATTTCTTTATTACCTCCCCTGGTGACAGTTCCGCCACTCAAGTTTGGCAGTCTTGTCGATAGTAAGCGATTCAGCGACGATGAATCAAGCATGATCACTCAAAGCATGACCACAGACAATGGTCCTAAAGTTCCACTTAATGGTAAGATTTTGTGGCAAAGGTTAAAAAAATCATGTTTTCATACCCCCACAAACGAAGTTTAGGAGGGGTATATAGGAGTGAGCTTGTCGGTCTGTTGGTTTTTGGTTTCCGGATGATAACTCAAGAAAGGCTTGACATATTCAAATAATTTTTGTACACATGTGTAACATCAGGTCATGTTCTATGTTGGTTACAAACCACTAAATTTTGACAGAGTTATTGCCCCTTTTGACTTAAAATTCCCTAAAAACATGATTTTCTGATGATAACTCAAGAATGGCTATTTAAATAATTCTTGGTAAACGTGTAGCATCATAAAATACGGGTCAAGTTTGACTTTGGATTACAAACCGCTAAATTTGACAGAGTTATGGCCCTTTATTTGACTTAAATTCCCTAAAAACATGGTTTCCTGACGATTACTCAACAATGGCTTGACATATTTAAATAATTATTGGTACACATGTGTAGCATCATTAAATGCAGGTCAAATTCGACTTTGGTTGCAAACCACTAAATTTTGACACAGTTTTGGCCCCCCTTTTTGACTTAAATTCCCGAAAAACATGAACAATATCTCATGAAAGGCTTCACATATTTAACTTATTTTTGGTACAGAGGTGTAACATTATGAAATACAGATCAAGTTCAACTTTGGTTACTAACCACTAAATGTTGACAGAGTTATGGCTCCTATTGAAATTAAATTTTTCCAAATTTACACTGTTGACCATTCACAAATTAAAGCATTCTCTCTGTCCATTTCTTCGAATGGATGCCATAGTTTTGTGACAAGGCCATATTGTGGGGGTATATCCGTCACTCGTGATAATTCTAGTTATTGTCAGAATAAAAAAAAATATATTCACAAATTCCTCTTTATTATAGTTAAATGTGTTTATAAATATGTTTTTAGCTCACCTGAGCACGAAGTGCTCAAGGGTGAGCTATTGTGATCAGTCTGTGTCCGGCATCTGTCGTCAACATTTTACTTCAAACAACTTCTTCTCTGAAACCACTGGGTGGATTTTAACCACACTTGGCAGGAACTTTCCTGGGATGGTCCTTTAACAAATTCCTTCAATTCATTAGAATATATTGAAAACTCTGGTTGCCATGGCAACCAAAAGCTTAAAAACTGGAAAACTTTAAAAATCTTCTTGTCAGGAACCACGGGCTGGATTTGAAAATAGTTTTCACAGAAATGTTCCTTGGGTGACCCGCTACCAAATTTCTTCAAATCATTTTGATTTGTGAAAAAACATGGCTGCCAGGGGGCGGGACAGTTTTCCTTATATGGCTATATTGAATACTTAAAAAACTTAAACAATCTTCTTGTCTGAAACCACTGGCTGGATTTCAAAATAATTTCACAGAAATGTTCCTTGGGTGACCCTCTACCAAATTCCTTCAAATTATTTTGATTCGTGGAAAAACATGGCCACCAAGGGGCATGGCAGTTTTTTTTTATATGGCCATATTGAAATCTTTGAAAATCTTCTTGTCTGAAACCACAGCTGGATTTCAAAATAATTTCACTGAAATGTATCTTAGGTGACTTTCTTTCAAATTCCTTCATTTTGATTCGTGAAAAAACGTGGCAGCTAGGGGGTGGGGCAGTTTTCCTTATATGGCTATTTAAAACTTTGAAAACAACCTTGTCTGAAACCGCTGGCTGGATTTGAAAATAGTTTTCACAGAAATGTTCCTGGGTAACCCTCTGCCAAACTTCCTTTAAATCATTTTGATTCGTTAAAAAACATTGCCGCCAGGGGGCGGGCCAGTTTTCCTTATATGGCTATATTGAACAAATCTTCTTGTCTGAAACCACTGGCTGGATTTAAAAATAGTTTTCACAGAAATGTTCCTTGGGTGACCATCAACTAATTTCCTTAAAATCATTTTGATTCGTGAAAAAATTTGGCCGCCAGGTGGCGGGGCAGTTTTCCTTATATGGCTATATTTAAAACTTTGAAAATCACCTTGTCTGAAACTGCTGGCTGCATTTGAAAATAGTTTTTACAGAAATGTTCCTTGGGTGACCCTCTACCAAATTCCTTCAAATCACTTCTATGGCTGGCCACATACTTATTCATGTGGATATTCAACCCCAATTACTGTTAATGATTGAGGTGGCTAGAGTATTTGCGACTGTGGCAGTTCTAGCTAAATTTAGGTGAGCAGCACAGGGCCCTCTTGTTATTAATACTTGTTTTTTTTTTTTCCATGGCATTATACTTACATATGCATATACCGGTACATGTTCTAGTTTGCAAAATCACTGATAGTAGATATTCTGTATATAGATTTAACAAAATATGTGTTGGTGCTTGCATAATTTAGATGTACCTATAGATTAATCAGTCCTATTTAGATGTGACATTAATTGAAAAATGAAACTTTATTGCCAAGTAATTTGTAACACATGACATTTATTTGATGTAAAATTATTTCTTTGATGCCTGTAAGTGTAAAATGTCATGCTTACTAAAGAATTGTTAAGGTGCTTAATGCATTGGACATATCTCTTAGACTTTTAGGAAATATATAGTATTTACAACTTCTTAGCAATAGATGAATTCAGTTGTATAATATTAATAAACATTTTCTGACTTTGCCTATACATTATGGTTGCAGTTAATATAGATCAATTAACTTATTAATTTTTGCTTTATTCTGTCGTTATGCACTGTTTTCCTTTCAGATTAGGGTTGTATTTATTTGCACATAATTTAATTGCTTACTTATTTAAGTTGTATTAAATCATTTTCTTTTTTACATAATCATTAAATCATTGAGTCTAACAAACCTTAGCATTAATTTGCATATAGGTCTTCAATAAAGTATTAGTTCAATGTCAAACTCATCGCAATATCCACCACAGAGACCGATGCCTACAAGAGTCTTGTTAGCGGCACATTGCCACGGCAACCAGTTCACCATGGCGATGATACAGATGATAATTCAGACAACGAGTTGGAGAAGCAGATAGCCAAAACCCTCTCTCCACGCAGCACTGGCAGGTAGGGGTGCAAGAATTTGAGCATGAAAAAAGACCAAAATATATGAGGCGTGTCGTGGAAAAACCTCGCTTAATGCATGTAAGTGCCATCCTTGATCCGGGACCACACTTCCTACTTTTATGGTATTTTCTGTTTCAAGGAAGTCTCTTCTAAACATAAATCCACTGTAGGCGGAAGTGTCGTCCTGGATTAGCCTGTGCACACTGCACAGGCTGATCCATGATGACACTGTACGCACATGCATTAAGCCTGGGTTTCCCATGACATGCCTCATATCGTCCTTTGAAAGCCAGAAGGTGCTGTCAGCCTTCTTCGCACATTATGCTTATAACACCTTTTGGCTGTCACGGGACAATATACTGTTACTACTAAATACAGTTTGAAATACCTGCATTAAGATAGTAGTTACTTCAAAACTTTATTGAAAGTCTTCTACACATGTTTGATACAAGTTTAAAAAAAAATTTGTTTCACTTTCAATTTAATTATATTACATGTATTTTTATTTGAATTATAATTTCTCAGATTTGCCAGTGCTTTTATCTTTACTTAATTGCTAAGTTTTGTTCTTACATTTGTATGTGAAATTTAATATTTCTTGGATTGTGTTTTCTCTATTTTAATGTGAACAATGTAAGATGATACATACAATTATAAAAATAATAGTGTTCTCAAAATGGAAAATGTTTTAACTCCAGCATAAATTCTAAGTCTCCTAAAAAAGAAAAGGAGACATTAAGAGATGTTGTATTGACTTTTACGCCTCGAAGTCAGAATAGGTGAGATATCAAACCAACATATGGTTATCCTATTCTCCAGTGTCTGATAGCAGTCCTTTTTAACCGTGGTTAACAGAAGAGGTTAGGCTAGACAATAGTTTGGGAAATTCTCTCATATGTAAGCAGTACTGTTTGTATGTTATATGACATAATTAATGCCTCGATACACTGGAGCGCCATTAAATCACAATAGTCATGGTCCAAAGACTACGACCGTCATATTACCTCAGGCATATCTTTTCATGCATGTGTGTAGTTTAGTTTTTTTGGCAGTTATAAATAATACAATTACAATATGCAAAATCTTGGATTTTAGGTATGAGTATTTTAACATATTATTGTCTAGCAAGACCTAGATCTGACACTGACCTTGACCTTTGCACTTCTCAAATTCTGGTTTATATACTGTTCTTTCTCCCATAACCTTGTCGATTGTCTGCCATAGTCCAATGGTTCAGAATGTGAATGTGTTAGTTTTAGAGATTCCTAAATGTCCTCTTTGTCTTGTTTATTGCATACATGTTTTTGGTCGTCTTGAATATTAATGTACAATGACATCATGTTAGGCACTGTGAAGTTTACTTAAAGTATACCGGGTTTAAGAGACAGACAATTCTTAGGATTAGATGATGGATGATCAAGTGAGATTTCCTACAGAATGCTCACAGTGACTAATATTGTCCATGTATGTGAAATTATACACAATCTGTGAATATTTCATAAGTCTACAAACTGCCCTTGTTCCAACCAGATATTGCTTTTCTTTTAACAGATATTTCTATGTGTAAATTTGGTGAGAAGAAAGTTACTAGAAAAAGAAGTGCTCTGTTTTGCTACCACTACCAGATTTGCAATTTGCATGCTATTTTACAAACTTGCAACTTTGATCATGGATTCACAAATATATCTCATTATTGCAAATCATGCTTTACTTAGCTGAAATCGAACAAATTGCATCTTCAATAAATTAAGATTTAGTAAACATATTGAAATTTATTCATGGCAAGAACTATTACAATTCTAAACAAGGCCTGAAAGAACTTACGTGGACTGTCCATGTCATATCATGAAGAAGAAAATTAATTGCATAATAAACAGGTGATAATTCCTTGTGTGTCTGATAAAAATCGTAATGAGAGAATGATATTGTATGTTTGAGGCCTTTTCTTGTGTAATACATGCACATTGAAATAGTACAATTCTCTGGATCCTCGATGGATGTAAATGTATTTAAATATACCTGTGTGGTTCAATGCTAGATAGATCTACATACATTGATTGCTCAATATGTTTGCAGATATCCTTAGTAAGTAGAACTTATATGGATCTATAATGGATAGAGCCTTGATCATTTTATTTTGTTTACTTTAGCATTTTATATTTTTTTGCATGTTTGATTACAATAGGCAGGAATAATATTATTTCGCTTTGAAACATCATGGCCAATGAAATATTATATCATCAGTCTATAGTTACGCTTTGTTTGTGTTTGAATATCTAGCAATATAGTATTCACTTGAGTATTCCTAGATCACATTTGTAGGCTAATATGAGGTTAGTGTAATTTGATTGTAGATTTCCTTCTAAACACAGTTCAGTAAAATTGTGGTTTTAATTAAGTCACGTCATTATTTTCCAATTCATTAACTTATGTTAGGACATGAAATTGTATTTTCCTACTAACACACCATTTCCTATATTATTTCAGAACATTCACTAACAAACTGAAGCCCTCTTTATGACCCATAACCATTAATTTTTTGTTCTTTCAATTCATTGCGCCAAGAATACACAGGTGATGTTGGTGTATAAACTGATTTGCAACTGCGGCTAGGAAAATTTTTCAACTTGTGCACAAAGTACCTTTTTATTTTTAGAGATTTTCAATTTGTTACACAAATGAACATAATTAGTCAAACATAAAAGGGGGGTTAACATGTTTATATATATTATGTGTTCCTTATGTCCTTAAATTGATGATTATTTCATACAATACCCCATTACCTATCTGTGTTGTCAAGAGTGAAATATTTAACAGACATAACCTTTGTCCTATTGTTTCCAGTAAACCCCCACCTGATCCCGTAGTCCTCTCTAGTGCCCCAAATGAGGAGTCACATGACCTGTCACATGATGAAGCACATGACCGGGAGCCTCAGTCTGAACCGAGTTCCCCTTTGGAGTCCCCTGTGTATGTCCCCACAGGGGCTTCAATGGGTGGCAAAAAGCCTAGGTAGAAAATGTGCACCCATTTTGTGGGACTGGTGCTCAGTGTTGAAGTTGAGTGTTTTCCACATGGATATTGTGCTTTTGCATGATTGGTGAAGTTCCCCTTTTGTTTTGAATGGAAGCTTTTTATGTCAGTTTCACACACTTTGCATTTGTAGCCAAGATGCAAGATTTGTTTGGAAGTGAGTTTTGCTGCTGCAAGAACCATACTAAGCAATATGTGGTTAATAAATCTTATTATGCAGCCCTGTTTGAGCTTAACAGTAGTCGATGTCACTACTTGTTCTAGGTTTTTGTGGTGTCCTCATTTGATTGGTAGCATATGTATGAACATCATTAACATGTAGTATTACCAAACTCAGCATATTAACCATTTGCTTAGACGTTATCATTGCTTAGTAAATGTTGCACAGCATAAAACATATTTCTGCTTGTTAATGGTTTGCTTAAAACTTTATCCATTTGTTCTGCTTACTTGTGTCAATGTAAAAGTAACCAAGACTTGTGAATATAGCAAATTACATGTTATCAATGAAATAATGTTGTTCTTGTAATAATAATAATAATAATAAATATAGTAATAGTAAATAAATACATGATTTTGCTCTTTCAGACATCAATTAGTATATTTTGATTATAGAGGTACAGTTTTATGTAAGAATTATATTGTAATAAATACATCTGAATTTCTGTCAAATGTTTTAATTATGTATTATAACTGTAATACATTTTATTATAAATAATAGACTTATAAGATGTCATCAGTTTTAAAGTTGTATTCATCTTTTGATGGTTGGTTAGTATTTAAGTATATGTGTATGTGTGTTGAATAGAACTTTTGTAATAAAAAGTATATCTTTAACAGCTGGGATATTATACACTTTCTGATTCTAATACATTGCATTATAGTATTTGTTGACCTTTGTTTGAATGATAATAACCATTCGAATTTGTGTTTTTTTTTATCAGAACTTTTGTTTATCAGTTAAGTACTATTTATTTTTGTCTTTATCTGAACAAAATGCACATTTACACATTGAACAATTTAAAAGTTATGTATACAATATTTTGAAATAATTAACATACTTGTATTAAATGGAACAACATCAGGCACTAGGTTTTATCTCCATTATAGCATCTTCATCCCATCATTTTAACATTACATTTCAGTACACTCAAGTCTGTTCTTGGGTCGACAGGAGGATCAAGTCAGCAAAGGAAAATAGGTACGCCATTTGGTTACCAGACCAATCTCATTAAAATCATCTCCAGTTTGATGCTACTATATTATCTGCTGACTGGATCTGATGACTTTGCAATAGGTCACGTTCACGTTCAGGGGCCAATCAAATTGTTGCCTTCAAAATGTTGTGGTATAACTTTATATATAAACCGCAATAACTATGCACGAAATAATCGTGACCTTTGGATGTTAAGTCGCCTAAGGTATCACTATGTCAATTATTATACACATAAACATTAACTGTAAATGATTTATTCCCCAGGATCAGCTGGAAATGCATCACTTTTCAAAAACTGTGGCCAAACGTTGGTGTGCAAAAAGCAGTTGAATTGGGCGCAGCAGGGCTGATATTTTCTTGTTCGAAAGGTCATTAAAACATGACCTGTTATGCGATATCTTCAGATCCTAACAATGTTATTATTGTTAGAATTTGATTATAATGAGATTGGTTACCAGACGATATCTTGACATGAATCATCTTAGAGATAACACAATTTTGTAACATAATATTCCGTCTTTATACTGTTGCATGAAAAAAGTACAAATTATATTAATATATCATGAAACAAATAAAATGATGACAAACAACTTAGTAAATTCTTTTTTTATTGGTAATACTGTCATGAAAAAAGAGAAACTACTTTGTATATGTTGCTGATGTAGTTATGGTTATTTAGTTATTATGTCATTTCTGGGGACAATTTACAGTGCTCACAGGAGGTATATTAGCTTGTATTATAGCATAAACAGTCCATTTTCAGTCCGTTATAGGGGTGTGTAAACGAAACAAAAGTGGTCAGTTATCGTAAAAAAGATGTATTAGTCAGTAAAGTGACGCGCCAATGACAGCCTTAGTGTTTTACGTATACTTGAACTGGGCTCCTTGCCAATGACAGCCTTAGTGTTTTACGTATACTTGAACTGGGCTCCTTGCCAATGACAGCCTTAGTGTTTTACGTATACTTGAACTGGGCTCCTTTTTTCTATTGTCCATTATTGAACGCTTGCAAGCTTAATTAACAGTATTACGATATCGTGATATGTATATTATTTACTATATACGTGATGCACGTTGAAATCCATGTTAAATCTAATTTTTAACTGGGAAACAAAACGCCGACATACTAGTGCAACGCCAGCTCTGGTAAATAAAATATTAAAACTATAAACATATCAGTACAGGTGCCAATTTTGGGTTACTCTATACTATAAAAAACACGATTTGATAGTAAATGACCCATTTGATTCAGTTTTATTATTTTAGATGTATGTATTTTATGCTATAATAGCCACAATGCACCTTTTCTCGGTCATTAACGTCCGCAGTGGCTCTTAAAATGCGTTAATCAATTTTTCTGGCCTCTGTGGACGTTAACAACCTGAAAAAAGTCTATTATCCCTATAATAAAAACTTGATCTGTGCAAGTGTCTTGGCCCTGCTCCTCACAGTGATTCTGGTTGTGTTGCAGCTGGGATGATCAGTTCAGACCTGGACTCAGACGGCGAGGTAGACATTGATCACATGGTGCAGAAGAAGGAAGACGATGATGATGACTTTGACTTCTACGGTTGACACGCATGTGTGTGTGTGTGCTTAGCCATCACATTTGGCTGTGATTCATGGACATTAATGTCTCTTTACGACACGGGCTTTTGATATTGTTTACAAATCTGCATTCATCTGTTTTGATTATGTCTTAAATTCATCAATATTGCTGTTTCAAATGACAAGAACTGATGCTAAATATTGTTTTTTATTGTTTTGTTTCAATGCCTCATCCAAAAAAATACTTCCATTTAGATAACTTAGTCTGTACATTTTATCTATTAAGGTACCTATATTTGCACATGTATTTAAAAGTAGGTTGTGTACATGTACAATGTATTTATTATGAAGTGTGATTTGCATTGTTTTTAATAGATCTGAAATAGTAATAAAACAGATAAAAATGTTATTCTTTCATTTTCCTCAGTAATGAATGATGTCCGTTTTGCAAGAAAAGAACACAAGCATTCGTAGATAAATAGCAGTGTATCTACAGCTGATCCAACTGGAGTGTCATGTCCATTCATGTTTAAAATGACTGGCTGTTTAATGCTGGAGTAAAATATCCCAATTGTATTTTGTATTTCATTGCTCAAAACAATAACTCTTCAAGGTTTAAATGTTGTATACACTTGTTTTCAGCAGTTAGGTTGTCTATTAAGCACAAATCTGTCTCTACAACACAGATGAAAATTAACATACCTGGTAATATTACTTGTGTTACATGTATGTGAGAAAATGTCATGCTGGGGTTGAATGATATTATTAACATACCTCATAACATTTGTCAGTGATGAAGACATAAAACTATACAGTTTTGTATGTTTTTATTTCAATCTCAAGAATACTAGTATACATTTTTCAAACGAAAACAGATAGAATGGTAATTTAACATCCCTGACTAGAAATCGTACGAGTTGAATTCTCTGACAGATAATGCAAATATTTACAGCAATGTTACTTGAGAATTTCTTTATTGCAAGGTTAAATATACTGCGATATGTTTTCACAGGGATTCTTGTACTTATAAAATTTAAAATAAATCAAAATCCAAGTATTGTTTATGTAAAATAAAGTCTTTGTACCACAGACAAAATTCATCTTGTCAATAGCTATCACTCTCAATCCAAATGATCTGTTAAGTATGTAATAACCAAATTCAGGCTATATATTACTGGGAAATATGAGATTCTATACAGATGGCACAACGTGGATAGCAAAGACTGGATGTAAGCGCAAACAGTTCAACAGATAGAAACAAGCATTGGCAATCTCAACAAGTACTTGCGCGAATTTACCGGTAATGATTTCAACAATTTGTAAACCAGAAATTATTTTAACATAACAAATACTGTTGTGAGCTTACTGTCAGATAAAAGACACTTCCACAGATGTAAATCATATGCAAATTAATCTAGTGTTTATCCAATCACACAAAAGAAGATATGGCAAAGCTTGTGATGCGTTTTTGAAACTCGAAAAATTAGTGAAAGATCTAGGATCATAAAAGGTACAGGACACTGCTCAAAAGAGGCAGGGTGAAAAGCCGGACCAGCTGTAGACATTTTCTTATAATTTGCTAAATCCAGGGTTGTTATTAGTCTAATGCTTCTAATAAACACTTTTACTCACAGACCATTAGTTTGTCATCAAATATTTGTAAAACTATGTTAAATTTCAACATATATTCAACATTTCTGTGTTGACTAGCCCACAGTGGTAGAAGGGGGGAACCAAAAAGGAGCAGGGTGCAGTGCCCTGCTATTTGCCTCTAGATCTTACCCTATAAATGAAAATCAATCCTTAAACAATAGCTGGTGAGTTTGCAATATAAGTGGCCTAAATTGTAAGGTCCCATGATTTTCATTAACGGTCATGAGAACACCAGTTCACATAGTTTAAACAGAGCAGTTTGAAAGGTCCTTTTGTCGTCTTTCCTGACCGTTGCCCAGTCGTACTGGCGTGATTTTGCGGCCTCCAGAAGTCCTAATTTCTTCTCTAGCTCTTCCAGTGAGAACACGTCTGGTAAGAACATAAACAACAACATGGCTACGTGGCGGATGTAAAGCGTTCTGTCTGGTTTTTTACTAATATATCGTTGTTTTTCTCAAACATAAATTGATGAACTGCAATATTACGACCAAAGCTAAGTCACACAGACTTTTTGTTGAATTTACTGAAGAAAAGCACTGATTTCAAGAAACTGCGTATACATCATATTGTTACCTTATTATAATTAAAGGTTTCATTCCGGTAGTTCACATCAGAAAACTACTTGTATTAGTTTCTTATTAGATCTATAATGCATTTGTGATATTGTACATACTGGATTTTTTTTATTACATGCTAAGTATTATAAATAAATACATACCAAATATTGCAGTCATATGTGACTGTGATACAAACTTCCAATAAAAATGACTACCAGATATTTGCATGCAACAAAATCCTGCACAAGTACCTGATTGGTCCACTTTCCCCAGGACCAGCAACAGTTGTAGATGTCTCAAGTCTCTGTCACCTAGGAGCACTTGAAGGTCATCACGTACATCGGTCATGTCCGACAAATGTCTGCTGTCAATCATGTACACTATTGCTGAAGAAGCGAATAAATGATTTATAAAGCAACTGCATGCCTCTGCTATCCGTTGTTTTTGTGGCCAATTGTTATATACAGTATCTACTTGTTGGCTTTATAAACGTAAAATATACAGTAAGAGGACTCAGTAAGGAAGTTGTGCGTAAGTATTTTTTCTCTTTTAAAAGATTGTGCTTAAATTTGCTTCAAAAGATAAGTTTGTTTAAACCATTTGAGGGGGGGGGGGGATATTTTAGTTTCTCCACCATACAATTTTCTAACATTACACCCTATATTACTCGTAATAAAACATACACGTGTGTATACATTGTCCTGCATGACAACATACCCTCTGTGCCGTGGTAGAACTGTCGTCTGCGAGCAGGATCCGTGACGTCCCAAACCAGGAGTTGCCCGCCCCTGGGTCCGTACACCATCTCCAGATTGAAGCTATCCGTTTCTAGCACCTTGGCAACCTGCCCACTCACACACCACATGTACAGCAGGGTGGTCTTACCTACAAACAAAACAATTTGATTTTCGGACAATGCACTTCAAAGTATTTGACGAAGTTATACAGCATTGTGGTTTGAATGAATTTTGGGACATAGCATTCCTAGTATTTGACAAAGTTATACTGCAGTTTTACCTAAAAGCCATTCTCAATCCGATTTTGGGACAATGCATTTCAAAGTACTTAACGAACTCATACAACATTGTGGTTTGAACTAATTTTGGGACATTGCATTCCTAGTATTTGACAAAGTTAAACCTAGGTAGTTTTACCTAAAAGCCATTCTCATAAAATAAACATAACTTAACTCCAAACCTTGTTAAAATTGTTCCTAGATCTCTGATATCAGCAGATACAATACAGATATTAGAATTTTTTGGAATCATGCAATTCTAGCATGTGTTATAGGCTGTGAGATGTATTTCCCTTTGTTCAATCAAGCTGACTTGTAACTGAATGTGTAGGAAGACAAATACTGAGTATGCATTAGTAAGGCCTATAATGGCTAGACGAATACTAACACACACAAAACATTCCATCCAGGCACCTGTCGTCTGCCAATACTAACACACTGAAAACATTCCATCCAGGCACCTGTTGTCTGCCATTCCCTATAATGGCTAGACGAATACTAACACATTGAAAACATTCCATCCAGGCACCTGTCGTCTGCCAATACTAACACACGGAAAACATTCCATCCAGGCACCTGTCGTCTACCAATACTAACACACTGAAAACATTCCATCCAGGCACCTGTCGTCTGCCAATACTAACACACTGAAAACATTTCATCCAGGCACCTGTCGTCTGCCATTCCCTATAATGGCTAGATGAATACTAACACACTGAAAACATTCCATCCAGGCACCTGTCGTCTGCCAATACTAACACACTGAAAACATACCATCCAGGCACCTGTTGTCTGCCATTCCCTATAATGGCTAGACGAATACTAACACACTGAAAACATTCCATCCAGGCACCTGTCGTCTGCCAATACTAACACACTGAAAACATTCCATCCAGGCACCTGTCATCTGCCATTCTAATGCTTTGATTAAGTCTGAACTTTTTTCTGATTTCAATTATAATATGACAATACAGTAAAAAGTGGACATTACTTGAAGCATGTGTTACGAGTTTACCCATCCAGTTGATCTATTTTACACACAGTCACTGATTGCGCCTAAGGGCAAATATTTCTCAAAGAAAGTAATGTGTGGACAGTCGCATGTGTTAGGTAATAAAGGCCGTGTTTATTACGCATGAGTAAATAGGTAATTAAGTTACCCGGATGTGCGGGTAGTATAAAAGCGTGAGCGTTGGTAAATTCTAGCAGATCTGCTCCAGCTATCGTCGAGTTAACATCGACACGAATATAGAAGGTATTTAGAATTATATTATTGATTAAACACTAGGGACTTTCGGTGCTCTGAGGCTGGCAATCCTCTTCTTGCGACATATGGGCCAAGTTAGCAGGATTCCTAACCCTCAATAGCCAGGGTTGCTAGTAAATTGATAATATAAAAGTTCCATATCTACGTACCAAGACTCCAAGTCTCTTCATAGGCTCAATACCCAGGGTACGAGGTCATATAGGAATATAACACCAAACACTCCTGTGTACCAGACCCGGAGTATTATAGTGTTTCATAACAAAGACTCGGGGGTCAATACAATTTTCCAGACCACTCTCAGGATATCGTAGCAAACTGGTCGTGCTCGGGGTAATTGTATAATAGTAGTTAATTCTATTTAATTTACTGTTCCATACCAATCATTTGTCTACAATAAGCTAATCATAAAGCAAGGTAGCTTGAGGAAAATTATATATACATATTAGTTATATTATTCGTTCTATTGTTTAATTGTGTGAGCCATACTTGCAATCCCGAAGCTCGGGCGAAACGTTACACATGTACTGTTTACTATCTAGAGCCTTTAAACCCTGATTGTCGCAACAAGATTACATAATATGAGGCATTTCTAATTTTTGTCACTCAGTAGTAAGTCAGTATTTACGATTATGTAGTTTTGCTACTTAAAGTACTTGTAAAATGTCCATAGAATTGGCATCAAATTTGTACTGTTGCATTAAAGCTTGAGACTACACTGCTAACACAAGTGTATTGATGGATTCTTTATCTGGCCTACATTCCAGTACACTATTAGATCTAAAGTGTAATCAATACGGTTACCTGATATTTGTACGACTCAACTTTCAATCCTGCCAGTCAGTCTCAAGTACTTATTGTTAGACAAATATAATGCAGCATACATTTAAAAATGCTCCAATAGCACCTTTATAATATATTGAAAATTTGTTGTACAAATGTATTAGGATACAATTAAATATATGTCTAATCAATATTTTTCAGTAATTTTTTCATTCTATTTTCAAGTTGGCAACTTATATAATTCAAATCAAGAAAAACATAATTTGCTTTCAATTTTAAATTTAATTAATGATTATACATAAATATGAAATATATAATTAAGTTTCAATATTTTTGCAAAATTATTTTTTCATTCCTATTATGGTAATTATGCATAAATTTAATCTAACCATACATTAATAAACAAAGAAGCCACTTGCCTGACCCTTTGGGTCCAGTCAGAAGTATTTTCCTGGGCACAGTATAGCCACTGCACACCCCTCCCATGTCTCTGCACTGCAGACAGTCTAAGCAAACATCCACCTATTGTCTGACTAATCCATTCAATGTCAGAAACACCATCATTTATAAACTCCTTTCAACTGCTGAGGATAGGTCCTCATTTTGCCTTGCATGGGGGGTGAGGGCATGAAAGAACTGGGGGAAAAAATTAGCACTTTTCTCTAACGTCAAAGACACACACTGGAGTTTCCACTGGTTGTGAATTATGTTAATCGTTGTTTCACAGTTGCTGTGGAAGAGCATCCAAGGGAGGTCAATCTAACAGAGTTATATAAAATGCTGATTTAAGTACCCTTTAAAGTGTAAATTATTATGCGAAATCAGCAAACAATGGCAAATGGTTTCTCAATTCTTATTCCAGTGTGTTATGTCTTGCAACAGTGAACATTCATTTATATACCGGTACATATTTTTTAATCAAAATTGTTTCCAATACTTTCTATGAAAGCAGCAGAATTTCCAGGAATAATTATTAGAAGTTACTTTTTTGTCAAATAACACACTTTTAGTCAATTGTAATACTACTTTTTTTATGATACTAGCGAAGTTCATAAATCCAGAAAGTACTTAAATACTTAAATGCGTTTGTAGGATGCACCTATCAATATTTTCCCCTAGGGGGAACACATGCTTATCAGTGCTTATCAGTGCCTCTATCTGATTGGCTAATCGACCTGTCAATCATCGGTCCTTCATACAAGTTTACATTAATAACACTTTTAAATTTATTTCATTTAGGACCACAATTAAGTACATATGGTATATATATTATATATATATATATATATATATATATATATATATATATATATATATATATATATATATATATATATATATATATATATATATATATATATATATATATATATATATATATATATATATATATATATATATATATTTTTTTTTTTTTTTTTTAAATATAAAAAGAATCACTATTTTGTACCTTTAAGATGTTATTGAACAAAACATATAAGGTAATAGCTCATCCTATGGAATTACAAGAGGGCCAAAATTCCATTGGGTCACTAACCTCAGCTAAAAAAAAAAAAATTATGGCAAAGTAATGCAGAAATTTTGTACCGGTAGCATGTTTAGAGATGTTTAAAGAATTTATCATACCACTATGCTGATATCGGCCTGATACAAAGGTGCCTGATATATTTTTTTATCAGGTCACTAGCGTTTATATCAGTCAATGTTTGGAGGTACGTCATATTATTCGGAATCAACTATATAGTCAAAAGTTTCAGTAAAAATGAATCAGATTCAACAAAACAAACAATATGATACCAAGAACGTATATGGTTTATTATTTTTAATCGTCATAAATCACAAAAACATTATTTTTTTAATATTCACATAAACCCGCACTTTGGTAGTGAGATGACGTCATCTATGGAACACAATACAAGATCCATACAAAATTATTTCAATACTTTCATAATAAATGCACTAAAAGTCAGTACAAAGCATCAGTTTATGTTGAACCAAAAACATTATTACCAAAAATTGAACACACTATAGTCAAATACTGTCAATATTGACACAATCTTGGAAGTTGGAAATTTCAATTTCAATACACAACCGTGACAATGGCGTCTCCAAACAATTCGGCATTATGTGTTCTCCGATGAAATTGATCGTTGCAATACATTTCAGTTCGCATTTTTAGTATTTTATGAATGAGCATGCGTGTAATCGATGTATTCGTAGTGAAAACAGTTCACTTATCATTACGAAATGTTAATAATACGGTATTATCCAGTCGACTTTTAGAAATCCACAACTACATGTACGTGAACGTGTCTAAGTCAGCTCAGCAAACTCAGCGCCGCCCTTGGTTTTTAAATATATTAAAATCAGCTCGTTTGGTGATATTTTACGAAAAATGTGGTATGATAAATAGAAAAACAGGTTCGGCACGAATAAAGCCTCGCCGTTATACTATTCTAAGCCTCACCTGATATATTACACAAGACCAGGCAGTAACCTGTTATTCTTTATTTAGCATATCAAAATGATTTAAATGATTTAAATCCAGCAAATAATTTTAGTACAAAATATAAAAAAATGTTCAATATAGCCATATAACACAAAAAGGCCCATTACCCTGGCAGCCATATATTATAATGAATGAAAATCATTCAAGGAATTTAATAGAGGGTCACTCAATGAACATTTCTATAAAATTATTTTGACATCCACCCCGTTGTTTCCTATCTGGCCCATCATTGCACCTAGATGAGATCTGATGGTCACAGACAAACTGTGCAAGTTAAGAAGTTAAGTGAACATTAAATGAAAAGCTAATTCTATATGGAAACTGAAAGCCAATTGTTGACAAATTATGGTCTCTGGCCCATTATCGAACTTCGCCAAGATTTTATACACAAACTGTGCAAGTTTGGGCAAGATAGAATAACAAGAAACATAGAAATTTCGAATCAAATGCATTAAAAGTCAGCACAATAATAAAAGAAAGTTATGGAAAGTGGAAATCGTTTTTCTATTTTTAGTAATGTTGACGTTGACCCCACCTACCCCATTTGCAATTGCAAGCAAGGTCTAGTTATAAGGTATCTACATATGAAGTTTCATTAAAATATCTGATTTCGTTTTCTAGGTATTAAGCTATTTTTAGTAATGGTGACCTTGACCTTAAACCTACCCATCCCGTATGCAATCCCAAGCAAGGTCTCAATATAAGGTGTCTACATAGTTTATGTATATGAATGCGTTCTCAAGTTATTGTGTGGAAACTGTTTTTCTATTCTTAGTAATGGTGACCATGACCTTGACCCCACCCACCCATAAGCAATCCCAAGCCAGGTCTCGGTATAAAGTATCTACATATAAAGTTTCATAAAATATCTCAATATGTTCTTAAGTTATTAAACGGAAATTGCTTTTCTATTTTAGTAACTGTGACCTTCACCCACCAACCTATTCATTTTATTAAAACATCTTAAGTTCTTAAGTTATTGAGCGGAAAACGTTTTTCAATTTTTTGTAATGGTGACCTTGACCTTGGCCTCACGCACCCCATATGCAATCCCAAGCGAGGTCTTGATATAAGGGATCTATGTATGAAGTTTCATTCAAATATCTCAATTCGTTTCCAAGATATTGAGCAGAAACCGTTTTTCTATTATAAGTTACAGGTATCTATGTATGAAATTTTATTACAATAGCTCAATCTGTTCTCAAGAGAGTGAAACGAAAAGTTGATGCCATCACAAACACCGACCGCCCACCCAAAAGCCCACCCAACGACATACCCCAATTTAATAACCGAAATTTTTCTTCTAAAAATTTGGTTAAAAAGTGAAGTCTCTGTTACGTCTGCACGCCCAATTGTTGACGCAGGTCAACAGACGACGCACAACGCAGGACAGTCCCCCTATACTAATAGCTCACTGAGCACTTCCTGCTCAGGTGAGCTGAAAAACACACTTTAATCAGAGGCCTGTAACAATATTTATGTTCCATACGTATAATATACTTGTTAATCGTTTTCTTAAGTCAAACAACTGAAAACATAGAACAACTTGTCATTACATTTAATTTTAGTAAACAACCACTGTTGCCCTTTATGCCCTATCTCCATCAGTGTACTTTTGCAATTCTCTTTATACTAGTAACAAGTGTTTTTTGTAAAACAGTTATGCCTCCTCTAGACCGTGAACAATCTTTAAAATATAGTTTGGTGAAGACTGGATGAAAACTGTTGGAGAGCAGAATCAGCAAAAATGGTACCGGTAGATAATTCAAGGGCCATAACTCTGCAGTTACTGGGACAAATTGTCTGATTTTTAACCATGGTCGAGATATCATGTCCACAACTATTTTTATTAAGTTTGATAAAGATTGGATGAAAACTGGACTGAAATAATTATGCCCCTTTAGACCTTGAATGTACTAAACTAGGTCAAAAAATCATAAATTAAAAGGAACCTAAGCACCACACGAAAAACATAAAAATAACTGTAAGACTATAAAATAGCTATGTTTTCATGCTCAACTTGAGACCCAGGGGTGGCCCAGGGTTTGCAGTAAGACAGATCTTTCATCATGTAAGGTAAACTATGGTCAATTACCCACAGGGCACCTACAATAGCTGATACACACAGGATCTCTACCTGTACAAGGCTATTAGATGCATAACAATCTTTTGACAACAAGATGAAGTGAAAACTAGCAGTCAGGGGCGTAGCTTCCTTTAGGCACTATAGGCACATGCCTATACATTTTTTCCAGGGATGAAAAATTTAAATATGCCGAAAATGCAATAAAAACAATAGGGGGGATGGGGGTGAGGGGATATTTCTTGACTGTGTTGAAACTTCATTGTTTAACGAGTCGATTATGTCAATATGAAATAAATTTCATGAAAAACACGCTTATTTTACAATTATTTTGTAGAATCGGGGGTTTAGCTGAAGTTAGTTGTTTGTAGCCACATACGAGTATAAACACTCCTGGCCCAAATTACCGCTTTCAGCGTCATTTTGTAGATTCCGCCAGTTGTGCCTATACATTTTTTGAGCCCAAGCTACGACCCTGGCAGTTAATCGATGCATCAATCTAATAGCTGAAAAGTAATTGATTGAAATTGATATTACTTCAATCCCAAACATAATCCCTGCCTGATAAAATTCCTCCTGCTCTTTTTTGCATACCCAGAAATAATCCCTCCCGATAATTTAACACTGCGGACAAAATACCCCCAAATAAAAACATACACGTCTTAAGTCTTTATATGTATTTATTTAAAATAAAAATTGGTATTAAAAATGCTAACACTACCCATTTTTATTCAACATTAATTGTTTATTAAAGTGGCAATAAAGTGGACGTTTGACAGTTTGTGTGTGTTTTAAAACCAGTATTCTAACAACACATTGTTAAATAAAATAGCAATTATATTGAATTTATTACCTTATCCAAGACCACTGTTGGGTAAATAATTAATGTAAATAAGCAGATGTATTTCTAAAATATTGTTCTTAATTTTGATACTGAATATGGCATAAATATTTACTTTTTTCAATAATTATTTTTGAATAAAATACACAGTTTTTAAATGTTGATGGGGGGGGGGGGATAATGTCCGGGTTGTAAAAACAATGGGAGAGATTTTGTCCGGGTACATAAAAAGAAGCGGGAGGGATTATGTCTGGGGGGGGGATTATGTCTGGGGGAGGGGATTTTGTCTGGGGGGATTTTGTCTGGTTGCAATGTTTAGTTGTCCATGACTGATTTAAGGGGTTACAATGATACCGTTTGTTGGGTTACAATGATACAGTTTGTTGGGTTACAATGATACAGTTTGTTGGGTTACAATGATACAGTTTGTTGGGTTACAATGATACAGTGTTTGCAAAGATTCAAACATTTTCCTTACATTGACGACAAATTCTGACAAGAAATAAATTTGAACTAGATACACATGAAGTCAAGAAATTTTGGGGTTTTGTATCACACTGTATTTAAAGTGTTAAATGTATTATTTGTTGGTTTCCTTATGTATCAGTGCACCTACAATCAAACACACAAAATGTTTGCCATTTTATGGAAGTCAATAATGTGAATATTACTACACGTAGCTTGAACTGTCAATCCAGTCAATGTTATCTGTCTGGGTGGAGTCACAGGACCATATTTGAAGAAATAAATCTGATATAACATAAGATAACATCAAATTATGTTTCACAGCAGACGTAAACTACAAATTAGACATGTGTCCATAGGACATGGATTCCCCCACATACCGCTTCTTGTCACAAAACTCGGAAAAAATGCACCAAAATACCCAGGTGCCTATTGTAGGAGGACTAACAACAAAAATCCACAAGAATACAGTTGACATTAAATTACAAAATTAAATAAACAAAACATTGGTATATAGATTTTAGTATTTAATAAATACTACATACTTTTAAGAAGTCTAATAAATATATTAACCACATTACAATCTCTCTGACATACAAAGACTTTACATAATCACAGTGTTCTGGGCCCATATCCACAAAGCTCCTTAGGCAAAACTTCAGTACATTTCTTAAATCATAACATTCCTTAAGTCTGTGGCTGTTTCATGTATAGTATTTTTTTGTATATGTTTAAAACTAGTAAATATTGCTTAGATGTTTTGTATTTTACTCTTCTGTTAACTGAAATTATTTGAATTCACATTGAAAAGTTGATCTGAAATTTTCACTTAAGTACGACGTAAGTAAACATTTCCCTTAGGACCTTTGTGAAAACCAGCCCTGATATTCTGAAATACGGGTAGAACAACTGATTTCTCAGGACTCAAACTAAAATAATTTAAATAGTTTTAACTGTGGTACAACACAGCTACTACTTGTCAATATTACTATTTCACTATGTTGAACCACATTAAAAAGAAAAACAAAATTGTTGTATTTATAATTGGCAAAAAGACAATTTCTGACAACTTTATTTTTTCATATTCCGAATGACACTAAAGCTTGTTCCAGTTAACATAAACAACTGTCAGATTCAGCAAAAATGAACAATAGTTGACAAAAAAGTTGTGTCTAGTTGTCAATGGACGGAATGTTTCTCGAAGATCATCTGAAACATAAAATTGAAACTGAAATTGAAACTGTTACAGCAACTGAAAGATGAAAGCAACACCTGGATTACACAGTACTGCCTGTCTGTTTGCAGGTTAATCATCAACCGTATTTATACGATATATCAGTACTGTGTAAATGAACCGCACATTGCTACCTCAGTAACTCTACATACAAAATGTGTAATTTACTGCACATCAGTACCAAACATTGAAAACATGTACAATGTATATACAATTATATTTAATGCTAAGTAGTAAAATATATAAACATATCAGTGAGATATATCCCTATATCACTCACAGTGAGGGACTACTTTTTTTGGTCCTGATTTAATACGGTAAATGAAACGGACCATCATCGATGCCGGGCTCAAAACTGTGAAATGACGTCATTATTATGACATCATGACGTCATGATTCCCGTGATATTTTCCAATAAAATGTAAAACAAAGGTTAATAAAGCATTAAATAAAAAGAAAATTTGTTTGTTTTCGGTGTTTTAACGCGTTATATCATCACCGAAAAGGGAGACAATTTACATATTTTCACTCGCGCAAGTGAAAATATCAATTGTCTCCCTTTCCCGTGATGATATCACGCGTTATTACACCGAAAACAAACAAATATCCTCTATATATTAAAAGGTTCTAAAACTCTTTATTCAGGAACAAGCTCAGGGTTTCCAGCAGGATTTCTGTCGGCATCCTGAACAACACCACCCGAGACAAAAATCTGCTCAACCCCCCCCCCCCCACCCCGCCCCGAGATCGAGACCAATCCGACACCTTAGCCCCCCCACCCGAAATCGGCCGCTCAGTTTGGTCCCCACCTCTTTGAAATCAGCCCCATCGCCCGACCCCAGCACCTCTCTTTGAATTATATTTAATTTGGGAATTCTTACTTTTATAAAACTGAAACTATTAAAATATTTATCCGACTAAAATCGCAAAACAGCGGTTTTCTTAATTTAATAAAACCGTGTTGAACTAACTCCTTTAGGGGCAGTGTACATCAAAATACTAGGCTGCATTTTTTATGGAATTAATTTTCAATCATACATGGTATTTAGATTCGTTGAAAAGCCTAGCTTTTTTCCGCCTTAAAATTCTGTCATAATCGCTCGTTTTTTCAAAAACTTTTTTTTCACTTGTGGCGGAATCCAACGGTCTTTTGAGAGGGGAATTTCCAAAACAGGTATCGCGGAAAACTACTTGTTTTGTTTGCAGGCTACGAGTCAGTAAACCTGAAAGGGTCCTTCTTGTAAACAGTAAAAAATGTTTTCTTACCTTTTAATTATTTAAGATAGTGTATTTTTTTATTATTTAAGATAGTGTATGTCATGTGTACAATACTGTGTGTATTATGTGATTTGTTACAATTACAGTTTCTCAAAAAGTCGATTTCTAAAATTTTTTACGTCAAATTACTGACACCCCTATTTTCGCTATCTAGTTGAATGTAACCGCAATATTCACCTCGGTGTCCTGGAATAAGACCATTCAATTAATGCGCTAAATCGGTTAGTTTTGAAACGGTGTGAAAGTGTTATTTCTATTAACCGATTTTTATTCTGCATGTTTTGAGAATAAATTATTGCAATGTTTTAATTTTAAACTGTGGTATGGGAAATTCGTGAGCACGCATCGTATGACCTACTTTTGCCTAATGGGCTACCAATCACTAACAATCAATGCTCCTAACTACCACGCTTTATCGGTTATTTTGCATGGCTCGTTGCAGATTAACTGGCATATATATAATTCCATTTGCATTAGATAATTAGCTTGAAAAATATTTGTGCGTTACTTACAAATAAATTTTTATATAAGTCATATTCTCAAGTTTAAAGGTTGGAAATTAAATTTCATTCATACAAATGTTTCCTTTTTAGCAAAAATGCACTCATAATTCGCACAATTTTAGTTTCTTTTGTCGCCATCAGTCTTTCTATGCTGTCAGCATTTTGATTAATTTTATTAATTTTGTTTGTATGCAAAAGAAATCAATAATTAATATCAGTTATACTACATGCAGACATTACAAGCCGAACAAATCACTGTTGTTTTTAAATACTTGAATATGCGGTTCCTAATCCACATAAAATAAGGACCTGTATCTCCATGTAAAAGTGTGTTTTGCCACGAAAGCGCGCGAACATTGCCATGTACAAGGTCAGGGATGCCTCATGAAAAACGTGCTTGTACTGGTCACATGCTTAATTGCAGTGTTTATGAGAGAAATTATGTTTGAAGATGTTAAATTGTGTTTCAAAATGAGGCACTATATTACATTATTCGTTTCCATAATTTTGATTGTCAATTTGTGAAATGGATAAGGAAATTACCAGGATAAAATAAAACGTTAATTATAATAATCTAATGTTTTAAAATGCTTGTTCATTTTTCCCATCAATGCTAGCATTTGTTGTGTGTGTGTAGTACATTTTTATCGAGTGCACCGGGATTTTCTCCCATATGGCCATCGCCCCCAGAAGACTTGTTAGTTGGGTTATGGGGGATAGTGAAAGATACAGGAGACGCCCTGTTCCAGAGGCGACCCTGGGTCTTTTAGTGCCCGGTGTCAAGCACCTAGTACACTGCACCTCGGTTTAACGTCTCATGCGAAAGATGAGTTAGTAGGTTAGGGTGTAGCGGGGGCTCGAATCTGCGACCCCTGGGTTGTGAAGCCAGTGCGTGACTACAGTATTTGTTGTCAAACACGTTTTTAGTTGTAAGTAAGCTATAAACTCCGCCCTAAAAATCGCCGTATTTGATTGGCTAATGAGATCGTTGTGGGCGGGACTACACAGTTCAGTCACTTGTCAGTAAGACTGTTGAAGTTAGATCTTATCGATCAATACGGCATTCGTTTATAGCCATGTGATTTAAGATCGGTGTAGTATATAAAGGGATTAAGGGTTGCTGCTTTGAAAATTTAAGCAAATCGGCATTATGTAAGCATGTCGGCAAATGACTTGAAGGCTTTGAAGGCATGCCGGGCCCAACAAGCGAAACAGGCCTGCGGGAAACCCTGAAGCTCCAGTTATTGTAGGTGCATACAAAAATCAACACTGAAGTAAACAAGAGGGCCATGATGGCCCAAAGGGCTCACCTGAGTACTGGCAAAGATGAAAACCTTATTGTTGTGAAAGGCTTGTGTGAATGTACACCATAATGTCCTTAAATAATTTGTCTAGCTGATTTACTCTCATACAGAACAAGTAAGGACCTGGATATATTGTCTCTACCCTGGTATTCAACTTTTTGCAGGCAATTTCGGAGGAATAGTGTTAATGCTGCAGTTTCTGAAAGATAATGGTGACCGCTGTGCAAAGGTCATGTTATGCTTGCTTTCAAAGAGTAGAGTGTATTGCCATTTACCCGTCCTATCTTGAAATTCGCTTATGATTGTATGGTCCTAGACAAATGGTGCAAGTTTGGTCCAGACTGGTTGAAAATGAAGTCCCCACCTTGCAACAAATTCATTTTTGCATTAATTTTCACAATTAAGGGGATATAACTGCTGTGTTCATGGCCTGTCTCATTTGCTGCTTGTGTTGAGATCTTGTGGCCGTACAAAACATGTGGAAGTTTTATCAAGATTGAATGAAAAATGAAATCTCGATGCAAGAAAAAGGCAATTTTTGCTCATTTTTTCACTAACAAAGGGGCCATAACTCCAATGTTTGTTGCCCAATCTTACTGATTGTTGGCTTCTATTGCAAACATATGATCACATACAAACTGTGGAAATTTGGTCAAGATTGGAAGAAAAATAAAGTTTCTATGAACAAAAAAGGCAATTTTTGCATTTGTTTTCCACATACAAGGGGCCATAACTCCGGTGTCTGTGGCCTCACCTTATCCATTTTTGGCTCCTGCTGAAATCTTTTGGTGAAACACAAACTGTGGAAGTATGGTCAAGATTGGGAAAAAAAAGAAGTCTTAATCAAGGTAAAATGGCAATTTTTGCCTATTTTTCAACAAAAAAGGGGGAATAACTCTGGCGTTTGTGGCCCAATCCGGCCCAATGTTGACTTCTACTGTGATCTTTTGATAATATACAAACCGTGGAAGTTTGTTCAAGATTGGTAGAAAAATTAAGTCTCTATGAACGAAAAAGGCATTTTTTGCATTTTTTCACACAAACAAGGGGCCATAACTGTAAAGTTTCTGGTCCAATTTGGCCCATTATCAATACCAACCAAATTTTATGGTCAAACACAAACTGTGCAAGTTTGGTCAAGATTGAATAAAAAATGTAGTCTTTATCGCGATAACGGTCCCAATTGTTGACGGCATATGGACAACGGACTACGGACGCCCCCGGAGAGGTCCCCTATACCAATAGCTCACCGAGCACTTCGTGCTCAGGTGAGCTAAAAAATACTATACTGAACATGCTATCATCCTTTTGGTTTGGGAAATGTTGGGATATACAAAAAATTTCTCAGAATCATTTTGAACGATTGCGAAAATCAGGTAGGAGAATTCTATAAACGAAAGATGCATAAACTAAAGATTACCATCAAAAACATTTATTATTTTATGCACTCCCAAATGGTACACAAGAAACTGTCTTGAAAAGACAAAGAGAGGTGAACAAAGAACACTAATGAATAAGTACCTTGGTCTGAACACTAGGCCTGGATTTCATCATATCTCGCTTGTTTCTGTGCCCTTCTCTCTGACTGTCGACGGTACCTTTCCAACTCCTGAATATAAGACCAGGGTTTATTTTTTTTGCCATTGCCAATGTCTACACAACTGAATATTTGGCTTAAGGAAATCATATTTGGTTACAACGTTTTATGAATGAAATCTTTCAAAATGTTCAAAAGGAATCGGATTTCAACAGGATACAATAAATTTGGCTAAAGACATTTTTAAGCGTTTGGAGTCCAGTAAGACGTGCCACTATCATTAACTTCCTATTCAAGATTTAATGTGTCACTTTTATCTGAAGTTCACCATCTTTAGCATCATACAAGCCTGCATGTGTCACCAGTCTGACTAAGGTCTATACTGTTTGCCAAAAAAAATAATTAAAAATCTGAGTACTTATTGATCACCACTTCCCATGCTGTTGTCACACTGCAATTGAATGATCGACAATATTTGATTGATAATGCATTTAGCTATTCAGAAATCCACGACTTTATTGGTTGATGGAGATGTCTCATAAAAACATCAGTTTGTACTCTCTAAACAGTGTCAGAAATTGCCCTGAGTAGGCATAGTTACGAACCCAATAGTGATCTGTCAATTAGGCGAATGTGAAGTCCATGATATCAACTTGCATGCAGTAAATTAATTGTTCAACATTACAAGCATACACTATAATTACACTTTTCTTATATAAAATCATACACTATATAAGCTATACAGTACGGTTTAGTTATTCAATGAACTATGGGACCAACTCTTACATCATCTTTCTGGGCTCGGAGTGAGTCGATGGCGGGCTCAGCATACTTGGGGTCCTTGCTGGGGTCCTCCACTCTTGCCGGATTGTCAGTGTTCTGAAGTTATACATGTATACATGTATCACTATTGGACCGGATGTAGAATTCAAGACTTGTTATATACACATGTACATACTTTATCAACCTAAAATGTTACATCATATTTACTTACTTATATTAATAAATGTATCAAATTATGCTAAAAATAAGAGGCAAATGTCAACCACAATCATGAAAATAATAATATTCAAAAAGTTCTCATTAATCACCATTTTTCAATAGTCTCTTTCATCCAAAACTTTATTTTGTGGGAGTAAATTTACATCAGGTTGCATTTTGGTTAAAATTCTGATTTGATGTGATTAAGACACATTAGTTCTACATATCTGTATGTCTATTTGTATAACAGTGTAATACTGTCAGTATTAATTTGATATACACATAGTTATTTTATTCAGTACATATTTTAATAATATTCTTCTAATTTTGAACACTGATAAGTACGGACCGTCTGTGGGAAGTAGCTGGTGAAGCAATGCTTCCACAGATCTATCGGTTTTCTGGAATGAAAGAAAGTGCACATATAGTCTGAAGTTGATTATAACCATTAAAGGAAATATTATAAAGGCCAGTGAGAAATACCCCATATCTAATATAATCCCATGAAAACATTATTTATTAAGCTAGTACTGTCACAATTGATTTTGTAATATACTACTTCTACTCTTCTATAAAGTAAAAGTAAAATGTTTGTTTAATATAGTGTCACCCCTCGGATTAAGGGCCAGCCAGTTTTGACTAATGAGACACCTTTTACTGATGAACATCTTTACTTCCGATTCCTATCCTATATGCTGGGCACTTGGCAATCGGTACCCCTTGATTTAACTAGCTGCTGGGTAGGCAACCGGCCATATCAGAACAAGCCTTGTGCGAAAATCGAACCTTCAACCTCCCACTCAGTAGGCAAATGCCCTAACCACTAGGCCACGGAGAGGATATTCTATATTATTGCCAGAGTTGCATAAGAACCCATGCTGCATATGTTTAAAAATGAATGCTTTATTTGATGTACCAACTTATGTGTGTACAATGTGCTTACCTTGCATTTACTCTCCCGATATCTTTATCAGACAATGGAGGAGGACCTGAAAAAACATGACAGCATTACTTTAAATTTAACTCTTGTTTATCTCAATACATGAACTATAGGTCTAAATGACAGTAAAACCAGCATTTTGAACTACAGGCTACTTCAACTAGGAAAGGTTATAAAACACGAGTACCAGTAACTGCTTATATGTTTGGTATCATTCACTGCAGGTTTGTAATTATTTTTATACAATAACATGCAACAGATAGTCAAATGGATTGGGCTCTATGGATATGGATTTGGCACTTTTAAGATTTTTTTCTCAAGCCAAATGATTATACAGCCTTAACATAGTGGAGCAGTTACATATCTCATACAATGACACTGTTGACACAACCTGTCGTGATAGCGACCTTGATATGTCTGCAGTGATTTCACAATTTTTAATGTGAATATTAATCACCAAACAAAAGAAGATTTTTTGTGTGCACTTATTTTGGGTCACACTTCTAGAATACATGTGTATCTCCATTGTTTGTTTCTTACCAATGGCTTGCAAAGAGTCAAGGCCTGCTGGCACCATGAGTGGTTTGTTGTATTCTGTTTGAATCACTTTGCTGAAAAATATGTGCCTATTCATTAAGGAAAATATTATCCTTACCGAAGGTCTAACTAAGCGAAAAATATAGTTCAAACTGTCTTTCTAAACATCAGTTACCAACAGAAATGCAAACACAAATTGCTTAGATTACTTGAAGTTAATGTAAAACATATTTAAATCAAGTTGAGAGATAAATAAACCGGCCATAAATTTATGGAATATTCTTAAAATAACTTTATATTGGAACACAAATGAACAAAACATTTGAGTATATGTAAAAGACATGAAATGACGCATGCAATACACGGCAAACAGAATAAACATTAATTAGGAAAGGAATTTTTCTTGGACTAAACAGCCATTAAAATAATGTGTGTCGTGGAAAAACCGGGCTTAATGCACGTGCGTAAAGTGTCTCGGATCCAGCTGTGCAGTCTGCACAGCCTAATCCAGGACAACACTTTCCGCCTACAATGGATTTATATTAAGAAGAGACTTTATTGAAACAGAAAATACCATAAAAGCGGAAAGTGTTGTTCAGGATCAGCTAGTGCGGACTGCATAGGTTAATCTGGGATGATACTTTACGCATGCGCATTTAGCCTGTCATTCCCACGATATGCCTGTCTTGTATTTTGGACAAATCATCTGTTACCTGGGTGTGGTTCCAAACAGCTGGTTAGTCATCACTGCCCGTACCTTCTGGACCAGTTGCTCTATCTTGATACTGAAGAACTGAAACAACATGGAACTGTAAGAATAAACAATAATATCCAGCTTTCTGTTCTTTACTATGTCAACTATGGCTTCTCTGGATTGGCAATTTCATAGAAATGGGACATCATCAGGTAATCAATTGGTCTGATGTAATTATCTTCCTTGTGAACAAAACTATTGTAAATGAACATATACACATAGTATTATTTTCTGTTGACTATTGAAACAAATCACTATACAACTATTATTTTATTTAACAATTTAGCATCAAACTGTTATCTCCAGTCTTAAAATCTGTGCAGCATTCTGTCTTAAAGATACAAATAATACTATAATATATAATACCACATTTGTATAGCACTCTTTTCATAATGGATATACGTTCAAAAGTGCTTTACGCTATATATACAATGTATATTCTACATGCATATGTACAAAATAAAGTGCAGTTATAAAACATAATATGAATATTTATAATCCACCATAATATAAATACATAACTTTTCAAGCATAGCCATTAGATAATAAATAAACAAAACATAGAACCTTATATAAAGTCAAAACATCTAGTACAAGGAAGTTCAATATTTGCTGTGGTTCGCAGTTTCGAAAAAGAATTAGAACTTTTAGTTATCATAAATCTCCCTTAACAAGTTTGAATTATTGTCTTGAATGTAAAAAGTGTTATTAATATCTGCTGGTAGAGAATTCCATAATTTTGGAGCAACATAGACAAAACTTAGATCCCCATAAGTTGCAGTTAGACTTCTTGGCATCACTAAATAGAGATTATCATTCTTGGATCATAAGTTTCTTGTTGGCTTGTACACTTCTAACAAGTTTTGTATGTACACTGGCAATACACTGGCGATTCACCATGTAAGGCTTTGTAATTGTGAGTCAGGATTTTGAAGTGAACTATATACTGCATAGGTAACCAATGTAGTTGTTTTAGTACAGGAGTAATATGACTGTAATAAGAGGTCCTGGTAATGAGCCATGCGGCAGTGTACTTTCTGATATGACCAATCAGATGCAACTGAGCATAGCAAGATCTACATATTGAGTTTACATGTTGTTCCATGTCCATCCTTGCATCAAGTAAAACACCTAGATTTCTAACACACACTGATGGTTTAATTTGTGAGTCTCCAACAGTTATAGGCATTTCATTGGGATGAAAACATTATTACTTCTGTTTTTTCTGTGTTTAGTTTTAACATGTTACAGTGCATTCAGAGAACAATGTCCTTTAGACATTCTTTGACGCGTCTTATTGTATCTGTTTGTGATCCATTGTCTATGGGTTTAAATGACAGATACAGCTGGGAGTCGTCGGCATAAAAATGGTACTCAACAGACCCTTTGGGTACACTGAAGTTCATTAGCACTGGGTGCGACAATTTGCCACCAATACATACAGTTTGATACTGGTCACTCAGTTAAGATGACATCCATTTCAGGGGTTTTGCTGAGATTCTGTAATGATGCTCAAGTCTATGTAACAAGGTTGCATGATCAATGGTGTCGAACGCAGCAGATAGAACAAGTAGTACCAGGATTGCAAAACTGTTTTGGTCTAGAGATTACAGAATGTTTTTTAACCTTAAGTAAAGCCGTTTCTGTGGAATGTATCTTTCTGTATGCAGATTGGTGCTCTTCATGAAGGCTGTTCAGTGTCAAATGATTTTCTACACAACTGCTGACTACCTTTTCTAGAACCTTTGAAACAAAAGGCAGATTTGATACCGGTCTATAGTTCTTTAGGGTATTTTGATCTAGACTTGGCTTTTTTAAGAGAGGTCTTACGTGTGTCATGACATTGGTACGTCTGCAGTTTCTAGAGAAGTGTTTATGATCTTTGTCACGATAGGCGCAAAGCTCAGGTAGACAAGATTTTAAGAGTCATGTCGGTGTTGGGTCTAGCTCACATGATTTACCGAGGGAATTTCAAATAATCTTTTCCACTACAGCAAAATGATCACGGGTCACATTTCCAGAGTTGTCTGACAGTTCAGGATCAGTAACTTGTGTCGTGGGAAACCCCGGCTTAATGCATGTGAGTAAAGTGACGGCCCGGATTAGACTTAGCAGTCTACACAGGCTAATACACGACGACACTTTCCGCTGTTATAGTATTTTCTGTTTCAAGGAAGTCTCTTCTCAACATAAATCCACTGTAAGCGGAAGGTGTCTTCACATATTAGCCTGTGCAGACTGCACAGGCTAATCCGGAAAGATATTTTACGCACATGCATTCAACCCGATTTTCCCACGACACGCCTCATATACGTCATTATGAATGCCTTACCTGTAGGGTGGCTCCATTAGAGTGTGCAACAAACCGTAGAGTCTTACAGATCACCTTCCTCTTCTCAGAGTCCATGTCCTGTGGGAACATTAGCACTTCATGTTACAAGTCATCATACAATATAATAAATATGTTTGAATGCTACGAGTATTGATATACATATACCATAGTTAAATGTTTTTAATGCTAGACAAAATTGAATATTGAGAGTAAATTTGTCATATGCATGTAGTGGAATATGTTTTTCAATGAAATATCAAGGTGCAGTCATTCACCTTTACTTCAATATTTCGCTGATCTTTATAAATTTGAAGTTTTAAAATATTTGTGGCCATTATGTGCATTTTATACTTTGTATCTTCTATAATTATTTGAAATATTGTGAATTTATAATTTTATTTAATGAAACATACATAAATTGTTTATGTATTAATAATGTTCAATTTTTTCAGGAATTTAAAAAGAAACACTGGCACATAACTTTCCTTTCTTATGTGTAGATATTTTGTTCAGTTCAGTTTACATTTAAATAGTTCCATTACCTGAAAGAGATCATATTTTGTCCCCACAATTATCAGAGGTACTGGAAACAAATCCACCATGTTCTTGTCCTCGTGATCAGCCCCGAAACTTTCTATTGCCCGACGCTGCAGGATCTCTCGGATGTTTGGATGGCTGTGCTTCATTTCAGCTATCACAGTCTCAATACGAGTCCTCGAGGAGTGAAGAAGGGACTCTAGCGTGAACCAGATCTCATCTGGTTTCGATAGGTCTATACATATCATAACTGTTGCATGACTGGAATAGAGTTGATTAAACAACTATGTGGATACATAATAGTATGTGTAGTTTTGTACATTTCCCAATGTTTAATTTAGGCAACATATAATTAAGACATAAACTATGATTATAAACACTGGTATATCACTTAATGGGATGTAAATCCCTAAACATAAGAATGGTACTGATAAAAAGGCAAAATAACTAGAATAATACATCCTACATTTCCATATATGGAGTATCACTTTCAATATTTTAAATGCATAACATTCCACATGTAATTACTATTTATAGGAACATACCTGCACTAGCATATGTAATTTTAGAAACACCAAAATTCCATACAAATATAAAATATACAATAGAAGAATCACCATAATCCCCTACCAAACCAGCTTACTCAATAGTGTCTGGATTCAGTGGAATATCCATCAGCTTCGACAGCCAGGTCCCTCCTCCTAGCTCCCAAATGTGGCCTATATCCTTGGCCTACAAACGCATCCCAGGAATGAATATCAGAAGATAGGGAGCTTACCAGCTTTTCAACTTCACAATATCTGTTGGGTTTTTTAGGGCCAATTTAAGGCCGAAATTTGGCCCCATTCCCCTTCCAAAAAGGTATATATTTTTCCCCTATATTTACCTTAAAATTCCCCTCAGAATGTAAGCTTTATTTTGAAAAAAACTTGTCCAAAATCAGACAAAAATTGACTAAGATAGGGGACTTTTCATAAACAATCCCAGCAATTTTGTTAACAAACCACATTTGCGCAAATCTAAGTTATCATTTGTAGCAAAACAATTGATTAATGTTTTATAACAAAGTAGAATATAAAAATAATACTTTAATACAAAATCAATTCCCCTTTTGCAGTACAATTCCCGGTCTGAAGGGCCCCGCCACCTTTCCCACAAAGGCGAAAAAAAACACTGAATATAAAAGGCGAGGTCAGTTAGAAGACCAACTGTGAATACAAATAACACATGGATTGTTGATATAAAATTCTAATGTGATCAAAAATGCTTATAATCAGTTTGTTTTAATGTTAAACGTATACCATATTATGACCCTTTGATCTTCTGGCATATGTATATTCCAACGCAACGGTTGGCTTGGAAGCCTCATTCCTGAAACAAATAATCAGAAAGTCTTCTACATATGCACATATGTTACACTAAAATACATTATACAGAATATAATACAGAATATATAAAATGATGGATTAATACTTAGTGAATGGTAATAAACTTCAAGAGGTCATTTTGTAACAACAGCTTGTAGAATATGCTACAGAATGTAACACTTTTTTGGTGTAGAACATTTACTGTCTCTGATACTTCAATTTATACCGTAATAATGTTAAGAGCATAGACACAGCACAGATATAAGATAAACAGAATGTTACCTGTCCAGAAACCTCAGGATGATTGAAGTTTTACCCTAAAAAGGGAGCATTATAATTATTTCATTCTCTTAGATACAACCACAAACATTGACGTTATACAACCGATAGATCAACGACTATTTGCCAAAGTTAATGTTTTTGACAAACACAATTTTAAACACTAATAAACTATAATGTGCAAAGAACATTCTTCAATTATGCAGCTTATCCACATGAGCATGTCATAGTTAAAGAAAATAATACAACATATTCCTATTTCATCTTGGAATTAAACTTGTTTTTATAAAACATTACTCACAAATTATCTTTATAACTTGGAACACTACTTACTAAACTACAGTGTACTCCCTCAATACCGAACACCGACCGGACCGGACCAAATGTTCGGTTTTCAGGGAGTTCCGGTTTACTGATGGTTTGAGGCAAAATACAATAATTCATATAGATTATATTAATTTATTCGTTTTATTCAGATTTATTCAACTATGGCATTTTATGACAGTACTAATTTAAAACGTAACGCATTATTATAACATACAAAACATTTTGAAATCATTGACCAAATATAATACAAAACCAGCACACATCAATTTTAACAATCAAATGAATGTCACAAATCAGCATACATGTATCGGTTAAACTTATACAATGTACGATAATACATGTAGACAATGTTTATACACTTTATTAAGACTAATACAATCCTGACATAATGTGGCATAATATGATGGAAGTAACATAACACATTATAATAAAGTGCAGCACATTTTAAAATCATGCCTAAGGGGAATGCAAAACCAGCACACCCACAGTCACATGAGCATCACACCTTAGCCTATAATTTACACTTGGCTCAAAAAGTCACTGATCGTAGTCTGCTTTGTAGCGCACCTAGCCATGACAATCTTCTTCTCTGTAATTTCGACCAACATCAATCAAATTATGTTTTAATTGAAGTAATCATGAATAATTATTACATCATTAATAGTTATTACCGGAGTTATATAAATTGTAAAATGTTTAAATATTTTCTAAACAATGAAAACTGTCTAATTAACATACTGTTTGTTGTTCACACTTTAGCGACTAATCACCCTTATCTGGAGTCCTAATATGATATCGAACTGTTGCCCCTAATTATCGGATTAAGCGTGCAATCACCCTGCGCCAAGACAATCGCGAGCTAAAGATAATCGAAAACAGCAGATTGTCACACATGTTCGGTTTACAGAGGTCAATTTTGTACTCCGAAACGAAGCGATGTACCGCTCCTTTTTTGCTGTTCGATATTCGGAATACAGAGGTTCCAGTATACCGAGGGTTTTCGCACATTAAACATATAGGCAAAAAGACGGGACCGGAGCGTCTGTTCGGTTTTCAGACAGTTCCGGTTTATAGAGAGTTCGGTTTTAAGGGAGTACACTGTAGTTCATTTATCAGAAAGTGTTAACATGTGTGTCAGTGTGTGTACCCATTAAATATCAGGAAGTACATAAACACCCTAAATCTGACTGATTTTTTACAGGTTCTTAAAATAGGCAAACATAATAAATATGTTTTTACAAATACCATAAATATATATAATATATATATACAACAAGAGGGCCCTGAGGGCCCTAGGATGCTCACCTGAGACCTTGTAACCCAATTGGAATTTACATCCCCGAGGCGTGGCTTATTTTTATCCCAGGGGCATAAGTTGAACAAACTTTAACAAACCTCTGGGCCTTGCGGTTTCAGGTAAAGATTTTTTAAGTCATTTTGCTATTTCAGTCTATATAAACCATGTGACCCCTCGGGGGGTGGCCAGATTTGACCCCAGGGGCATAATTTGAACAATCTTTGGAGAGGACCACTATGCAATGTTACATACCAAATATAGGAAAGCTGTGGGCCTTCGGTTTCAGGTAAAGATTTTTTTTACGTCATTCTGCTATTTAAGTCTATATAAACCATGTGACCCCTCGGGGGGTGGCCAGATTTGACCCAAGGGGCATAATTTAAACAATCTTTGGAGAGGACCACTATGCAATGTTACGTTACAAATATAGGAAAGCTGTGGGCCTTGCCGTTTCAGAGGAGAAGATTTCTAAAGTCATTTTGCTATTTACGTCTATATAAACCATTTGACCCTAGGGGCATAATTTGAACACTCTTTGTAGAGGACCACTATACAATGTTACATACCAAATATGAAACCTCTATGCCTTGCGGTTTCAGAGGAGAAGAATTTTAAAGTCATTTTGCTATTTAAGTCTATATTAACCATGTGACCAATGGGGTGTGGTCTGTTTTGACCCATGGGGCATAATTTGAACAATCTTTCTAGAGTACCACTAAAGGATGTTAAATACCAAATACAAAACCTCTGGGCCTTGCGGTTTCAGAGAAGAAGATTTTAAGACATTTTGCTATATAAGTTTATATAAACCATGTGATCCCCTGGGCGTGGCCAGTTTTGACCCCAATTGCATAATTTGAACAATCTTTGTCGAGGACCACTATAGGATGTTACATACCAAATATGAAACCTCTGGGCCTTGTGGTTTCAGAGGAGGAGATTTTAAGTCATTTTGCTATATATTCTATATAAACCATGTGGCCCCCGGGGTGTGGCCCGTTTTGACCCCAGGGGCATAATTTGAACAAACTTTGTAAAGGACCACTAAAGGATGTTACATACCAAATATGAAACCTCAGGGCCTTGCAATTTCAGAGGAGAAGATTTTAAAAGTCATTTTGCTATATATTCTATACAAACCATGAGACCCCCTGGGCGTGGCCAGTTTTGACCCCAGGGGCATAATTTGAACAATCTTTGTAGAGGACCACTATAGGATGTTACATACCAAATATTAGACCACTAGGCCTTGTGGTTTCAGAGGAGAAGATTTTTAAAGTCATTTTGCTATATATTCTATATAAACCATGTGACCCCCGGGGCGTGGCCCGTTTTGACCCCAGGGGTATAATTTGAACAATCTTTGTAGAGGACCTCTAGAGGATGTCACATATCAAATATGAAAGGTCTGAGCCATGCGGTTTCATAGAAGAAGATTTTTAAAGTTTTCACTTTTTAAATCTATTTTTAGCTCTGGTGACCTACATATTCAGCGGACCAGAAAGATTAGAACAACTTTGAAAGAGGTCCACCCAAGGATCATTCCTGTGAAGTTTGGTGAAAATCTGCCATGCGGTTTAGGAGGAGATGTTGTTGGAATGAAATGTTGACGACGCACACACGCACGCACGCACGACGGACAACGGGCGATCACAAAAGCTCACCATGAGCACTTTGTGCTCAGGTGAGCTAATAAAAATAGTTCAACTTACAGCATTTTTCGCGCCCATAAGAAACAAAGATTTTTCTTCTGCAGTGTTTCCTTCATCTATTAAATTAAAATAAAGAAAGAAAATCTAATCTGACATACATTCTGTAATTATATTGGTTAAAAACATTTAATAATAACATTTTATTAACACTTTGTTTTCCAGTTTGTTTTAGAATTTTAATTATAAGTAAGAATTGCTGGTACCTTGATTTTTTGATGCTTTGTCTAAAGCAAGATCCCAGAGTGTTGTCATGCTGTAAGGAAAATGATTTCAGTTGATATGTTTTTTTAATGAGTATATTAAAGCTATACAACAAAACTCAAAATTGTCAGTGATATAATAAAGATGATGGCCCAGTCGTAAACTGATGTATAAATAGTTGCTCAGTCTCAACAAGAGCTGTCTCAGGACAGCACGCTGAACTATTCATACCTCTTTGTCAGAGTAATGGGCCTGGGTCAGTGACCTTACATAATGGCCCCAAAGACATGTTTGAAGTTTCAACTGAATATCTGTAGTAGTTACAGAGATATGTACTTGCACACAAACCTTAACCTAAATAATCCTAAGTACAAAAAGGAGCATAATTCTGCTAAAATGCTGGTCACAGTTGTGGGCCTTGGCCAGTGACATTATATAATGACCCTGAAGAACTGTGTGAAGTTTTAACTGAATATCTGAAGTAGATATAGAGGGATGAACTTGTTGCATGCATAAATACACCTGATTTTTCTAAGTACAAAAAGGGGCATAATTCTGCTAAATTGCAGGACAGAGTTATCGGCCTTGGTCAGTGACCATACATATTGACCCCGAAGACATGTGCGAAGTTCAATTGAAGATCTGTAGAAGTTAAAGAGATATGTTCTTGTTGCATGCAAACATTAACCAGAGCATTACGCCGAAGCCAACAAACAGGTGAGTAGAATATATCAGACTATTCTGTGAATAGTCAAGCTAAATATGCATGCATTAAATTTAAAATTATTTAAATTACTTGGGTTATCTTGTTCAGGGTAAAATCCAAGTATGCACTGTTTATCTTGGTAGTATGTGCCAAGTACAATACACTTTAAAGTGATGGTAAATTAAATTGCCTGACATGTAAAACAAATGGGTGTGCTGATTGATATTGCTAATGCATCCAGCATGGAAGTGTAATAAAAAAAGATGCACACTGTGCATGATATGTATGCCAAATACTGATGTTAACTTCAAGGTCCAGCTATAACATGTATTGACCCTTTTGACTTTCCAATAAGGGGAGATCACTCTGCGTAGGAGACTGAGGTCCGGGGGTTTACTACTGATTAGGTTACTTCTGCATGTACTGACAATCGTTGTTGATGAGAGCATTTTTGCTCATTTAACTATATGACTTGAAAATAAAACTGTTACTTGTTGTGGAGAAATATATGTTAGTCAGCTTTTACACATATATATGCTTAATATGCACTTTGTTATGTTTTAAACAGGTTAAAATTTAACATTCCAAACGTGCGTGGGGTATGGGAAGATCGTAAAACTAAGGCAACAGATCTTATTTTGCCATTGGATTTAATACCTTTCTTTCAAATAGGTTATGAAATAAGAAAGAGAACGCCAGTATATATATATTTTTTAAGCACGTTATGTTTATCCATCAAAGTTTTTAAATGTGTCATTATACAGATATTTCATTGGCGTTTGGGAACAGTTAAATTGTTTTCCTGAAGTAGAGGGGTCAACTTTTAAACTGTTCAAAATGTTGCCTCCGATACTGAAGGAAAACAATTTGACAGTTCCCAAATGCCAATAAAATGTCTGTTTTATTACCTACTTCCAATAATAATAATTATAATACAACATTAAGTAATTGTTTTATTTTCCATGAAAACTAACATAACAACAGGTGTGACTCACAACAACCACAAAATAGAACTATAATTAATCTGGGTCCTGCTTGTAACAGTCAGTAGCAGTCGGAGAATTTGAAATTGAATTTGAACAAAGCAAAAATGACACGGAAAAATGTCCAATGTCACCTTAATTAATAATAATAGTTTTTGAAATGATTGATGTGAACCGTTGCATTTTTGTCACGGAAAAGAAAATTAACCATAAAGTTACATTGCCCAACGTTCTGCGCAACGTTCCGCCCAGGATGCTCCTCTTTAAATAATGATGAGAGCAACATAACGAAACAAAACCATGAAACATCATGAAATGTTGCCTTTTGGGTGGAGCTTGTTTCAACGGTGTGGTAAACAGTGAAAAATGCTTGATTATCATTTATATAGTAAAGTAGGTAATAACAGTGTTTGCCAATGGAAAAAGTATGCTAGAGTAGGCAATATTTAAAAGTTTTAAAGTATATAAAAAAGGAATTGCATGGAGTAGCCAGTTGTTTGTTTATATAACAGTACATCTTTGCAATAATAAATTAATAATATAGTAATTGATCTTTAATTGTTTCAGGTACAATGTAAGTATCACAAACAGAATCTGGGACGTCTCACCCTGAATGATGATTTTCCAGGGGATTATTCACCTGATTGTAGTATTTCTTCTTGAAATAGCATATTGTGACACACAACACCACTACTGTAGTTACATTTATTAAAAAATATATAAATATTATGTATTGTGTGTTCAAGTAAAATAATATTATTAATTCAAGAGAATATATTTAAAATAATAATGTTAATGAATTGTTGATATCCTAACAGATGGTTGTTGAAGGATTGTCATAAGTATTTAGTAATCACACATCTGTGTGCATACAAAGTTCCAAGTCGAAACATCCTCGGGCAAAAATCCATTGGGGTGAAACATTCCTGAACCCGCAGACTGTGGAAAAGCGACCCATTGGTGACATGAATACTTTTCTTCGTAGATTCTGCCTGCTGGGTTCATGGTGACCTTTGACAGCTTTGTGATTTGTGTGACAAACCACCGCTGGAAGTAGCTATATATACGCTATACAAAAATTGTTCAGTGTGACATTGGAACCAGCATTAACTGTGACTGTCCAAGTTGCTGTTCAAAATGGGTACATTGGAAGTGTCTGGGGTATCAGCCAAACTCAAACTGGTGATGAACCTGCTTGGTTTTGACTGAACTGTACTAAAATTTGTGCAAAGAGTGACTAAGTACTGGTTCTACACAGGAATATACTAATACAAAGATTTCCATGCTTTGAGCATTACTAAGTTATTTTTGTGATACTTTTTTCAGTATAATTGAATATAATTGAATATGTTTTGTAATTTTGTTTAATTTTGTGCTGTGGATGTGATTTTGAAATGCTTTATATTTATTGCTTACCATTAAAAGAGAATAATCCAAAACGATCCCAAAAAAATTCACTATATGTATATTTAATTTTCATTTTACCTCATGGAAACACAGGTACATGTGAAAGGATCAATGAAAAAGTTGTTTTAGAGTATATTTATTGTAACTGATAGTAGTGAGGAAAAACACCGTGTTAACATTACAGTATATGTTAAAGTATTTCCACTATGGGTTTAAATAAGACTCAATAATTTTTCATTGCGATTCAATTGAATCCTGTTTAACATAAACTATAGAAATACAAATTACATTGATGAATCCATTATTGAACATATTTTTAAAAAGTGGGCCAAGTTAGACCTGGCCAAATTCAGCAGTGGGCCAAATAAGACCGGGCCGAGTTAGTATTCCGGCTGAGTGGACCCTAATTCATTTTAATAGCAGTTTATGTGAAACTGAATCAGCAGCCGATCGAAGTTTACTTTAGAGCGAGAACACGGAGCCCCCCTGACCTCAAAATCTCGCGTTATCTCGCCAGTCTCGTTACGCGTGATTTGACACGTTACGCGTGATTTGACAATGTGGAAATCGTGAATTAGAAACTTTGAGCAAGTCTCCAGCAATTTCTGTTGTCACTGTCCCACATTGATATTAGCTATTCTACACAAAATCGGAAAGAAAGACATTTTGTTTAATTGTCAGCAACATGTTGCCAATGCCGTTACAAAAACGATTCTAATAACCGTCAACACTGTTACCTTTATACAAATAGTAAAACTGTTGGTGACAACTCAAGGAATGTTTACAATTTCATCTGATGTATTAGACGCATGTACAATATCAAGCTTTCGTTGGAGAAGGATCGGGTACTCTAGGGTAGCTTTTTGTACAGAGTTGGGAGACGCTTATTGCTGACAGCCGGTGTTTACTAAATATTAGTTTTAAAATGGAAAATGACATTCTAGATTCCTTGGAAGACATTGGGTTTGTGATCTATATTTTTTTTTTTAATCAAGTAATATGTCAAAGTTTTTATTTCTTTGAAACTTAATTCTAAGTGGCCACTTTAATAGGCTACATTCCACCAATAAATTACATCTTAATAATTCTCATGATCCTGTTGCATACTTGCTAGGTCTGGAAGAATATTGGCCTACTTCTTTCTTTTTATGAACAATATTTGTGTCACCACATGACAGACGTTTATGTGGTGGAATAATTTATTTATTTTCTTTGGGGGGGGGGGGCATAAACATTATCCTTCTTTCCTATAGATTCAGCCATTCCTATAGATTCTCAGTATTCTGCCACCCCCAGATAATGGAAATCAACTATTATTTCTACTTAAACTTTTGTAATTATCTGTATTGAAACAATTCTATCACATCAATATTGTTTTTGTTTTTAAAAATTGCGAAAATTAGTTTTTGTCTGAGAAAATTAAGATTTTTAAAAGAAATTCCCTACAATGGCTACACACTTTGTGCATAAGCCAAGAATTTTGTCAACATTCAATTTCAAACAGTATGCTCATGTGTGTTAGTCTAATAAAGAGTGCTTCTAATGAATTATATCAAAATCGTAACAAAATTTTTGTGTTTTCTTTTCAAAATGAAGACTGAACCAAATGATAAGAAACATCTGACAAATTCATGGTTGCTAGGGGGCCTTGCTAGAATTTGTCAGTAACTAAGTGAATGGCAGATCTCTACATTGTCTGGCCTTTATTTAGTAGGGGAGACCTTAAATTTATTGATAAGTCTCACTGGTGTTGAAATTGTGTTCACTTAGGGTATACAATCAGTTTTGCTCTTAAATGGCCGAATATATAGGAAAAGAGGCTATTGTACACATTGTCTGATATCAGTTGCAACTTTTTACTTGCTTAAATAACATGGTTATCGTTAATATTTGGTAATGAAGTTTACATACATGTAACAAGAATTTATTCCACAACAAATATTTGTATGATACACTTCCATTTTGGATGTATTCGCAGTTTTAATGAACACAATTTTTTGTTTAACTCGGCTCTGCCACAATGCCCACAGAATATCAACTGATTAATTACCTTACATACCATTAAATGTACTGCAAAGATAAATGGTGCGAAAATACAACTGTGGTATGGTATTTGTTATTAATTTAAATAAACATTTATGCAGTTATGAGGGAGACATTCTACAAGAGGATGTCCTGAAGAAGGTGTTGGAGCTCGGGCCCCAGTCCAGGGAATACACAAGCCTTGTGTCCTGGTTGGTCCAGCAGCTGTGTGAATTCTGCTCCATGGAAGAGGCCGTCAACCCCATTACTGGTGGGCTGGTTATGTTGCTGCCCCATTACTGGTGGGCTGGTCATTTTGCAGCCTGTGGTCGTGCATCATGGAAAATATTTATTGATACAATGTTCCCGGAGCTGAAAGTCACTGACTTTAATTAACAATTAATTACAATTGAATTCTACAATTTAATATAATCTCTACATGCTACTCAAATGTTCACATTACTTGTTGACTCTGAGTTTATTTTCTAGATCATTAATATTTATTTTCATTAATTGTTATGATACATAGCTTTCAGATTTACTACACTAATGTTCAACCATGAAAATTCATGAACAATTTAACTCCCTATCATAGTCATTTAGACGCCAGTATATGTTGCAGGTCCGGATGATGCATCTAACTTCCTGATGGAGGTCAGCGGCTTTCTCAGAGAATACGGTATTCTGTTTGTGTTAATTTACCATCCGATATAGGCAATTAAGTAGTTGAAACATGCCTTGGACAGGTTTGTCTATGATTAACTTATTTTTTTCAAACTACATAAAGGTTACAAGCTGTTTGAAACTGAATCATTTGTAATAGCTTTTTGAAACAAAATGTGACTTAAGTATTAATTACATAATCTATGTCTTCTAAGTAGGTCATCTATTTTTATGTTTTCTATTTTATTGCAATATACACAAATAATGTACCGCATATCTCAAACAATATTTTCAATATACACAAATAATGTACCGCATATGTCAAACAATATTTTCTTATGTACCTGAATGTGTTACCTAACAATTTGGTGCTAACGATATTAATTCAGGTTGCCCATATCAGTCCCTGAATGATGGACCAGTAACTCAGAGACTTGATTCCAGAGATTCCCGACTGCAGCTTCTGGGTAAAATACTTATGACAGTTTGGCACAACTCAACCTTTTATGGTGGTGTATAAAATCAAGAATTTCTGTTTGATTTTTTGAAACTATATATGGCATTATGTCAGTTCAGTGGTTTAGTACTGAGATAGGTGACACCTTTTCAGTTCATGGAATTTATCATAGAAATTATTTGGTATTGTTATTTTGAATGTAAATATTACGTTTCCCTGAAAATCCTTGTAAAAATAAGTAAATTTATTATTGGTTTGTTGTTGGCCATTCCCAGACTTCCTGATCACAGAGGTTCAGGCAGTGCGTATGTTGGCGTGTACCAACCCAGCTGCCCTGCGCACCACCACCCCAGCGACCCCTGCAGAGGTAGCAGACCAGGTGAGCTTTCTCCTTTGAACTAAGAGCTTTCAGCTGATTTCCTCATTTTGAATGCTTAATATGATATACCTGGGGCCATATTACAGAAACATTTTAAGTAACATATTATCCTTAACTGTAAAGGAAGTTGCCAATTTATATGTGGTTTAAGAAATTCTGCATTTAAAAAATTGAACTTCAGTAAAAATGATACCAGATAAATTTAAGTTGTTTCTAAACTGAAAAATTGGCTCCTGTTGAACCGAAAATGCTGGATCTGTTGGGAGATGAAGAGTTTTGGTGAATTCTTAGATGATGCAGGTTATTATTTTTCCCAAAGACGAGTGTCTTCCATCATTAGCTCGACTTTTCGAAGAAAAGGCAAGCTATTCTACTCGCCCTGGCGTTGGCGTCAGCGTCCGGTCTTGGTTAAAGTTTTTACGGTAAACTAGTTTCTCAGGAATGGCTTGACAGATTTCATTCAATCTTAAAACACTGTCTTATTCCCTATATTAAAATGAACCCATTGGCTAATTTTGATAACTCTAGTTTGAAATTTGTCAAGATTATGGGCCTTTTTACATATAAGCAATGAAGATAGATGAAAGTTTTTCGGTAAGCTAGTTTCTCAGGAACGGCTTGAGGGATTTCATACATTTATTCCCTATTTTAAAATGAACCCATAGGTCAATTTTGATAACACCAGTTTGAAATTTGTCAAAATTATGGGCCTTTTTACATTCCCGCGGGTGGGGTGGTGGCATCAACTTTGATTTCCACTCTCTAACTCTAGAATGAATCTTCATACATTTATAGCCTACAGTAATACTTAAAATGGGCTTGCATTTGGGGTGTGGTGGGTGGGATCAAGGTCAAGGTCACTGTTGCAAAAAATAGAAAAAGAAGTTTCTGCTCAATTACTCGAGAACACATTGAAATATTAACAATTTAAAGTTCTTCGTGCACAAGGTAATTGTGCACGAAGAACTTTAAATTATTGCATAAATTTGTGCATTATTATTAGGGATGGGACAGAATACTGAAATCAATATTCGAATATTCATTTTAGGTATTCGAATATATTCGAATATTTGTTTTGTAAATACTACTATATACTACTATATACGGCACCCTTTCCGAATATTTACCTATCCAAAATATGTATACTACGTGTACGTAGTTGTTTTACCTTGTTTAAGTGGTAATGAGCGATATGACTTTTGTGTTAGGCAAATATAAAGAAATGTAAGGTATTATTAAATGTATTGTTAATTAATTTGTTAATCGTTCCATGTTTTTTTTTCAGAACCATGAAGCTTGTATTTGCTGAGCAGATTACACGTTGCCTGGGTTTTGTCTAATGACCGCATACATGTAAAGTACTTCCAAGCACGTGATGGTGGCATTGTTTAATAATAAAGACTCTTGTATAATATACGGTGTTGCTATAATGGAGAATAATTTACAAGTGACGTATAGTAAGATTGACCAGATCATGCTTATTTTGTTAAAGAAATTGATTGGCTTATAATGGATTCATTTTGGTTTACTTAGAGAGTAATTGTAATTTAATGTAAACAAGTTAACCGTATAGATGTCACTTAAGGATAATAAACAACAATGTACGCCTTGTGCAAACTGTGTAACCGTTATCACAACATGGCCCAGTTTTGTTATTTGTGGATACAATGCGTCATATTCGCGCCTCCTACAAACCGTTAACTCGCGGCCCTTGTACAGACGTGACCCCCTGCCAATTATCAATTGTCGTTAATTGGACATGTTTAGCATGTGTTGTAAAAACGTTACACTGCCCCCGCCCACCTGCTAGGCAGGAAATACAACTGGAATTCATGTTAACTTTGCAATCAAACTGGGAAAAAAATATGTTTTTTTAAAGAAATTTTGTTCTTTAAATAAATGAGAAAATAGAATATTCGTATTCGTTTTTTTTATATTCGAATATTATCCAATATTCGAATATTCGGTCCCATCCCCAATTATTATGGTATGCAACTGCTTTCTTGCAGGTTATCGGTACTGATCTTTTGGGTCCATCAATATTTGACTATGGTCATAATCATATTTTATTCTCAATGATTGATATCTGTACAGAAATAATGATTTTATGATTTACAGAAGACAATTGTTTCATTTCCAGTATGAGAGTGATACTGCACGACACATGAAGTTGATGTTGATAGCTCTCGGCTTTCCCAAGCCGCCTCGTGACATAACGGCATTTCAGCTCTTCAGCAAGTTGGAACAGAAGGTAAGAATGCTGTCCTTTTGACAGGTTAACATCTAATGTTTAGGGATTTTGAAAACAAAAGCAACTTTGACTTTGGTCATCATAAGGGGATATAGTTAGTGTTTGTGAGATAGAATTAGTCATCAGACGGATAGTTGATCCTGCTAAAAAGTGTATAAGAGCTGTTTGATATTCCCATACATTTTCTAGCTAAATTGTGTCCTATCACATTGTAAAAGTTATTTGCTGGGAATATGCAAACCTTGATTGGGCCAAACTCTGGACATGCTGATTGTAAGTCAGTCTCCTTTCCCATCTCTGTACTACATTCTAGAATGAATGTAGGCAGACAGTTTATTCTTGTTACACATGATATGCATATGGAGACAAAATGTCCTTGGCAAATCTAGGCAACTAGGTGATTGAATCAACACTACCAACATAGGCCTTTCCCCAGGCGCTTTAAGCGCAGCGGTGCCGCTGTGCCTTAATTCCCAAATCCTTGTCGCAGCGGCGCTTGATTTTTCGATCTTGGTTAATCCGAGCTTGAACATTTTACAAGCGCTTGCAAAATCTGACCGAACTGTCGTCTGCTTTCTAACTAACGACCAATCAAATTACGCTGTTTGTATATCTGTGTTTATGGCTTTTATCGGCTGATTATGGATGATTATGATCGGTACGTGTGATGTAAGTACAATTAAGGGTAGGTATTGTCTGTTTCGATTTTAATTTATTGACGACTTTTATAAAGTCGTGTTGAAAAGTACAGGCGAAGAACAGTAATATTGACGGTTTGTTTTGACGGTTTGTTTTAACTTGATGGATATTGCTAATTGGCAGTTATAGTTTATATTAATTGCAATTATAGCTGAAATTTAATTGACACTCAAAAACCTAAATGTTTTCACACCCATTTTAACAACTAATACCTATTTAAGCACACATAATTTTCGTCTTCATAACCAAACTTGCATTTTTTAAATCCGGACGTAAATTATTTGAATTAAATTCTGCTTTAGTTAATTTTGTGTGTGAACATTTTCTTAGACAAGTCAGAATGATAAGGTCCAGGAAACGACCAGTGCCTGTGTCTGGGAAATCCTCCATAGCTAACTATTTAGTTAGGACTGTTAGTGAATGTGAAAGTGTTACTGTTAGTGACAATGTAACATTACAGGCCCACCTCTAGACGAAGTGAACTTCAGTCAGATGGTGGAAACTTGGCATCAACAGAAACCCAGAAAAACGGGAATTTATAATGTTTTGTTGGACATTGATATTTTTGGAATAACATGTACTTTTTTTCAGGATGCATTTCTCTTGCCACTGGACCCGTTGTTTCATTGAATAATTTTATAATATGTTTATTTATTATTGCTGATATTTTTGTGATAACATGCTTCTTTTTTTTCAGAATACATTTCTCTTGCCACTGGTGTTGTTGTGTCATTGCATAATTTTATATGTGTATGCTGTTATTTTTGTGATAAAATGCTACTTTTTTCAGGATACATTTCTCTTGCCACGGGTGTTGTTTTGTGTCTTTAATAAATTTTATCAAATGTGTAGTTAAGTTTATGATTATGTTATATTATTAAGTAATAAAAGTACTGTAGATTTTGATTTATTACACTTAAAAAGTAAAAAAAAATTGAACGTGGAAGGGGGTCACCCCCCTCCCACACCCGTCCCTCTTTGCCCCTGTGCCTAAGCAAAATCCTGGGGAAAGGCCTGAAACAGGTACCAGTACTTGTTTTATACATATCATCACCTTAGTTCAATAACTCAATAAAAGCTTATATATTACGCTGCAGATATTGAGTTATTGCACTAAGGTGACAATATGTCTTTATTTCATTGGATGTACACATTCTTTTATTTGGATATGTTTATGCTGTATGCCAACTTTTCAAAAAATGGTGTAAAATTATGCATAGTGTTGGTACACGTATCAGAGTGTGTATCTGAATGTGAGTTGAGAGCCGGCCATGTTTGTGTTGAGCCAGGTGTCCATTTCCTCACTCTGAGCCACAGTGAACCAGTTCTTCCAGTCACCAACCTCGCCTGAAATGTAGGGCTCTTTTATAGCTGATGTTCACATTATCTTATGAAACAACTTTTAAGCTTCATCACCAGAGGGATTGTGCCGGGATGGAGAAAGTTTAGCGAGCCCTGTTTTGTTTTCGGGCCGATAAACTTTCTCCTTTCCGATCGCATTTTCTGGTCAGTCATTTGAAGATTTTTTACATAATATATTTATTTAAAATACGCAAACATATTTTCAGAAACAATCAGATTAAATTTGCAGTCACTTCATCGACTGCTTTGATTCAGAGTTTTTGAAAATGAGAGAAAGGTCATGGGCATCATTATTGTGTATTGATTATTTATAGAGCATAAATTGTAGGGATCAGTATGCATTTGTGTCTTTGTTGACTTTAAAGGTTCTTTTCATTGTGAAATGTACTATTTTTTGTTATTTTTTTAACTAATAACACAAACATATACAATAAAACTTGTATACAGCCTAAGTTTTGTTTATTGTATTTCTAGAATCTTGGGACTACTCATTACAATTCATGCATTTTGCATTCAATACTAGTAAAAGCAGTTGTACTTTCAGTTAATGAACTCCACGGTTTATTAAACATTTGTTTTTATATAGGTTGGAAGAAAAAATCACAGGATAAATAGAATACTAGGATTAGTGTTGAAGATAGAGAAGTTAATCTTGCTTGGCTCGAACATCGGAAGCTTTCGCCAAGACTCCCGCTTCCGGTGTTCAAAGCATCGCAGATAAATTTCTCTATGTTCAATACTAACCTACTATTCTCTATATCCTGCTTTCTATTGAAATGAATTTTACAAACACCAAACACTAATTAAACGTTAAAAATATTAAAAGTCTGGATGGGCCTCGAACCAAATAACTCACTTGCATGTATGCATACTACCCGAATAAAATAGTTCTCAGTTGTGTGCTGCCTATCTATTATATAAGAGATCTAACAGTTTCTTTATTTGAACATTACCTTTTCTGTACATGGGGTTTATGCCCCTACTTTTGAAGAAGTCCATCTCTTTAAACTCGGCGTCAGCCTTCTGAAGGTTGCTGAAGTCACAGGCCCGGGCTATCTGCTGGATAAGGTCCTCATCACAACCCGTGTGCAGAAACTCATTGATCTTCTTTATTTCTTGGATCGGGTCCTGCAATGTTGACAGTATATGTGTTAGATAGATACTGAATCTTTTTACTTTGATTTTGTGTATAAAATAATAGTATATGAAAAAAATTCTTATCAGAAAATCCTTTATGACAGCACGGGTTTTTGTCTTTGTTAGTTAGCATTTTTAAGCAAAAAAAAGTTATAAATGGAATTGCATGACCTTTGCTGGGATTGTTAGACATAGATCAAGGAACAAATGATTAGATTTGTGTTGTGAACCAGAACACTGTCTGTATCCAGGAATAACATCACCATTCGAATCCACAAGTCCAATCAATGTCTGGTTTCTGCAAACTATAAGGAGAAGCTCCTTTGGGGAAAGTCTGCCCTCTCCATGTGCTTTCTAGTTTACAAGTCATTTTCATTATTAAGACTTAACATGAAGGTTCAGTAGTTTTATTTCCTTACCTCTTTAAGGTCTTCGTAGTAAAGGTTTAGTATTTGTTCTGGATGCTTCTTTGTAAATGATTCCCATTCTTTAACATACTGGCACCATGGATAGAAGAAGTCTGCAAGGTTACAAAGTGGCCTCCTAGGTCCTTAATAGGATTGGGTGGAAATGGCAAGGAACTCGAAAGGTGAGGGTAGTTCTCAAAAATAATTCTTAAAATGATACGATTTTGAATCTGAATTAGAGTAACTAAGATAACATTCACTCAAAAGGCTAACATTTAAATTTCAAATAATGGGTATTAAATTAAACTTTAAATGATCTGATTATCTGTGCAATAATTTTAATAAACAGTTATCAATTAGTGAATTAAAAGATGTGTTGAAAAAAGGATATACTGGTACGTATTTTTCTAACTTGTTCTGAATTCAATGAAATAACTGTAGCTAGCAACTTGGTTATATTTTCTCAACAGAATCTGTATGTGGAATGTCAACTGCATTTTAATGTGGTTGAAAATTAGTACTTTTGTCTGCTAGTTTGAAACTTACCTATGCCATAAGTGCCCAGCATGAGTGGCAGAAAGTCGGCAAAAGTGTTCACCCCTGGATATGGTGAAAAAGATGCAATATGATGATAAGCTGAGGTGCAAACATCCTTCGGGTTTCTTTGAACATGGACAATCTTGATCTTTTTCTTCAAAATCTGTTTGGGTATGAGCTTGGGTGGATAGTGGCAGTTGAGAATTCTTGGTGATTCCATTTGTTCAGCTTTATCCATGGTAAGCATATCAAGCATGGCAGAGTCTTTCACTTTCTTTTCATAAACTGCACTCCGCTTCCTTAGCATGTTCAGAATTTCCCAGACCCAGTGTGTTCCTGTAAACAGTGGCAATGTGGAATTTGGGGAAACTTACGAATCTTATGACAGAAGAAATCTTGAAATTGGAAAAAAATAAGAAACTGCAAAAAAGATTTGTCAAAATGGAACTTCTGCAAAAAAGAGTATTTGCAAAGTGCAAAAATACTGGTAGAAAAGTTGTACAGAAGACGTGACAACTGCAGTGTTCTGCCGTGAATTTGGACTATTGGGGACAAGGGCCCTCTTGGCTTGAAAAAGTGGGGACAAATTACAAAAATGTAGGGACACAGACAAAAAGTTGTTCACCTCATGAATATTCCCAAAGCAGATTTTTGTTTTGAAAAATACGTACTAGCTGTTTTCATTCATGTTTGTTTTTTTAATTTTCTGTTCAAAAAATGATTAATACATAATACTGTGTTCTTAATTAATTCATAACGTTCTGTTGATCAATGTTACACTGCATTCTTAAATACCGTATAACCTTGCATTATTAATTTTAATTTGAACAAACAATAAAATCCGTTATAAACACAAGGCGTTAATAATGAAACCTGTTAAAACAACAAAGTGTAACAGTGTTACATCATCAATTAGCCAGGCTTCCAAAACTGTAAGCCGTTAGCAACACTCTTAGCAACGGTGTCGGTAATTCGACTTCAAAAGTCTTTGATGTTTCTGCCGAAATGCGGCTGTCGTCCAGCAGTTTATCGCTGAAAAGCGTGTTTCACGCTTAGCATGTGGACCGTGTGTGCAATTATCGATTGAGAGTACTGTATCTGAACTGTTCAAGCGCTGCAGATAAAGCGTTAATGAATTAGTGTTCTAGTGAAAAAATTGGTTATAAATTGACGTCACGATCAGTGATATAAATTTACTAAATACGCCGAATGATTAACTTGTAAATTGTGTGCGCCCGCGGACCTGCTTACAAAAATTTGGTGAGGACAAATCATTTATTTTTGCGCCAATGGCGCAAGGCCGCATCCACGGCAGAACACTGCAACTGTGATACATTGGTACATGTATAATAAAAGAAAATGATGATGAATTTTCTTTCTTTTTAACTAAACTAATAAAAAAAGGTGAGCTTTCCTATTCGCCATGAAAGGCATTTGTATTGAAATTGTTTCCTTTTCCCATCCACTTTCAACAAATGCACCAACTGGAATTGTAGTAGTCCAGTGCACGGTCCACTAATAGCTCATGTTGTTACTACAGTAGAACCTGTCGATTTTCAGAGGTGTTCGGTTTACCCAGGTTTTTTTTATTTTTCTTAAAATGTACATTCTATTTTATATGTTAATTTGAGTATGTAATATGTTTACATGTTTGTTATTGTTTATTATTTTATTGTTTGCATGTAAAAATGTATATTTGTACATAAAACGACACTCAGTTTGTCAATCAAACAAGTTCATACAAGTTATTTTCATCTGTTTAAAGAAATCACCAATTGTTGACTGCTTTGAATAGTTTAAACCTATTTATTATAGCTCAATAGTACAGCGGGCCTGAGGTTTATAGAGATCAGTGATCCAAATATTGCTGAATTTACTGTATGTTTAAGTTTTATAAAATGAATTAATTGCACTGTTTTAAAACATTTTATATTGTATACTGTATGTAAATTTCAACATAAAACATGACCCACTTATTTTTTTTTCACAAGTTCACTATTGTCGTTTGCACCAACTAGCTGATCATTAATTGCACCACTGCCCCGTTACCACTATGGCGATTATGCCCCTTGTGTATAATTGTGTCACCAATTATCTGGTTCACGCCTCTGCAGTATCGCGAAGTGACACCTGACATGATACAGTGTTTGGTTTATTCAGGTTTTTATGCCCCTGAAGGGAACTTATAGGGGGCATATAGTATCGCATCGTCCGTCCATCTGTCCTTCTGTCCGTCCGTCCATCACGCTTCTTGTGCAGAGCATAACTCCATTAGTATTAAAGGGATTCAAATGAAACTTCATTTAATGATAGAGGACGATGAGAGGAAGTGTAGAGTACAAGGACCACAACTCTTTCTTTAATATTGCCTTTTGTTTAATTTTCTTGTGCAGAGCATATCTCCATTAGTATTGATGGGATTCAAATGAAACTTCATATAATGATAGAGGACAATGAGAGGAAGTGCAGAGCACAAAAACCACAACTCTGTCTTCAGTATTTACAGAGTTATTGCCCGTTGTTTTATTTCCTTATGTGAAGTATTAATTTTCTTGTGCGGAGCATAACTCCATTAGTATTGAAGGGATTCAAATGAAACTTCGTATAGTGATAGAGGACAATGAGAGGAAGTGCAAAACACAAAGATCACAACTCTTTCTTCAATATTAAAGGAGTTATTGGCGTTTGTTTTTTTTCCTTATGTGAAGCATTAATTTTCTTGTGCGGAGCATAACTCTATTAGTATTAAAGGGATTCAAATGAAACTTCATTTAATGATAGAGGACAATGAGAGGAAGTGCAAAGCACAAGGATCGCAACTCTTCTTCAATATTTACAGAATTATTATCCTTTGTTTAATTTTCTTGTGCTGAGAATAACTCCATTAGTATTGAAGGGATTTAAATGAAACTTTACATAATGATAGAGGACAATGAGAGGAAGTGCAGAGCACAAGGACCACAACTACTTCTTCAATATTTATGGAGTTATTGCCGTTTGTTTTATTTTCTTGTGCAAAGCATTAATTTTCTTGTGTGGAGCATACTTCCATTAGTATTGGAGGGATTTAACTGAAACTTCATAGAATGGTAGTGGACAATGAGAGCATCTGCAGAGTACAAGGACAATAACTATTTCTTCACTATTACCGAGTGATTGCTCTTTGTTTAATTTTCTTGTGCGGAGCATTACTCCATTAGTATTGACGGGATTCAAATGAAACTACCTATAATGATAGAGGACAATGTGAGGAAGTGAAGAGTACAAGGACCATTACTCTTTCTTCAATATTTATGGATTTATTGCCCTTTCTTTATTTTTTTGTGCAGAGCATAACTCCACTAGTATTGAAGGGATTAAAAAAACAATATATATTGATAGAGAACATTGCGAGGAAGTGCAGAGTACAAGGACCATAACTAATTCTTCAGTATTTATGGAGCTATTGCCCTTTTTTTCAGATAATTACTACCTTAGCATTGAAGGAATTTAATATAACACCACATATATTGATAAGAGGACATGGAGAGGAAGGACAGAGTACAAGGACCATAACTCTTTCTTCAATATTTATGGAGTTATTGCCCTTCAGTTAATTTTCTTGTGCAGTGCATTACTCTATTTGTATTCAAGTGATTTAAATAAAACCACATCTATTGATAGAGGATGTTGAGAGGAAGTGCAGAGTACAAGGACCATAACTCTTTTTGTAGGAAAATCCATTTTTGCCAACATGTAACTGACATTGTGTTACCTTCCTCACATCCTGTAACAAACCTTGTTTAAAGTTGAATGTGGTCAAATTTGTGATAAAATTGTTCGGTATTCGGTTTGGACAGGGTTCCGTTTATGAAGGTTTTTAGCTTGACTATTCGAAGAATAGGTGAGTTTTCCTACTACCCCTGGCGTCCGCGTCCGAATTTGGTTAAAGTTTTTATTCAGAAGTCTTGTAACTTTAAAACTACACAAGTTAGTCACTTGAAACTTGAAATATACCTTTGTCATCAACGCCAGTATCAAGGGCAATATTCCCCATAACTCTGTTTTGTATTGTGACAGAGTTATGCCCCTTTTTCACATAGATTTTCTGGTTAAAGTTTATATTTACAAGTTTTGTAACTTCAAAACTACAGGAGTTATTCACTTGAAACTTGGAATATATCTTTGTCAACAAATCCAGTGTCAGGGGCAACATTCCCTATAACTCTGTTTTGTTTTTTGACAGAGTTATGCCCCCTTTTCACATAGATTTTCTGGTTAAAGTTTATATTCAACAGTTTTGTAACTTTAGAACTACATAAGTTATTCACTTGAAAATTGACATATACCTTTGTCATCAACTTCAATATCAGGAGCAACATTCCATGTAACTCTGTTTTGTATTTTGACAGAGTTATGCCCCTTTTTCACTTAGATTTTGTGGTTAAAGTTTATATTCAAAAGTTTTGTAACTGCAGAACTACATAAGTTATTCACTTGAAAATTGGAACTAACCTTTGTCATAAACTCCAGTGTCAGGGGCCCCCTTTTTACATAGATTTTCTGGTTAAAGTTTATATTCAAAACGTTTATAACTTCAGAACTACATAAGTTATTCACTTTAAAAATAGGAACATACCTTTGTCATAAACTCCAGTGTCAGTGGCCAACCTCCCTATAACTCTGTTTTGCATTTTGACAGAGTTATGCCCCTTTTTCACTTAGATTTTATGGTTAAAGTTTTATATTTAAAACTCTTATAATTTCAAAACTACACAAGTTATTAAAACTCTTATAATTTGAAAACTACATAAGTTATTAACTACATAATATTGAAACTTGGAATAATTTGATGAAATAATTGCCATAACTCAGTTTTGTATTTCAACAAACGTATGCCCCTTCCACTTTCCAAAATGTGTACAAACTGAAATACTTTGAATAGTCGAGCGCGCTGTCCTCTTACAGCTCGTTTTATATATAAAATAAGAAGGAAAAAAATCGGGACCTACACAGCCGTTCAGTTTTGACAGGGATTCGGTTTTCACAGGGTTCAGTTCGAACAGGTTTCACTGTACTAGTATATCGTATGTATATGAATTAAAGCCTACCTGACTTCTGGTATGAAGCAAGGTACAGGTCGTCGTCCCGTATGTCCAAGTTTATGACGTTCTCTATGTGGCCAGCCAGGTCCCCACCAGGAAGGTGCTCCAGCACGCTGGCCCTGCAGAGAGCACAGTGGTGCAGTTCATTGTGTGCTGTCTGTCCATCATATATCGGTATGAGACCAGGGCCCATATCCACAAAGCTTCTTAGTGAAAACTTAACATAGATTTCTTAAAATCATAAAATTTGTTGAATTTGTGGTGTGGCTGGTTTATTTAAAATTCATTTTGTCTTCAGTGCTTTATTCTGGTAAAGAGTCAACAGATGCTTCTTGTTTTAACATATTTTAAATAAAAAATAATGATTTTCACAACAAAATTGCATTTAAAAGTTTCACTTAAATATGACTTAAGTTAAGATTTTCCTTAGGAGCTTTGTGGATATGGCCAAAGGTTTATTTAGTGTATTCACATGGAAAGCATAAGGAAAGCCTTACAACAATTGCTCTTTTGAAAACAAACTAAATGTATATTATGATAATAAGGCAAAGTATCTGTAGCATTTCTAAGATTCATCTATTTAATAACAGCTGCCTGTGAAAAGAATACAACATGTGAATAAATAGCCATAATGTGCTTACCTGTATGCTACTCCAAGGGCATACACATTTTCCAAGACCCTTCCATTAGCTGTTTCCACAGTAATTTTTGTTGTCATGACTTAAAGATATTTGAACTGTTGAAGATTTGTATTACTATATAGGCATCATTTGAACTTTAAACATACCATATGTCTCTGTCAACACATAAACATGACTGGGGCTTTAATATACATTGTTATCTGTGAAGTTCTAGATCTTAACCTTAGTTAATGCAAACATCAAGATGCAGTTGGTGTGTCCTGGCATAAGAAGTATGTGATAAGAATACAACTTCAACTAATATACAATTACTATTAACTCATTTTCTGAGTGCTTAGTGTGGTACAAAGGGGCAAAAATGCAATCTCACTACAGTGCGTGCTGGTTTTGTAGGTATATCTTATGACAGCACATTGAATAACTTATTCTTGCACACGTGGAATTGTCTTTAAAAAAATGTGAACACATAATAACTGCATGTATGTATCCCAGCTAAATAATTTCTCTCTGAGGTTAAATAGAGTCATTTGCTGTCATTTTCAAAACCATGAAAGCAAGGCATAGATTGGCTGACTAAATGGTCATTAGAACTTGACAGAGTATTTGCCTTCCTCGGATGCTAATGCATAGCATATCAGGAAAAAACTTCTATCGGACAAGTAAACTCTTCTTGTCAAGTTGTCAGCAGACAAATTCAATATAATTATCATTGTGTGAAAATGGTTGAAAATTTGGGAGCTACATGTAATTATAATATTATTATATATATATTTTTAAATAATGTAAAATTTTGGTTTATTTATAATGTAATGAAAAAAATAATGTTAGGAACCCCCAGAATTAAAACCATATTTTTACTTGGACAAGTGACTTTTGCTTGCAGACAAGTAGATTATTGCAATGAACTTGTCTGTGGACAAGATAATAATTACCTTACACCAGTTGTGAAAGAAAAACAATACACCATTAATTCATTTCTTTGGTACATTTATATTGATATGTTTTCTGCAGTATTACATGTTTTCTTTGAACATGAAGACTAAATTTATTGTTCATTGGCAGTTCAAAGAGAATGAAAGCTGAGTATCTGGTAGATTGTCAGCAATCCAGCCATCCACCTGCTCACTTTGGGCCACGGTGAAGTAGTTTTTCCAGTCACCTACATCACCTGAATGGATAACACACCAAATTATTATTACATGTTCTGCAAACATTATTTGTGTTTGTCATTGTTCTCTCAATTGCATTTCTTCAGGAAGTAGTAACTAATCACATAATTATTAATTGTGTTCATTTAGCATACAGAAATATATTTTACAGTTTTCGTGATATGTATTTTGTCTGCTTGAAAAGCCTTTCCTACATTGTTGGTAGTGTAAAATTTGAACTTAATTGACATTTTGTTTATATAGCTGTAAATGCAAATTAGACATTAAGGCTTTCTTCACAGAGAAAAAAGTATGTAAGCTTGAACAACACCCAAGCCATGGTGAAACAGACACTGTCATATTATAAATAATCAAGGATAAGGAACTACCTACCTTTCCTGTAGACTTCAAAGCCTTTGTTTTTGTTGAATGGGTTTTCCTTGACCTCTGCGTCTGCTTTCTTCAAGTTGGGGAATGCGCACGCCACTGCTATCCTTTCCAGCAAGGCATCCTCACAGCCAGTGCCAAGAAACGTGTTCAGCTTACGTATCTCCTGGACAGGGTCCTGTGAGGTTGTTTAGTACAGTTTTCTTTCAAATCTTTATATAATTATACCTGTTACTTAAAACATAAGCATTATGCTACTGAGAGATATTAAATAATGGTAACTAAATCTATCAAAAAATGCAAAACAGTCATAATAATGGGGTTTGAACTGAAACTAACTACTGGGGTACCTTCTTGAGATCTTCAAAGTAAATGTTGATGATCTGATCAGGGTGAGTCTTGGTAAATGTCTCCCATTGTCGCACATAGTCGCACCAAGAACAAACTAAATCTGAAATGCATTAAAGGAGATAACCTCGTTAACTTCCTTGTGCTGGCTAAGTTGCATTGTTTGGTATAATCATATCTGTGCAAATATCCATCACATTGGTAATATTTTTGCAATCTGAACTCCTAATACTTTTACAATGAAATAATTGAGAGCTTTGCTACATACCGTTATTACAAAGTTTATATGATTGATAATGTAAATAAATGTTGAGATTTAAGATTTTTCACATTATCTCAATGTAGCTTACATATTCCATATGTGCCAAGCATTATTGGTAGAAACTCCTCAAATGTGTTCGTTGGGTAAACCCCAAAGCTCTTCATGTGGTGATATGCGGAAACACATACGTCCTTAAAATTACGTTGAACGTGCACGATCTTGATGCCCTTGCTGATCACTTGCTTTGGGGTTAGGTGGCAGGGGTAGTGGCAGTTGAGAACCCGGGGTGACGGGAGGCTCTCGACAGTGGCCAGGTCCCGGAAGTCGAGGAAAGCAAACTCCTTGACCTTCTTGTCGTACTCGGTGCTGCCTTTCTGCAGCATGAGAATGATCTCCCACATCCAGTGAGTCCCTGCAGAACAGTCGCCATAGTCTGTTTCAGTGTTCTGGCGAGGTTTCACAAAAGGTGAGACATATGTCTCACAGCTCATAAAAAATTTGGGGACATTAAAAAAAAAATTTGAGACACAAACATATACACCTACAATTTCTTACAAATGATAAAATCAATATAACAATATTTAATTACATGACTAGTTAGGTCTTGTATAAGTGTCAGTGAATGGAATAAGTTCAGCCAACAGCAGTTAACATCAGAAACACAGTTAATGTTAATTCTTATGAACAGTTCAACACAAATAACTGATATATAACTATTAAACTTCAAATAAGTGCTTTTCGGTATAAAAACTTTATTTATTTTTTTTTACCAAGTGAACACGTCATTTAATTTCCACCACTATTATAGGCAAGTCAACAGTGCTATTATAACAAAGAATTTTGGAATTTTTGTTCGGGTTTTTCGTCAAATTTGTGACACTGAATTGCTGTCAAAGAAACATCTAGACCGTCACCAGTTTTATTAATAGGGCTGCAGGCAACACGCGAAGCGATGTACAGACTCGTATCGTTACCAACGAACACTTCTGTTTTGATGTTTTGTAAGGAGATATTATTCAATAACATTTGAGACTTTTTCGTAGGCAACTCAGCAGAAGAATCCATCTTGAAAAACAAAGCAAATACTCTTTAATATGGAGATAAACCTTGAACGCATTATGCTATCGATTGGCTAAGATCGTAGCACCATATTTAAACCAATCAGAAAGCAGATGTAAATCTGAAGTTTGATTCATTCTCAGTACTCTTTGAGAGATTGATATTTGTCCCCATATTGTTCAGTATTTTTGACGATTCATCCCATGAATCGCTAATAGACCTATTTTTGCGAATTTTGTGAAAATTCAGCGATAAAATCGCAATTTTGCGGCCTCGCCAGAACACTGCTTTTTGATATATTTGGATTATTATGCTAGTATGGTGTTCAGAAAGGTTGTATTGTCAAGTTGGATCTGTCAAGTTGTATCATAAAACAGACTTATGCTTTTGAGAGTTGTTTTGGTTTTGGATGAAATTTGTTGAAGAAATGGTATACCGGGTGTCTGTTTGAAGAAGAGTTTGTAGTCTAGACAAAGTATTAATATATGCAATTTGTTTTATTTATAAATGGTATAATGGTAAATTTAGTTGAACAAAGGTAGGTGCCAAGCTACATAAGCTACTGAGACAATTGTGGGCTATGTGCATTACGATAGTTTGCTGGATATAGCTGTTTGTTTTTATATAAATAGAGAATACTAGGTCAGTGTTGAATAAATATAAGTTTACGTACGGAGGCTTAGAAAACCTGAACCATGAGTCTTGGCAAGTGATCCGCGTTTTTGTGCCAAGCAAATAAACTTCTCTTTATTAAACACTTACCTAGTGTTTTATTTATCTCATCATTTTCTGTTTTTATTTTGAAAATTAACGAAAGAAAACACAATAAATATTATGAAAAACAAAGTGACGTCACGAAAATAATAAAATGATATCATTAGACTGCGCAGGACTGTTTTATCACCACAGTGTTGAAATAAAGTAATGTTTATTCCATAGGGTGTTATTTTGTAAATTCAAACCGGATGATGGGATAAAAAGAAGTTAGTTAACACATGCCTCTATACTGATACATCAATAGTATTTTTTAGCTCCACTTTTCGAAGAAAAGGCAAGCTATTCTACTCGCCCCGGCAGCGCCGTTGGCGTCGGCGTTCAAGCTAGGTTAAAGTTTTTCGGTAAGCTAGTTTCTCAGGAATGGCTTGAGGGATTTCATTCAAACTTTAAACATTTATTTATTTATATGCAGCATACCAAGGGGACATGTGCATATTGTCAGGTCGTTCTGGTCTGATGATTTTTCAGAGAGTAATTGCACTTTGATTATTAATTGGCTTATTTTGCTTGTCCTCACTATAACTTGGCCATGGATGGAGGGATCTTAGAATCACTTGGCACAAATGTTTGCTGCAATGAGCTGCTGTGTACCGCTCATGAATCAGGTCCCTAGGTCAAAGGTCAAGGTCACATCTAGCGGTCAAGTGGCAAAATTGACACTTTGCTTGTATGTGCTTTAGCTTGCCATTAATTTTAAAAACTGCTTTGCACAAATGTTAATCTCAAGGAGACAACATCAAGTGCATGTAAACCAGATTCATATGTCAAAGGTCAAGGTCACACTTAGAGGTCAAAGGTCAAAATCAGTTTTTTGCTTGTCCTGACTATAACATGGTTATAGATTGAGCTATTTTCCAATTAAATGGAACAAATGTTTGCCTAAATGAGACAGCATGTTACGAGCGTGAATTAGATCTGTAGGTCAAAGGTCAGTGTCATACTTAAAGGTCAACAGTCGAAATTGACCTTTTGCTAGTCTGGACTTTTAACTTCTTGAATGGATTTTAAGACTTTACACGAATGTTAGCCTCAACATGACAACATGTCTCGGAATGAATCAGGTTCTTAGGTTTCAGGGCAAGGCCTCATTTAGACAGCAAAGCGGTTCTACCCATATTCTTGTTTGCTTTGGAATTTTCTATTTGATCAGTAATGCTATCAGTTGCTAACACCGTTTTTTAAGAAGATAAAACAATGGGTATTTAATATTACTGTGTATGACTCAAACATTGCCAGCCACATTCTTTTATAACTATAGATAAACAATACTAATGAACATGATATCAACAATTTTAATGTAACATGCACATTGCAGCTAATTATCATACTCATTGCCAGCTTTAATAGTTTCATTTTGACTGCAATTTTTAGTGCAAATAGTGTTTGAAATATAGTCCATTGTTATCAGAGTGTTTTTTGCATGCTTTAATACAGGTAGATAATTGATTTAAATGAACATAAAATCTTGAGCAACCATTTTTCAAGTCTGTTTTATTTACAATCTGAAACTGTAAAACCCAATAATTCTCACAGTGGGACATTAACAGAAACGTGGTTGGGAGCCCTACTCACATAATCATGCATGATCACTGTTATAGCTTGGACACTTGAACCTTACACTGGCGTTTATGCTTGAGTATAAAAAATCCATTGCAATGAATATATTAGTTTCCGTAATAAACTAGAGTTAAATCGAAGGAAGAGTAGCCAACTGAAAATACAGTTATGGTATTACTAAGCTTGTGAAACACGTGCACGAACTAAACCAAGTATAAATATGGAAATAATTAGAGCGTGTAATCTAAGCTAATATAGTTGACGAGTGTCCGGTCAATGCGTCCGAGCTATAGTTTATGTTTTAGGTAATGTGTTCGCAAAGGGTATGTCAGGAGTGAAGCAAAATTGAGAAATGTGGATTGAAATTACCAGATTTTGGATATGTGGCTAGGTAGATGTCATCATCCCTGACTGGGAAGTTCAGCACATTGTTGATGTGGGTTGCTACATCCCCCTCAGGTAGTTCTATGCCAGCCCTAGGAATGGAATTATCAGAGCAGAGTTTTGGGCTAGCTGTACACAAGAAATTTTCAAATTTCCATTCAATAATTTTTGTCGAGCCTGCCTGCGGTCAGCTTGACTTAGTTGTCACAATTGGGGTTTGGTGTATGTGCGTGAGTGCACACATGCGTCCTTTTCGATCTTGGCCGAACTGTATCTCAATCATTCATCAGGCAATTTTAAAATAACTTGCCACAAATGTTCACCATGTGGAGACGGCGTGTTACGCGCAAGACCTGTGTCCCTAGCTCAAAGGTCACGGTCACACTTAGACTTCAAATATGGGCATAATGCAGCTTGTCTGGACTGTAACATCATCAGGCAAATTAAAATAACTTGCCACAAATGTTCACCATGTGTAGCACGCAAGACCGGTGTCCCTAGCTTAAAGGTCAAGGTCACAGAGGTCAAAGGTCAAATATGGACATAATACAGCATGTCGGAACTGTAATTTCATCATTCACTAACTTGCTACAAATGTTCACCATGTGGAGACGGTGTGACGCACACAAGACCTGTGTTCCTAGCTCAAAGGTCAAGGTCACACTTAGAGGTCTAAGGTCAAATATGGGCATAGTACAGCTTGTCCGGACTGTAACTTCATAATTCATCAGGCAATTTTAAAATAACTTACCACAAATGTACAGCATGTAGCCCGCAAGACCTGTGTCCTTAGCTTAAAGATCAAGGTCACACTTAGAGGTCAAAGGAGTAGATCTGCTTGTTAGAAAATGTGAGTTTAAAATAATTACAAGTTGTTTTCTTGACAACAGGCTCAACATGTTGCCAATAGGCATCAAGTTGTGGTGAAAACTCCAGATATGGTAACTAATATGGCCCAGTAATTATATGCTTAACACAGTTACCATGGGTAAAAAAAGATCACTGTTTAAATAGCTAAACTAATTTAGCCTTGGTTAGCCAGGTTCACTGCTTAATTTGCTTTACTCAGAAACTTTGTATTTAAAACAAATTTGCAGAACACATACATAGGCTTAAAGCATGTGCGTAAAGTGTCGTCCCGGATTAGCCTCTGTGGACCGGATTATAGTCTGTGCGGACTGCACATGACGACACTTTCTGCTTTTATGGTATTTTCTATTTCAAGGAAGTCTGTTCTAAACATAAATCCACTGTAGGCGGAAAGTGTCGTCATGGATTAACTAGTGCCGACTGCAGGGACGACTCTTTACGCACATGCATTAAAGCTGAGTTTCCCACTAAACGCCTCTTTATTTTTTTAATGTAATGCATTACCAATAGTGTAAGCCTTTGGCAAACTTTGTTTCCAGAATGGTGCCATTTGGTGTCTCAATTTTCATCTTAGATGTCATCTTGGAAGTACCGGTATCTGAAATGTAGTGCAAGAGCTGGTTACAATAACTTTTCTCATATAACCATTTTCTTAATAAAATGCTAAGTTTGAAATTTGTCAAAATTATGGGACTTTTTAAACGTAGACATTTTACATATAAGCTATTTGGATAGGCTAAAGCTTTTAGGTAAGCTAGTTTCTCAGGGATTGAATGACTTAAGGGATTTCATTTAAACTTAAAACACTTAAAATGAATACATAAGCCATTAGAAATTTTTAATTACTGGGGGTGGAGTTGCGCCGCCAACTTTTGATTTCCACTCTCTCTCGAGCTGGTCACTGTTTTGAAAATTAGAAAAATGCTTTCTACTCAGTAACTCAAGAACGAAATTCATATGAATTGACCCCTACTATCCAAACAGTTTGATTTAGACAAAAAGCCAGTAACTGTGACAAGTACAAGGAAAGTCGAGCATGCTGTCCTCCTACAGCTCTTGTAAGAAATACATGATGCAATAAACGAACGATACATGCAAATTCACACTGAAAGATTGGAATCTCAAATTTAACATAAAATCTTGAATAGTGAACAGTTGCATAATAGTTGAAAAACAGATATACAATAACTTTGATTTATAAGCCTTGTCATAATCATGAAGACAAATATATCACTTTAATTATGTTTAAGAATGTTTCTGAACTAAGTCCATACTATAGACATGTAGCTAAAGGAATTGGTTGAATTGAAGACTAGTTTTTTATCAGAAAATGAATCCTACCGTTATTGTCCCCTTTAAATCCTTCTACACAAGTCTATAAATTGATCTTGTTACTCACTTGGAAGCAATGACATTAAACTTCTTTTAGTTTACGTTGTAAATTTATAATTGTTAATGATTAAATGACCAATTATGATAAAACCTAATGCAGTAAACCATTGAATAGTATCATAGTTTACATGCAGATATTGAAATGTGTCCTACTTTGTGTCCTGCATGTTGGTTTCATGCGTACATAATGTGTACTTAAAGGGACACTGTAATTTGGAATCGTCATTGGTGACATGTCAGTGTCAGTTCAGAATTATGTAATACTGTATAAAAGTATTTCATGCATCTCTAAGAAATAACACACACATATTTGACCTGGTCTGAGATGCATGTAAAATAAATAGGTCAGTTTGTGTATACTTCACAATAGTAGATGTTTCTGTAATGTTTTAAAGATATGTTTAATGTGATGCTATCATGTTTATAAATTATAACAAGTTTTCATGTAATGACATTTTTGTGTAGCCTGAAAAGGCAATATAGATGTATTACTTTGGCAACGGCGTCAGCAGCCCGTTTAGTTTGTGCAGAAATAACAAGTTTTTGTCCAATAATTATGAAACTTTAGGGATGTGTTAGTAGGCACAAAAGGAAGGTTAAGTTTGGTTTTTGGCATAATTTCAATTACCCTGCTTGAATTATGCCCCTTTGTAAAAAGAAAAAGTTCAGATAAGGCTTGTGCAGATAATAACTGTTTAGAATTGTCAGTCAGATGGCTCTGTACACTGGAATTTTGATTGTTCTCTTTTCAGATAAAAGAAGTCATCAGCCAGAATCCAAACGCTGTTGGCAAGTCGTTGTTAAAGGTGCGCCTGTCAGACAAGCAATGGGAGCAGATTCACAACATCAATATCGCCCTGTCAGACGAGTACAAAACACGGCGGGAAATGTTACTCAAGCGTCTTGACGTCACCATACAGTCCTTCATGTGGTCCGATAAAGCTAAGGTATGAGAACTTGAATAACTTGAAGTCTTTCCTTTACAAGTACTAGCTTGATTAAGGGATTGAAACTTCTCTTGTAATACATTTAACTTTTCAAATCATGTTTGATATCATTAACCAGAAGACAGGCATCTATTGCTCCGCCTTTCTGTTTGTCCAAGGGTTTGAAGTAAATCAATTGGATTATGCAACCATGTGCTATTATTTACCACTGAAATATAAGCCGATAATTGGTAAACTTAACACTTGATTGAAAAGTAACTACTGGTCAATTGGAGCTTCTTTACTTTTCTGTGGATTGAAAACAACCATATACTGAAACAACAGATCAGACCATGTTGAACTATGATTAGTCTTTGTATTGTTATTTTAAAAATGGGCGGCATTGTTTGACAGCAAATGGAGAATAAAATAGCAGAGGCCTATCAGCCAATCAGGAAGCAGTTGAAGGCCATATCAGAGGTGGGCGTGCCACAGATACTTGCAGCTCGGGATGGTAAGACTCTCGTACACTGCTGAACAGTCACACTAGGTTATATAAAAAAAATTATCATATGTCTTCCTTAATTGTACATCTTTCAGGGCCCTCAATTTACGATTTTTGCCGCCGAATATTGGCCCCACTCCCCCGTCTGAAAAGTATGTTTTTTTCCCCTAAAAAATGGAAAAAATGCCCCCAAGGAGGTATGCAAAAAAAATAAATACAAAAAAACAAACAGAAAACCTAGTTAAGATGCCAAAAAATAATCGTTAGCAGCTGAATTACATGCTGTCCACTTGGAGGGTGTACACTGTACCTGTATGTCATAAATCAATACTGACCCATCTGAACGACAATAACATTATTGATACGGCAGAAGTATTTTTTTGTTTAAGAGTTAATGTTAACTGCACATCGATGGCGATAAAAAATTTTGGTATGCGCTACGAAACTTTTATTCAAAAGTAAAGATCTCACAGTTCTCTACGCTACGAAGTTTATTATGGCCATCAATACACCCACCCTTTCCATGCAAATGACGGGACGTTGTACATGTCAGCATAATTTTTGCGCGCTTTTCTATTTATTAACGCCGGCGAAATCACGAAAAACTCATGGAAATGACGCGTGTATAGCTGCAATGTTACATGTATACCGCAGCCTAGTCCAAATTTTAAGCGTTATCGGTAGATTCCAAGTTATGTTGTGTTTTTTTTGTGCTAAAAAATAATCAAAATTATATTTATAGGAGTTTCATTTGCCGTAAATATTACATAACCTTTTTACCAAACGACAATCAGACGCGAGTTTGATCGGGTTGAGTTAGTTTTCCAATCAGTTAATGTGTAAAAACTTCCATATTTAAATATTCCCCCGGTCAGTCAAAATTCCTCTTCCAGAGGCCGGTGGACCCCTTCCCCCAAAACTGATTGAGGGCCCTGTCTTTTGTTTTAGGCATGTTATAAAGTTTACATATGGTTATTTAAGCATATTGTGTTGAAAGCCAGACTTTTTATGTTTCGTTTGGATTTTTCGCCGTATTCAACAGTATTTCAGTCATATAACGGTGGTCAGTTAACCTAGTCACACTTTTCCTGGGTAAGCTGGTTTACCAGTATTAAGTGCACATACTTATGCCAGTAACTGACAACTGCCTTACTTGAATCAGAGGTAGGGAAAGAATGGCCGTAGAAATAATTTTTTGACCAATCCCCACACAAGTTATGTGGCCGGGCTGGGAATCGAACCCGCGATCCTCGGATTTGTAGTCCAGCGCTCTACCAACTGAGCTAGCCGGCCATGGCTTTTTATGTACAATCGAGTCTGTTTCCTGGGGAGAACCAGTATTTGGTGTCTTTTGAGAAAGATCATTTGCACAGAGCACCAAGAAGGGATTGAACTCATGACCTCCAAATCGCAAGGCAGACACCATCTCCATTACACCACTGCGACCTCTATTTATATAATAATAAGAATTATATCTATTTTAAAACTGACCTAGCTGTTCTTATGTTTGGATTTAAAAAAACAACAATAGCATTTTGATCCATTTCAAGTATTGTTTTCATTAATATAGGAGTGGTAAATTGTTTAAAAACCTTTATATTACAACAGTCCTATATTTATTTGGTAGAAATTATTAGCTGGCAGTGTGTTGGTTTGTACACGTATCAACGATTACCAGTATGTACCAATTAAAGTATATGCATTTTCTGCTAAATGTGATGTGTGAACGTATGAAACATAGTACTGCTGAACCTCATTATCTCGAAGTTGACGGGAATGCAATTGCGACTTCGAGCTTGAACTTTGTGAAATTAGCATTGAGTTACATTTAACTTTTTGTCGATGCTTACGTTTCGGCTGTCATTATAATAAAGATTATATTATTATTAAAATTATTATTTTAGTGTTGTATTTGACTAATTACATTTATCAAGATAACAAATGTAATTTACAATTCAGCATAAAATATAGCAAGTTAAACATACACATCAAAGCATGATATCAACAACCATATGAATCATAGCACAAGTAACATGGCAAACACAACGGGAAAGTAAGTTTTTATTTACAAAGTTATGTCTTTCTGATGGTAGAGTTTGTTGAACAGATAGAGTTGTTTTAATAAAGCGACCAATGTCACCAAATCTGTTGATCATATCTTCGGTACCTAGCAGCTGCTCGAGGAATCTTCTGAGTGTTCCTCATCCCGCCAATGCTTCCAGTGATATCGCCATCAATTAACAAATAATCATTTAATTCAAGAGCACGCAACCCAGATCAAATACTTACTTAGCGAACACGAGCTTACATGTTTGCATTGTGTGAAAAACTTTGACAGAGGTCTGCCATTAGGCTTTTATCGGGTTTGATCTTCAGTACCAGTTGGCACTTCGAGATAAACAAACAATAATAAGTGTGAAAATACAGGTAGAGAATAAAAATTCACTTCCACTTATCCTATAATTTGAGTTAAATGCTTTGAGATAAATGACAATATTTTAAATAAAATATGAAGACGGACAATCGGGACTTTGTCTCGACTTAACCGGAAATTCGACTCAACAGAGTTCGAGATAACGAGGTTTAAGTGTACTTTTGAATTCTTTTAATGCAAGATGCATAATTTATGTGACTGTGTATTAAAGACCTGCTACGCATTGAGAAGACAAGCAGTGGCACGGCAAGGGAGGCAACCAAGTGTTCACTCAACAAAGTCTTGATCCCAAAGGTAGTTTATAGCAGTCCATCTAGTTGCATTTAACACATTGGAAATTTCTTTGCTTTTAAATCTGGTATTGCATAACATATATTGCTATATTTTTTGTCATTGTACGTACTCTGCTTGCTGAATTTGTTCTGTTTTTCATATTGCGAGTTTCGCTTTGTTTGTATTGTAATGCAATCCTGGATCCATTCAGTGACACATAGCCATCATGGTCCTGTGACATTCAGTGACACATAGCCATCATGGTCCTGTGACATTAAGTGACACATAGCCATCGTGGTCCTGTGACATTCAGTGACACATAGCCATCATGGTCCTGTGACATTCAGTGACACATAGCCATCATGGTCCTGTGACATTAAGTGACACATAGCCATCATGGTCCTGTGACATTCAGTGACACATAGCCATCATGGTCCTGTTGTACATTTCTTTCATATCTCGTGATCTGTCAATTCCATAATTATTAGGGATGTCTACGAATAAATAAATTTTCGATTATTCGAATACCTGACCGCATATTCGAATTCAAAATTAAAATAAAACAAAGAAATGAAAAAATTAAATGTATCCTCTGCCAGGATGATCTTTTGTTATGACATCTTGCTATTTTGACACAGCAATTAACACCTCGGGAGCTTGAATGTGCAAATTGTGAAAACAGATTATAATCAAAGGGAGGTAGATTGACACTTGTGATATGGACCCATATGTCGGGTAAGGACTATGTTTCCTAAATATGACTTCCAAATCTGCAATATAATATTAAAGTCGGAACAATAATTAATATTGGCAAAAAATATGGTTAAACTCATGTAGGTGTTCACTCATTGTGAACAAAACAACAACATTTTATCATATAGATCTAGGTCTTTTGGCCCTTTTTTTGTTTTTACAAAGCAGAATAGCATAGTTGGTTAAGGGGGCTGTTTTCAGAACCTGTCAGTTGTTAAGAGTTTGGTAACCGCTTAGTGGTTGTCAGTTTTTCAAGCATTTGTTGTTGTTGTTGTTGTTTTTTTAATATCATTACGTCCTAAATTATTTATAAACATTTTATATACATGCCATAATTTTGTCAGGCCAAAACGGGACCTTGACAAAAAATCGGCGGGACATTTCACTTTTCGGCGGGACACCTTAATATCATTATTTTGTAGAATGGCCCATGGATCGTTATTATCGTATTCATTGTCATACCGTTCATGTACACAATACATGTATACAATACATGTATACACTTACTATGGCTAACACGTTTTCATTTTATGGAAACATCTAAATAAAATTAAATTAACGAAACGTCACCGTTTATACGGTATACCCTAGCTTTTGAAAGCTAAAGCGTCATTGTTGTTGCGAAACTGAAAGTAGTAATTTTTTTCCGGATGTTTTATATCCAGTGCGCATCCGATTCGCGCAAGACGTCACATTTAAAACCACTTTCTCTCGATCGTGGTACATCGACTGCTTTTCTCGTTGTTCTCGAATCATAAGGTTACACTCAATCTAGTTACGCGGCCTTTTTTATTCGATAAATAATTTCTTACGAGCAGTTGTTTAGTGCTTTAATTGTTTTTAATCGTTACCACTATTGAACTTGTAGTATTAATTGGATAATTAATGAAGTATAAAAATCTTGTTTTAAAAACATGTATATATACATGTTTTACATTGGATAGCATCATTAAAAACAATGCAAATGTCTTCACCGCGAGCATAGACTTGAAAAAGTGCTTTGATTATATCGACAGAGATATGCTACTTTATAAACTCTTGCTATATAAGATTGATGGTAAAATGTACCATTCAATAAAAAAACACTTACGCAAGCTCTTATGCAAGTTTGAGAATAAAAAGCAAGCTAACGGACTGGTTCGATTGCAAAACTGGGGTCAAACAGGGCTGCAGTCTGTCGACGACTCTGTTCTCGATATTCGCTAACGACCTCATCGGTGAAATAAATGACCTCGACCTTGGTATTAGCATGGGCGAGGTTCGGATATCACTCCTCCTATACGCAGACGACATTGTGCTCGTGGCGGACGCGGAACACAAACTGCAGGCGATGCTGGATGCACTCCATAGCTGGTGTAAGCGCTGGAGGGTCCTGATCAATACATCGAAAATCTAAGTGTATGCACTTCCGGCGAGGACGCACACCCCGGTCTGACTTTGTGTTTAAAGTTGGAGAAAACACCATAGAGACTGTAGAACAATATAAGTATCATGGAGTGATTTTTCCTGAAAAGAACAATTACACATTTAACGCGGAGTCACTTGCGAAGGGCGGTAGACGGGCGCTCGGAGCGATCATCAGCAAAATCCATAATTTGAAAGAATTCGGATTTCAGGCATTTGAGAAACTTTTTAAAAGTTGTGTTACACCGATACTGGACTATATTGCTGCAGTTTGGGGACTAAAGCAGTTTTAGTGCATTGACAACATACAGAACAAAGCACTCCGCTACTTCCTGGGCGTTCACAGGTTCGCCCCTACGCTAGCGATCCACGGTGACACGGGCTGGATACCAAGTGTCTACAGGCCGTGGCAGTGTGCCCTGAGATTCTGGAATAGGCTTATCGACATGGACGACACAAGACTCACGAAGAAAGTATTCCTGCATGATATTGAGTGTCACAATAATTGGCCAAGTAAGGTTAAAACTATAATGTGCACGTTGGGACTCAACGATCATTTCACAAACAAAGTAAAAGTTAACCTCAAAGACACCGAGTCGCGCATACGTAGTTACTACGCAGCAATATGGTCCCGTGATATACAAGCGGCACCAAAAGCTCAGGACATATAGAACATTTAAGAGCGAATTTAAATGCGAAGAGTAAGTCAAATTGAATCTATCTAAATACGAAAGATCTGTTCTATGCCAGTTCCGAGTGGGAATACTTCCGTTGCGCATTGAAACATAGGTGAATCCCCCGAAGACAGGCTATGTCGATTTTGTGACTCTGAAACAGTTGAAAGTGAATCACACTTCTTGCAAGAGTGCTCTCTGTACGATGACCTTAGGACCAGCACTGTAAGTAACACTATAGCGTTACTGTCAACAGATAACTGTGAGGAAACACTAAAAATGTTATTAACATTGCACCCCAGGATAACAGCCAAGTTCATTGTGAAAGCGTATTTACATAGGCGAAATACCATTTACTTATAAATCATACTTGTTATTATCCCATTATTTCATAGTGATATATGAATATTTGTTTGTATCAATATCCATTTCTATATTCATTATTGCCCATATCATGCTTATGATTAAGTATTTTGTAAATATTTATATGGAACGAAATTTAATCACATATTTATTGATGGTGACATATAGGTCCACTGGGCCGGGTGCTCAATTTACATTTTTGCTTTGTATATGCTTGTTTACTCAGTTGTATGCACCTGTCACGGTAATAAAATAATTACTTACTTACTTATATATGCTTTGTTCTTGCAAAAAACGGCTGTAAAGTGTCCTCGTGCACGTCATGCCAACGTGCGTCAAATGTTAACATATTCATATACATTTTACACTTCGTGTAAATCTTTCTTGAGAAAAGCGCGCGAAAATAATGCTGACATGTACAATCTCACGTCATCTGCATGAAAAACGTGGGTATATTAACTGCCATATAAAAACTTTTTAGCGCAGAGAACTGTGAGATCTTTAATTTTGAAAAAAGTTTCGTAGCGCATAATATCAAAATGATGTATCTGTATGGCGAACATATGCGGTTGACATTTCCTCTTTAACAATGAAAAACAAAACAGCCGAATCGATAACATAATTGTCGTTCAGATAGGTTAGTATTGATATATGACATACAGTTACTCCCTCCACGTGATGACTACCAGCAATTAGCGACCGCGGAATATAAGTATGACCACCATCCCGCGACAGCCTGACAAAGGATTAATAAACCACTGTTTGGGTTATCATACCTGCTTCTCGTTGACACGCGGCTAGCGGGCATTGTTGTCATAGGAAACAATTAAGGATTTAACGATAAGAAGTAAATTGTTGGCCCAATGCAACTTTTGCACACTAACATCGATTTTTGTGATTGACCGGGACAAAATGCATTTGAGCGGGACGCCGGGACAAACCTCGCGAAAGCGGGACGATCTCGGCGAGACCGGGTCGTATGGCATGTATGACATTTTAGTTCATCTGTGGTTGCTACACCAAATTAGATGCATGATGATGATGATGATGATGACACAATGATAAATCTTTCATAATATTACCAAATATTCAAACAATATTCGTATGATTAATTCGAATAGCGTTTTGGTATTCGTTTTCATCCCTAATAATGATCAAATTCAGTTGATGGCTTACAGACCCATAAAGGACCGAACTTCTTTTTTGTGTTATTAATGTTATTCTTGTCAAGAATAGAGTTATTGCACAACAAAAATTGGTTCTAAAGCTTGTAAACACGTGCGTTACCCCGTGTAATATGAATGCTTAGATTAAATTAACTATGCCATAAAAATTCGTTTTGTTTCCTATAAAACCTGTACGTTACCCAGTGTTCTGTGTGCCCCAGGTGGGTGACCGCGGGGGTCGGGCATGGGAACTGGAGCCCCCGCCCCCAGAGATGCCCTCCTTCATGAAGAGGCAGGATGCGCCACAGGGGCAGAGACCCCAGAGTGAGTAGAATACATAATGGGGAGTCAGGTTTGCTTGTGCCTGTGGCAAAATGTATCCGGTTTGCTTGTGCCTGTGGCAAAATGTATCCTGTCACTGTCCATGTTTGTTGCAGATTGCAAACATCTGATTAACACTTCTTTTGTCATGTTTAAGTGTGCATTTTAATTGAGTAAATGACCTATTGCCAGCAGTGAAGTATAGCCCTACAGGTTTGCTATTTTTAGCTCGACTATTCGAAGAAAAGGTGAGCTTTCCTACTCGCCCCGGCGTCGGTGGTGGCGTCGGCGTCCGCATGTGCATTTGGTTAAAGTTTGTATTCAAAACTCTTGTTAGTTCAAAACTACGTAAGTTATTCACTTACAACTTGGAATATACCTTGATCATCAACCTCAGCATCATGGGGAACATTCCCCATAACTCTGTTTTGTATGTTGACAGAATTATGCCCCTTTTTCACATAGAATTTCAGGTTTAAGTTTTTATTCAAAAGTCTTGTAACTTCAAAACTACATTTATTCAAGTTATTAAATTGAAACTTGGAATCAACCGTTGTCATCAACTCCAGCATCAGGGGCACCAACCCCCACAAGTCTGTTTTGTATTTTGACAGAGTTGCCCCTTTTTAGTCGCCTACCGGTGTTTCACCGGAGGGGACTATGTTTGCCCTCCGTCCGTCCGTCCGCAAAATATTGTTCCTGCGATAACTCAAAAAGTACTGAGGATACTTCGATGAAATTTGGTATACATATAAACGGCAATGTGAGTATTACTAAAAATAGAAACAAACTAAAACAAACTGGATCCTGCGATAACTCAAAAAGTACTGAAGATATTTCGATGAAACTTGGTATACATATAAACGGCAATGTGAAGATTATGCAGGACCTTTTATTCGGCGTAGCTGTCTAAGATCACTTTTGACCTAGATTTTCTTGCGATAATTATGCAGCGGGAAAATTGAATGCCAATATAATTGGTCAAATTTTTTAATTTGAGGGAATGCAAACTTCAAACAATGGTTTAACGTATACCAATGACTGTTGCATACTTTTGGGGATTAAAAATTACATAATTTTTTACATAAGCGGTTAAAATGAAGTTATAAACATATCCTCATCTATACTCTAGAACTGAGGCTAATTATGACCGTATTTTCTCATTGTATGCCATAAACAGAATGCTATATTCATTCACGTAACGAAATAACTATTCTGTTTAGCCTACATTTCTATAAGCTGTACGCTCTATACATAGCAATTGTGCAATGTTCCCATTTATAAATCTCACACACAGTGTTGACGTTCCATGTAGCCCATCGATTCTAGCGAGTTCATCACATTCCAGAAACAGTAGTGTCATTCTAAAAATAGCGCGCGTAGCTAGCAACCGTTATATAGCTGTGTTAAAAGACTCGTACATGCAACAATAATAGCGTTCAGAGAATCATAAACATAAAAATTTCAATAAATGGGGAATTTATATTTATATGCTTACTGTTAATTTGAATTAAAATTGTGGTTACGATTTACTAACGATTATTTATAATTGCATCTTTCTATCAACTAAAAAGATGCTACATTTTCTATAGATAAAATGTTATGAAAGAAGATTCGGAATACGTCGAATTGTTATTCGTGTAGCATGAATACACAATTTGCAATACTAATTATACTCAGGAACCCTTGATATATCATATTTCTAATGATATAATTTAAAATCGTCATAGTCTTATGAATTTTTATGGTTGCGTTATCAAAAAAAAGTCTTAACATTTCAAAAATCGCAGAATGTTCTCTGACTATTGCTTTTTATTGGGATACACAGTATAAATCACGGGTTTACTTGTAACAATGACTTTTTAATGTTCCATACGTATATACACTATAATAAGTACCTGTGGTATACATGCTTATTTGACTTCAAATCGTTATTATATTAGATAACTAACATGAATGGTATATTAACGGTACTATACATAACTATATAGACTCGTCTGATACATAATAATTTTAATTCATTCCCTAAATTATTTTCTTACATTGTTAATTTGTTAAAATGGCTTGACAAATTCAGATAACAATTATGTTAACCTAAATTATTTTGGTTATTCATGTATCACTGGTGGAAACATGGAGCTGTATGATCGGTTTATTTACGACATAGATATTAATGATAATTTTATTTAATTATTCAATTAATAAATTTATCTCAAATAACGTTTGGGTCCGAGAAGTGTTCTTATAGTGTCCGAAAAATCTGGGGTCCAATAAGTCTCCTAATAATGGTGGGGACCGAAAAATCTGGGGTCTGAAAAGTCACGTTACCGATCATCTTGGCCGTCTGTTTAGGTAATTTTTAAATGACATCTCAATATTAATTTCAACGCCGATTGTCTTTTTTAAAGATATTTCTTGTTTTTCACCAGAGGCCAAAGGTCACGTGACTGTTACTAAAAAATATAAATAAACTAAATACTGTTATAATTCGAAAAATACATAAGATATGACCATGAAACTTGGTGCAAAGATTGAACTATAGGTTTGCCATCCGTCTGTGTGTCTCTCTATCTGTTCGTCCGTATGTTTGTCCGTCCGTCTGTCTGTCTGTCCCCAAACCTGGTTCCTGCAATAACTCAAAAAGTACTGAACCTATTTCGATGAAACTGGGTAACCACTAAATTTTGACAGAGTTATGGCCCTTTTTTAACTTAAATTCCCTAAAAACATGGTTTCTACACATTAACTCAAGAATTGTTTGACATATTCAAATAATTCTTGGTACACGTGTAGCATCATAAAATACAGGTCAAGTTCGACGTTGGTTACAAACAACAAAACTTTTACAGAGTTGTGGCCCCTTTTTTACTTACATTTCCTAAAAACATGGTTTCCGGATGATAACTCAAGAATGGCTTGATATATTCAAATAATTTTAGGTACACATATGTAGTATCATTAAATACAGGTCAAGTTCTACTTTGGTTACAAACCACTAAGTTTAAACAGAGTTATGGCCCCTGTTTGACTTAAATTTCCTAAAAACACGGTTGCCGGACAATAACGCATGAAAGGCTCCACATATTTAAGTTATTTTTGTTACATAGGTGTATTTTCATAAAATACAGGTTGGGTTCGACTTTGGTTACAAACCAATAAAAGTTTACAGTTATGGCTCCTATTGAATTAAATTTTCCCAAATACACTGTTCAATATTCGCAAATGAAAGTATTCTCATTTTGTCCATTTCTTTCGAATGGATGCCATAGTTTTGTGACAAGGCCATATTAATGGTGGTATATTCATCACTAATGTGACGATTCTAGTTTTGATTTGTTAAAAAGCAAGTTTTTCTTATAAAAATATAAAAATCGTGTCCAAAACCGCTTTCTGCATTTGAAATTAATTTCACAAAAATGGTTCTTGCGTGACACTACCAAATTCCTTTAAATAATTTTGATTTGTTAAATAACATGTGCTGCGACGTGCGGCGTTCGTCTTCAGCATTTACTTTGTGAACACTCTATAGACCGCATTTATTGTCCAATCTTTATGAAACTTGCCCAGAACATTTGTTGGCCCAGAACATTTGTTCCAATGATATCTCAGATGAGTTCGAAACTGGGTCATGTGGTGTCAAAAAATAGGTCACTAGGGCAAATTGAAGAAATAGCTTTTGAACACTCTGGAGGTCACATTTGTTGCACAATCAACGTGAAACTTGCTTAGCCCCTCAGGTGAGCGACTTTCTTGTTTAATAAGATTGATCACTTACTTGGGCCCAGTACTAATGTGTTCCGATATGTCGAACTTCATATATGTCAAAGTTGACCAGTTAAAGTTGTCATTAGGTCATATGTAAACATATTGAAGGTAAGCCTGTATTCCGGAGTAGAACGTTTTAGACTTCTTGAAAAATACCCCAGTCTGTAGGTTAAATTTAAGTCATTTTAACACAATGCAATGAACAAATGTTTAGCTTCATTTCTTTAAGGCCAAAACTTCACCTGTTTGTCTATGAAGTCATAAAACTTTGATTGCCAATGTGAATGTGTCCACAAATTATCTGTGTTTTTGTATCATATTTCAGGTGCCAGAGGTGGCCATGGTGGGGGATTTGACTCAAGGGGTAGAGGGGGCAAGGTGCAGGGGGGATGGGACAGCAACCAGGGTGCCAGTGTGGGTGGAAACTGGAACCAGGGGGGAGGAGGGTATGGTCGTCCACAGACAGCAGGTGGATATCAAGGTAAAAGAAGTGACATATTATAAGCCCATCATTAAATGCTAATTGTACAGAAATATTGCAAGTTTATCTATTTCATGAATCTGAATAAGTGGCATATTTTAACAATTATAGGTAACACTATTAGTCTATAATAATGAACTTAGCCAGCAGAGTATGCTTCACAAATATTAAAAAATGTGTGTTCATTCTGAGCATTTATTGAAATTAAAAGTAGTCATCATCATTGGGCTCCTTTTATTTATCTCTAGATGCCGGTTACCATGGTGGTGGTGGTGGCTACCAAGGTGGCGGAGGTGGTTACCATGGTGATGGTGGTTACCATGGAGACGGAGGAGGTGGCTACGAAGGAGGCGGTGGTGGTTCCCAAGGAGGCGGTGCAGATGGTTATCATGGTGAAGGGGGTGGCCCCAGGGGTGGTGGGGGTCGCGGTGGACGTGGTGGGGGCAGGGGACGCGGTGGTCGTGGAAGATAGTGATGATATGGCTGACAGGACAACAGTGAAAACAAATAAAATTAGTAAACATCAGCAATATATCTCAGAGTAATTATTTTATTTTCAAATGACACAAACTGTGGTAATTGCACATGTTATGGATGAAATATAAAAAAATACTGTTCTGTTTTATTTCGGAATCACATTTTTGGAATGACATGTAATAAAACATGCTGTAGCCAGTCAGTGTTGTTTATGTCGGTTATGTCTGTACATCCAGATGTTGGCATACGCCATGGTCATTCCACTGGCCACTATCCCTGCTGTCCCGAAGTAGAACGAGGCGTGGTAACTACCGTATGCGTCCCGCAGCGAACCTGAATTTGATTGATTCTTATGTGATTATTCAATTGTGATCAATATATATGCTACCTTAAACATTACCTCCACCAAGGTTTCTACACAAATCTATGTGTGTGTCAGTTAATTTGTTTTGTTGTCCAAAACTTAAAAAAATTCCTGCAGCAAAGTTCAAATATTTTGATACATCTTCATATGCACCAATATTATTTTCTAAAGGAGAATCCTGCAGACAGTTAAATAATCAATGTCTGTTTATAGTAATAATAATATAAATACATGTAATACTAATTGTAGTGACCTCTTGCAGTTGTATTCATTACAGGATACTTGTGTTCCTCGGTATTTTATAATTATTTTTACTGTAAGCGTTTTAATTTCCTTTTTTAAATTCTCTTACGTAATTGCTTTTAGAGTGATAGAAAGGGCAAATTTTAACCGTTTATAAAGGACTAAAGTCGGGATCACAAGTAAGCTATACGAACATCAGTCATACCTAGTACAATGGCTTGCAGAGGCTCTTACCTCCAACTGTCGGCCCAACCATGCCGCTCAACCCTATGATAAACAACATAAATCCGAACGAACTGGTGAGAGAATCGACACCTAGCATGTCTACAAGCACCACGGATAGCTGGGATATGTACGCCCCTGTCAGCAGTCCGAACAAGGCGCTCATCAGCGCGAAATGCCAGTCTATATGCAATGACGTCAGAACAGCAGAACCAAAAATAATGGCATTGAAAATAAAGAGACGAAAGGCTTTTAGCCGCCTGAGATCCATAAGGCACGATGCACCGATTCTAGCAATCATATCGCTGATGCCGAACACGGAAACCAGGGAGACGCTTGCTGCTTTGGAGAGGCTTGTCTCCTCTGCGAGCGCCGCCATGAACACGACTGACAGATTGAAGCCTATACCGTACAGGAATGTGGTGAAACAATAGGCGACGAAACCGAAATTGCTAAACAGAGAAAACTGAAGTGTGGGTCTACTTTTGGAGCGTTTCTCTTTAGTAGTTATTTCTTTAAACGCGATGACGTCACGTGGTTCAATGAAGTCATGGTCAAAGTCGTGATTATTTACAATTGGCGTTCTTTCTATATGGTTTTCTCCGTAAGTCAATAATTCATTTTCGCTTTCTCTTTCTTTAATTATTTCTATATTTGGATGTTCCTTGATTGGTTTGGCAAGACGGTTAATTCCGTTCAAGCAATTATTGGTTTGTTTTTCTAGTGGTTGAGTCATTTTGTCTTCTGTCACATTTGCTAGTTTTCGAAGTTATTTTCTTGCACTTGCTCTCGGTTTGTCTTACAAATAAATAATTCCTTGTTATATTCCGTTTCAATGACTATATCCAACGATCTTGAGCTGTGGTTTATTGCATCAATATGCCTAGGCACGCTAGACGAGACAGATTTCGCGTTATTGGAATCCAGTATAGAATCATTGGAGTCATCTCGTACTTGTTGAGTTGAATGCCGTTGTTTTCTGCAAAGTAAAATGAACATATTGTTACCATACTTATGATCGTGTTTAGTTATGATATCGAAAGCATGGCCAGTTTTCATTCCGGTCTGCAAGGGTGATTACTCGGACAGCGCGAGTCCCTTGAAAGAGATAACTGAACCCAGAACCAAGCTTGTCTTAATACTTATCACCTGCTGAAATACTCTGAAGCTACATTTTTTACATTTCTGATAAACTGAGACAGAAATCGCTGTTAAAAGGACAATAATTTATCCGTTATACAGGAAATAACGATTTTGTTCTAGCTGAAACGTGATCTAGATTACTAGTCACTAGTTATGATCAGCCCCTACTACTATGTTAATAATGCACGACTCGGAATCCATGATAATTTAAACGAACTCGCGCCGTTCTCGTCATGCACGTTACCAGATTAAAGCGTTTTCATTAAATACCGCTATACATGTTGATTTAACTGAATACGCAATGGCTATCACTAACCTAGATGTTTACCTATTAAATAAGCATCCCGCTGCCCCTGATTTATTAAATGCAAATCAGTTTTTCATTTAAACTACATTTCACAATACCGAACTGTCGATTCAACATCACATTCGGCGATATAATTTCGCCAACGGTTGTAAAATAATTATTAATTTATCGAAGCTCTTCACTGTTGACTAGCAAAATTTTTTAAATTATGTCAAATCGGTTATTTAAAGCAGCGCTAGGACCAGCTTTGCAGTTAACCAACCACGTACATGTATTTAGTTACCTCTGCTTTCTCATAACCTTTCTCTGGAGTTCAAGGGGCCGGTACAGGGCTCCACAGACGAGCAGGTTGGAGGTGACCCCCGCCAGGAACATGAAGGCCCCTGTCAGACCAACCCACTCCACAAGACCCTCGATTATTGGCGGGAAAACCATGGAGCCCAGTCCGACACCGGATGTGGCTAGCCCCACAGCAATCCCTTTAATCAAAAAATTGCGCGCGCGTCAAAAACATGTCCTTAAAACCAACTGGACCTAAAATTACCATGTTTATACATGTATTATTTTGCAAGGTTCAAATTGGTGTTAACGACGATGTAATCGTCACTGTACAATTCGCGTAATACAAGTATGTATTGGTCTTGCGTCATCTCCCTTTCGTGCACGCCATGGTTTTATAAGATCAACCCATCTCCCTTTAATAAGCGTCATAAATATTGGCCACTCTCCTAGTAGCCTACTTATCAAGTTAAAGCAACTCAATTTGTTTAATCAAAACTCAATTTCAATTGACTGTCCACAAATTATCGCCGATTTTCGACACAATTTGTTTATCAGCGTACTCCGCTGAACAGTTTTGAAAACATTAATTTCTTTTAAATACTATTCATTTATCAAGAAATAGCATAAATGTTTTATAGAGCCCTGTGTGCGCCTGCTTGCATCTGTTAAACCATGCGTATTTGAGATGTACCGGTTATACATTATCAACAATAATATCCTATCACCATACCTCTGTGCTTGTTAAAGTAGTGACCGACGGTGACGACGCTGGTTGTATAGCACAGGGACCCTCCGGCTCCCCCCAGTACCCCGTAGGTGAAGTAGATGTAGGAGAGGCGAGGCATGAACGCCGACGCGAGGAACCCGGTGCTGCAGACCACGCCCCTATCATGGTCACCGTCCGAAACGAATACCTGTTGCAGAGGGCGCTCGATAGAGGGCCTGAAACAATTCGCATTATACATGTGCTAGATATCTGTTCAGGGTGCTTAATAATACCTTAGGCGGTATTCATACAGCTCATAAGGAAATTTTACTTAATGTGTACTTAAATATAAACGTTCGGATCTCACGCTAATAAATAATCCTCAAAAACCTGGATCCAGACGGTAATCCGGATCATCACAAGACCTAATCATTTGTTAATTGGCCCAATTCCAACCTTCCTAGAAAATGTCATGCAAATCTGTTCATAGTTGGCATAAATTCAGATTAAAGTTTGCGTGCAACAACTCCATATATCTATAACTACTACAGATTTTCAACTGAAACTTCGCACATGTCTTCAGGGTCATAATATAAGGTCACTGACCAAGGCCCATAACTGTGACCAGCATTTTTGCACAATTATGCCCCTTTTTGTACTTAGAAATATTCAGGTTCAAGTTTGTGTGCAAGTACATACATGTATCTCTGTAACTACTATTGAAATTTCACAAATGTTTTCATGGTCATTATGTAAGGTCACTGAGAGAATAATTATATATATACTGCTACCAAAGCGGAGTGAATAGTCGAGCGCGCTGTCCTGTGACAGTTCTTGTTTAAACATTAACCTACAGTACCTTTTTGTTCATTTAGTTGTATTCATGGCCTCCCAATGTAATGGCGAGAATCAACTCCCGTGTGTAATCGCATTTTCCAACAGAAAAAAACGTTGCCTGCCAAAGAATCATTCGCATATATCACAGCCATTAACACTTGCTAAGAAAATAGCGCTCAATGTATTATTCCGTATATTAACTTGCAGCAGACTGTTATGTGTGATTAGGTAAATCACTCTCATTAAAATCAGCTCCTAAATTAAGCTACGCACTGGGAAGAATGTGCACGTTTGTCAGACAGTTTAATAGGTACTTTAGTAAATGTATTATATGTTTCTGCAAGTGTTCATTAATTCTTGCGATGTACGAATCATTCTATATGTTTACACGAACCCAATGACATTAAATAACTCATCGTACACATTTAGTTACAGGGTATGTTACATATGAACCGTTAACTTTTATTACAAATATAAACAAACAATACAAAAAAGCGTGTATGTACATGAACAACTTTAGCTCAAACTTGTACTGTACATGTACAAGCTAGCATGTAAATATTTGCTATCAGACAATCTCTGTCCACATACCCAAGAAGTGTCTGAGCAGAGCGAATATGGAGAACAGCCAGGCGGTCTCGGTGGCGGACCGGCCGAACCTCTCCCGGATCTGCAGGTATAGCGCCCCGCTGGACCTCTCGAAACCGCCTGCGGATACATGGTTTATCGGTAGTCAGAACCCGGTAAAAGTGTCAGATACGAGTATTAATAACGATTATTTTGAAGCATTACGTTATCTAAAAAAATTATTTGCATTAAATAACCATGGCAAAGCTGTCGGGACTTACCAACCAGCGCATGCGCAACGAATGAACCGAGGACAACGAGGCAGCCCCAACCACCTTCAGGCAGCTCTCCACTCTCGTGTGCGACCTTGACCCAGCTTCCGGCGGATGCTTCTCTCTTAACTTCCGGTTCGTCTGCGGCATGGTCTCCCGCGGATCGACATTCGGGCTCCTGGTTGGCCGTATCTGCTTCAGAAGTTGCAGTTGAGTCATTGTTAGTAACATTACGAGTCATTCTATTGTTTTATGTCCGTGTACCCCTTTTTCTTGTGTATTATCCGTTATGACTACTAAACACGTTTCCAAAGTAATAGCACGTTGGTTTCGTATTGATGACGTCTGTTTTCCATGACAATACATGGATTAAATATGGCACATTCAATTAAATTCAATCAATACGTTTCCACGGTTTGCTTTATGAAGTTACCATAATTATGTAGTAATCCATTTCGAAGGTGAATTACGATTTGTATTTTCTTGTAAGAATAAATAATATCCTGGTCATACGAAAGTATTATTAATCGCCAGGCACTTAGACTACAAAGCACACTGCATCCAAAGTTGAAGATGTTTTTATAATGCACGTAGTATAGTCGTGTGAAACAGATAATTTCGCTAGGAATGTAAGATAGAGACAATTAAAGACACTGTGACGTTGTTTTATATGAACTGGGTCCAGTTGCTCAAAACTTTAACGGCCGGTTAAGCTAACGGCCTGTTAACTTTAGATGTAAATAAAACTAATATTACAAGCAATTCGCGTATGAAGCATTTAACAACTATTTGAGCATATCAATTTATTTAAAATTTTAAAATGTTAACATTAAATTTACATCAAAATCTTCATCCAAAAGTTAACGGCTTTGAGCTTAATTGGCCGTTTAAGTTTTGAGCAACTGGACCCTGGTCATTAAAGCATGCATTAGAAAATGTATTCATTAGTAAAAGGGAGTAACTCCCAATTCAATTTGATTAAGTTCGAAATGCGCGGAAAAATATCAGTCTCCAGTTTTTCATGTGTGACCAGTTGTGCACCTGTGAACTTTTCAAAAACAAATTTCCAGAGTTGAAAACCAGAAGGTACTAACTGCAATTGAAATAAATAGCCGTTAGCACCTTCTGGTTTTCAACCCTCGATTTGTTAAGATAGTGTACATATTGTATATCACAATACAAGTGTCAGGTGACTGGGGTCACAGTTAATGCTTATTGTTGAGCTCAAATAATTAGAAAACATAAATATACTACACAACACAGCCACTTTAATTCAATACCAACGGAGTTGCTTTAACCTGATGGGATGATGACCTCTTGCTTATCTGTCTGTTCCAAACCTAACGATCGGGTCATTTTTCAAATCCGCTTTTCCCCGGTTGTGGACGAGATATAAATTTGAGAAAGAAGGGAACTTTCCATCGTTCCACAAACCAATCCATGTACGTTTTGAGTACTGGGCCCGGATTCACAAAGCTCCTTAGGGAAAACTTAAGTAAATTCCATAAATTCATAAAATTTTGTAAGTCCTTGGCTGTTTCATGTATAGGTCTTATAACATTAAAATGGTGTAAACTTGTAAATATTGCTTATATACAGTATTTAGTATTACAGCCTTCTTTGTAAACAAATCGTTGGATTTCACAAAGAAAATTTGATCTGAAGTTTTCACTTATGTAAAACTTGAGTTAAGATTTCCCTTAGGAGCTTTGTGAATACCAGCCCTGGAAGCTAATAAGCAATTCAAGTATTTGATAATAGAGGCGTTATTTTGGCCTCAGACATATAGAGACACAGAGAGAAGACGACCCGAGGCACGCTATTTTGTTGTCGTTGTTTTCGTGTGTGCGAACGTCATTACATTACTTTTGTAATGTTTCTTATCTGTGATGGGTTTTTTACCAAACAATGGCATTTACTATTTCCTGATGTATACCGGGTAAATGTATTTCCACATCTCATGTACACTCAGTCACTACACAATGAACTACAGTAATAAACGGTGAACATTTAATACTTGCCATGTTCATTATAGATGAATTGAACCACTTTGTACGAACTTTTACATCATTATATAACTATTTGACCTCATGGACTTATGCTTATTGTTCGAAATGAAGTTCTTCTTCTGTATACGATTTGAACTATACTTTGCACTAAACTGTAGCCTACGTCATATATTATTTGAACTACTTTGTACTAATAAATGTATTTACATCATATATGATTTGAACTACTTTGTACGAACTTTTGCATCATATATGATTTGAAGTAGTTTGTACTACGATGTTATTAAATAATTGATTTCATACAGGCTCTGGTCTTTGTCGGATGTCTGCTGTATTGGCATGAGCCCGTAGGCACGGTTAGGAAATGAGGTGTTAAGAAAAAGTCTGGTGGTGACTTCCGAGGTGGTCCGGTGGTTTTTAAGAAATCGGCCAATGTCATTACCAGTAGGAATGATAAAAGAACACTCGTTCGAAGTTTCGTTAATTAATGTACAAACATACAGGCTGTAGGATTTTTATAAAATGAAAGCCTTGTAAAAATGTCGATGCACTTACATGTTTTACCGATCTTAGTTCAATCAATAGTTACAATATTTTTACACCACCGGACCACCTCGGAAGTCACCACCGGACTTTTTCTTAACACCTCGAAATGAGGTGGTCCGGTGAGTCTACTAACCGTGGTAGGCCGAACAGGAAGAGTTGAATGCATTCAGGACAGCTGATCGTTTTATTGGCTCGTGCTAACTAATATAAGACTCGCATTGTCATTGATATCGTGCGTAATATTGTAAACATGATTATTTAAGGGACTTGTTAACAGATTTTCGCATTTGTTGAAGTACGCCATTAAATGTATTAACTTGACAGATTTAAGCATTGGAACTAAAGACTCAAGCATAATAACAGGAAAAGTATTTAGAAATAAAAAGAAAATAAAAAAAATTGATCCCACCGGTGTTCGAACCTCGGGACCTGCGTATCAAAAGGCTATGGCTTTAACCATTCGGCCATTCCGCCTTCTGCATTTCTATAAGTGTTCCACGTGATGTCAACAGTTTCAACGAAAACAACAGAAACACTCCAAATTATTCCATCGTTTAGCGTTACAAACGCTTTATAATTTTATCATTTTCAACTGATGATTACTCATAAACGAAACGGTTTTTACAGTATATTTCTTGGTCCGTAGTGTTAGTTTGCTCCCTTGTATACACTGTTCTTTTATTTTTGGAATAGGTAACAAAAAGTTGAAAAATTGTCAATTCGTCATTCTGTGAACAGGCCCCTTTAAATGGACTTTACTCATTACATCATATATTATTTGAACTACTTTCTTTGTACTATTCTTTGCATCACATATGAGTTGAACTTCTTTCTTTGTACTACTCTTTACATCATATATGAGTTGAACTAGGCCAACTTTGTACCAATCTTTGCATCATATACGATTTCAACTGCTTTTGTACGAACCATTGCATCAAATATGCTTTGAACCGTTACATCATAAATGCTTTGAACTACTGTGTAAGAACCATTACTCGTACATCATATATATATTTGGAACCAATTTGTACGAATCATTACACGTACATCATAAAGATATTTGGAATCACTTTGTAAAAACTATTACTCGTACATAATATAGATATTTGGGACCACTTTGTGCGAACCACTTCTCGTACACGATCATCGTCTGATTTGCTGATAGCCTAGTTAACACAGTAGATCGCATGGAAATGCTTTGTGATAAGTGTGCCAAAGCAATTAATAGAAATGATATAATCCCTAAATAACACCTTGTGAGGAGCAAAATTACTAATGGCAAACAGAGACAATAAGTTAGGCAAAAGAGATGAACTGATATATGCTGTACAATGTAGTCTTAAACTATCGATGACGTTTTGTTGCGTCGCCAAAGTTTGTTGGCAAAAAATGAAAATAATGTGTATACGTGTAGTTTGGTCAGAATTGCACTGCATTATGTCTGTATATATCTACATACGCATCGAAAGACTCACGTACGATGAAATGCGTGTACTGCTCTTAAAGTACTCTCATTTATACTCCAAAACCGGCAGTTATATCTCTCCAATGGTCGTTCCGTTTTGATATATAATAATGATGTTTTAAATATATTAGCACACAGACTACAATGTGAACACTGACATCCGAAACACTCATTTTTACTGGTAATAACCGGCAAGCTCAGTTGGTAGAACGCTAGACTGTCAATCCGGGGATCGTGAGTTCGAACCCCAGCACGGCCACATAACTTGTATGGGGATTTGTCATGAAATTATTTATACGGCCATTCTCCCCCTACCTCTGATTCAAGTAGGGCAGTTGTCTGTTACTGGCATGTGTATGTGCAATTAGTACTGAACCGCTTAGACCGGCTAAGCTTGCCCAGGAAAAGTGTGAGTAGGTTAACTGACCGCCGTGAAATGAATGAAATACTATTAAAAACGGCGAAAAATACAAACAAACAAACAACAAATATATGAGGCGTATCGTGGGAAACCCGGGTTTAATGCATGTGCGTAAAGTGTCGTCCCGTATCAACCTGTGCCGTCCACACAGGCTAATCCGCGACGACTATTTCCGCCTACAGAGGTTTATTGTTTAGAAGAGACTTCCTTGAAACAGAAAATACCCTTAACGCGGAAAGTTTTCCTGGATTAGCTAATTAATTAGGGACAACACTACGCACATGCATTCAGCCCGATTTTCCTACGACACGCCTCAATAATTATCATTATTGTTATATTTTTACAAGATTCCCACTGACATACATCATCTCTTTTCGATTATCAGTTATCATATTATACCGACCGTAACAACACGAATGCCGTTCAAGAGTAAAATACTAGTAACACCAAACGTTTCTTTCCGTCATTAAAATTCCAAACATGTATGCACTGTCCACTTTGAATACAACTCCATAATGTCGATAGATCTATATGTTCTAAATGCGTATATAGGCTCACATATATTCCGTTATGCATGATTCGACGCGAATCACCCGTGAGTATCGAAACGTTTACCCCAGGCTTGCAAAGTACTTCGGATGTACATAGCTTGCATGTATTGTTGTTGTTTCGTAGTTTATTTACAGGTCCTTCCGCGCCTGATCGAGGCTGCATTATGTGAGGACCTGCCCCTGTGACCCGGCAGGGGAAAATGTTTAATTTATAGCCAAAGTAGGTCAAATTTATCCCGGCCGCCCGTGCACGATCCAAAAAGATAATTCCGATCCAAATTGATTCTTGCACGTTGGCCAATGAGACCTTAATGTGCACTGATTCCTCGCCGATCTGAGATTATCCTTTCCGCTCAGCGAACCCTATCAAGGCTTTTTCAAACGGCTGACGTCCCGAACCCCCAGACCGTTTCCCACGTGGACTGTCCTCGGTGCCGCCGTCCTGGGACACTTCCATAGCTTTTTATAGGAGCCACCCCTCGAAGTCCCAGTGTGCATTGCTGCATGGGTCCGTGCTTGCATGTAGCCATGAAGCTTTTCCTATATACCGATAGTTCGTATATAGAGCGGCTGCATTTATTGAATATTCGTATACTGTGTTATGCCAACAGTAGCGTATATAATAATAATAGATAAACGAAAATCATAGTCTACCAACGTATATTCGACGCGGAATGAACCCTCGAGATCCGTCCTGTTGTAGATCGAAAGCCTTATTATTTTAAGCACTATTTACGTGTGTTTAACATTTGTAAATCAATATCATTTGAAACGGCAGGATCCGTGAACATACATACTTTCTTCTCGGCTCACCTGACGTATATATAGGTGATATCAGAATGTACTTTTACATGTCGATACGTATATATGTCATTCGTACGATGATCTACATACTACATTAACACTGTGAAGATCAGACGTATACGGTAATTATGTTGTAATATACTTCATATGGGCGATAATCAAGATCGCCATCGCCATCAAATTATATTTGCAAAGCATCATCTTGGGCAGTAGTAACTAGATTATAAAATAGTATACAAATACATAAAAATGTCTAGCTATTGTATAGTGTTTGAATCGCATCTAAACGAATGAACGATGTATTTCAAACATGTTCCTATGATTTTCCTGAAACTAAAATCAAGTTATATGCAATGACACTATATATTGCAATGTATATACTGTGTTTGATATACCAGAAAAGTATGTTTATGTCACTTTTAACTAATCAGCATTTCAAAACAGTTTTTTTTTTTTATATATAAGTAATGCAGTATCCTATAAAATGCCATCACCAACCAACGGCTACTATAACACGATATGCTTACTGAATTGCTTCTTCCAGCTGGATTGCGGGCACTGCATTGCTTATTATATTTAATGTTTTTTTGTACAAAAATTTAACGGGTATATACAGTGCCACAACAATTATTTTCGCCAGCGCAGTCAAAATGTATTAAAAACAAAATCATAAAATAATTAAATTACTGCTCAGTGTAAAATTTACTGGTCACTTACTAAAAAAAGCTCGTTATTGTTTCTATAAAACAGCGTTTCTGCGGATATATGCTCCTGCGTCTAGTGTAATATATTCCAGAAATAGGTAGTGGGCTATTCTAAAAATAACGCGTGCAGTAGCAGATGTTGTTTTCTGTGTTAATTAATATACTTGCTGATAGATTCAACAACCGTCCAGAGGCATGAAAGAACCTGACATATGGCGGGCTTGTTTATAGTCGTACGTGAATGAAGCTCTAATACTGGTATTGTTGCAATGAGACTTTCGAGCAGTGACACGTTTTACATCCACAGTATTTTAATAAATGTATATATAGCATGAGTTTTGTGTAACATTTCTTATATAAGGGCAATGCAAATTACGTGATCAATTTGACACCTCTGTGTAAAAAAAGAATATCATATATCAAATCATTAGATAATTTATTTTGCGAATATTTTGCATTTCAGTTTTAACTATGTGGTCTTATTACAAATCACTGAACACTTAAAGCATAAGTGATCAATTTAAGTAACACAAATGTGTAAAATGATCGAGAGATCAGGTGCTTTCTTCAATTTTATATAAAATATTATTTTGTACTAACTCAGAACAGCATTTTAATTGCATGAGGTCGCGTTATTATTTATTTTTACTTTTATGAAATTAAATTAAATTTACATTTTATTTTAATCGGTAAACAATTAACAGCGCCCTTTTGATGCTTTGCGGCAATGCTTTTCCTGTTGTGAATTTTTATCTAGTGCACCTTGATTCTCTTCCATATGTCCATCGCCCTCAGACGTCTTGTTTGTTGGTTATCCTCTAGATACTGTTGAGGAGACGCCACGTTCCTGAGGCAACCCTGGATCTTTCAGTGCCCGGTATCGGGATTAGTAGTGATGTGTCATCTGGTATAGTTGTATGTAGCCTCTTACCGGTGCATTTGATATTATTGACGGTTGTAATAAAAGCCCGTCCTCAAATAGGAAAGTTCGTTCTGCATAATTTTCTACAATAATACTGTACCAAACAGGTAAACACTAAGTTGTCATGTTTGGATATAAATGACTAACATAATTTTTGTGAATAAATCATACAAAGCAATAGCTAAGTTGATGAACGTGAGTTGCAAATGCTCAATAATAGATAAGTTCATTGCAATCAACCATCTGTAATGAATATGGTCACTTCCAACAGCCTTGCTGTGGAGCTAGCTTTTCAGTGATGCGGTTTAAGTGTACTGATAGCATGGCTACATGATTTTTTGGGGGTGTTTTATTCATGAATCCCAATATATTTCCTAATAGGTACATGTTTTCTGATTACAAAACTTAAATGAAAATGAAAATATCTTACTTGGAAGTGAAGTTATGACACTTTTTTTACAGCACCCGTCAAAGTGTGATAAAACGGTATATCATGGAAGTACCAGTTCTCGAACCTCTAAGGATGTACCCTGTTGTACCCTGGCCTGTGGACTTTGTTGCAAAAGCATTTTTGAAAACAACATTATAGATCAATATTTCTGACTCTGATACACATGTTTATACATTAATAGTGCCACAGATTATGTCTATTTTAGAAAATGTACACTGTATTATGTTGCCACCTTGCTATTTAAACTGTCATGGCGGCCTAAAAATTGCTTACCTATTCTCGAACCCACAGCTATAAATAACGAACACATGGTGTATCACATGATTATCACGTGTCTTTCCATTGCAGCCGATAGGGGAGCTCAAAGGGGAGTTTTTCTTTCAGAAAAATACTTTTAATTTAAGAAATATGTACATTTATTTTGAAATGCATAAAAGGTAATACAGTTATCAATAAAATTGTTTAACAAAACAAAATTATAATAGTAAATACATGTTTTTGATGCATATTTCCGATAAATTTGCTACGATTGTACAGATTGTTTAACATAGCACCGGTACACATAATCTGATGACGTCATACACACTTTACTTACATGTAAACAGTGCACGAACGAAAAGTTCAAAAATAGGTGAGGTTCGAGAATAGGTATCTACACAATACAAGAAAAAAGCATGAAAAGTCAGGCCAACTATGAATTTGTGTTTATAAAGCTAAAAGCTATGAGGGGAAATGTATTTTATAAATGGTGCATGTTTTTTTATTACAAAACTGAAATAAAATCATAATTATCTCACTTAGAAGTGTTGTTGTGACTATTTTTGTACACCACCCGTCAGGCTGCAATAAGACGCAAATTGGGAAAATACATGAAAAATGAAAACTGTAGCATTGCAACATGATTTTTGTAGGGTGTTTTGATAATGAATCTAAATATATTTCCTTAAAGGTTTTCTGATTATAAAACTGAAATAAAAATTAAAATATCTTACTTGGAAGTGAAGTTATGAATGTTTTTGCACACCACCCATCAATGTGCAATAAAATGTAATACAAGAAAAAAATACTAAAATTTCAACCCAACTATATCTTTCACATATTAAACTAAAACCTATGAGAAAAAAGATTATATTCATTTAGATACACTCAATACCAACACAATAACAACACAAACAATATCCTTAAGCTCCTATATGTGTATTAATATAATTAAGTAGCTTGAGTTTTGGTTTATTCCTTTAAAAGTTTGTGCATAAATTATAAAACATGACACATTATTAATGTAAGAAAAATATTTTATGGCAGATGTATACTATAAATTCAGATTGAAAACTAGAAAGTATCTTTTAAACAATACTGTCAATAGATTTCAACATGTTGCTTTTGATGGTTTTATCAAAATCTAAGTTCTATCAGTGAAGTATTTTACATAAAAAGTTTATTGATAACGTTTAATACTTTTTCAGATTTAATTTGTTAATTTTAATTGCAACGCCAGTATTACTGAAATATTTTACACTTATCATTATTATATTGAAACTGACAAATAATGTATATTTACAATATCTGTTTAAGAAAACAGCCGTCAGACAGAAAATAGTTAAATTCAATTCTAGTTGTTCACAAAGTTGGCTTCAGAATATTATGTTATAACAGAAACACTGGAACTTTAGCCTTGTGCATCCACAGTATTGTTCTTAACAATAATAATAAATGTATGTATATTTAATCCATCATGAATTTCAAAGTGATTCCATATAAATAACAATAGAGGCAACAGCAGACCTGCAGTGGTACGAATAGACCAGGTACAAACCACTCCGAGTTTGCACGTCAATGTTATTGATGGCATATTTCTACTTATTCAACAATTTCGAATACACATGCAAATATATAACATACATATTGCATCTTATTACACATTATTCTTCACTACTAGTTTGTGTTTAGCAATTAATAAGGTTGCTACGCATGTACAATAATGTAATTCGTACAAAGCGCCGCCATCTTGGATTTGTGTTTACTCTAGCATGGGGTTGGAAATGTCCCATAAATAATACCTATGCGGTTAAATATGTACAAAAATTGTGATGTATTTAATAAAAAAACGTTTTCATGATTAAACAGGTACCATGAAATTCAGCGAAATATAATTTTTTCTCATAAAAATAGGATTTTAAAATATTAGAGTAAGATTTTCTGAGCTAAAAATAACACTCTTGTGGGAAATTTTCTGGTTTCCCTGTTATTTCATCATCTACTTAGCATATGCAATTCAGATTGGTTCCAGATATTTACGTTTGATATGGGTTTTAGAACGTAATAAAATGGTACCAGTGGTTGGGCCGCTTTCCGACACTAATTAATATTCATGAGCTGCCGCCAGGGACACTACTCTTATTGCTTTGGCATTGCTAGTACTGACTGCGTTGTGAAGTTAAGCAACGTCAGCTATGGTTACTGCATGGATGGGTGACCGCTAGTTACATCAATGGTGTTAGAAGTAAACTTGGTCAGGCTCCCAATTGGTCTTAAGGGAACAGAGCATGTAGGGGGTTGAGCTCAAGGGAGATGGAGAAGTGAGAAGGTCTCACGAAGCTCAGGGAGCTGGAAATTTCTACAAGGGCTCTAGGTTCTCAAAAGATAAAGAGGTGAGGAGTGTAATGAATATGGTCACTTCCAACAGCCTTGCTGTGGAGCTAGCTTTTCAGTGATGCCGTTAAAGTGTACTGACTGCGTTGTGAAGTTAAGCAACGTCAGCTATGGTTACTGCCTGGATGGGTGACGGCTAGTTACATCACATCAAATGATCTGTCAACATATCAGTCACCAGCCATGATTTATGATGTTTTGTTTCGCTTTTGATCATCTGTTTTAAATAACTTTTTTGTTAAGTTTTAGCACAGTTACATCAGTCATCAAACGTAACTATAGCATAGTCGGCATCTGTATCTCTATTTCCGCAGTAATTGTTTATCTTTTGATTGTAATGCTTAATTGTCAAAATCAAACCTATTTTTGGTTTTCTGAAAGAAAATAATAGTTACAAATGATTTTATTTGGAAACAATCAAGTTATATGACTTGAAATCATAAATCTTAATAACTTTCGTATCATCTTGCAGCCATCAGTAGACATTAGACGGTCAGTGTATACATTTTCGTCTGCTTTGGTTAATATGTAGGAAAACACACAATTGTGTTTCGTAATATTTATAAAAGGTAATAATCCAACAATTTTTAGTTAATTTATGTTTGTTTATAGACTAACAAAAAACTTATTTCAAAAACACAAGTTTTACAGTGAAATTACCGATGATGTAATTTTTCAAGATGGCCTCCTGTTGCGTCGAAAAAGACAATAATTTAAGAACAAATAATGTGTTTTGTAAAAATAGTTCAGTGGTTAATTTCGTGTAAAGGTTCAATTCATTGGATAATCTTGAAAGAAAATCTTTGGTTAGTTGATTTTGCTCAAATTATTTGTTTAAATGTTAACTACCGCGAGAATACAGATGAACACGGTAGCATATGGTAGGGTACTTATGCATATGGTAGCCATGAATGTCGGCCGAAGCGTACCATTCGCTTGTTTGCACAAGCACACCAGGACATCCACTTTTTGACAGGACGCAGGCTCAAGCATACCACTCTGAAAAATGTTACATATATATATTGCACCAACAATAAATGAAATACCATGATCGTTATGTATTCCTGACTCCAAATCAATATGAATTAAGTAAATTAAAAGAAAAATATGCTTACCGAGTAATTCTCAATTTGGTTGTTATAAAATTAACATATGTTATTAGCACTTTATAATTTATAATTTGCTTGTGGTTGGTCCTGAAGCTCAAGTCCTACAGTTAATTACATTTTTCAAAAGTACGAAAATATGTGAATAAGGCCCCTTAATGAAATTCATCATAAATATAAAACCCAAAATTACATGAAATGCGGTAAAAAATTAAAACTTTAAACACATTTCCTATACTACACACCAAGTATCAAGAAGTGTTTATCACCCTTTATCAGTAAGGTGTAAAAACTTCATTAGCATTACAATGTTTGGGTTTAAACTTTATTTTTATATATGTCATAGTTAAAGTACTACATTATCATTTTAATCAGATTAAGCAGGCTTATTTCTTTTCTTTACAGTGTAGCAAAATGAGTGTATTAAGAGGGACATTATCAGGGGGAGATGTTTCCGAACCTGGCTTGCTTCCAGTGTTTAAGACTGAAATACCAGACAATGATACTCCATGTCCAAGTTTGGTGCCTAACGACTATTGTCTTACAAAGAATGTATTGGTATCACAGGGGACACTGACTAGCCCTGATGGTGAACCAGGGGCTGCAGATGAAAATGCTAAGAATATGATTAAGGATTCTTCTGCCATCAATGCGGTCCACGAACGCTTGTGTGAAGAACATTCAATTCAGTCAGAGGATTCCAATGGAAATGCCTTGAATTTGACAAAGGATTCGTCGGCTTTCAAGAATGAGGATGTGGAGCACTTGTCATCCGAAGAACATTCGGTTGAAGAGAGTGTGAATTCTAAAGATGTACCGTCAGCAGTTCATTCGTCACGATCCAAAAAGCAGCCGGTCAACAGTAAAAATGCTGCAAATGATGAAGATCCGAGCTTGCATCTTGAGGCAACTTCTGATAATGATAACGGGTCAACAACTGAAGACACAGATGAGTGTATGGATGACAGTTTCGCTGACAATCAACAGGCAGCATATTCTCTTTCTAAGAATCAGTGGTCAATGAAAGAATGTAGTCGTAGTCGGGTTGATATCGGTGGTGAATTCCAGAGATGGACGTTGTTAAAACATGGCAACAATTGCAAATCACATCCTGCTTTTGCTAAACTTTTGTTAGACAAGTAAGTGTTTATTGCTTTACTAGTATTTGATTTTAAGCTTTTATTTGTATCGAGTTTAAATGGCATGTGTCATCTTTGTCACAAACCGGTCATTGATTGGAATTTACTAAATGTCTTTCACACTGAACATTATTTGTTATGAGTGAAAAGCCTGTGTTATAATATGATTAACATGAAGAGCTATGTTTCATTCAATACAGCTGATTAGGAAATAAAAGGAAACCACTTGTGAAATTTTATTTTCTGTCAGTTTCATGCAGGGTGGAGTAGACATAACAAGGAAAAGTGGAACAAATAACATACAAGCCCTCACTGATCCTAAAACCAGAAAAACCAGTGAGTAAGTAAGCCAGATTTTTTTTTAAACACTGTTCATCAGAAAGTTGCAGCGGTGTAATACTGTAATGGATGTGATGTCTACCTTGGGATTTGGTAATCATGAGTTTGATCCCTATTTAGAGAGAGTCAGAGACAAAGACACCAAGAACTAGTTCTACCAAGGAAACAGACTCAAAACCATCACAATATAATTCCTCTGGCTTTCACCGTTATTGAGCTATAATAAACAGGTTTAAACTATAAAAAAAAAAGATATCATTGAATACGGTATTAAATGTTAAACAGTAGTAATGTGTTTAATTTTCAGCAAGGAATTAAGTGTCTTTGTAGTATAGTTTATACACTGGCGTTTGGAAAAAGTATATTTAAAGACAAATGCCACTCTATTGTTAAAAACATTGTGTTGATTTGCTCATGTTTCATGCTTTCCATGAATAACTGTACTTCTAACAGTAACATTAACTGTCATCAAATGGAAAAGTCATTTTAAGGGCCGTCTATGAAACATATTGAACATTATGAGAAGTTTACAACATATAATAAATTCAACAATTTACGAAATAAAAATCACTAAGTTTTTGTCCACCAAGTAAATTTGCATAGAAAAACCACGCCAATTTGTTTATAATTATGCCCCTTTTCGAAGAAGTGGGGGTATATTGCTTTCCATCTGTCCGTCCGTCAGTCGGTCGGTCCGTAGACCATTTCTTTTCTGCACGATATCTAGAGAACGATTTGACCTACGATCATGAAAGTTGGTATGCTGGTTACTTGGGAGAAAAGGAAGATTCTATTAATTTTGATATCAACAGGTCAAAGGTCAAGGTCACCATTGCTAAAAATAGAAAAACTGTTTCCACTCAATAACTTGAGAACGCATAGAGATAATTTAATGAAACTTTAATAATAGATACCTCGTATTGAGACCTCGCTTGGGATTGCATATGGGGTGGGTGGGGTCAAGGTCACAGTTACTAAAAATAGAAAAATGGTTTCCACTCAATAACTTGAGAACGCATCAAGATATTTTAATGAAACTTCATACATAGATACCTTATATTGAGACCTCGCTTGGGATTGCATATGTGGAGGATGGGGTCAAGGTCAAGGTCACCGTTACTAAAAATAGAAAAACGGTCTCCGCTCAATAACTTTATAACGCATTGAAATATTTTATTAAAACTTCATACATAGATACCTTATATTGAGACCTCACTTGGGATTGCATATGGGGTGGGTGGGGTCAAGGTCAAGGTCACCATTACTAAAAATAGAAAAAACTGTTTCAGCACAATAACTTGAGAACGCATTGAGATATTTTAATGAAACCTCATACAGATATACCTTATATTGAGACCTCTCTTGGGATTGCATATGGGGTGGGTGGGGTCAAGGTCAAGTTCACCATTACTAAGAATGGAAAAACGGTTTCCGCTAATAACTTGAGAATGCATCGAGATATTTTAATGAAACTTCATACATAGATACCATATATCGAGACCTCGCTTGGGCTCTCATATTAAAAAATTTCTTAACAATTGCACATATTCACAACTTGGCTGCAAGTCGGGGGACATACATGTTTTACAAACATCTCTTTTTTACCTATATTTTCTCCATTTGCTGTACCAATCTTTTTGACGACCCTCAAACTTGAAACACTTCACTAACCACAATAACGGAATTTTTCCATGCAAAAATCAAGCATGGGATTAACATTCCTTTGACGGGAAACTAGGACACCCAATTGCTTTAAGACTACACTTAATTCATAGTATACATATTTCATATGCAGATTTGTTGGCATAAGTATTTAAACAAATATTCTTTAACGAATGAATGTAACTATCACATACTGTTATTGTGTGCCTGACCAAAAAAAGAAAACTTGGTTTCCAAATTGACTTTTTTCTTCTAAATAAGTTAGTATAAATATTAATTAATTGAATAATTTATTAAAGCTACAGTTGGCCTGTATTTAATATACTTATCCTATTTGTTTCTAATAACAGTTGCACCAGATCCTCGTATGTGGGCTGCACTGTGAGAGGGCTGCCAATCCTGCAAGCGTTCAGAGACTACTATACCCAGCCGAGTGACTGGGACCTGACACCGGATTCTGGAATATTCCTGATAGTTCCGTACGTCCCGGCCCCAGGGTCCGATGTCGTAGACATGACCTTGCAGACCACCATGAGGGACCCTGTGTCGGACTTCAGTGGTATACAGTAAGTGTTTGGGATGTAAATTGACCTATATTTGATCAAATGATCCGGATTTATCACTTATTTGGTATCAGTTGATACATCTATTTGTGAACACACAAAGAATTGGATTAAACTCTTTAAAATATAACATGACAAAAACTACAAAAGAACAACAGCAAAAAAACACAACAACAACCAAAAATGTTAATTTTCTTTCATTCTGCCTTATGTACATGTACCCAGTACTTTTAATTTTTAGCTCACCTGAGCACGACGTGCTTGGTGAGCTGTTGGTATAGGGGACCTCTCCTGCGTCATCTGTTGTCCGTGTGCTCTCAACAATTTGTTTCGTACTGGCGTGCGAGTATTTGTCGGACGAGTATTTGTCGGACGAAGTATGCATTTATTTTGGGAAAGTTTTAATTCATGATTAAACTCAACGATGAAAATTCGCTTGTAACATCCTGGGTTGATCACCCATTTGCGTATGTAAACAAAATAAGTTTCACTTGTGCGCATGCGCAACTATTGAGGCCCTGAAAGGGGTACATTAAACACGGTCTTTTTCACGTTGACAGTAGTATTTACCGGACGTTTTTTTTAACAGTGAAATATGTACGGAGAAATGCTTTATAATTTTATTTAATCTATATTAGACAACAAATGCGTAATTTATATCAAAATAATACCACTTTATCATATGATTTAGTAATTACTAGAGAATATAAGTAAGGCGTTAAAACAAATACGGAAGCATGACGTTTTAAAGAGTTTACTAGACATTACGTATCTATGTAGCTACTACGCACGTCCTTAACGTCGTAGCGGGTTTAATAATATTCTGCCAGAGTTTGTCTGCTATAATGAGCAGACAGCCAAAACTATCACGAACCCTGTCTGGGCCCCAAATTTGGATTTTATCGTGCATGCCATTTTACTTCCCCAGACGACAGTTGCATGCGTTTCAGACTATTTGGCGTTTTACCCAAAAATAAACTCACTATTTTTGAAGAAAAACGAAACGTACTTGAAAATATAAGCGTATTTGTATTATGATGATAAAATACGAAAAGTGGTTACGAAACGCGAATATTTAAAAACGTCCGGATAATACTACTGTACCAGTTCTCAGGTGAGCGCTTCTGGGCCATCATGGCCCTCTTGTTAGGTTTTCTTTTCTAGTAATAATTATGTATGCATTTTAAAGTTGCAAATTATACAAATGGTATTGTAACTACACATCCACATGTATTGATCTTTTCAAAATTTAAAGAACAATTTTTTAGAATAATGTAAGTCTTTTTTTTTCTGATACGTTATGAGGATGTGTGAAATAATTTTACAACTGTACAATCATTTTTATGACTGACTTCTTGAGGATGTTGCACTTATATAAAATTAAGTGTTTTCTTCATTAAAGGAAAGAGCTGATATCAGATAAGGCATGCATGAACGATGATTATGTAGTGGACAAAACAAACAACAGAAAATCTATAAAAAAACGAAAACATGATATAATCATTAAGAAAGAACTAGTGGACTCAGGAAGTGATACATTCACAGCTAGCAGTGATGATTGTGATTCGACTGATGATGGCGAGGGCCTGTCAAACAATGAAAGGGGTGGCGAAAAATTCAAACTGCTAGAAAACTTCATTCAGAACAAAGGTAAAGTGAAGTATCTTGATGAAGAGGATGAACAACTTGATAAGCAGTTTGATTCTCGAAGGAAAAGTATGCGATTACGATTAAAGGGTTATCGACCGGACTTCAAGGCTCTAGAGTTACCAGATGTTTCTGATGAAGAAACTGATGATACACTAAATACGGCCACATATGCAACATTAGAGGCTGAACCTGTTGAAGAAGAAAGTGAAGAAACTACCAGTGTGTCAGAGGAAGTAAATGCCTCAAAAACTAGCGTTTCTGGTAAGAAAAGGAAGCGTAAAAGCTCTGAAGAAGACCCTGACTTTGAATTAACTGATGACCTGCAGCTTAATAATGAAGATCTCATATCTGTTCAACCACCCCCTCGAGTTCAGAAAAAGAAAAAGAAAGATGTGTCGTCTGACAAACCAGGCCCCAAGAAAATATGGGGAGTAAGGTTGAAAAAAATAATGAAAGAAAACTGTTCTGGAATCACAGATGAAACAAGACAAAAAGAAAAAAAAGTGAAAGTTGAAAAAGCTGAAAGTGAGGTGAGCTGGAAAGTAATAAAACTTGAAGACCATGCAGACAAATTTACAGTGGTGAAGGTACCGTCTGTTGCACAGAAGGACAGAAAACAGGATGTTTTTGAGGAAATGTTTTCATGTTTAGTTTGCAAAAGCTACAAGGCAGAGGACAAGACAGTGTTTGAGAAACACATTGAAGAACATGTGAATGGCGCTCTTCGCTGCAGAATTTGTAACTATGAATCCAACAGCCAGTATGATGTCAAAAAGCACCAAAGGCAGGCTCACCCAGGCTTCATCAAGCCGAAGAGGCCTGTTGTGGCCTATAGCTGTGAATTGTGCGGGGCAGAATTCACAAAAAATGAAGGTAATTTGACCTTATATAGAAACCACATGGCACAAGTACACAATGAACCTAGATGGAGCTGCAACCAGTGTGATGATGTATATTTTAAGAAGAGTGTGCTCGATGAACATAAGTGTGAGATGCATCCAGAAATCATGAAATACTGTAAAAAGTGCAAAACCCGACTGTTGAACCGGACTAAGGAAGAGTACAAGCAACATTTAGTTAGCTGTCAGGTCTCATTGGAGAAGAACGCCAACATAGGGCGGCTCTGTCCTGATTGTGGAAAGCTTTTCAACACGGAAGCTGATCTGGCTCAGCACATTAAGTGCGTGCACAAAAATGTACGAAACCACCAGTGTCCAAAGTGCTCCTACACTGCTAAAGCTACTTCTACTATGAAGAATCACATGAGAACACACGATGGTAAGTCTAAGATCTATGAGCTGGCTCTAATCATTTTAATTTTATACAGATTTGTGCTCATTTAATAGGTGAATTTTATTTATTAGAATGGCTCTTTGGCATTATTGTGGTATGTGCATCTTATTTGTTAGACCGGGGCAGCTTTGACCTTTCCTGCTTGGAGTGGCTATGCTTAATTCCATTGACTACCAGACAAAGTGTATACTTATTTTATTCTTCTATTTGCAAAGTGAAACGACACTTGTCCTTAGTCTCTCAATCTTGGATATTGTGGGTATTTCCTATTGTTGTGGTGGTTTTGTTTTTCTTTAATCATGCAACGTAATGATACATTGCATATGTGTAATACAAAAACAGCTTTGATTTTTAACCGCTACTTAATGTATGATTAATTATTCAGATATTAAAAAATAATGTGACCGTCAAATTATGGTACGAAACTAAAAAGCAACATAATAATATTATGTGAAATGTATTATAATTTGTACTGTTTGCTTATAAGAGCTAAAAAGAGCGTTACCTTTTAATATAAATTCTATGGTAGGTATCAAGCCGTATCGTTGTGACCAGTGCACGTTCAGCTGCGTGCAGAGGTACCAGCTGACGTCACACATGCGCACGCACACTGGGGACAAACCATACAAATGTGACGCTTGCAGCTACTCGGCCGCATGGAACGTGCAGCTCAAGGAGCACCGGAAGTTCCACAGCTTCCCAGCGGCCGTCACGTGCGCGTCCTGCGACGTGGTTTTCAAGAACGCGAAGATGCTAGACGCACACAACAAGAAGGAGCACCTCAGTTGATAGGACCATGGTGCTACGATCCTTAATGCACAAATGACTTCTCCAAGGACGAAATTAAATGACCTTGTCATTTATCATTTACTTTCTTTTTTGTTTCATGTAGTAATTCCTTTTCTTCAGCCTTGTATCATTTGGTTTTCTTTTTCACTTAGCATTTTGTTTCTTTTTTCTATAGGGAATTATTGTGGCGGCGGCGGCGTTGTTGGCGGCGTCGGCGGCGTCCCCTTCAGTTTTTGCAGGCAATAACTTGAGAAGTTTTTTGTGCAATCATTATGAAACTTTAGGGAAGTGTTAGTAGGCATAAAAGGAAGGTTAAGTTCGATTTTTGGCATATTTGCTTTTATCGTACTTGAGTTATGCCCCTTTAAAAAAATGTTCAGATAAGTCTTGTGCAAACAATAACTTGAGAAGTTTTTGTGCAATCATTATGAAACTTTAAGGAAGTGTTAGTAAGCAAAAAAGGAAGGTTAAGTTCGATTTTCACTGAAAAGGCCACATATATAGGGGTTACTTGTGGCGGCGGCGGCGTTGTTGGCGGCGGCGGCGTCCCCTTCCTGTTTGTGCAGACAATAACTTGAGAAATTTTTGTACAATCATTATGAAGTTTTAGGGAAGCGTTAGTAGGCATAAAAGGAAGGAAAAGTTCGATTTTCGGCATATTTGCTTTTTTCGTACTTGAGTTATGCCCCTTTAATAATAGTTCAAATAAGGCTTGTGCAGACAATAACTTTAGGGAAGTGTTAGTAGGCAAAAAGGAAGGTTAAGTTTGATTTTCGGCATAATTGCTCTTATCGTACTTGAGTTATGCCCCTTTTATAATAGTTCAAATAAGGCTTGTGCAGACAGTAACTTGAGAAGTTTTTGTGCAATCATTATGAAATTTTAGGGAAGTGTTAGTAGGCATAAAAGGAAGGTTAAGTTTGGTTTTCGGCATAATTGCTCTTGTACTTGAGTTATGCCCTGTCAGGCGGCACATCATTCTCACGGAGTTCTAGTGTTTTTCATATATTTTATATTTAGTTTTTCATTGACATTGTATTTTACGAAGGTTATGATATTTTCATTGAGATAAATGAATGTATTCTATTCGTACGATATTAAAATTGCGGATGAAAGCATACCGTAAAATGTTAGATGTAATCTTTCTCTTTGGTTGTGATATCTTCCACAATTCTGCGAACATACAATTCAAAGATACACTATTTGTCTTTTAAATTGTTGTTCATTATTTTCTAAGTGACATTTTGTTAAGAGTAGTGCATTCATTCGCAATACAAACGCCAGGTGTGCTTGTTAATTTGTCCCCAGCATTAATATTTGTTGCTGGTTTTGTTGTTATTTTGAGAGCTGATAATGAATGGTCTTTTGATACAGTTACTTATTTATTAAGTATGTTTTATCATACCCCCACAAACGAAGTTTAGGGGGGTATATCGGAGTGAGCTGCCGGTCTGTCGGTCTGCTGGTTTTAGGTTTCCGGATGATAACTCAAGAAAGGCTTGACATATTCAAATAGTTTTTTGTACACATGTGTAACATCATAGAATACAGGTCAAGTTCGATGTTGGTTACAAACCACTAAATTTTGACAGAGTTATGGCCCCTTTTTGACTTAAAATTCCCTAAAACATTATTTCTGCACGATAACTCAAGAATGGCTTGACATGTTGAAATAGGTATGCATGTGTATCATCATCAAGTTCGACTTTGGTTACAAACCACTAAAGTTTGACAGAGTTATGGCCCTTTATTCGAAATTCTCTAAAAACATGGTTTCCTGATTATAACTCAACAATGGCTTGACATATTAAAATAATTATTGGTACACATGTGTAGCATCATTAAATACAGCTCAAGTTCGACTTTGGTTACAAACCACTACATTTTGACACAGTTATGGCCCCTTTTTGACTTAAATTCCCAAAAATATGGACAATAACTCATGAAAGGCTTCACATATTTAAATTATTTTTGGTACATAGGTGTCACATCATAAAATACAGATCAAGTTCAACTTTGGTTACAAACCACTAAATGTTATGGCTCCTATTAAATTAAATTTTTCCAAATACACTGTTGACCACAAATTAAAGCATTTTCTCTCTGTCCATTTATTTCGAATGGATGCCATAGTTTTGTGACAAGGCCATATTGTGGGGATATATCCATCACTCATGTGACAATTCTAGTTGAGTATTGTTTTGTAAATTTGTATTTTGGACAAAGATGCGCGGTGTAGCTGTTAATCCGGTTAAATATATTTGCGTCTTAAATATCATTACATGCGTCATTAAACTTTTTCATATTTATCGTCAGGAATACAGAAATAAACATTTCTCTTGTTTTTAGCTCACCTGAGCACAACGTGCTCATGGTGAGCTTTTAGGATCGCCTTTTGTCCGTCGTCAGTCGTGCGTCGTCCGTCGTGCGTCGTGTGTCAACATTTTCATTCAAAGAACATCTCTTCCTAAACCACTGGGCAGATTTTCACCAAACTTCACAGGAATGATCCTTGGGTGACCCTCTTTCAAAACTGTTCAAATCGTTCCGGTTGGAATGCATATGTAGGTCACCAGAGCTAAAAATAAATTAAAAAACTGAAAACTTTAAAAATCTCTGAAACCACAAGGCTTGGAGCTTTTATATTTAATATGTGACATCCTCTAGTGGTCTTCTACAAAATTGTTCAAATGATGCCCATGGGATCAAAACTGGCCACGCCCCGGGGGTCACATGGTTTATATAGACTTGAATAGCAAATGACTTTAAAAATCTTCTCCACTGAAACCGCAAGGCTCAGAGGTTTCGTATTTGGTATGTAACATTGTATAGTGGTCCTCTACAAAGATTGTTCAAATGATGCCCCTGGGGTCAAAACTGGCCACACACTGGGGCTAACATGGTTTATATAGACTTAAATAGCAAAATGACTTAAATAATGTTCTCTGAAACCGCAAGGCCTAGAGGTTTCATGTTTGGTATGTAACATTGTATAGTGGTCCTCTACAAAGATTGTTCAAATGATACCCCTGGGGTCAAAACTGGCCACACCCCGGGGGTCACATGGTTTATATAGACTTGAATAGCAAAATGACTTTAAAAATCTTCTCCTCTGAAAGTTCAAGGCCTAGAGGTTTTATATTTGGTATGTAACATTGTGTAGTGGTCCTCTATAAAGATTGTTCAAATGATGCCCCTGGGGTCAAAGCTGGGCACACCCCGGGGCTCACATGATTTATATAGACGTAAATTGCAAAATGATTTTAAAATTCTTCTCTGAAACCACAAGGCCCAGAGGTTTCATATTTGGTTAAAACATTATATCGAGACCTCGATTGGGATTGCATATGGGATCGATGGGGTCAAGTTCAAGGTCACTGTTACTAAAATAGAAAAACGGTTTCAGCTCAATAACTTTAGAATGCATTGAGATATTTTAATGAAACTTATTACATGGATACCTTATATCGACACCTCGCATGGGATTGCATATGGGGTCACTGTTACAAAAAAATAGAAAAACGGTTTCTGATCAATATCTTGAGAACGCATTGAGATATTTTAATGAAACTTAATACATAAATATATTATTTTGAGACCTCGATTAGGATTGCATATGGGGTGGGTGGGGTCAAGGTCAAGGTCACCATTATTAAATATAGAAAAATGGTTGCCGCTAAATATTTTGAGAACGCATTGAGCTATTTTAATGAAACTTAATACATAAGTACCTTATATCGAGACATTGCTTGGGATTGCATATGGGATGGGTGGGGTCAGGGTCACCATTACTGAAAATAGAAAAACGGTTTCCGCTCAATAACTTAAGAGAAAGCATTGCGATATTTTATTGAAACTTTTTAATAAACATATCTTATATCGAGACCTCACATGGGTTTGCTTATGGGGTGGGTGGGGTCAAGGTCACGAAAAGTAGAAAAACGGTTTATGCTCAATAGTTTAAGAACGCATTGAGATATTTTAATGAAACTTCATAGGTAGATACCTTATATCGAGACTTTGCTTTACATATGTGGTGAGTGGGGTCAAGGTCAAGGTCACTGTTACTAAAAATAGAAAAACAGTTTTTGCTCAATAACTTGAAAACTAATGAGATATTTTAATGAAACTTCATACATAGATATCAGGTGAGCGACCTAGGGCCATCGTGGCCCTCTTGTTTTCTGATTTTTACACTGAGGCGCATTCTGCTTATTCCTAGAAGTAAGCCTCTATTACAATGCTGTTGAAATGTCGTGCTGAAATTGAAATGGAATTGCCAATGACCAACTATGTTCAGTGGGCCGCACATTGTTTGAAGCTGCTGTCTTAGGTCATCGTCAAACAGTCGGTCATATACAGTAACACCACACAAGTTGAGTGTTTTTGCATAATGAATCATGAGGAAAATAGCAGTTGCCTTGTCCCCACTATAGAATGTATATTACTTCGACGATACAATCTGGCCTAATGCTACCTTCTATAACAACCTCGTCGTATTTCTAAGCATTATGCCGTGCATGCGCTGTTTTCAGACATTGCAATGCCTTCGAATCATGCACGGTTATTCCACGTTGTTTGCCTCCTCAGCGGACGTCAATGACTGCAATGCACATCTGATTTGAATAACCATGCCTAATGTCAATATAGCCATGTACGAAAACTGTCCCGCCCCCGGCGGCCATTTTTTTAACGAGACAAAATTATTTCCAGGAATTTGGTAAACAGTCATCCAAGGAACATGTATGTGAAATTATTTTGATATTTAGCCAGTGGTTTCAGACAAGAATTTTTTTTAAGTATTCAATATAGCCATATAAGGAAAACTGCCCCGCCCCCTGGCGACCATGTTTTTTTTTACAAATCAAAATGACTTGAAGGACTTTAGTAGACGGTCACCCAAGTGAGCATTTCTGTAAAAACTGCTTTCAAATCCAGCCAGTGGTTTCTGACAATATTTTTTAAGTTTTCCAGTTCTTAAGCTTTTGATTGCCATGACAACCAGAGTTTTCAATATATTTTAATAAATTGAAGGAATTTGGTAAAAGACCATCCCAAAAATATTCCTGCCAAGTTTGGTTAAAATCCGCCTAGTGGTTTCAGAGAAGTTTTTTGAAGTAAAATGTTGACGACGGACGCCGGACACAGACTAACCACAATAGCTCACCCTTATGCACTTCGTTTTCTATTCCGTAACACGATACAGTCGCATTGTAAACTTTTGCCGATCGCATTTTCTGGTAAATCGTTTGAAGATAATTTACATGAATTGTATTTAAATACGCAAACAATTTTTCCGAAACAATTACATTACATTTGCAGTCACACATGTGCATCGTTTCAGAGTTTTTGAAAACTCAAAAGTAACATTATGCATGGATAGTGCAGTCATCGACGCGCTTCAGTTAACTAACGCAGGTGCAATAAAAGTCCACGATTCGAAGGCATTGTAATATCCTGAAACATCGCAGGCAAGAAAGAATGCCAAAAAATACGACGAGGTTGTTGTAGAGGTAGCTAGGACCAAAGTATGTCGTCGATGTAATATATATTACAAAACTTTAAAGACAAAGACAAATGTGCTTTTGCGACAGATCTTCGAGATATATCTATCGACACCGACCTTGATGGCGATTTTGTTGATCTGTTTGAGGATGAAGTAAAAAGAGTACTAGATATCCATGCGCCAATACAAGAGAAAACGAAAATATGTCGTGCTCCCAAATCGTTGTTTACTGAAAATATTGTGATACTTACGCGCAAATTTCGTAGAGCAGAAAGTATGTGGGGGAAATATCAGCACCCACACTTGCATGAACAGTTTAAAGAAGCCCGAAATAAGTACATTAATGAAATTAATCGAGAAAAATGTGCCATTTTAAGCCAGAAAGTAATTGATTCCAAAGGATATTCGAAACAGCTTTATAAGTTTGTGTCAGAATTGACAAGAACACAGACCGAAAATCAAATGCCAACGGACAGTCAAGAAAATTGTGTTGCGGAAAAATTCGCCGATCACTCTATGAAGAAAATTGGGAAAATTCGGGAATCGTTGAAATATTTTGACAATTATAAACCAGATATAAAAGACACTCCACTGTTTGAAAGTTTTCAAGAACGGACAGAAAATAAAATTAAAACTCTCATTAACTAAATCATGTGAACTGGATGTTTTACCCACAAATGTTCTAAAATTGTATTTGAATGAATGTTGCCTGTTGTAACTAGATTAGTGAATCTTTCATTAAAACAGGGTGTCTTTCAGTCAAAATGGAAGCAGGCCATTGTCCGACCTTTGATCAAGAAAATCGGTCTTGCACTTGAACTCTCGAACTATAGACCGGTGAGGAATTTTTGTCCAAATTAATTGAAAAGGCTGCACTATTAAGACTCAACATACACGTTGACGACAATGATCTCTTACCAAAGAACCAGTGTGCATACAGGCGCCATCACTCGTGTGAGTCAGCTCTGCTGTGACTTGTAAATGACCTACTAGATGGTATGGAAAAACAAGAGGTTACAGCGCTTATAGCCATTGACTTGAGTGCTGCGTTTGACACAGTGGACCACACCATTCTACTTGACGTCCTTAACAAGCAATATGGCGACTGTGGCTCAGCGCTGAACTGGGTCGACTCGTACCTACGGCCGCGAAGCTGCTGTGTCAAGGTCGGTTCAAAAACGTCAACTCCACGCCAGCTACAGTGTTCGGTTCCTCAAGGCAGCTGTCTCGGGCCCTGGTTATACCTGACATATGCAGGGACGCTTTCTGACGTCATTCCACCGTCGGTTTCCGTTTACGGATTTGCTGACGACCACACGGCAAACATAAGTTTTCGTCAAACAGCCATCGTGGAACACAAAGCTATGCTGGACCTTCAACAATGCGCAATAACCATAAACAGCTGGATGAATGAAAATAAGCTGAAAATGAATAATTCAAAAACGGAATTCATAATGTTTTGCAGTCGGCAACAACTTGACAAGTGCGTAACTGAATCAGTTGATATTGCAAACGACAGAATTGAAAAATAAACATGCATCCGGTATCTTGGTGCTTTCTTAAATGAACGCTAAATTTTAAAGAACACATAAAGCGTAAATGTAGAACAGCCATGTTAAATTTCTTCAAGATCAGAAATATTCGTTAATATTTGACGACGAAAGCGACCGAGATTCTTGTATTATCATTAGTTATATCACATTTAGATTATTGTAACGTTATTCTGTATGGAACAGCTTAGTGTGATCTAAATAAAATGCAGAGAATTCAAAATATGTGTGCAAAACTAGTTTTAAATCAAAATAAGTACGACAGTTCCAAACAAGCCTTATTTGATCTCCATTGGTTACCTGTGACAACACGAATTGAGTTCAAACTTATGAACTTTATGTACAATTGTTCCCGTGGAAATGCACCGGTCTATCTGACAGAGCTCTTCTCACTCCAAATCCCGATACGAAACCTGCGGTCGGCTGACCATTCTGTTATGATCTTTGAAGTTCCATAAACGTCGAACATTTCGTGACCGGGGTTTTCGGACTGTTGGTCCAAGAGTCTGAAACACTATTCCATTACCGATCAGACAGTCAGAGACCTTGGATACTTTCAAAAGAAGCCTGAAGACTTTCTATTTTAGAAATTTCAATGCACAGTTGTGAATTTTAAATTGTGCTCTATGAACTCTTAGAATGCTCACATATATCTAATTTAATTCATTTATTATTTCAGCAATTCATAAACACATTTTTACTCAGAATATTATATTTTTAATTTTAACATATGTTTTAAATGATGAAGAGTAGAGTTTAATGTTTTATTTAGGAGGATATTACAGTTTTATTCAAATAATATTAATGTCATCAACTGTAAGTTTTACTATCGCTTAACTTGTATCTTAAGTACACCTTGTATATAAGATTTTTATGTAAAATGTCATTTTTGTCTGTGATGTATTATTTTCGTATTTTATTATGTAATTGTGACGACTGCCTGTTATCTCTTATTTTATTTCATATGTCTTATTTTATAAGTTCTAGATATACAACGCCATTGAATATGTACTCATAAAAATAGGCGTTTAATCAAATAAATCTGTTGTTTTTGTTTTCTGTTTCAGTTTACATTCCACAATGCGCAGGAACTGATATCCATTTTACCTTTTATGTGAAATTTGACAGTACTTAATTATTTCTGTGCAAGAAAGTGTACCAAGGCACATGGAGATTTGTATTTTACTGCCCTTTACCGTCGATTATGCCATGATACTCACCAAGACCATTACAACAGACACAGCAAGAAATGCAAAACATCAATGTTTATCTTTCAAACTTTCAATTAATTATCTTGTTTGTACTGCTATTGCTCACTTGAATCCCATTTCGTAGACCTTGACCCTTTAAATTCCACTTTTCTTAACGCCGTTGTAAAAGTATGTTATATGTCAATGCAGATAGAAAGCAATGCCAATTAAATAATATCCACTTTTACAGCAAAATCGGTTGTATAACAGCCCGTGGTGTAAACCTACGGTTTATTCAAAATGGATGATTTACACAACGGTTATTTTTAGAACAGACCGGACTGGACTTCTTTTTTCGGCGTAGCTGTCTAAGATCACTTTTGACCCAGATTTTCTTGCGATAATTATGCAGCGGGAAAATTGAATGCCAATAGAATTGGGCAAATTTTATAATTTTAGGGAATGCAAACTTTAAACAATGGTTTAACGTATACCAATAACTGTTGCATTCTTTTGGGGATTAAAAAATTACATAATTGTTTACATAAGCGATTAAAATGAAGTTATAAACATATCTTCATCATATACTCTAGAAGTGAGGCTAAGTATGAACGTATTTTCTAATTGTATGCCATAAACAAAATGCTATATTCATTCACGTAACGAAATAACTATTTTGTTTAGCCTACATTTATATAAGCTGTACGCTCTATAAAGAGCAATTGTGCAATGTTCCCATTGATAAATCTCATACACAGTGTTGCCGTTCCATGTAGCCCATTGATTCTAGCGAGTTCATCACATTCCAGAAACTGTAATGTCATTCTAAAAATAGCGCGCGTAGCGAGCAACCGTTGTATAACTGTGTTAATATACTCGTACATGCATCAATAATAGCGTTCAGAGAATCATAAACCTAAAAATTTCAATAAATGGGGAATTTATATTTATAAACTTACTGTTAAATTGAATTAAAATTGTGGTTACGATTTATTAACGATTATTTATAATTGCATCTTTCTATCAACTTCTCCAGTAGATGTTATTTAATCTATAAAAAGATGCTACATTTTCTATAGATAAAATGTTATGAAAAAAGATTCAGAATACGTCGAATTGTTATTCGCGTAGCATCAATACACAATTTGCAATACTAATTATACACTCGAACCCCTGATATATCATATTTCTACTGATATAATTTAAAATCGTCATAGTCTAATGAATTTTTATGGTTGCGTTATCAAAAATAAAGTCGTAACATTTCAAAAATTGCTGAATGTTCCCTGACTATTGATTTTTATTGGGATACCCAATAAATGCTTATTTGACTTTACATCGTTATTATATTAGATAACTAACATGAATGGTATATTACCGGTACTATAAATAACTATATAGACTCGTCTGATACATAATAATTTCAATTCATTCCCGAAAGTATTTTCTTACATTGTTAATTTGTTACATTGGCTTGACAAATTCAGATAACAATAATGTTAACCTAAATTATTTTGGTTATTCATATATCACTGGTGGAAACATGAAGCTGTATGGTTGGTTTATTCACAGCATAGATATTACTTATAATTTTATTTAAGTTTAAAATTTATCTCAAATTAACTTTTGGGTCCGAGTTTTTTCTTATAGTGTCCGAAAAATCCGGGGTCCAATAAGTCTAATATTGGTGGGGACCAAAAAATCTGGGGTCTGAGAAGTCACGTTACCGATCATCTTGGCCGTCTGTTTAGGTTATTTTTAAATGACATCTCAATATTAATTTCAACGCCGATTGTCTTTTTTTATAGACATTTCTTGTTACGCACTGTTGCACTCAAGGTCAGTTGTGTTTACTATTGAGTGAATAAGAACAATGTGCATTTTCTGTCAATTTTAATGAACATAAAGAATAAAAAGAACTAGTCATATATGAGTTGTTGTCAAAATGTTGCTCAAATTACATGCATTGTGACATAAATTAAGCAAAACACATTTATCTATACTTCAAAAGCATTCTTTCGTTGCCTACAACAACTGCATGGACACCTGCTGTCAGAATCTCGGAACATCCAAATCACAAGATCACAATTAGTTCTATCACAGGATCGACTGACCCCGTACCAGATCCAACCTTCATGTGGTAGCCTCCGACCTCAAAATGTTGACATCATGGCAACAGAAAATGCGTACCCCACCCAGTCACTTCAGCACTAGCTCGCATAAACATTCATGTTCACGATCTAACAACTTTGCATCTTCAATTTTGGCGATACATTCAATATTTAAAACTTCAATATCATATAATTAGTCTGTGATATCCGGAGTAAGATCCACCGAAATGCAGACAAAACAAGGCTCGTGCTTTTCATTTTCTAAGCCTCCGCATGATAAACTTGATCTTTATTCAACACTAACCTAATGTTCTCTATGTACACGTGTTGTGTATTGTTTTTACGTTATGGCTCAATGGCATTCAAATAAACTATGATTAAAAAATAATAATAATCATGCAACCTGTTGTACCAAGTATGTACATGTAGCATGTTCGTATACTTTCTGACATTCTATATAGAATTTAAAAATAAAAACCTGATTCAGCGTTAAAAGTGAATTTATTAAAAATACATTTCTGTTAAAACACAGCAGATAAACCTCCGACTCGGTCAAAATCCTGTACAAAACAACTGACAGCATTTGTGAAGAGTTTAATATGCTAGTGTACTTGATCACCCTGTGAGAGCCTTAGCGCCGCTATGTTCACTTGGCTGTTTGTCAGTTTGATTGGTATAACCTGCAACAGCAGCAAACTGTTCTTGCTACTTCTTTTAAACAAAGTCAGGATCATTTTCCTCAATAAAGTTTAATAAAAACAATTTGTGAAATATGACTTTGTAGAGAATAACTGTCGGCAGTGACCGATTAAATTAAATGTATATTAAATTTTGCTCATTTTTATCCAGATATTTTGTAATTTTATTATGATTTTTTTTATGTTTCTTTAATTGCCAACGTCTTCTTCTGCCGATTAATTCCGAATATTTACATCTGTGTGTGGCGGACGTGCACATAAACAAGGATAAACAAGAAATATCTATTCGGCGGTTCTGGTAATTTTGCATATGAGGAATGTAAATTAAACTGCCAGCATAAATATTAACAAGAAATGTCTTTAAAAAGGATAATCGGCATTGAAATTAATATTGGGATGCCATTTAAAAATTACCTAAACAGACGGCCAAGATGATCGGTTACGGGACTTCTCAGATCCCAGATTTTTTGGTCCCCACCAATATTAGGAGACTTATTGGACCCCAGATTTTTCGGACAGTATAAAAAAACTTCTCGGACCCAAAAGTTAGAATGAGATAAATTTATTAATTTAAAAATTAAATAAAATTATCATTACTATCTATGCCGTGAATAAACCAATCATACAGCTCCATGTTTCCACCAGTGATATATGAATAACCAAAATAATTTAGGTTAACATAATTGTTATCTGAATTTGTCAAGCCAATTTAACAAATCAACAATTTAAGAAAATAATTTCGGGAATGAATTAAAATTATTATGTATCAGACGAGTCTATATAGTTATTTATAGTACCGGTAATATAACATTCATGTTTGTTATCTAATATAATAACAATTTAAAGTCAAATAAGCATTTATACTGTGTATCCCAATAACAAGCAATAGTCAGGGAACATTCAGCGATTTTTGAAATGTTAATACTTTATTTTTAATAACGCAAACATAAAAAGTCATTATACTATGACGATTTTAAATTATATCAGTAGAAATATGATATATCAGGGGTTCCTGTGAATGATTAGTATTGCAAATTGTGTAATAATGCTACGCGAATAACAATTCGACGTATTCGGAGTCTTCTTTCATAACATTTTATCCATAGAAAATGTAGCATTTTTTTACAGATTAAATAAAATCTACTGGAGAAGTTGATAGAAAGATGCAATTATAAATAATCGTCAATAAATCGTAACCACAATTTTAATTCAAATCAACAGTAAGTTTATGAATATATAAATTCACCATTTATTGAAATTTTTAGGTTTATGATTCTCCGAACGCTATTATTGATGCATGTACGAGTATATTAATAACACAGCTATTCAACGGTTTGCTAACTACGCGCGCTATTTTTAGAATGACACTACTGTTTCTGGAATGTGATGAACTCGCTAGAACCAATGGGCTACATGGAACGGCAACTCTGCGAATGAGATTTATGAATGGGAACATTGCACAATTGCTATTTATAGAGCGTACCGCTTATATAAATGTAGGCTAAACAAAATAGTTCAGTATTAGCCTCAGTTCTAGAGTAGAGTATATGTCGAGGATATGTTTATAACTTCATTTCAACCGTTTATGTAAACAATTATGTAAATGTTTAATCCCCAAAAGAATGCAACAGTTATTGGTATACGTTAAACCATTGTTCAAAGTTTGCATTCCCTAAACTTAGAAGATTTTCCCAATTCTATTCGCATTCAGTTTTCCCGCTGCATAATTATCGCAATAAATCTAGGTCAAAAGTGATCTTAGACAGCTACGCCGAATAACTAAGACTAGAACCAAATGGCATACAATACCCATTTACTAAATAATACTAGTACATTTCTGTTCGAAGTATGCACGCGTCTAACTACGTTAAAATATTTATGGCTATATAAATCTCGTTGAGGTGTAAAGAATACATGTATGTCGACAATGATATTTTCCAGTATCTTGCCTTTCAACTGCACACTATCAGTTTGACCTTACACTGACCTGCAGGCGAGGGAGAGTATGGTCATTTTGCCCCCAATATAGACTATCCCTCTGGTGTGTGAATTGACTTAGATACAATTGATATTTATAGAATAACTGAGTCTGTTCACTCTATTGTGTGCGAATATAAATGAAAACATTCAAATGTAAAAAGTGTGTTCATTTACATCGTTGCAAAACATCAAATTTATTGCTTTTTAGCGTGTCAAATGTCATGTCAAATCATTTCAATAGCGTTGCGCATATACGAAAGCTTTCATTTTGAGCGAACTGTTATTCCCTTATTGAATTTGTCGTAAGTACTCCGAACCTGTTACGAATTCGTCTGCTATATTGTTGGGATGTTGCACCTATTCATTAATGACTGGTGTAGTGGGAATTGATATAAATTAGCCGATCGAATGTTAAGAATTATTCATTCGGACTATTGGCGGGAAATTTTCACAACATTTTATTGGATATTCAGGAAGGTCAAAAGTTGTGTTAAACAGCACGTAGTGGAGCGATATTGGAGCTCTCACTTATTTTGCTTATTTCACAAGGGAGAATAGCTTATTTGTGTTTTGTCGCTTACTACAGTATGTCCATTAGGCCTTCCGGTGTAATATTAAATATTGACCCTATTGAAAATTGACCCCCTGTGTCCTTTTTCAACGATGAGAAATGACCCAGCCAACATTTCAACATTAAATTTTGATCAAACTGTCGTTGAAAACTGATCAGTCGTTAAATTGTGATCAGTCATGGGGTCATTTTTTAACGGTTAGTTAATATAATGCTAAGGTAGGATATAGTCTGTCTGTAGAAAAGAAACACACTGGAAAGAACCAGAAACTATTGCAGCTTGCTTGATAGCATCTTTAAAATATTTTTTCAAGGCTATGAGTTTGAACTACATAAAAGAGGCCAAGGAAAGATCAAAGACGACGAAGGGGTTTATGAAGCGACGTTCGTTTAAAGACGTGGATCATGAAATAAAATCTAAAACGTAGATTTTCTTATTTTTAAATACATATTGGGTTACATCTAATAAACAACATACACTATTAAAAAAAGCGGTCAACATGCTCAATTATATACTTTGCTTAATTTGAAGTGAACACACATAATGACAAACTGCAAAAATTGGAAACAAGAAGGCCAAAATGGGTCCCTCACACGCGTTGAATAAATCATATAGTGTCTTGTTAAAGTGTAATAGCGTGTTCAATATCTTTTAAATCTCAAGCTTTTTGTTAAATCACGCCCTCACGCTCACTTAACAATAATCTCACTCTTAAAACTCACAGTAAAAATGAGACGAGTCGGGCTCCAAAGAGTCAAACTTTAGCAAGAAAGGGACATGGATAGATGGCGAAAACGAACTGTTGTACTTTAATATCTCTTAAATCTAAGTGCTTTTTAAATATTGAACACTAGAATTATGCAACGAAGATAAATACATGCATCTTAATTTATTAAGAAATAATATGCATGTGACATGTACCTTCTTAATCATATTTATAAATATAAAGTAAGTGCTACAACTATGCATGTAACTTTTTATTATTGCAAACAAAGGAATGAATGTATTAATATTTTGGATAAATATCCAAATTGAATTAGTTTTATTAATTTACAATAAAACAGTACACATACATATGCATTATTTATATATTTATTTATTATTCCTATATGGTTGTTAAAAACTACGTATTTTTAGGAATGGGTACTTATTTCAATGCACTCTTTAATACTACCAGGTATGTTAAACTATTCTAAACTATATCTAGCTGTCGCTCCATTGACACCCCCTGCATTCAACGAAGTTCTCACTTTGAATCGAATAAGGACTTTGACAGGTACCGGTATATGATGTTTAGACATTTTTGAACTTAAACGTTGACAATGGATGTTCCACTGACAGCAATGTTGTTAGCGAATCAGAACAATTTGAAGGAACAGTGTAGAACATTTTTGTGAAACTATTTCGGATCCATCAAATGGTTCCAGAAAATAACTTTTTTAAAGTTTTCAAATAGTTTATTAGGAAAACTTCCCCACCCCCTAGCTTTCATGCTTTTTAACGAATCAAAATAAGTTGAAGGAATTTTTTAAAGGGTCATCCTAGGAACATTTCTATGAAATGTTTTTGAAATCCAGCATACGGTTTTAAACAAGAAGATTTTCAAAGTTTTCAATAAAACCATATAAGAAAAACGACCCCGTCCCTGGCGCCCATGTTTATTAACGAACCAAAATGATTTAATTGAGTCTTTTATATGTATTAGATTTGGGGATGAAAATTATATTCCCGTATAATTTGTTTCATTAAATTGGAATCTAAATAATGGAACGTATTCTGAGGTGACATAAGGGAAAAATTCCTGAATGTCTGTAAAATTATGTTGTTTGTTTTCACGAGTAACTCTCGATTTATGTGGTATATAGCTCCATCCGGTGTTTGAGTGTTACATAATCAGTTATTGTGTATGGAAAAAATATTTGCATGCAACCATGTTTCACCAACTTTGCTTTTCACATGTATTGATTGTCCTAGGTATTCGTTTCTCAGTTTTAACTGGAGTGATTGTGTTGATTGTGTTTACCTTGCAACAACTGTGCAGGTAAAAATCCGGCGTCTTGCACTGGAGTATTTCTATACTCAAGAAATGCAATCATCTTGGCTTCTTTTGCCTTGACTGTTTTAACCATGACTTCAGCCAAACTAGTTGACTGTGCTCTTGGGGAGAGCTAGTTTTGCAATTGCAATCCCAATTTTGATACCATGTTATATTAGTATGTTATAGTTTGCTTCGGTCTTGTCTATACAAATGTATTATAGTCAAATGACTTAATAACAACACCAGTGCGAAGTTATATATATTTATTCTAGCATTCTATGTATATTTATTCAAGCATTCTAATGAAAGCTAAGCATCAGCACCAGCATCTATACTGCTCTACGGCATACTGTAGTGAGTAAGTGTTCAGGCATCTTGTCTATGCATTACACATAAAATTAATTATAGTCACTGATTTTGCATAAAGACGTTAATAAGCATCTTAAAATGTGTAGTTGGGTTTTACTTTTTATATCTGACCTGTATCTGCATAGTTTTGGTTCTTGCATTGGCACATAATTAGGGTTATTAGCTAGTGGCGCGCTCGAATGTATAACTACACGTTAATTATTGCTTACAGTCCTGAAAAATACAGAATTGTTATTTTTTGGTCTGTATGGTAATAGGCAAATTGCATAAGATTATTGGGATCAGTCAAAATATGACCTGGCTATGGTTGATAGGCTTTCAACGAGGGTCGAATTTTTACGCTTGGATGGGTCATTATATAACGGGCACGGTCAGTTTTCAACGTTGAAAATTGATTAGTCATCCGTTGAAAAAGTCCACATTGGGTCAATTTTCTACGGGGTCAAAATTTAATATTACACCGGCAAGTGTTTTTGGTTTCCTTTTTGAGTGAGTTATAAAGATCGAAATCTTCTGCTTTTCCATATTGTTTGGCCTTAATGTAGGCACTTTTATTTCGCAGCGAAATTCGTTTGAGCCTCTGGTTCGCCGCCTGTTGGTTAAACCTGTTATACGTCGTTTTCGAGGGGACAAAGGGCTCCATGAGACTAGTACTGGAGTCGTTACACATGGTGTTCATGTTGCTGATTATTGTGTGGTCTGCCTAGATCTTGGTGCAAGCAGCCAAGATGTGTGGTTGAATATTTTCTTTGTCGATGTCTTTATATAGATTTTTCTCTTTAGGGGTCTCGTTTTTTGGCACGCATGGTTATCAAGTTGTTTGAAGCTAATGTCATACTTTATCAATAACATAGTTTTTAAAACACCACACACTCGAATATTTTTATTGGCATATGAAATATTAAATAAATGGCCATTGACAGATGCTATTATAATAATAAATATTACATTCAAACCGTAACCATCAATTAAACAAACATCGATTGCTTCCCCTGAAGCCGCTGGAAATTCCCTTCAAAACGAAAGTGCCGTTGAATCATATTTGATAAGTCTACTCGAAGCGCATTTCCCGAGAAAATTCCGAAAATGGATATGACATAGGTATTTGGTTGCTCTCATTGTACTATTACATTCAAATAAAGACTTAAGCTTCTTAATCTAATAGATCTACAAACCGAAAAGATGGGTTAAACAATGAGCATGTGTGTTACACGTTGATAAACTTTTAACACAACTAGGCCTACGAAGTAATTACAGCTATAGATAGGCCTACGAAAATGATTCAAGACCGCCTCTTCAACATCCATGTGAGTACAACAATACGAGAACTAACAATATATCAGTTTGTGTAATTATGAAAGTTGTGTGCCAATGCAGCATGACTTTTAAACAATGTAAACATGGTAAACGACATTTTTAATTAGTATGTATGAGCAAGTGCTTTTAAGAGTTAATGGTCCGCATCGACAAACTGTGGAGTTGAAATTCAATACTGATTGGATGATAACAAATACCAATGTACTAATTACGGCAATCACTTTCGTATATGTACACATAGAAACTGAATAGAAAACAGCGTATGCTTTAGACCACGTTCGATAAAAGTAACAATGATCATAAAATTATATTGAGACTATTAGTTTTTAAATCAGGATATTGAATTGAATATTGCAATGATCGAGTATCAGTGTCATTTGGTGTGCGAACGTTTAACTAGACAACTAGATAATGCTGTAATATTGTGGTGTTAATTTAATGACAACTGACTTTCAAACATGCGAATATATATATCACGTTATAGGTAATATTCCGTATGATATTGATTTTCTAACGCAATTAATATTTAGATCTTAACAACGGAACAATGGATGTGCAATTTGGCTGCCAGTGAAATTTGCACATGCGCTGCTTGAAATGTAACACAATTCTCGTTATTAAATGTGGACATCTACGGTACACGATGCTTTTCTTCTTAGTGTTATGTTATTCCATCATTAGGCATGCATTTGTGATCAGGTTTTCTAATAAGTCTCGATAGCCAATTTTCCTATACTGAATTAATACTTTTGAGATCAGCGTGTGCTTTAATGTTTATACATTGTATAAACAGTGATGATATTAACCGTTGCGTTTGTAGATTGCACAATGTATCGCCTCTATCGACTCCTAAGGGACGACGAACGTCCAGAGTTGTTTGGGCTACACGCTAAAGACCCGCATGCGCGTCTCGATTTGACAGTACACGTCCAGTATGGCAGTCGTCGTAACCACCAATCGCAGTACATTTCCTGCACAGAGACGCTTTACGGTGTCGTTGAACTGGGCAGAAGTAACATTAGGCATGGATATTCAAAGCATATGCGCATTGCAGTCATAGACATATTTCAATTAGCCAAAATACATGGAATAACCCTCCACGATTCGAAGGGATTGCAATGTCTCAAAACAGCACATGCACGGCATAATGCCAAAAAATACGACGAGGTGGTCATAGAGGGTAGCATTGGACCAGAGCATATCATCGAAGTTATATACGTCGGGCCATTGATGCAAAACATGTTGTGGCCATTCTCCGTTTATGTAAAGTTTGGCTTCATGGTAGAAAGTGCCCTGACACACATGGTGATTTGTATTTTGCTTGGCTGTCCGTTACCGTCACTTTTGTCATGAGGCTTACGAAGGCCAGTGCAACATAATATCTACAATATCTAAGATACGCTACAAGACAATCTATTACAGGGAACTTGAGCTGGTGTCACTGCTCTAGTGCTCCATTGCGTTTCGTTGGCATTTCTGTTTTTGTTTAAAAAAAAACCCAGAGCTGTCGATGTGTTCTACTGCCTGGTTCAGCTCTGCAATATTGTTCGTCGACAAGATATTAACAGGCTACACACAGTCGTTATAAGGTGAAACGTTCTCAGTTTCATATATTATATATGCTTTTCATTTATTTAAAATGCCATAAAATAACCAATACATTGTATATACATACAAATATGTAATATACAATGAAAACACACGTTTTTCCATAAATGACATAATGGGCGGACAAAAACCGCCTCGAAAAAGGTGATTTATTTAAAATGCCATAAAATAACCAATACATTGTATATACATAAAAATTTGTAATATACAATGAAAACACAAGGTTTTCCATAAATGACATAATGGGCGGACAAAAACCGCCAGTACAAAAAGCGCCGTATATATAAAATATATTATATCATGAAATATCAAGTATTCAAAAAATAGCATAAATTAAAGGGCGTATATTCGCCGTGGCAAAAAGAACGATGAATGGAAATAAAGAGGTGGAGGTGTGAGTGGTGGTGGTTTTTAGAATTGCACAATGGTGAGGCATCCGCCTGCACCAAATATAATGTAAACAATGAGTTCTACGTATTCTGATTGGCTGACTTACATCACGTGATAAAACATTTGTATACGATTGGATATTGATTACTGAGCTAAGAATTAACTTGCACTAAACAATTAACGTGAACAATGACATAAAAAATGTATGTGTTTATAAAATATTATATATGCTTTTATCACCGTGATATGCAGTCTGCTAGTTTGGCATGTACGTAATCCTTATCTTTATAATTGTTCTTCTGAACAGCACGATAATTGGCGGTTGTTTACTTAACATGGGTGTTTATTTGTCTCACGCAGTGGTTACTTGAAGCATAATCGTATCATTATTGACGGTTTCTAACATATGGTGTTTATATGTATTGCGCTGAGGTCACTCAACATAATATTATTTACAGCTGTTATGCTCCCCGAAAACTTTTCGGGGGAGCATATAGTCGCCGCTTTGTCCGTCCGTCCGTCCTGCCGTCCGTCCGTCCCGTTTCTTGTCCAGATTATTTCTCAGCAACTACTGACCTGAATTCAATGAATCTTCATGGGAAGCTTCTTTACCAAGAGGAGGTGTGCACTGAACCAGGACGTTCCTCTTCAATGATTTTTCTCAGAGTTATAGGACTTTGAAGATTTCTGATATAAGCATTTAGTGCACAATTCTTGGCAGGGCTATTTTTACGCAACTACTGGTCTAAATTCAATGAAACTTTATCGGAAGCTTCACTACCAAGAGGATGTGTGCACTGAACCAGGGCGTTCCGCTTCAATGATTTTTCTTAGAGTTATGGGACTTTGAAGATTTCTGAAATAAGCATTTAGTGCACAATTCTTGTCCGGTCTTTTTTAAAAACGCAACTACGGGCCAGAATTAAATGAAACTTTATAGGAAGCTTCATTACCCTGAGGAGCTGTGCACTGAATCAGGACAATATGCTTCAATGATTTTTCTTAGAGTTTTGGGACTTTGAACATTTCTGAAATAAGTTTTTGTGTGCACAATTTGTGTCCAATCTATTTCTACACATTTACTGGCCAGATTTCAATTAAACTTGCGAAGCTTTATTACCAACAGGAGGTGTGCACTGAACCAGGATGATCTGCTGTAATGAATTTTAACCATTGTTTTGGAAGAAATATTTCGGTCATTAGATTGGGGTATGTCGTTGGGCGGGCGGGCGGGCGTGGTGGCGGCATTAACTTTTCATTTCCGCACTCTAACTCGAGAACGGATTGAGCTATTGTAATGAAACTTAATAATATATATACCTTATAGCGAGACCTCGCTTGGGATTGCATATTTTAATGAAATTTAATACATAGATACCTCATATTGAAACCTCACTTGGGATTGCATATGGGATGGGTGGGGTCAAGGTCAAGGTCACTGTTGCTAAAAATAGAAAAAAACGTTTTCAGCTCAATAACTTGAAAACGCATTGAGATATTTTAATGAAACTTAATACATAGATACCTTATATCAAGACCTCGCTTTGGATTGCATGTGGGGTGGGTAGGGTCAAGGTCATTGTTACTACAAAAAGAAAAACGGACAACGAATTGAGCTATTTCAATGAAACTTCATACATAGATACCTTATATCAAGACCTCGATTGGGATTTCATATGGGGTGGGTGGAGTCAAGGTCAAGGTCACCTTTACTAAAATAGAATAATGGTTTCCGCTCAATAACTTCAGAACACATTGAGATATTTTAATGAAACTTTATACATAGATACCTTATTTCTGACCTCGCTTGGTATTGCATATGGGGTGGGTGGGGTCAAGGTTACCGTTATTAAAAATAGACAAACAGTACTCAAAATACACAAATAGTTTCCGCTCCATAGCTTGAGAAGACATTGAGATATTTTAATGAAACTTCGTAATTATGTAGATACGTTATATCTAGACCTCGCTTAGGATTGCATATAAAGTGGGTGGGGTCAAGGTCAAGGTCACCTTTACTAAAAAAATTATGTTTTTGCTGACTTTAATGCATTTCGTTAAAAAATTTGTTTTTCGTGGAGATTCCACGTTTCTTGTTCTAAGAGTTGTGGGACTTCTGAAATTCGAATATAGTGCACAATTCTTGTCCGGGCTATTTCTCCGCAACTACTGACCAGAATACAATGAAACTGTATGTGATGCTTCATTATCAAAATGAGGTCTGCACAGTACAGGATGTTCCATTTGATTGATTTTCCTTGGAGGTATTGGACTTTGAAGGTTGCTGAAATTAGTGTATAGTACGCAATTCTTGTCTGGCCTGTTTCTCAGCAACTAGTAGCGAATATTCAGTGAAACTTTATGGTAAGCTTTATTACCAAGAGGAGGTGTTTATTGAACCAAGTTGCTCCGCTTTAAAAAAATTTCTTACAGTTATGGGAATTGAATGATTGCAGAAATTAATTATTTAATTTGTCTGGACTCTGCTCTTCTGATTGCATTCCCATTACTTGGCAAAGCGCATTGGGGGGCATCCATCAGTTCACTGATATCCTTGTTTACTAATGATGTTTATTTGTCTGCGTTGAAATTGCTCAGAATAATATTGGCAATTATTGACGTATGGTGTTTATTTGTCTTGCGTTGAGATTGCTCAACATATTATTATTGGGGTTTGTTAACTTATGGGTGTTTATTTGTCTTTCGCTGAGATTGCTCAACATATTATTATCGGGGTTTGTTAACTTATGGTGTTTATTTATCTTTCGCTGAGGCTACTGCATGGCTTGTGCTGAGGTTACTCCATGTCTTGCGCTGAGGTTACTTCATGTTTTGCGCTGAGGTAACTCCATGTCTTGCGCTGTGGTTACTTCATGTCTTGCGCTGAGGTTACTTCATGTCTTGCGCTGAGGTTACTTCATGTCTTGCGCTGAGGTTACTTCATGTCTTGCGCTGTGGTTACTTCATGTCTTGCGCTGTGGTTACTTCATGTCTTGTGCTGAGGTTACTTCATGTCGTGCGCTGTGGTTACTTCATGTCGTGCGCTGTGTTTACTTCATGTGTTGCGCTGAGGTTACTTCATGTCTTGCGCTGAGGTTACTTCGTGTCGTGCGCTGTGGTTACTTCATGTCTTGCGCTGTGGTTACTTCATGTCTTGCGCTGTGGTTACTTCATGTCTTGCGCTGAGGTTACTTCATGTCTTGCGCTGTGGTTACTTCATGTCTTGCGCTGAGGTTACTTCATGTCTTGCGCTGTGGTTACTTCATGTCTTGCGCTGTGGTTACTTCATGTCTTGCGCTGAGGTTACATCATGTCTTGCGCTGAGGTTACTTCATGTCATGCGCTGTGGTTACTACATGTCTTGCGCTGTGGTTACTCCATGTCTTGCGCTGAGGTTACTTCATGTCTTGCGCTGTGGTTACTTCATGTCTTGCGCTGTGGTTACTTCATGTCTTGCGCTGTGGTTACTTCATGTCTTGCGCTGAGGTTACTTCATGTCTTGCGCTGTGGTTACTTCATGTCTTGCGCTGTGGTTACTTCATGTCTTGCGCTGTGGTTACTTCATGTCGTGCGCTGTGGTAACTTCATGTCTTGTGCTGAGGTTACTTCATGTCTTGCGCTTTGGTTACTTCATGTCTTGCGCTGAGGTTACTTCATGTCTTGCGCTGTGATTACTTCATGTCTTGCGCTGAGGTTACTTCATGTCTTGCGCTGTGGTTACTTCATGTCGTGCGCTGTGGTTACTTCATGTATTGCGCTGAGGTTACTTCATGTCTTGCGCTGTGGTTACTTCGTGTCTTGCGCTGAGGTTACTTCATGTCGTGCGCTGTGGTTACTTCGTGTCTTGCGCTGTGGTTACTTCATGTCGTGCGCTGTGGTTACTTCGTGTCTTGCGCTGAGGTTACTTCATGTCGTGCGCTGTGGTTACTTCATGTCTTGCGCTGTGGTTACTTCATGTCTTGCGCTGTGATTACTTCATGTCTTGCGCTGTGGTTACTTCATGTATTGCGCTGAGGTTACTTCATGTCATGCGCTGTGGTTACTTCATGTCTTGCGCTGTGGTTACTTCATGTATTGCGCTGAGGTTACTTCATGTCTTGCGCTATGGTTACTTGATGTCTTGCGCTGAGGTTACTTCATGTCTTGCGCTGTGGTTACTTCATGTCTTGCGCTGTGGTTACTTCATGTCGTGCGCTTATGTTACTTCTTGTATTGCACTGAGGTTACTTCATGTCGTGCGTTGTGGTTACTTCATGTCTTGCGCTGTGGTTACTTCATGTATTGCGCTGTGGTTACTTCATGTCGTGCGCTGTGGTTACTTCATGTCTTGCGCTGAGGTTACTTCATGTCTTGCGCTGTGGTTACTTCATGTCGTGCGCTATGGTTACTTCATGTCTTGCGCTGTGGTTACTTCATGTCTTGCGCTGTGGTTACTTCATGTCTTGCGCTGTGGTTACTTCATGTCTTGCGCTGAGGTTACTTCGTGTCTTTCGCTGTGGTTACTTAGTGTCTTGCGCTGTGGTTACTTCGTGTCTTGCGCTGTGGTTACTTCGTGTCTTGCGCTGTGGTTACTTCATGTCGTGCGCTGTGGTTACTTCATGTATTGCGCTGAGCTTACTTCATGTCGTGCGCTGTGGTTACTCCATGTCTTGCGCTGTGGTTACTTCATGTCTTGCGCTGTGATTACTTCGTGTCTTGCGCTGTGGTTACTTCGTGTCTTGCGCTGTGGTTACTTCATGTCGTGCGCTGTGGTTACTTCATGTATTGCGCTGAGGTTACTTCATGTCTTGCGCTGTGGTTACTTCGTGTCTTGCGCTGTGGTTACTTCGTGTCTTGCGCTGTGGTTACTTCATGTCGTGCGCTGTGGTTACTTCATGTATTGCGCTGAGGTTACTTCATGTCTTGCGCTGTGGTTACTTCATGTCTTGCGCTGTGGTTACTTCATGTATTTCGCTGAGGTTACTTCATGTCATGCGCTGTGGTTACTTCATGTCTTGCGCTATGGTTACTTGATGTCTTGCGCTGAGGTTACTTCATGTCTTGCGCTGTGGTTACTTCATGTCTTGCGCTGTGGTTACTTCATGTCGTGCGCTTATGTTACTTCTTGTATTGCACTGAGGTTACTTCATGTCGTGCGTTGTGGTTACTTCATGTCTTGCGCTGTGGTTACTTCATGTATTGCGCTGTGGTTACTTCATGTCGTGCGCTGTGGTTACTTCATGTCTTGCGCTGAGGTTACTTCATGTCTTGCGCTGTGGTTACTTCATGTCGTGCGCTATGGTTACTTCATGTCTTGCGCTGTGGTTACTTCATGTCTTGCGCTGTGGTTACTTCATGTCTTGCGCTGTGGTTACTTCATGTCTTGCGCTGAGGTTACTTCATGTCTTTCGCTGTGGTTACTTAGTGTCTTGCGCTGTGGTTACTTCGTGTCTTGCGCTGTGGTTACTTCGTGTCTTGCGCTGTGGTTACTTCATGTCGTGCGCTGTGGTTACTTCATGTATTGCGCTGAGCTTACTTCATGTCGTGCGCTGTGGTTACTCCATGTCTTGCGCTGTGGTTACTTCATGTCTTGCGCTGTGATTACTTCGTGTCTTGCGCTGTGGTTACTTCGTGTCTTGCGCTGTGGTTACTTCATGTCGTGCGCTGTGGTTACTTCATGTATTGCGCTGAGGTTACTTCATGTCTTGCGCTGTGGTTACTTCATGTCTTGCGCTGTGGTTACTTCATGTATTGCGCTGAGGTTACTTCATGTCATGCGCTGTGGTTACTTCATGTCTTGCGCTGTGGTTACTTCATGTCTTGCGCTGAGGTTACTTCATGTCTTGCGCTATGGTTACTTGATGTCTTGCGCTGAGGTTACTTCATGTCTTGCATTGTGGTTACTTCATGTCTTGCGCTGTGGTTACTTCATGTCGTGCGCTTATGTTACTTCTTGTATTGCACTGAGGTTACTTCATGTCGTGCGTTGTGGTTACTTCATGTCTTGCGCTGTGGTTACTTCATGTATTGCGCTGTGGTTACTTCATGTCGTGCGCTATGGTTACTTCATGTCTTGCGCTGTGGTTACTTCATGTCTTGCGCTGTGGTTACTTCATGTCTTGCGCTGTGGTTACTTCATGTCTTGCGCTGAGGTTACTTCATGTCTTTCGCTGTGGTTACTTAGTGTCTTGCGCTGTGGTTACTTCGTGTCTTGCGCTGTGGTTACTTCGTGTCTTGCGCTGTGGTTACTTCATGTCGTGCGCTGTGGTTACTTCATGTATTGCGCTGAGCTTACTTCATGTCGTGCGCTGTGGTTACTCCATGTCTTGCGCTGTGGTTACTTCATGTCTTGCGCTGTGGTTTCTTCATGTTGTGCGCTGTGGTTACTTCATGTCTTGCGCTGTGGTTTCTTCATGTCGTGCGCTGTGGTTACTTCATGTCGTGCGCTGAGGTTACTTTATGTCCTGCGCTGTGGTTACTTCATGTCTTGCGCTGAGGTTACTCCATGTATTGCGCTGAGGTTACTTCATGTCTTGCCCTGAGGTTACTTCATGTCTTGCGCGCTTATGTTACTCCATGTCTTTCGCTGAGGTTACTCAACATACTATTATTAACAATATTTGTATTGTCATCAAATTTAGCTGCCAGTTACATTATAATTACTGTTGATATCTTATTGTATATATTAAATAAATACAATGGTGTGATAATGTATTTGATTTATCTGTGCAAAATTATGTTCAGTCAATATTTGCCCGGTCTTCAACCTGATACAATTAAATTCGATAGTGGTATAATCTACTTTAAATGTCCTCGCATCGTTATCGTAGAAATTGCTATTAATTACTAAAATCTCTTGATGAATCTGGGCGGATATGTTAGGCATCTCAAAGTCTAAATATCTTGTTTGCATATGGTTTTGGATAGGTGTGGATAAATCAGAATTTGGTTGATAAAAATATTATTTATATTATTCTGTTTAATAACGTGTCATTGATTGTTGTACACAAAAATGGCATGATGATGTAACTAACTCGAGTCGATGACATTATTATAAACATTATACAAGCTACCTTAACATAGAAAAATACTAATCCAATGTGTGTTTCAAACCACAAACTAATGATATAATTGGGGAGACATAATAATATATAAAAAGAAAATAGAGTATGTGAACATTGTTCTTCCAACGAAACTCTTTATCTGGACTGCCGGTATCATGTTTTTTCACTGTCATAAATACAATGAAATAAGATTAAATTTTCTTTCTTCCCGGTATTCTTCTAGCAATTCACGGCAAAAATTTGATAACATAATGAGTTCAAATGACGAAACATTTATAAAGTAATATGCTATATATATAATCTACTATACATTGTCATTTCGCAAAGCCTCTATATTTTAAATCGTGTTTTTGATATTTGTATATACAGTACGTGCCACGCGAAACCCGCAGAATTCGCGCTGTCGTGACGAGCCTTAGATCAACATTCGCGAAGCGACGTCACGAAAGTTTACGATAATTCGCGAAATATATTGTGATACAGGCCATTAATGTGTTAACTGACGTGTCAATATAGCAAACAAACTGATCGTGGCATCTAAATTGTTTTTATTCATGTGTTTATGTATTTTGGGATTTATCTTCTTTTTTTTCTAAGAGTCATTTACAATTCCAGTTCACATCCCGTATTAAAATAAAGCTACATCTAGCCTACATAAGATAGAAGTAAATAGCAATAGTTTATTCAGTCATTTTATCATAATACTATATGTTTTTTTTTAAAGATGGCAACAAATAACCAGTTCTCGGATTATTAAGGCGGTTAACTGGTAATACATAGCTTATTCGATTATTCTCGTTCACAACACGGGTGTTTGTTGAAGAAAATATAGATTCAAAAAGACTTCCTGTGTCGCTAATCCGCACTATCGATACGATACGCTAATCAGTCAATTACCGACCCGGAGGCACATGTTGTGCGACAGTGGACTGAACTGCGATAGCGGTTCTTACTTTTTTTTAATGGCAGGGGTCGTGAAAGCCTAAACGGAGCAAACACCTCTTGCAACTATCTGTTTTTATTTGTCAATAAACACTGTATTGATTCTAATTAATTTGCGTTAAAAACCAAACAGTGAAACTATGCGTTAGAAGATATTCTTGTCAATAAGTACATAATTATATTTGCGCTTTCATTCGTCTTGATAATAAACTAAACTATAAATGTTGTTGTTGTTGTTGTTGATATAATGTAGGCACAAAACAACGACCATCCATTTATCGCCCTTTATCAACTAACTAAAATATATGTTGTAGTATTGTATTACTTTTTATTACTGTTTATTTTTATAATGTTTGTAAATTATGACCTGATAAATTGAGATATAACTTCATTATTCTAACCAATAACTTTCCATAAAAAGTCGCACTAATTAAGTCATACATGCATTACAGTTAGTACATTTATAATGAATGTCATTAATGTCGATCAATGATTAATGTTCCTTTTCAGTACATGTAATTATTAATATTTAAAAATATTGTACATTGTAGACATTGATCATGGTAATTTTGTTAACATACATGCACATTATATACAATGTGTCCTTTAAATCCGTGGAATATTTGTCTATGTTGTGATTGCATTAAATTTAATTGTTTTCGATTGTTGATGGATAATTGTTCTTTCTTTTTCAGTCAATGTGCGCATTTATGTTGTTATCAACGAAGATTGGACAACCAATGCAAGAGCAATAATATTCGACATACATGTGGGTGTACATACATGTACATGTAGGTCATATTCATATATAAACACAACACATATAACATGTCGAAAGCCTTATGTACGTTTTGAACCAGAACAAAATCCAAGACTGATCATGTACTTGAAGTAATAAAACAGTAAGGGTTTCAAACAGAAACAACATATAAATAAACGAAGCATATATTAAATAATGGACACAAAGTTTTACCCAGAAACCTATTAAGAACAATCTAATAAATAGCATGCCCTGAAAATAAATAACGGAACATAATTTACAGACAACAAACACACCCTATCACATACCCATTTCAAAATTTCACATTAACAATGTTACGTTTATTTTGAATGCTTTTTTTCAATTATACAATAAAAACTGTATTTCTTTTATAGTTTAAATCTTCTGCAACAAATGTCACATTTTAAATTGAATGATTTTGTAGCTTATATAATTCAAAGGAATACATTCAAATATAAATTCCGCAAAGTTTTCTAACACGAATTATTTATTCACCGCTAAGTGAAAATATTGCGTACAGGTGTGCATTTTACTAATTAATTTGTTCGTCACAATTCGTGGCGGGACAAAATTATTCGCCACGAAATTTCGCGAACAAGCGCGAATTTTCGTCGCGAGAATTAGCGAAATTTCGTGACTTCGCGAGCGAGCGATCTGCGCTTCGCGATCAAATCGGCTCGTCGCATTTCGCGAACGTTGTGGGTTTCGCGTGGCACGATATATATATATATATCATCGCCGTTATGAAGTTTTCAGGGTCTGACATGTCTCAAACGTACATCCGATTAATTCTCATGAACTTCACGGTAATAGATGTTTACTTATGGTGTTTGTTTCGCACTGAGCTTACTCAATATTATATCAGATTTAGCTGCCTGTTATTAGTCCCCTACCGGTGATACCGGTTGGGGACTATAGGTTTGCGCGTGTCCGTCCGTCATTCCGTCGTGTCCACTCTGTCATTGTTTCTGGATGGATTTTGAAATTACATGGCAGAAATGTTCACTATCATGAGACGATGTGTCGTGCGCAGGATCCAGGTCCGTACCATCAAGATCAAGGTCACACTTAGCGGTCAAATGTCAAAATGGGGTCTTTATTCGTGTCCGCTAGGTAACTCTGTCATTTCTGGATATATTTTGACATTACTTGGCAGAAACTATCACCATCGTGAGAAGATATATACGGGTGTATTTTTATTCCTTAATTTTGTTCTATAGATCTACCTGTAACAAATATAAATAATAATAATAATAATTATAATAACAATAATGATAATCATAATGAAAATAAATATCCATCCTTAATACACGTAAATTAATATGTTTAACTGAACTCATGATAATGCACAAAAATATGGCCTCCCCCCCCCCCCCCCGCCCCCGTTTCAAAAAAAAAGCGGTGTAACATTAAATTTTGACCCCGTTGAAAATTGACCCCATGGGTACTTTTTCAACGGATGACTGATCAATTTTCAGCGTTGAAAACTGACCCTGCCCGTTATATTATGACCTATCTACGCGTGAGAATTCGACCGTCGTTGAAAACTGATCAACTATAGCCAGGTCATATTTCCACTGATTCCAGTATTTTTCAGGAATGTAAGCAATAATTAACGTTTAGTTATACCTTCGACAGCGCTACTAGCTAATAACGATAATTATTTGCCAATTCAAGGGCCATACCTCTGCAGATACAGGTCAGATATAAACAGTAAAACCCAGCTACACATTTTAAGATGCTTATTAACGTCTAAATGTAAAATCAGTGGCTATAATTTATGTGTAATGTATAGACAAGATGTCTGAAAACTTATTAACTACAGTATGCCGTAGAGCAGTGTCGATGCGGATGATTAGCTTTCATTATAATGTTAGAATAAATATATAACTTCGCACTGGTGTTGTTATTAAGTCATTTGACTATTATACATTTGTATAGACAAAACCGAAACAAAATTATAGCATACTAATATAGCATGGTGTCAGCTACCACCACTACCACTACTGCTACCACTACCACTACCACTACTACTACTACTACTACTACTACTACTACTACTACTACTACTACCACTACCACTACTACTACTACTACTACTACTACTACTACTACTACCACTACTACTACTACCACTACCACTACCTACTACTACTACTACTACTACTACCACTACCACTACTACTACTACTACTACTACTACTAATACTACCACTACTACTACTACTACTACCACTACCACTACCACTACTACTACTACTACTACTACTACCACTACCACTACTACTACTACTACCACTTCCACTGCTACTACCACTACCACTACTACTACCACTACCACTACTACCACTACTACTACCACTACCACCACCACCACCACCACCACTACCACCACCACTACCACTACTACTACTACTACTACTACTACTACTACTTGTGTGATATACGTGACTCATGCCTCATCTGTCAAAGGTCAAGGTCACTGCAATTGCAAAACTAGTTCTCCAACAAGAGCACAATCAACCATTTGGGGTGAAGTCGTGGTTAAAACAGTCAAGCGCATCATCGTTAAGGCAAAAGAAGCCAAGAGTAATTGGATTTCTTGAGTTTAGAAATTCTCCATTGCAAGACCTCGGATTTTCACAATCACAGTTGTTGCAAGGTAGACATAATCAACAAAATAATTCCAGTTAAAACAGAAAAAAACGCATATCTAGGACAATCAATACATGTAAAAAGCAAAGTTGATAAAACATGGTTGTCTGCAAATATTATTCCCATACACAATGACAGATCATGTTACAGTCAAACACCGGATGGAGCTATATACCACATAAATCGCCAGTTACTCATGAAAACAAACAACAAAATTTTACAGACATTTTGGAATTTGCCCCTTATGTCACCTGAGTTATCCAGAGCCTAGCAAAATAACAGAACAACAACAATTTAATTTACCAAAGAAAAACAATGCTGCAAACCTTATCCATGAGAATACAGAATTGGTGAAGTTCAGGTTTAAACAATATAGGGAAGGCTTGTCGAACCAAATAAATTGTTTTCAAAAGATGGGTAAAGTAATGGGTAAAGAAATCAGCTGTAAAGAACAATTTCATGTGTGTTATCTCGACATGTGGCGCAGAATTAGTTTCTTTTGAAACGTGATCTACATGAAGCGTGACACTGCTGATGACTGTATCATTTGTTTTAGTGTGGATTGTTGTAACTGAATTGAATGCGTTTATTTGGTAAATGTGTGTGATTATTATACCATTATTGTTTTTATGAATGAAAATACTTTATTTATATTAGAATATATGTAGACATTCGTTATTATTCATGGACTTATTATTCCTATTTTCATATGTCATAATTATATATTTCATTGATATTTTATTATAAGAAATTTTCTTTCTTATAAAATTGAGGAGATGTTCTATTGTTCAGATTCCAATTTCATGAAAAATATTATACGAGTATATAATTTACATCCCCAAATGCTAATAAATAAAGACTCCATCAAATCATTTTGGTGCGTTAAAAAACATGGGCGCCAGGGATGGGGTCGTTTTTTCTTATATGGTTATATTGAAAACTTCGAAAATCTTCTTGTCTGAAACCGCATGCTGGATTTCGAAAACATTTCATAGAAATGTTCCTTTGGTTATCCTTTACCAAATTACTTAAAATTATGTTGATTCGTTAAAAAAAAACATGGAGGCCAGGGGTGTGGCAGTTTTCGTAATAAACTATTTGAAAACTTTGAAAATATTATTGTCGGGAACCATTAATGGATTCGAAATAGCTCGTTAAAACTGTTCTAATTCGCTAACAACCTTGTTGTCAGTGGAACTCTGTTAACTTTTATTGTCAACGTATTAGTTCAAACATCTCTGAACAACATGTACCGGTACCTGTCAAGTCCCTATTCTAGTTAAAGTAAGAATTTCATCGAATGCAGGGGGTGTCAATCGAGCGACAGCTGGATGTAGTTTAGAATAGTTTAATATACCGGGTAGTATTAAAGAGGATATTGAAATAACTACCCATTCCTAAACATACGCAGTTTTTAACAAATATATTGGAATGATGAATGAATAAATAAATAATGCATATGTATGTGTACTGTTTTGTTGAGTGACACAAACTCATTAAATTTGAATACATGTATTTTTCCAAACTATTGATACATGAATTCATGTCTTTGCAATAATAAGATGTTTAAAAAGTTACATGCATAGTTGTCGCACTTAATTTATATTTATAAATATGATTATGAAGGAAAATGTCGCTTGCATTTTATTTTTTAACAAATGTAAGATGCATGAATATTATCATCATTGCATAATTTTAGTGTTTAATATATAAAAAGCACTTAAATTTAAGATATATTAAAAATACAAAAGTTTGTTTTCGGTATATGAACCTGTTTTTGGTACATAGCCATACCCCTTTTTTGCTAGAGTTTGGCTCTTTGGAGCCCGACCCGTCTCAGTTTTATTGTGATTTTTAAGAGTGAGATTGTTTTAAGTGAGCATGAAGGCGCGATTTAACAGGAAGGGTGAGACTTGACAGATATTGATACAGACAGGGTGAGATATTGAACACGCTATTACACTTTAAAAGGACATTATGGTTTATTTAACTCGGGTGGGACCCGTTTTGGCCTTCCTGTTTCCAATTTTTGCAGTTTGTCATTATGTGTGTTCACTTAAGCAAAGTATTAAAATGAGCATGGTGGCGGCTACTTTTAATAGTGTATCATGTTTATTAGATGTTACACATAATGTATTTAAAAATATGAAAATCTACGTGTTAGAATTTACATGTACTCCATCATATAAAAGAACTTCGCTTCATACGCGACGTCGTCGTCTTTGATCTTTCCTTGCGGCATATTTTATGTAGTTCAAATTCGTGGCCTTAGGAAATTATTGTTAAAAAAGCTATCCAGCAAGCCTGCGATAGTTTCTGGTTCTTTCAAATGTGAGTCTCTTCTACAAACAGACTATCTCCGACATTTAACATAAACTAAACTAACCGTTAAAAATGACCCCATAAATTATCAACATTTAAGGACTGATCAGTTTTCAACGACATTTTGATCAAAATTCAATTTGTTGAAATGTTTGCTGGGTCATTTCTCAACGTTGAAAAAGGACCCATGGGGTCAATTTTCAACGGGGTCAATATCTAATGTTACAGCGGCATACTGTTTTGCAGTTGTCGGTTGGTCCGTCATAACTATTTCCTGTTCCAAGTCACCCACCGGTAGGGGACTGCAATCATGCACCTATCAATATTTTCCCCGGGGGGGGGGGGGGGGCGGGCAGCATATAACGGACTTTAGACTAAAAGCGAATCCCGACAGGCGAGAATTTGACACGACGAATGATGCCGGGTCCCCGGGGAATTAGACCTTGGGCGGATTTTAGATCCCGGTAATATTGGCCCCCGGGCCATTTGATACAGCTATAGCATAGCCCACTGAGGGAATTTATACAAAAATGCTTGGCTCTATAGTGGGGCATTAGACCACAAAAATACAATTAGTCAAATTCCTTTCCAGCTACTGTTTTACTACTAGTTTGGTGGAGTGTAACCTCCAATAATAAACAGACGATTTTCCAATGTTCGTAGATTTATTCAAATACAACGTTCAATAAATGCCAAATGAGTTACAATGAAAAAAATTGTGAACCTTCGAAGTCTTACTTCTTCTAATAAAAATGGCACTAATGCAGCGAAACAGTTATAAAATACAATGTCGTTAACTTCAAAATAAGTTAAGTTATCAAATAAACACACTGCGAGTCACCTTATAAAGTATTATTCTATCTTAAACGCAATACACACTTCTTATAATTAATGTTATTCTATACTGTATAAGTTAGGTTTTGTTACTGTAAACGTACTAAATTTATTTACTTCGAAATACGAAGGACTCGCTCTTAAGATGACAATGTTGCAGACTGATTCTGACCAAACAATCGGCCCTTTATATACTAAGAGCTTTCGGTCGACCCAGAACAAGGTCGAACGGCCAAAAACACGGTCGAACGAACGCTCACGACCACTAATATGGTTCGGGTCGACCCAAAGCATCGTCGACCGAACGCAAACGACCAAAGATATTGGTCGATCGACCATTAATTTGGTAAGATTATTCCACAGTTCCTAGGCAACACAGGAAGCAATATGGCGGACAATGAACTTTGCAATTTCAGCAACAAAATGTTCGAAGATAAAAATGAGCCATGTAAGGCAACCTGTGACTAAAATAAATTGGAAAAACATGGATTATAATGCTAAGAACCTATTCTGTTTCGTAAGTACAGTAAAAACAATGTATTACAACTATTAACAAGATACTAAATTGCGGAAATGAGTGGTGACTCGTGACATTACAAAACTGCTTCTAAAAAGAAACAATAAAAATCTAACAAGTTCGCTTGAATAATTATATGGATAAAGCCTGACAATAACAGGAGCTTGGGGATGTGGAAACTCGCAAGGGATATAGATGAAAATAAATGCTGTTATAAATTACACAAGGGCTAAAAGAAGTCCAGTTGTAAGTTGTTTCAGTAGCAATCAACAAATGCAAGAAGACAGGGTAAGTTTTTAAATAAAATCACTGCCCCTGGTACCGGATTGTACCAATACCCCATGGAACTAAAGGCCAAGCTCCTGCGGCCTAACATATTAGCCTTAGAAAAAAATATTTCTTAAGGAAAGAATATGCCATACTCAGAAGATAATATGCATTGAGACTATAAATATATTAATGTAAATAAATATATTGTTTGACTATACTTTTTTGAACTACTAACACATTAAAAATGACCAGTTTTTTTTAAAAACAATAAACACTTTAACAAGTAAAACCCTAAACTCTTTAAAAATTTAACAGTCTCTTAATATCAATCACTGTCCGTTTTCCTTAACTATGGGAGGCGCTACATTAAATTAAATGAAACAAACGTGTTAACCATGCACTCCCAATATATTATAGTTTCTTAATGTTTATGTGATTTTTTCCTTGGTGGTTCTCCCTCTGGAGTCTCAGTTTGCCTCATGGCCGCCCTCATGCTTCTCTCGATCCTGCGCACTTCCTGGAGACCGTCATAGGCCCTTCTGGCTGCGTCGACGGATGCCTTCGTGCTTTCATCTATCACCCTGGACAGCCGCCTTAACTCCGTCAGCATTTGGTCATTCGGTCTACCTGGACTGCCTTGTCCGCCACCTAGTCTGCAACCTGGACCTCAGTGGTGGTGAACGCCAGGGCCGGTGGTAAGCCCAACGGTTGTGGGGTACGTCTGACAGTAGACCTTGGCGTGTTTAGAACCTCATCCAGTAACGGCGTACCAGTTAAGAATGGAATGTACCTTGGCGTTGCCTGGGTATTGATGGGGAACCCCGGTGCCTCAGCCCGGTACGGCTTCACCGCGTAGAGCGTTGGGCTATACACCGCCGGGGGCCTGGATATACTTGGCGTGACTGCAACAGGTGTGATCTCAGCCAGCCAGTCTGGCAGTGATCCCGGTTCTTTCTGCTCGGATCTGACTTCCGTGGTGGAACATAACTGCTGCATATCAGCCTCAGTAACGAAGCGCGGAGCTGAAGCCTTCACCAGCAGCTCGTGATAATTCACCAGCGGCCAGAGTTTGGCGACAGCCTGCTGGTGTCGACCATAATAAGTGCTCGTGAAATTTCAGTCGGTCCTAACTGCGGAACGTGCACATTTTGCAGTAAAACGGCACGTTTTCCAAGGGCACGCGGTCCCTCAGCACATACTCCGATGGCCGACCCTTGCGATCGATGGTTCCGTTTTCATGCATCTATACAACAATCCACCATTGGCTGCTTTCATCGTCTGGAAAAGAGTTATGGTTAATAATATCTGTAGCTAACTTATTTATCTCACTTGAAATTTGATGACTCGCAGTGTCTCAATTACAGAGATAATATATATAGCACAACTCCAGTGTTCGAAGACCACAGACAGGAAAAACATCGAGACAGGCAAACGCTCAAATCTGGATTTACAAAATAAATTATTGTTAACATTGTCAAATGTTTAATGCGTCAATCACACAGTCAATGTCAGTTCGCTATTTATGTAATTTCAGTTTGGCAGAAGCGAACCATTTTTCCCTTATACAATTTAAGTTTGTCACGATGCACTAATTTTGTGCGTCCATCTCTGTCGAGCTGTAGCACAAAGTTAACTGCAGATCTCTTCTCTTTAATTAACATTGGACCCTCATACGTTTGCTCTAGCTTTGGGCAGGACCCCACTTCGCGACCCTAATTAAGGCACCACACGGGGTCGCCTATATTGTATTCTTGAAGTGTAGATTTCTGGTCTTACATTTCTTTACTGCGCTTTGGTCTTTGTTTAAGGTGTTCCTTGCAATGTGATGGGCACGGACAAGACGTTCTCTCAGTTACCCAAGGTAACCGGCCTGTTGTTCAGCGTTGCAATCGAAGGGAGGACTAGCGTAAGCCAGATCAGCAGGAAGCCGGACTTCGCTACCAGTGACCATCATGTTTGGGGAGAACCCAGTCGACTCGTGTGGCGTAGCACTGTATGCCCCAGCGATACTGCCCAAGTGTTGGTCCCAACTGGACTGCTCAACCACTAGGTAGGACTTCACCATTTTGATCAGCGAGCGATTGAAGCGCTCAACTTGACCGTTGCCTTTTGGATTCCGTGCGCTGGTTTTCGACTTCTTTACTTGAAGGATATTACAAAATTCTTTGAAGAGGTTGCTTTCAAAAGCCGCACATTGATCACTATGTATGGGAAGAAGAGTGCTCCATCGTGCGATAAAATTTTCGACGATAGCATTTGCACACGTTTCTGCGGTTTGATCAGCTACTTGGATGACTTCAACGTTTTTCATGAAGTGTTCACTCATGACTAGGATGAACCGGTGGCCTTGAGACGTTATGGGCAAGGACCCCATAAAATCAATGGAAAGTAGATCCCAAGGAGCTCCTGCCTTCAAGTGACCCATTAGAGTGCGTGGAGTTCGTTGTGGTTTCTTGTTCGCTTCGCAGACGTCACATTGCTGGACGAATAACTTTGCATCTGTTTTCAGGTTATACCAGTAATGTGTCTTCGTTATATTCGCCTTTGTGCGTTTGACCCACTGGTGACCAACAACGATCATGTCGTGCATCTGGATGATCAGGCTGTTTCTCAGTTGCTTGGGCACTACCAGTCGTTTGCTGAACGCCCCATTCTCTGGACTCTTTAAGTACAATATGCCATCTTCGAGGTGGAAGGTGGAGGTGTTCCCACATTAACACGTAGTGTCGTGATTCTTGACTCCAGTCAGCTACGGCGTCTCTGCATGGCTTTTGCCCGTGTTCAAGCAAGGACTTCACTGTACCAATGTTGGGGTCACTAATCTATAGTTTAGCCATTTCTTGAGGAGAGTACTTTCCCATCCACGCTCTGCTCTTTTCACAACACGCGATATATTTTATGTAATTTCATGGTCTTTGCGCTCTTCCGGTGTCGCGCCAGCTACCTTTTCTTCGGAAACGGGGGAGCTCCATCTTGCTAACATGGTTTCGGCTCTCCGCCGACACTTGCAACAAGGACCGCATTTGAGGGGCTCGCTCATGTCTACCTGTTCACAGACACAATCTCTAGGACTTTCGCAACGCGAAAACGCGTCACAATATGCCTGTTTTGTACCTGGACGGTACTCTATATTATCAAAATGAGATATAATTTATACCCAACGCGCTATTTTACCACTGGGCTCCTTCATACTGAACATCCAAACTAGCGCTTGGTGATCACTTCTAACTACAAAATGGCGACCTAGCAAATACTGACGAAAGTACTGGACAAATAAAACTACGGCTGTGATGCAGTAATTTCTTTCGGCACGGTTAATAGCTCTGCTCGCATACGAAATTACTCGCTCTCGACCATGTTGATGTGGAGACAGTATGCCACCTATGCCCTGGCCGGATGCTTCGACGTCAAGGAAGAATGTTCCACCATCATTAAGGTGGTAGCCCATCATTTCAGGACTAACGAGAGCTTCTTTAATGGCGTTAAATGCAGCTTCTTGCGTATCTCCCCAATGAAAATCCGCATCCTTACATGTGAGTTGTATCAAAGGGCGTTCTTTGCGAGCGAAGTCTTTGATGAATCGCCTGTAGTACGATCCGGTTGCCACGAATTGCTTGACTTGTTTCGGGGTCTTCGGTTTCGGCCAGCCAAGTACATTGGCTACGTTGGTAGGATCTGGCTGAATTCCTTCTTGCGACACGACCTGACCTAGAAAGCCCACTTTGGTTTGCAGCAAATGGCATTTTTCAGGCTTCAACTTCAATCCTGCTGCCCTGCAACCGCGCAAGAACTTCGTCTACCCGTTGAATGTGACCCTTGAAATCAGCATAATGTACTATAATGTCAATATACACAATACAGGTCAACCACTGCTGCCCTTGCAGTGCTAGTTCGATGGTCCGCTGAAAACTCAAACTGCCCAAATTTGCATACAAATGCGCTGTTGGGTATATCTTCCTTCTTCATAGGGATCTGGAAATAACCAGCGGTTAGATCCAAACTGCTGAAGTACTTTGATCCCGCGACGGCGTCCAAACGGTCGTGAACCTTTGGCAATGGGAAACCATCTTGCTTAACCGAGGCATTTACCCTTCTGTAGTCCACACAGGAGTCATCCGTTCTTCTTCTTTACCAACACTATTGGACTTGCCCAAGGAGATGTACTCTTTTGGATAACTCCATTCTGTAAGAGGTCTTCTGTTGCTTGCTTTTCAGCTCCAGTATAAGCCAACGGGACTCTTCTTGGCCTCTGTCTTACAGATGCAGCATCTCCAGTGTTAATGGTTTGTACAGCAAGGTGGCTCACTCCAAGGTCCCAGTCATCTTTTGAAAACGTCTCGCTGTACTTGATGAGTAGGCTTGATATTTGTTGCCGTTCCTGTTCACTTCTTCCTATCGTGTAACGCTCAAAGAGGTCCATCAGGTGTTCAGGTAACGCTTTCTCTGATGTCGCAGGTATGTCATTAGTATGATACAACTCTGTCTTTACCTTGCGAACTGCTCCATTGTTATGTTGGTCGTTTTCAGACTCTACCTTGGCCAGAACACTAACGATACGTTCCACCCTTTACGCCTTGCCTATTTCGGTGTCCTGTCTTAGAGTTACTTCAATGGAGAAAGGGTTTAATATCCTAATACTGCATGTTGGTGCACGGTTAACATCAACCAACGTGGATGCCATTCGAAGTGGTATTTGTCTTCAAACTGGTCAACGGGTTCAACCAGAAAGTCAGCTGTGACTTTTTCATCATCTTCGGTGAAACGCTCTACAAACACACTCACCACAGCCTAAGTCAGGCCTGGAAGTGTCATGTCGCTCGCTACCGTAACACGTCTAGCCTTGTTAGCCTTGCCCACCTGGAAGATGGGTATTTCTTGTCCATCAAGCAGAATCTTGTTGCTGCTGAACATTAAATCTGCTGGCTCGCCATGCCCACCCTTCAGAATGTCGTACCCCAGCAGAGCTTCAACCTCTATCTCTGCGACAATGACATTCTTTGATAGCACGAGAGGGCCAAGTTCTAGTTCTAACAGAGCTTGACGTTCATCTTTAATTGGTGCACCACCCGCACCAACTAAACGAGCCGACCGGTCTAATTGTGGACGGGACTTGAATGGAAGCTGGTTAAACGCTCTAGTAGAGATGATTGTACGTGAAGCCCAAGTATCCGCAGTGAATGTTACCGGATGACCATTCACCCTACCGTGCACGTACATTCCCACGGCCAACTGTCTTGGCTTCTGGACCCTATTACTAGTAACCGCTTCCTCCATCTGGTTGTTGACGTGTTGCTCTTCATTATGACTTCCATGGCCTTCGCCGCTCTCTAACAGGACCTCCCTTTGGCCGCAAGGGCTTGTCCCTGTCCGTTTAAAGGTTCGGCATACCCTCGCGACTGCGCAGTTTCAATGGTATGCTTCGGAGAGGCTCGGTCAGTGACTGGGCACTCGCGGGCATAATGACCTTTCTCGTGGCACTTGAAGCACTCAACCTCTGCCTTCGCCCTTGGTTTAACGTCCGGTCTCCTTGGCTCTAAGGCCTCTAGCCTCTACAGGATTTGCCGCATAAAAGACTCCTGTCTGTCACCCGCTGCCCCGGTGGACTCTGTTGCTTCCCTTTGGGTGCTCTGTAAGAAGCGGAATATGCCCTGGACGTCGGGCTCCGATCTCGCTGTTCGGGACTCGTATGCTCTGTTGTTCTTCTAGCTGGTCGCCGCTGCTTCCAATCACCTTTTTGGGTGCCTCTTGTTATCTGCAGAAACGACAATGCATAAAGGACGGCATCTTCAATGTTGGTTTGCTCCTTGTTAAACTCAACTTCCAAGCGGGCATCCTGATCTAGGAGGCCATCTAAGAATTGGCGTACCAGGTCCTCGTTTCGTGTACGTCTATTCCGATGTGGGTGCCCCTTATCATACAGCATCTTCATATTTGCAGCATATTCTTCTACTGACTCGCCATGTTGCAGCACCTGATGGCTGAATCTGGATGCAAACGAGCGTGCAGACTTGAGTACCCTGTACCGTCCCTCTATCTCAGCTACTAGGGCCTGGTAGTTGTTTACTACCGCTGCTTGGAGCTGCGTTAAAGCTGCGCCCCAACCCATACTGTCTGCAATGGTGTCGAACCTAACGATCCAAACTTGCCAGTTCTCCTTTCCGGTGAAAGGTGGTACCTTGATCATTTCATGGTGTGGCGTCGCGTAGCCACGCGAAACTCGAGGACCATACTGGTTGAACAGAGGCGGTGCGCTACCTGACCACCGTTGACGACCGTCTCCCTAGGCGTGGAAGCTGGGAGCCTTATGTCTAAGGGACGACCAATCGGAAATGGAGGAGCTTGTAGCGATGACCTGGTACCAGCAGCGTATCCACGGTCTTCCAAAGTTCACAGGGTGACCTGCGTAGGGGCCTTTGTCGACGTTTCCGGCTGACATGTGCGGAGAATATGTATCAAGAGTCTTCTGAAACTGTTTCTTGTTCAGCATGTGTGTAGTCTGGGCTTGACTGTACCGCTGTATTGACACGGCCTTCCTGAGTGTTAGGGAGGTTAAACTGTACTACTGAATTGCTGTTAGCCATTATTATTAACAACCTAAAATTTGCTGTTTCAATTTAATATCTCAAGAAACGTCCCAAAAGAACTAGGAATTAATGCCCGATTTCTGTAAAGCTATGATTAAACATTGCTTCATAAATCAGTGATTATTTGCACGATTCTAACGGTCCATTAATTTTTCAAAGGGATTTCAGGAGCATTTTTATAAATCAATGATTATTGGTGTTCACTCAACCACAGAAGTGATTTTCCTGCTTAGCACAAACATTGTGTGCTCTAGTATCGTTCGAATAATTCAGCCAATACATCATGTACATCGTTGATTTCTATATACATATAATAAAAATGGATGAAGAACATGCAGCATTGTCAGGATTATGTGATCATGTGTGGTCCCGGGCAAACGTACTAGTGGAATTACTACTATATTTGTTATCAAGAGATCGTGAAAGCAGCTGAAAGAAAAACAAATATGTACACCTCATCTGCATAACTAGAATTTCATTTATTAATAATATATTATGGTACTGAATATAATTAATAAGATGTATAATTTAAATAAGAAGTGTTAAAACATTTTAAAATGAAACCTTTCAGCAGGGTCATCATTATCGAATATTCGTTACAGTGCACAGTTGGTATACAATTAATAATTACGTTGATAAAAAGAAATTTATATTGTTGATAGATAATACGAGCTATTAAATTGGTAACGAATGCATATATTATCAAACTTTTATATTATACAATCAATGCCGTAATCATGTTTTAACTATATACAGTATCATTTTGGTGCTGTATGTTTTTAGACAATATATACATATCCCAATCGCCAAGTGATATTTATATAGGAACATTATACGTTGAATGGCGTTAGGAATACATGTATTTGCAAATGCATTAGTTGTAAATTGGGTATCGACTTAGAACATACAATGTTAATATTCTGTGGTCATACACACAATTAACGCGTTATTATTTCTAAATAAATATGACACGATCGCGAGTATGAAACGGACGGAAATAGCGTTTGCGTCGGCGTTATCGGATGCGACAATGCCGGTCGCACAACGCAGTTGCAGACCGATACATGGAATAACAGCCTCTTGAAACGTCAATAAAAACACGTAAAGATACTCGTAAGAAGGTTTCAATAATGCCATGTATATTCATAAATTCTGTCTGACTTTTAATAGCATTTTGCTAATAAATACGTCATACTGAATATGTCGCGTTATTCAATACAATCGCACCAAATAACGAAGGTCATTGTGTACTTCAATGGGAATAAACTATTAACATTCACAATCTTGGCAATGGTATCCAAATCAACCGACGGCGGAGACAACAACACGCCGATGTTGCAGCTGTACAAGTTCTTCCGCGACGGGCGGTAATGTATTATAGCAAACATTCAACTTCTTGAAAAATACATTACGATCAGAAAAGTGTTTATAGTTAAAATGAAATTTATAGGTAATTTAACTCAGTATAGGGTGTGTTTCTAAGTGGCCTATACTGTATATCGAGACCGTTAATTATGCTGGAAAAAAACACAACTTATTTTAAGTGTCAATGTATGTTTTGCAAGTAAATTCTTATAATAAAGAACTGTTCTTCATTATTTCAATGAGATCGCACTTCTATTTTTCATCCCCTGGTCCGGCTGTCCGTCAAAAATCACTACAGTTGGAGTAGTCCCTATTAAATTTGCATCTTGCAGGCGCAAAACGCATTCGTAAAACGGAAACAATAAGAATGTCTTTTACATTAACCCATTCGATCGAACAAGTCTCTGATTCCATCGTTGGCCAAAAGAAACTGGACTTCATAATCGACAACCGTCCGGTCTCTCACTACGTACTAAGTCGTTGATGTTCTTGATGTTCATTATCGTGTATTACAACCTCCAAGTAATCCGCCATATTTTACAAATGTATACAAATAATCACCTGATAACCTATAATTATTTGGACAAAAGAAATTCGAGCATTTCAACAGTGGTGGTACAGAAATCCATTTACAAATAATCATTGATTATTCATAAGTAGTACGAGTTCCTCGTGCAGCCATGATTTTGGACAGTACAGAAACCCGATAGCAAACAATCATGGTTTAATCACTGATTTATACGTACAGAAATCGGGCATAAATCTTTGGTTGAAAATAAAGTCATTGTGCTTGTAAATTGTTGTTATTTTATTAGTATTTGTTACTGACTAAGATTTTACTAAAATTTTAACAAATTTACTTTTCACACTAACTTTAGCACAAAATAATGAAAAGTCGTTTATTTTATCACAAAAAGACGTAAGTTCGTTTCACTGGATCAACAGAATTGTCATGGATCCCACGGCTGTCACTATAAAATGTTACGTTCCGAGCTGTAATTCTAGCTACTGTTTTACTATTAGTTTGGTGGAGTGTTTCCTCGAATAATAAATAGACGATTTTCCAATGTTCGTAGATTTATTCAAATACAACGTTCAATAAATGCCAACTGAGTTACAATGAAACAAATTGTGAACCTTCGAAGTCTTACTTGTTCTAATAAAAATGCAGCGAAAACGTTTTAAAGTACAATGTCGTTAACTTCAAAATATGTTATCAAATAAACACATTGCGAGTCACCTTATAAAGTATTATTATATCTTAAACACAATAAATACTTCTTATAATTGCTATTCTTTTCGTCACCCTTCAGTAAGCATTCGGTATTTCCCTTTGCACGAGTTTTTCGTTCGATTTGGCGGGTAGAGTCATTCGAGGTTCGCTTACACAGGAATTAACACGTGGTTCAGCATATTTCGATTTAAAAATTCGAGTTTTTGTTAATTATTGTTGTAAGAATATCAAATTTCAAGCTACATAGGTAGATTACAGTAGGACAGAGAACTTGTGAAACAAACATGGTTGGGATTCGTGAGTGCGCTGAGTTTCCACACTTCGTGTTCGTACACGCAGTCTTCGTTCCGCAGCAGTCCACTTCCGACAAGGTTAGCTATTTAAGAGGCACTTTACACACCGCCATTAGCGGCATCGCTAAAGCACAGCATAGTAAAGATGAGTATATCGTTTTGTTTTATAGATATGTATGCCATTTTATGAATATCTGAGTTTTATGGCTATTTCTTTTACAGTTAAGAAAATTAATTCGCATATTCGTATTCGGGGTTAAAGATCTTCAAAAATTTATTTTATTTTTTAAAATGGACAAAAATACATCTTTTCACATCCTACGTTTGTCTGGTTTAAAAAAAGAAAAAGTAAATACATTAGTGCATCTTTTGGAAAACACATTTTATCAGGACCCTTGCATTTCTGCTTAATGTATGTATAGCTGTGGCCTAATATAAACCTTTTATTTTTTAGCCTTTGAGGGTTTCTAGTAAGCCTTTCTGAAAAGAAAGACAACTTTTAGACTTAAGGCATGTGAATATGTAAATCATTTCACGTGTCTCTGGGTCTGAGGTTAGCATTTAAACACTAACTTTTTAACCATTATTTGGTGCTTTCAAAGATTATAACTAAGAGTATCAGGTACTTTGTGTTTTTTGTTTTTCCTGTCAGTTTTCAATTCGAACGGATTTTTGTTTTCTCAAATGTTTTGCGGCCTTTCGTTATATAACTGGAGTTCATTCTATATCGGAGTGACGATTTCATGTAGGATATGTTAAGTGGTTGGAAAATTGCGATAATGGTACAAATCTGCTATATATTAAGGGAAAACAGTCAGCGATTAACGTTTCATCATTGGACAGCTATGCATATAGCACAATGGCTAGTTTTTGTTTCCGATTTTGCGAAGGTGGATTATTCAGTTTCCAGCTAAACAACAAATTACAAACATTAAATTTCAGCGTCTAGATTCATTGGTTTCTGTGGATTTCTAGAAAACACCTGGCCTGCTTGAGACGTCGACCAAGTGTTTGCTATTTATAGGAATTGTAGGCTCGTATTATTTCTCAATAAGTATGTTTCGTTTTTCTTCTTGGCGTTTTCTCCGATTCCTAGCAATTTTAATGCTGAGGATTATTATAATTTTTTTAAATACTTTTCTTAATTGGTGCTCAAGTTTCGCTTTTAACTGATGTGGGCTCAACAATAGGCTGGTTCCTGTCATTATTTTGCTATATAATATCCTGATTCATATGAGTATATGTAGTGCAAGCTAAGCTTTTTGTAGTCCACAAACGACAGTCTCCATTTTTATGACAACAATTCAGTTGCTATTCATAGTGTATAAGATAGTTTGTTGTCTTGTCATGTTTATCATTGCACAAGAAACATGACGTGTTTTTTTTATATGATGGATTATGTTTCTCGATATTTCGGTGCGTCAATGATGTAGTTAGTTTTGTATGTAATGAGGAGCCGCGGTGGTCTGCATTGAGCTGATGGTGTGAGTTATGTGACACACGGTTGGATCTGTGTAGAGATATTGATGTAAATTATGTGATACACGGTTGTCTTGAGATGTGAGATTTTGTGTGTCAATGTCTGGATGTGTTGTATATATAGTAAAGATCCACGGGATCTGTGTTAGGATGTCGATGTGAATTATGTGATACACGGTTGTCTCGCGATGTTTGATTTTTGTGTGTCAATGTATAGATGTGGTGTATATAAAGATCCACGGGATCTGTGTTGATATGTTAATGTTAATTATGTGGTACACTGTTGTCTTGAGATGTGAGATTTTTGTGTATCAATGTCATGATGTGTTGTATATATAGTAAAGATCCACGGGATCTGTGTTGAGATGTTGATGTTAATTATGTGATACACTGTTGTCTCAGGATGCGAGATTTTTGTGTATCAATGTCTGGATGTGTTGTATATATAGTAAGGATCCACGGGATCTGTTTTAAAATGTTTATGTGAATTATGTGAATTACGGTTGTCTCGAGATTTGAGATTTTGTGTATCAATGTATGGATTGGTGTATATAAAGTAAAGATCCACGGGATCTGTGTTGAGATTTGGATGTGAATTATGTGATGCAAGGTTGTCTCGAGATGTGAGATTTTTGTGTATCAATGTCTGGATGTGTTGTATATATAGTAAAGATCCACGGGATCTGTGTTGAGATGTCAATGTGAATTATGTGATATGATACACGGCTGTCTCGAGATGTGAGATTTGTGTGTATCAATGTCTGAATGTGTTGTATATATAGTAAAGATCCACGGGATCTGTGTTGAGATTTCAATGTGAATTATGTGATACACGGTTGTCTCGAGATGTGAGATTTTGCGTGTCAAGGTATGTTATGTACTAGTATGTAATAAAGGATCCGCGGTGATCAGTGTTGGGATGATGCATTATGTGATACACGGTTGTGTCGAGATGTGTTGTTACATATATCAATATAGTGGGTATTTAGGATATATATGTGTGTGTGTGTGTGTGTGTGTGTGTGTGTGTGTGTGTGTGTGTGTGTGTGTGTGTGTGTGTGTGTGTGTGTGTGTACGTATGTATGTGTGTATATGTATGTGTATATATATGTATATATGTGTATGTGTATATGTATGTATATATAGTTTAAACTTTATACAAATAATAGATAAACAATGTAATGAATTATGTTGATATTGTTTCAGTAAAAATGCTGTAGCTGCCTATGAGACGACATTATTAACATCCTAGTTAAGGAACAGCGGTCATGAAGATACCGGACATGGCCAGGGCGATACAAATCCAATAGTACACAAGTACAACGCAATATTTTAAAACGAAAATAAATGTAAAATGGTGGAATGAATATAGATTTGATTCTCGCCCGACAGAAGAAAGCCAGTATATGTGTTCCTGAGTGACCTGATGCACAACATGTGTCGACTGAGGTCGTGAAATGAATGCCGCTACGCCTTCACTTTTAAATTTCTGTATGCGGATAAGCTTGTGATTTTTATTTTTGCAAGATGCAAAAGAGTTTTTGTTAAGCCTGTTTCTATGCAACAAAAATATATTCATTAATGTTAAATAAGACTGTCGATTACATTAGGTATTAGTTAAAAAGCAGCAAAATGAGATTTATACGTTTTATGTGTATTCTTGGATTTTACGCTTTTGTATATTTTTAAAAGAAAATTTTGGTTTCAAGTTTCACATGTTTTCAGTTTATTTTTGTCAGTAGCAAGTATCAGTGTATTATTTGAATTGTGTATTTATATGTTTGGATAAATCAGGAAGTAAGCTATGTCCGGTGTCTTGGTTAGAGTAGTATATTGCCGCAGTAGATATCAAATACATGTGTATTTCCAATGATTTGTTTTTTACATAAGAATGTTCAACATGTAACGCGAAATACGTTTTTGTGTGGCACGAGTTCACCCTTATATTATAGAGGGTTATTTAAGAAGTGAAATTTAGTAGATATGTGAAACCAAAAATATTTTTATTTTGGCCTTATGTCCGCGTCAGCGAATAGAAGAGGCATTATTTAAGATATAACGTATACTGTTAGTTAAGAAAGATAGATGCAGATATCATGCGTACTTACACGTAAGATTAAAAGCAAAACAAAAAAAAGCTAGTTTCTATTGGAGATAAAGAATGTTAGTGATATTATTTTATATCACTTTATTACATTTTACTGTCTTTGTTTATTCGAGAAAGCGGACCGCCTCCTAAAGAACTAGGTGTTTTTCTTTTATGATTGTAAAGGTGCTTCGTTTGTTTTAAGTAAGGAAAGAATTTATTTATTTTCGGACGAACGCAGTGAGGTAGAAAATAATTAATGTTATTCTAACTGTATAAGTTGTTTTGTTACTTTAAGCGTATGAAATGTATTTACTTCGAAATACGAAGGAGTCGCTCTTAAGATGACAATGTTGCAGACTGATTCTGACCAAACAATCGGCCCTTCATATACTAAGAGCTTTCGGTCGACCCAGAACAAGGTCGAACGACCAAAAACACGGTCAAACGAACGCTCACGACCACCAATATGGTTCGGGTCGACCCAAAGCATCGTCGACCGAACGCGAGCGAGCAAAGATATTGGTCAATCGACCATGAATTTCGTACGATTATTCTACAGTTCCTAGGCAACACAGAAAGCAATATGGCGGACAATGAACTTTGCAATTTCAATAACAAAATGTTTGAAGATAAAAATGAGCCATGTAAGGCAACCTGTGACTAACATGAATAGGAAAAACATGGATTATAATGCTAAGAACCTATTCTGTTTCGTAAGTACAGTAAAATCAATGTATTACGACTATTAACAAGATACTAAATTGCGGAAATGAGTGGTGACTCGTGACATTACAAAACTGCTTCTAAAAAGAAACAATAAAAATCTAACAAGTTCGCTTGAATTATTATATGGATAAAGCCTGACAATAACAGGAGCTTGGGGATGTGGAGACTCGCAATGGATATAGATGAAAATAAATGCTGTTATAAATTACACAAGGGCTAAAAGAAGTCCAGTTGTAAGTTTTTTCAGTAGCAATTAACAAATGCAAGTTTTTAAATAAAATCACTGCCCCTGGTACCGGATTGTATCAACATTGATAGGTACATCACTTGTTCAATGAAAAATGCACATTTTTTCTATCCGCCACCATTTCTCAGTAAGTGGCTGGGAGAATTATACGAAACTTAAAATAAATATGTACTAATATACTGCGGTGGTGCACAACAAGTTGCCATTGGATCACTTAATTTTCTCCAGATTTATTGCCCTTTATTCAATGAAAAATGCACTTTTCGCCCTCCGTCATTTCTCTGTTACTGGCTGTTAGAATTCCGTGACTAAAAATAAATATGTACCATCTTAGTGCGCCGGCATATCAAATTTTACTTAGATCAGTATATTTTCTCCAGAGTTATTGCCCGTCATTCAGTAATTGTTTCGCATTACTTCGAATTTTGTGTGAAATTTCAATACAATATATTGAATATCGTTTAAGATATTCAATTGAAACTTGGAATACTTGCTAATGGAGATACAGTGCAGATATACGACAAGTGACATAATTGAGCATGATTTTTTGTTTATAAATTTTAGTGACATATCTTCAATTCTGTTAAGGTAATAAACTAAAATTTCTTAATGGTAGCATTGTGCAGATTTTTGACAAGTCCAATTACTCTAGCTTATATTTTTACAGGATTATTGCCCTTTTGTAACTTTGAAAATAATGTTTAGAAGTTGTGTTACCTTAATATTGTTCTAAATCCATTCAAGATATCGACCGCACTGTCCTCCCGAATTTTTTTTTTTTCGATTTGCTTTATTTTCCGAGGGCGATATCAATTCATTGAATTTGCTTGTTTCTTGTGATATAATATAGGCATCAGAGATAGTTTGGCGCGACTCAACCAGATTTGTGGCCAGTAACAGTAAGCTGGCAAGGACAGCAATCATGGGGGTCCACCAGTACGAGGTCCTGGGGCAGGTAATCAAGAACACACTGAACGTGTGCTATGTGACACACTTTGATCCCAGGTACTGTTATACTTATAGATTGCATAAGTTTATGCTTACCGAGTGCAGTGTGCCAGAGAAATTACATGCTCTAATGGACGTGCATAGTACTGTCCTCTAGGCTTCTATATTAATGTTCAAAAGTTATTCACTCATTTGTTTTCATGTGATCTTTTATATAACCTGATAATTTTACAGAACAAACTGGATTTGACAAAGCTGCATATTTTGATAATACTATTAATTTAAATGTTATCATATATTTTTGTCATTTTGTTGAGCTTGTTTTCATATACAACTTGATTTGAGTTTTGAATATCATAACCAGCTATAACCACTGTGTTAAAACGCTAAAATAAGGTATATTGTTGACCCGTTTTCCTTGAACATAATTGCACAAATATATGACGGCCATATATTAAGAAAGTGTGTAATGTTTTCACCTCAACATGACCACACTTATTAATAAAAATTAAGAAGTTGATTTCACAGCTTTTGTCGTGAATTTAAGTATACACACATGTTCTTGCTTCTGTTCTCTGCAGATGTCAGGCCTCCAGTGCGGCAGTGTCCGTGGCAATATGATGATTCAAACTATGATGAAATATGATGGATATGATGATTCAAAAGAATGATTGTTACTTGAAGGACTTAGGGAAATACAATGTTGATGCAGTTATAAATGAGGCATTCTGCATCCAGGCTTTGAAAACTGAACAAGAGGGCCATAAGGCCACAGGTCGCACACCTGAGGGGCAAAGGAACTTAACTGTTCATAAAGATTTGGCCTAGTGACTTAGACATGATCCCACGTTATGAACTCGTCCGAGATATCATTGGGACAAATGTTCTGAGCAAGTTTCATGAAGATTTGGCAATAAATGTGGCCACTAGAGCATTTACAAGCTTATCAAAGTTTTCAAGAAAGCCATATAAGGAAATACCCCCCCCCCACCTGGCCATGTTTTTCAACGGAGCGGAACCATTTCCGCACTCAGCCGAGATATCATTAGAACAAATGTTCTGAGCAAGTTTTATGTTGATTGGGCACAATGTAACTTCTAGAGTGTTCACAACCTTTTTCTATAGCCATAATAGGAAAACTGCCCCCGCCCACCTGGCGGCATGCTTTTTAAATGGAGCGGAACCATTTTCGAACTCGGCCGATATAACATATAACATAAGAACAAAGGTTCTGAGCAAATTTCATGTTGACTGGGCAAAAAATGCTACTTCTAGAGTGTTTACAAGCTTTTTCTATAGCCATATAAGGAAAACTCATCAATTCCCCCCACCCCTGGCGGCCATGTTTGTCAACAGAGTGCAACCATTTTTGAACTTGGCCGATATACCATAAGAACAAAGGTTCTGAGCAAGTTTCATATGGATTGCGCCAAAAATGTGACTTCTAGAGTGTTCACAAGCTTTTTTTAGTCATATAAGGAAAACTGCCCCGCCACCCCGTTTTTCAAAGGAGCAGAACCATTTTCGAACTCAAATGATCTGAGCACGTTTCATGTTGATTGGGCAAGAAATGTGACTTCTAGAGTGTTCACAAGTTTTTTTCTTCAATTTCAACTAGTGACCTAGTTTTTGACCCCACATGACCCAGTTTCAAAAATTGTGGATATCATTGGGACAAATGTTCTAACCAAGTTTCATGAAGATTGGCCAATAAATGTGGCCTCTAGAGTGTTCACAGGGTAAATGTTGACGACGCACGACGGACGCACGACGGACGACGGACAAATGGCGATCACAAAAGCTTACCATGAGCACGTGGTGCTCAGGTGAGCTAAAAGAGGTACGATTGTAAAACCCTATCACCTTCTTTAAAAACTTCTCAAATTCGTTCTTATACTTGCATTAGTGTTTTATATCAGATTTAAGTTATTATTTGATGTCTTTAAGTCTATTATTACCATACTTCAATTATAATCGTTGATGTTTGGTATTTTGTTGAGCACATAATAGTTATAAAGTGATGTTACAATCAATATTGTTTTTAAATGAATATATATGCGGCATTATTTCGTTTTGTTAAAATTAATGACAACTGTAAAGTCCTACATGCTAAGTCTATTACTGATGTCAGTGATAATGATATGGATGAGTTTAGTGTTGTATTACCAAAAACCTTTGAACACAGAATAAATTAGACATGTCCAATTTTTGCCACTAACTTAGCGATTATTAAAGTATTATTTTTTTTTCACCAAGCTTCACTAGCACCCCATCAGCTTCACTACAGATGTGGCATGCTATTTAGTGTAAACTAGGTTAACCGTCAAATATGATATATCGGACAACAAAGTGAAATGATTTGCAAATGATTGACATTTGTGGAAATGCTTATACTAATCACAAGGCTGAACTGTTTTCAATGGGTTGAAGAACTGAATGCGTACTTGTTCCGCACGTCACTGAAGGACATGCGGCTGGATGACCCAGGGCGGGTCAGCTACACGTACCATGCCACGGGCGTGGGCTTCTAGGCCCTCAAACAGAATTACTTCAGACTAGCCATACAGGACATTTTGCTGGAGGTGAGGACTGTCGTCATAACATATTTTTAACGCCGTCATAACATTTATGGGCATGTGTGAGATATGTTTGAGAAATAATTTAACTACATTTATACATGGGAGAAAACATTGAAACAATTCGTGATCATATACAATACAAAATATTAATAAACTGATTGGTTTTTATTTTGTCTTTCTGCATAAGAATGTAGTTTTGCAGACAACCAGATAAAGAAAATCACAAGGTACGCACATAAAATATACTCATAATATCTTATACAATTTCTACTACATTTCTTAAGCTTCCTCCATTGCTCTTTTAGGTTTACCATTGTCCAAGTACTTTACCCCCCCCCCCCCATACATTTGAACCGAGTGTACAATTATCCCAGTAAATTCTGGTTTGAAATTATGTACACACAAACTGATCAGGAGCACTGTTATGCAAAAAGAAAATAGTTTATTAATTCTCAATAAACCATGAGTCACATAAGTATAAACAGAATTTGAATGAAACTTCAAACAATGCAAGAAGATGTTGAGAGGAATCACAGAGTACCATAACCATAACCATTCTATTGCATCAATATTTAGTATTATCAATTGTCTTTTCTTTTATGTGAGCCCAAACACCATAACAAATCAACTGATTCATTATATGATCGAGGACAATGAACTGCAAAATATATGAACCATTAATGTGTCTACAGTATTCATGCAGTTGCTGAATTTTGTTTAATTTTCTTGTGCAACATGTAACAGTTTTTAGCTGGACTTCTCGAAGAAATGAATGCTATTCTACTCAGGAATGGCTTGAGCGATTTCATTCAAATTTAACATTAAATAAAAATTTAAAATATATATTCCCCCTATTAAAATGAACCTTAAAGCCAAGTTTGGTAACTCTTGTTTGAAATATGTCAAAATTATGGGCACTTAGAAATTTTGCAAATTAGCTATTGGGATAGTTTAAGTTTTTCGATAAGCTAGTTTCTCAGGAATGGCGCGAGGAATTTAATTCAAACTCAACACACTGATTCACTATATTAAAATAAACCCATCAATAATGGCTAATTTTGGTAACTCTAGTTTGAAATGTGTAAAAATTATGGCCCTTTTGCCTTTTGAAATTTTACATCGAAAGTTACTTAGATAGGGTAACGTTTTTCGGTAAGCTGGTTTCTCAGGAATGTCTTGAGGGATTTCATTCAAACTGAATACATTTATTCACCATATTAATATGAAGCCATTGTCCAAGTTAGGTGACTTTTGTCTAAAACTTGTTAAAAGTTTATGCCTTTTTAGACTAAGAAATTTTACATTGAGAGCTTTTTGAATGGGTTAAAGTTTTTCGGTAAGCTATTTCTCAGAAAGGGGTTGAAGGATTTCATTTAACCTTAAAATATTTATACCCAATATTTAAATGGACCCATAAGCCAAGTTTGGTAACTCACGTTTGAAATTTGTCAAAATCATACCCTACTTCCATTCCGGTCCAGTTTGCTGAATCGATTTTTCTATAGGTAAACTACATGGAGAGGAATGAAAATTTTAAATATCTGTTGAACGCAAACACATATCGCTTAGGTTCCAACGGTTTCGGAAAATATGATATTTTACCGATCTATGATGTGTTTTTTAAATTAATATTGTAAAAATCTTTTAAATACACTTACCCTCTGTAATTATAAACAGGGAACAAAATGAAGGAATTGTTGGCGAGTTGTGTTATTCTTTCTTGACTTGTATCGTTACTAATACATGTATCGCTAAGGTTCCAACGGATTGAATATGTACAATGATTAAGCTTTGTATCTATGCAATTTATGTTAAAATAAACAAAGATTATTTTTGTCCTTTTTAACGTTAAGTTTGAAAATGCGTTATGTGTTTTATGGCATCTCCCGCGGCTTATCTGATGAGAACAACTGGGGTGCCTACTGTGGTCTTATCTTGGTATCTCACCATGATAGTAATACACAGGATGTGTTTGGTGACACCGAGACATATTGGATGTAAGATAAAACTAGTGTGGGTAATTATTGTTATAAAAACAAGTTACAATTTTTATAAAAGAATAATAAGTATGTGGCAGTTGAAATGTGTTAAATATTGTTTGTTCATTGATATGTCAAACAACGAATATATCTAGATGGTATCTACGTTATGTTTGACAATTTTTTCAGTTAAGCAACATTAAATATGACATTTATACTTGCATTCTTATATCTTTCATGTTTTTATGTGTTTTTGTTCATTATATCAGGGAATATATCTAGGACAAACTGACCTAAGATTAATATGAACAAATTATAAAAGTATTTCAGGCTTAAAGTATAAAGTATGATCGGTTTTGTTCTCACACGTGTTTGTTCGATTTTTTTTAAAACGATATCGCCGAATATTAATTATTTATAATTTCTCAGATATTTTGGGGAAGAAAACTCCCCAGTTCGAGGTGAAAATAAGATTTAAAGATTAAAAAATAAACAATAATAAATTGTATAATATCCATATTGTTTTCGCAATAAACATAGCCAAAAACATGAGTGGAAAAAAATGATTTTTATAAATCAATTTTGGTTTATTTATTTGGTTTATTCCATTTTTGTATGTTTAACAATCTTTTAACTGTCTTTTTGGTGGATCCAACAAAAACATTATAAAACAACAAACTCTGGTCTAACTGTATTTAAATATCTAACTATGGTTTAATTACTTAAATAATCTGCGTTTGTGCTTTCGGGATATTTGTTTTAATATTTTCAGGCAACTTACTTATTTAGTAATCTATTTACATGATTACTGAAACTTCATTTTCAGTTAAGAGTTGTAGTAAGAGACTGCATGTTTAGTTGAAATGCAAGCAACATCAGACTTGGATTTGATAGTAAATAAAGGCCCATTTTAATATTTATCCGGCCCTTAAGTATTCAGCTTAGTAAAAAGTAGGAATTAACTTACACAACACATTAAAATTAAAAGTGGTAGATTATTATCATTTTTATACATTTTAGAGGTTTTTTTTATAATTTAAAACTGCCCCCTATGTATTACGATATTTAAAGTTATTGTGGAAACTGTAAACTGGCTTACACTTAAAACAACCAAGTTATGCATTTAAAATTAATTTACAAATGAATTTCACGTTATGCAAATACTTTGTATTAATACGTCTCTGCGCTATGTTAACGCGCGTGAAGAAAATCGTTTTTTTTTTAACTCTAGAAATCTCGATATTTTCCAGTATAATGGCTATCTACTCGTTAACTCTCTATGCTATCAGAATCAGAAACTTCCCTAAAAATCGGCTATTACAGTTTATCGGGGCCACAAAGCCATAAATTGTCACCCAGCATGGGTTTGGCGACTTGCTGTGATTAAATATTTGATAAGGGGCCGCGAGTTCAGCCATTCGTGCTATCTTCGTTTAAGGGGTCAGGTTGTGAGAGTTATTTCCCTTCGAAACCGGAATGAAAGTTGGACATGTATGATTCTTTTTACACATTGACATTTTACATTCAATGCGGGTGGCGTAGGGGCGTCAACTTTTGATTTCCTCTCTCTAACTCAAGAATGAATCTCTCCATACGTAAAGATATCTTAAAGCAATACTTCACTTCGAATTGCATTTGGGGTGGTCGGGGTAAAGTTCAAGGTCACTGTTACTTAAAAGAAAAAAACTGTTTCAGCTCAAAAACTCGAGAAAGAATTGAAATATTTTGATCAAACTCCGTTTCTAGATACAGTATAGCGAGACACTGCATGAGGTTGCATATGGGGTGGGTGGGATCAAGGCCAAGGCCAAGGTCACCCTTTCGAAAATTAGAAATACGCTTTCAGCTCAGTTACTAGAGAACGAAATTAACTCTGTTTAATTGGTCCCTACTTTCCAAACCGTTTGTTTTAAAAACTGCCAGTAACTCTGACAAGTACAAGAAAAGTCAAGTGAGCTGTCCTCTGACAGCTCTTTTTTAATAGTTGAGCAGTTCTCCAGAGGCATTTCTCTTACTTTTAATAAATGGTTCAAATAGATTTTATGCAGTACTCTTAAAACTTTTATCTACACCAGTCAATGAATTGTGTACTCGTTGTAAATGTTACATGAGCGCAGGTTTATTAAGATATCCACTGAACTTCAACATTTCGGGAATAGGATTTAAGATCTACATACTTTCAGCTCTACTTAATATAATAATACTATAATGGCAGCAATGTCTGTGTTTACTATTAATACGGGATCCGATTTGGTTCTGGACTATAGTTGCACACCCTGTCAGAAGGATCATAGGGTTAACGATGCAGTTGTTTATTGTATAACGTGCTAGAAGTTTTATTGTTAGCAATGTATAACCATGCATGGGAAAAGACACATACAACATTTGGCAGAGGGGAAATAAAGAAATGGCCAGTTCCCAAAGTAACAGAGGATCTTATAGAGCGATGTGAGTTACACAAGGATGAGAAACTGAAGCTTTTCTGTGCGGACCATGATCAGCTGTGCTGCAATACGTGCATCTCACTGCATCACCGGTATGTAACAAGTTTAATACCGTCTTGGTTGCATTTTTTTTTTCATTACATTTGCAGTGTACATGTAAATTGCTGCTCAGTGTTGTTTGTGTGTGTGTGTGTGTGTGTGTGTGTGTGCGTACGTGCGCGTGTGTGTGTGTTTGCGATTCATATACAGGCATAATTTTCGATTCTGACTCTTGACTTGATGTAATTGTAACTTGAGACCGGTACATGGCCGAATTGCATGTAGTTTGGTATCTATCCAATGTTTTAGCCGTTGATGGAATGATGGAAGGTCCACTGGTAGGGAAAACTCGATGTCTAAGGGGGGGGGGGGGGGAATTGCAGAAGTAAAGAAACAACGATTTAATCAATATTTTATTATTTGACTTTTATCTCCTGTTAACAATCTACAAAGAGTGTTTTCTTCGTTTTAACGTGTAATACTCTTGCTCCCGAGCTGGGGTAATGGGGCTCTATTTGTGTCCCAAATTGGCTTTATAGCAAAAATGTGTTGCCTTAAGATGACTAAATACAGAGTATAAATTAATTGTGTAGAATTGTCGGAAGCTTAATGTTCACTATATAACTCATTTGATAACAATAGTGGTTACAGATATGTTAAAGTGTCCCATCCCATATTTATGAAGTAAATTACAATTTACTAGTGGAAACTGAGTATTGAAAATAAAAAATGGGTAGGGTAAATGTTTTTGTCATTTTCAGCACTTGTGTTGCCATTGCAACAATAATATTATTTTCAAATGGAAAAAACAACAACAATTTATGTAATCTCTTTACTGCCATCTATAACCATAATTATGAAGTTTCGTGATCCACGCACCCATATACATAGTTTTTACAGGATCCAAATTTTCTTAATTGTGTCATCATTTTCTGTATCTACAACGTTGACTTCTTGAAATTTTTTTTTTCAAAATTAGACCAGAAATACAATTGTAGCATGAAACTTGTTTGTTTGCAATATTTTGTGTTACCATATCAACCACAACGTTGAAATGTGGACATGATTTTAATGAGATTGACATATGGACGGACAACATTTGTATTTTCTACCATGTGGACTTTCTTCATGACTCCATCGAACTTCAAACCAGAAATAAAGTTATAGTATAATACTTCTTTGTTATGTGTTGTGTTTTTTTGCATAGTTCCGATTTGATTTTAATGAGATTGACATATGGACGGACAACATTTGTATTTTCTACCATGTGGACTTTCTTCATGACTCCATCGAACTTCAAACCAGAAATAAAGTTATAGTATAATACTTCTTTGTTATGTGTTGTGTTTTTTTTGCATAGGTTATTTTAATGACTGCTCTTCTAGGTCATACATTAATTGATGTTTCTTCTTGGAATATACATACCAGTATGTATTGTTGATGTTGATCAATGACAGATTGTTATGTGCTTTCAGCCAGTGTGCCAATGTTTCCCTAATCAGCGAATCTGTCAAAGCCAAATCGCCAGGAGGAGACATGGACTACCTTTTATCTTACTTCAAAACCATCACAGAACAACTGAAAATATTGCAAATCAGGCAAGAGGCCTAAATACAGAACCTGCAAGCGTCTGTCAATGAGAGGTTACAAGAAATAAAATATATGCGCAAGAAAATAGTTGGAACTTTAGATGAACTTGAAAAAAATACTCTGAGACAACTTGATAAGGTAAGAACTGAAATAAAAGCACCTGTCAAGATTGATGTTGAGACCAGCACCAGGCTACAGGCAGAGTTGAAATGTCTTGGTGAGGCTGTATCAGTTATTGGTGACAGGAGCAAACTGCTCTCATTTATAGTAACTGTAATCGCATGCTTGCAGTGCAGAATATTTACTGAGTATCATGTGAAAATACAAGGAGATACCAGTGACAGTTTTATTGAAGGCATCGATAGCATTCCTAATGGTCAATGCCTTATTGCAGACTTTGGAAACAAAAGACTGAAGCTGTTAGACCAGAAATACAAGGTGGTGAGTCATTGTGATTTGTCTTATTATCCATATGACCTTTGTAGAATTACTCCCTGTGTGGTGGCAGTTGCAGCAAATGGTGATGGTCAAAGTGAGATACATTTTGTCTCCGTGAACAGTGGCGATCTGGAAAAGTGCAGGAAAGTGAGGACACTTCAGCAACCACATGTATCTCTTGGTATTGTCCATCACAAAAAATGGAGCTCTGTATGTCACCTCAGGTACTGCACTGTACCGGTACAATCTGAATGGGACGCTCCTGAACATGCTGTATGAGGATACTTCAGCGGACAGTACAGGTATTTGTCATGAAATATGCGTTTGTTTGTTTGTTTAGTTACTTTAATCGTATGCAAATTACTGTATAATTTTTAATTTATTATTGTAGTGATGCTCGTATTCCAATACCAATATCGTGCCTTTGTTATAATTATTGTTGCAATCGTTGTTATTTCAATACCAATATACTGCATTCATAGCTTCTAAAATACATTTGTAGTAATAAGTGGTAACAGAACTTTCTGTTGTTTATTAAACCTGTCATAAATTATTCACAAATATGATGTATTAAACATAACTTTTTTTCAAAGGTTCATCCCAAACAACGTTATAGAACTGATGTTATTTTCAGTGTTGAAGTGTGCTGTAAGCCCTAGGGTTGACAAAATCTATGTCATAAACGGTGAGCACCATGAGATCCTCACGTTGGAAAGGGATGGGAGAGTACGGTCTAGCTTCACTGACCCTGAACTAGGATACCCATGGGATGTAGCAGTGACAGCCGCAGGCCAGGTGCTGGCCTGTGCACTGTCATTTTCTACACTCATACAGATGGATAGCGAGGGCCGGAGAAAGATTGCTACCCTGGCTACACGTGACATGGGAGTTGAATCACGTATATCAGTTTACCACAGTCAGAACACCAACTCAGTCATTTTGGGATGTTTTGAAAATAATAACATATTGGTTTTAAATCTGAAATAAATGGTATTGTTGAACTTTTTGATAAGCAGTATGGTGAATAAGTGTACTACATATGTAGTTATTGTTTCAGTTTTATTGACAATTGATAAATTGGCTTAAAGGCTTTAAGAAAAAGTTTCTATCAATTTCAAAGATGTTTTATTTTTTCATTAATTAAGTACATTGGCTTAAAATATTAAACACAACATGACTTTCAATTTCAACCGACAAAAGAGCTCATTTTCTCAATATATTATCAGTAAACATATACTACTATAAGTACTACTACTATTCTCTGAAACAAATGTGCACAATACAAACCACCTGGTGATTTGTATCGTATGTTGTATGATACGAGCATTAAACTGATATGCATGGTGTGTGATTTGTATCGTATGTTGTATGATACGAGCATTAAACTGATATGCATGGTGTGTGATTTGTATCGTATGTTGTATGATACGAGCATTAAACTGATATGCATGGTGTGTGATTTGTATCGTATGTTGTATGATACGAGCATTAAACTGATATGCATGGTGTGTGATTTGTATCGTATGTTGTATGATACGAGCATTAAACTGATATGCATGGTGTGTGATTTGTATCGTATGTTGTATAATACAAGCATTAAACTAATATGCATGGTGTGTGATTTGTATCGTATGTTGTATGATACGAGCATTAAACTGATATGCGTGGTGTTTATAGCAAATAAGCATCATATTTATTTAACAAGTAAACATGTAGTCAATAATAATAATAATATTATTAACAATAATAATAACAATAATACATGTAATATTAATAATAATAATAATAATAATATGTCATTTCCAAAGCGAATGTTAAATGTTTTGATAATATTGAAAACATGTGGATCTGGGTCTTGAAAAATCCTGGTAATATTATTGGTTGAAAATGAGTTTGTCTACTTTAGATGACATATAACTTTAGTAATAAAATATCATTTGTGTTTCTCATTGTTTGCAATAATGATTGATGTACTATAGTATTTTTCTAATTGATTATTCTGTTAAATAGATGGTCTCATTTTCACACACATATGTAATCACTATGTAATCAACTGAAATATACATAATTAGAATTATAATACTTTAACTACAAAAATCGCACTATTGGTGTTACACCGGCGTCCACAACCAGTCACCGTCCTCAACAACAACAAATGGATGAAAAATAATCTGGGAATACAGAAAACATAAAACACATGGAAAACAGTTAAACACATAAATAACTATTCAGGTGTGGGTGTGTGTGAATAAAGCGATGTTCGTTTCAGCTTGCCGACAGCTCGGATGATTTCAGGTTTAAAAATCTGCATGAGATTTTTTCTGATTTGGCTCTGATTGGTCAGTCAATGTATAAACTGACCAAACCTCCTGTTTAATACCTCGTTACACAACACGCAAATCACTAATCGAACCGGATACGAAATATATCTACTTGGTATATACATATAGATAAACAATGCCGGTCTGTTTCCATAACAAGGTGGACTTCAGCCAAAATCCAGTCCATGATTCAATATATAATACAGTCTGTAGACGAGTATTACAATAATACAGTCTATTATTATATGCCTATCGTTTTTCTGTCATAAATACATATTGTATTCAACACGCAAATACAGGAAATCGTATTTGCTACTAGCTTTTTCTTTTTAGCTCACCTGAGCACGAAGTGCTCGGTGAGCTATTGGTATAGGGGACCTCTCCGGCGTCGTCCGTCGTCCGTATGCCGTCAACAATTTTACCCGTTATCGTGATAAAGACTACATTTTTTATTCAATCTTGGCCAAACTTGCACAGATTGTGTATAACCATAAAATCTTGGACGGGTTCGATAATGGGCCCGATCGGACCAGGAACACCAGAGTTATTGTTCCTTTTTTTTGCCCCAAATACATCTATTCCTGAATAACTCACCTGGTAAAGGGAGGTAAATGCAGTATCAGAAAGATAAGTGTCATAAATGTGTTGTTTCCCTTTGTTGGTTATTCACAGATATAACCCAGATAGTGGAGTCTGCTTATCAGTAAAATCAATACATCACTCTGAGTCAACATGATATTCCTATTTGAGATCAGCATCATTACATTGATAGCCTGCTTCTGACATATATTTTGGCTGTGTGTGCAGCAATAAAATGTTCCACTGTCTGTCTTGGCATCCAGTCAGGAAAAAGATTTAAACAATAATCAATAGCTAGAATTCATATTGTAAACAATTAATCAGAATATAGGATTTAGATCATGTTATCTAGTGCCTGAAAGGGTTAATTATTTTCTGTAGTTTTTGGACTGTTTACTTAGTAACTTATTCAGTATCATGTAATCGTGTAACTTTTGGGCTGACATTTGAATTGGGATTTTGGAAACTCAAGTAATTATCTTACATGATTTTTGAAGCTGATTTATTATTTCCCCTTAATTGAAAAATACTTCTACACTGTGTTACATTTTCTCCTTAAGTTAGAAATATTTGTACACTATTTAGAGTGCACCATGCTACTTGCTGCTTGTATGGTATATAAAAGTAAGGGCTTGTAGTTTAGGGACTCTCTTTAGCTCACCTTCAATCATTTTGATTCGTTAAAAAACATGGCCGCCAGGGGGCGGGGCAGTCTTCCTTATATGGCAAATTTGAAAACTTTAAAAATCTTCTTGTTTGAAACCACTGGCTGGATTTCAAAATAATTTCACAGAAATGTTCTTTGGGTGACCCTGTACCAAATTCCTTCAAATCGTTTTGATTCGTTAAAAAACATGGCCGCCCAGGGGGCGGGGCAGTTTTTCTTATATAACTATATTGAAAACTTTAAAAATCTTCTAGTCTGAAACCACTGGCTGGATTTCAAAATAATTTCACAGAAATGTTGCTTGGGTGACCCTCTACCAAAGTCCTTGAAATCATTTTGATTCGTGAAAAAACATGGTCGCCAGGGGGCGGGGCAGTTTTCTTTAGATGGATATATTGAAAACTTTAAAAACCTTCTGATCTAAAACCACTGGCTGGATTTCGAACTTATTTCACATAAATGTTCCTTTGGTGACCCGCTAGCAAATTCCTGGTAAAGTGGAGGCTGTCAAAACAAAACACTTAATTAACCATTACAATTTAATTATTTAACAAAAATAAAACAACAAGATATCTGACAAATCATAAAAATGTTTTATGGTTTGGGCATTTTTTAGGGTACGTCAGGTAAATGTTTATAAATGTAGCCTATAAGACCTCGGTTTAAATTGCTACAGCTGTTGTTGATGTTGCTTATTTTTGAAGATGGTTATACATATTAAAATGATGAAGGCTATGATGCTTATGATACTGTGATTTTGGTATTTTTTATGATGATGATGATGAAGATGATGATAATGATGATGATGATGATCATAATAATGATGATGATGATGATGATGTAGTTGTGATGAGGCATGAACATAAACAACAACCCAATAATAGAATTATATTTGAATACTCAAATTAAATATTCCCAATACTTCTGGTAATATTGATAATCTCCAGAAAATCACATGAGGGAGGAACACAAAAACCAGAGCAACTGTTTACTTGAATCTTATTTGACCTCCTATCCTATATACCATACATGTTATGTCAGGAATTGTATAACTTTCTCCAACTGACCTATGTATCTTCATGTGGCCAACTGAACTTGGCCTGTGGTTAAGCAGCTCCCTAGACAATTCAGTAAACTGTACTATCAATAACAATTGAATATTTGCACATAATTCTTCCAAGGCGTAATATAAACTGGGTTCTGTGTTGAAAAAGGTTCTGTTTCAGAGAAATATTTTCAGTTGTTCACAAGTTAGTCATGTGCCTAGAAATTTAATATTTATATGTCACTGACATTAATAAAGAGTTTGTTTTGAAAGTTATTTGTCCACTACTGGTTGCATGATCAGATGGGACACCCTCCATCTATGTTTTGTCTGTATGTCTGTCTGTGCAATAAAATTTGGGTCCTGCAATAACTCAATAAATACAAAGGCTAGGTTCATAAAACTGTGTGTGGTTATAGAGGGCAATGGTAAGATATTGCATTTTAATTAATTGTTGTTGTTTTTCTGCATCAGGAAAAAGTGTTGAAAATTGCACATAAGCAGGTATTATGCAAAAACTTTAATTTGTTGGACTTCAGTGAATTAAAAAAAAATCATAGAAAAAAGTCAAATTGCAGTAGTGATGGCATCAAGTCTTCCAAATTTAGCATTATCATTTAATTACTTTACTGAAGAAGTTATAACAAGTATCTAAGATTTTAACCAAATGAAAATTTGTGGTTATTAGATAGGGATATGTCTTTGGGCATGTGGGCTGACAGACTTGACAGCAGCACCAACTTTTGGTCTCTGAACAATAACTTGAGAACAAAAATTGCTATTGTAATAAAACTTCATACATAGATGCCTCGCTTGAGGTTGCATCTGGGGTCGTTGTGGTCAAGGGCACCATTACTAAAAATAAAAAATAAACTGTTTAATAACTTGAGTACAAACTGAGTTACAGTATACGGGGTGTGACCATATAATTTAGGTCCAGCTAGCCCATTTTTCATTTTAAAAATAGATATGGATAGGCTTGTTGACTTGTTTTAGAAGAAGACTTGCATAGCATTGGGCACAAAGACTAGCATAGCTCGCAAACATTAACCTAATACTCGTCACCTGTATTAGCACTTACATACCTACTTCTTTGTTTCGTTCGGGTCTATATTTTTCGGAACGACCTGTGAGAGCAATACAATCCTCGTGCGCGGGTCTATTTTTTGCACGTGGTCGGGTCTTTCCAAATTGATATCAGACCCGTCCACGTGCACAAAGAAAGACCCGTGCACGAGGATTGTATTGTTCACAGAAAGACTTGTCCACGAGAAGCATGTGTACATTCATGGTGTAGTTCTAAAATACATACATGTGCATGTACACATTCATGTTTTTGACTTTCTGCATATATATGTTATTTCAACTGCATGTACAAAATACAAAATATATAGTATATGTCAAGGCAGAAAACAATTTCGTTATGAATATAATGACTTGCAACAGATTGGTTTTTTAATTGTACGACACAATATATGTTTTTCTATTAAAAAATTAATGCAACGTATATCATTTTATTATTGTATGCTAGAAAAAAACATACGCTAAACTATACCACGCATTAAAGCCATTCAGCTTCTTATTTAGTGATACCTTTTTAACTATTTGTTTGTTTAAAAATGTACCAACTATTTATATACATGTTGTATATAAATTCTACATCGAATATAAAAAATCCAAATAAATACAAATCAGATTCAGCGTTAATTGATAATACAAAAAATATACGCTTCTATGACCCGAAAACAAATTCTGCCATTACAATGTGAATTATATTTTACAGTCTTGGAACATTTATTTCTGTGCGTGTTACGTTTTAAATTTCATACCAATATTAAGGAGATAAACTGAGAAAAAGTACCTGCTAACATGGTAGAAAGAACCATCTGATAGACACCTTTATGTGATTCAACTATGCGGCATTTGTGTCGCCTTCCGGTATGTAAATCGGATATTGACCTCGTAGTCGGCCTTTCTGCGCAGGAAATACCTCCTACTCGGTCAATATCCTATACATAATAATCTTAAGGTAATACACTGAGAACACGTACCTGCTAACGTGGTAGAAAGAACCGTCTGGTCGACACCTTCCGTATTCAATTCAGCTATGCGGCTTTTGTGTCGCCTTCCGGTATGTAAGTCAGATATTGACCTCGTAGTCGGCCTTTCTGCGAAGAAAAGACCTGTCCACGGGCTGCATTAAAAACCTCGATCGCTCCGCGCTCTCGGTTTTCACATGTTGCCCGTGGACAGGTCTTTCCTACACAGAAAGACCTCCTACTCGATCAATATCCTATACAAATTAGGCGCTCAAACTATATTCTGTGTTTACACTCATTTTAGTCCGTGCACGCGTTTCACAAGTTTAACGATACCGTGACAGTATTTTCTTTGGTACACTGCAAATCGTTATATCGCAATTCGCGGGGTCCATGGATCGCGATCGCGATATAGCCAGAACACAATATAACTTTCCAGACCATTCATGTACATATACACTAGCCTCTTTTCGCGATTTGTTAAAAAACATTGCTGCCAGGGGGGCGGGCGGGACAGTTTTCCTTATATGGCTTTATTGAAATCTCAAACAATCTTCTTTCTAAAAGCCATTATGACGCTTTACACTCAGGTGAGCGACCTAGGGCCATCATGGCCCTCTTGTTTACGTATTATACTAGTAGCACGTGTTAACACAAACACTCATCGAATTCGGCAACTATCGGAATGCATATTTACAACTTCGATATTGTTAAATTTATATTTCTATTTGGATATACACTAGCTTTTATCAAATAAATAAAACATAAACAAAAGCAATTGCTTATCTTAAATCTGGTTACCGTTTCTTCCTAAAGGCATCCAATACAGAACTTTCGCCATGTCCGATAACAAATACACCAAAACAGTTAACTGCTGTTTTATCACAATCAACCATTAGCCATTATTATTGGAATTGAAATTGTCATGTGTTTAATCCAAGGCAAATAAAAATGTCACAATTACATCCACTGAACACAGCAGCACATGCATATCTTTTTCGGAGCTAACGTTTTGATATAGTCTTTGATTTTTTAATCCTTTCTACCATGTTCTTTGAAGTTTAATCCTTGTTTATAAGTTCCCGCCCCCTCCCCCCCTCCCCCCAATATGGGGTATTGTACTCCTGTGTATTGGTGGAGAGGCAAGATATTCATTGTGTGTGTAGTACATTTTTTTCGAGTGCACCGGGATTCTCTCCCATATGGCCATCGCCCCCCCCCCCCTCCCCCAGAAAACTTGTTAGTTGGGTTACGGGGGATAGTACAAGATACAGGAGACGTCACATTTTAGAAGCGACCCTGAGTCTTTTAGTACCCGGTGTGAAGCACCTAGTACACTTCACCTCGGTTTAACGTCTCATGCGAAGACGAGTTAGGCGTAAAAAAATATGTTTGTTTCAGGTTACATGCCGAAAAAAATTAGGGTAGGTAGGTCGGAATATATTATTGTGTTTATTTCGTAAATGGTCAACTTGAAGATTCTAAAACTGAATATATATTCAAAACATACCAGAAATATCATAAAACATTGTTTATAAGTGGATGCTATCAAAACAAAACACGTATTTATCCAAAAAAACATTTAATTGTTAAAAAATGTAAATAAAACAAAAACATATTTGATAAACTCAATAAAGTGTTCTAGGGCATTTTTTAGGGTAGGTCGTGTAACCTGAAACAAACATAATTTTTTTACGCCTTAGTAGGTAAGAGTAAAGCGGGGGTTCCAACCTGTGACCCCTGGGTTGTGAAGCCAGTGCGTTACCACTAGCCCACGGATCCGCCACGATAATTACATTAATTAAACTAGGTCTTTAAGCCGCATATACTGACGTTATCATTACACAACTCATTTCCGAGAAAAAAAACCGTGTTTACGTGATATAAAATAGTTCGTGATTTGTTTTGGTATTTTCAAGAATATTATGCTGAAAAAGGTATATAATAAATGGAATATTACACTAGTAGTAGTATGGCGCTCAGTCTCGTTGGTTGTGTCAAGTAGCATCGCACTCGAGGCTGCGATACGACTTTACACAAACAACTCGGCCTGAAACGTGCAGCGTTACACCAGTCATAATTATATTATCTTTTTCTCCTGCGGACGTTCTCTTATATGAAAAAGAAATTTCTTTAAAAAAGACAATCGGCGTTGAAATTAATATTTAGATGTCATTTTTTACCCGAAACATAATACAAGAGGGACAAGATGATCGGTTACGTGACTTCGCGGACCCCAGTTTTCTTGTCCCCACTAAGGAGACTTCTCGGATTGTATATTTTTCGGACACCATAAGAAAACTTATCGGACCCAAAATTAATTTGAGATAAACTCAAACATCATAAATATGTCTACCGTGAATAAACCGATCATACCTTCCATGTTTTCACCGGTGATAAATGAATAACCTAAATGCTAGTAATTTACGTTACTGTAATTGTTACATGAAGTTGTCAGGTATTTGACAAATTAGCATTGTCAGAAAATAATTGCGGGAATGAATGAAAATTATCATATATCAAACCAGTGTACATAATTATGTTAAATAATATACTATACGTGTCATTAGTTTTGCAAATAGTGTATTCATGCTATACGCAAATGAAGTAAAAGTAACTTGCACAACATTTCGACGTAATAGTATTACGAGACATTTTATTTATAGAAATATGTTAAATATTTTAGAGATTGAATAACATCTACTGAAGAAGTTGATAGAAAGGTGCAATTATAAATAATTCTCAATAAAACGCAACCGCAATTCAAATATAAATTAACATGCACAGTAAGTTTATAAATATAATTATCGGGTTTATGATTCTCCGGACGCTAATTGATGAATGTATATTAGCACAGCTATAACGCGCGCTATTTCTACAATGATGCAACCCTTTCTCTGGAGTGTGTTGAATACGCTAGAATAGACCATTTCATACCGATCTTCACCGAATTTCTACGTATGGCTCCGAAAAGTTTCAGGGCACAATAGGGGCGATCCGGGGAAATACGGACAGCGGGTAACTACGGACAAACGCATTAGTAGACCGACTTTTCTACATGTTTTCAAGTTTCTTGTAATGATTTTGACTTAGTTTAGGAGAGTACTGTTTGGGGTTTTACATGTCTAAAAATAGCAAGTGACACAATGCATTGGTTACTGCAAATGTTGCATGATGGGAGCAACCTGGGAGCAACCTATTGATTCTGTCCGAGTTTTCCTGAATTTTAAGAAAGTTACGCATGCGCAAATAAATTCCTTCTTTGTTACATACAAAATATTCAATGTTTGATCTCAATTTTCACCATGACCAAGCGACTTCCCAATATATCACCATACATTGTTGGAAAGATAAGGCCATAACCTTTTGAAAAAACAGCATGTCGAAAATTTCTATACGTTGTAACTCAACATATTTACCTCAGAATAAACACACCGGTTTTGACAGGCATGGGGGCTGCCATTTTGTGCATGAATACATGGGCCGAAAGTTATGAAGCTGGGAACCATTTAAGATAAAGTAGTGCCTAAAACTGTCTTTTTTCTTATTTCTTACATATATACCTTTAAATTGATACCAAAACATATCATTTAAACTGTATTTTAAAAATCATATGCATTATACACTGAACCTTATGTGTTTATTATCTAACTGACAGCCCTGTAACCCTGAGGATGTGACTTCCGTTTTGGTGTAATTTGACCTTTAAGAGAACCCAACCCTTTCACATTTGAATAAAAACCACATTTTTTCATAAGTCTGATCTATTTCGAGAGAGAACATGAAATCTATCACACTGGTATAAGGATTTATTGGAAAAAAATAAAGTTGAAAATAAAAAGGCGTTGCGAGACAAGAATTTCGACAGAAAATATGTACTTAGGTACATCTTGGAAAACATTATTTAAAATCAGAATAAAGCACAACTTTGAGTTTTAATAGGCATGGCAGACATAATATATAATATCAGAAGTGGCATTCTAAATAGTATAGAATAGGTTTTTAATCCCTTTTGAACATTTTTTTTTAAGTTTCTGCATTTTTGTGGTTAAAATCCATATAAATGTAGCATTTCAGATGCCATTTGACCCCAGAAAAGGGTTTGTTTACATAACAATCAACAGATTTGACCTCCTGTCACAGAACAAAAAAAGAATTTGACCTCAAAATGTAAATGCCATGTATTAATTAACAGTCTTCTGTCACACCTGAGCCTGTGGGTGAGGTCAGCCGCCTGCAATCTTCAATCTGTTTCAGGTACTCTCTGCTGTGTAATCTTTGAAAATAAAAAGGTTTTCTGTGCATGTTTACTCAATATTGTGATTACTAGTGTAACTTAGATACAATAAGTGTACATATACAATAGTTTACACAATTTGTTGTTTTGCGATAAGGCTAGTCGCTATGCCGGCTTCACATTGTCGAGCTCACGTGCAAACAGTCCAGTTCAAAAACGGGTTTCAGAGTCCCAACAAGGGTTAAACTCTTGCTTTTCCTTCTGGTGTTGATGAGAAGTATGCCAGGCTGGAAAAGAAGTCATTAGATAGTAGAATACATGACAATAATGATGTACTAACCTTCAAAGATACTGATGGTACGGACACGACTGGGTCAGCTTTACGGCCCCGCCCAGAATTTGATCACAATAAAATAGTGTCCGTAGTTTCGCAATGTAATTTGCAATTGCAAAACTAGTACCGTCCGTATTTTCCTTACTCTGTCCGAATTTACCCGGTTTTGTGTGTTCTCGTTTCTGACGTAGTTCAAGTATGAAATCAACGATAAAATCCGAGGAAGACAGGGTTTCCCCGATTACGTCATCAGCATATGGAGGTATACTACAGGGTTTGGCGCAACGTATAATAGCCTCACTAATAAGTAAGTCTGTCCCATCTGCTGTGCTCTCCTCTTTTGGTGTTACACATGTCCAATGGTACCTTATGTCGAGTTCTTGCGTAGATGTGTTGATACTTTTTTTTGAGACGCTTCCATGTCCTTCATTAATCCATTTATGCATTGTATCAGCTTCATCATGCTTTGTAATTTCGCCCTAACTTAATTATGTGGTGGATTCGTTTTAAGTGTTGTCATAATTGATTGCCTCAGCCAGTTAAATCTTTTCAACAGACCATTCTATTTCCTGCAATTAGATGAATAAATGGGAAAATAAAACTTATTTGCTACACTGTAAAATCATAAGAATACGTTTATATTCATGTACATAGTTGATTTTGCTTAAAATCAGTAATCGTCTAATTATGTATTAAAATTGAAATTATACCTTTATTTAAGGCAAATTTAATTAAACAAACAACCATAAGTGTAACTGAATATTTTGTCTGCAGTAATATTTACTGAAATTCAAAATCAGGGTCACATTTAAATAAATGTTGCATGTCAATTCTCTTGTAAACAATAATCATTTTAATAATGCGAATAATTATTGTAAATAAGAAAAAACTATACTTACAGCTTATTTTTTCTCCATGCTTTGAAATGTTCATAAGATATTAACTGACCATCACGTGTGTTTATTCTGCTAGTGAATGCTACAATTCAAATCTTTAGAAAGAATTCAACATTTCCCTGTTTTATCAATACACAAATACACGGTGTTAAATGGCCCATTATAAACAAGATAAAAAATAATTTTCGAATGCTAAGCACTGAGAAACTGCACACCTTGTTATCTGTCCTGTAAGCAGCTGGGATGTGTATTCACATGATTAGTTCATAAATACCATATACATTTTCTTATATATTATATATATTCATTCAAATAAAAAGTGTAACTTTAATAAGAGCAAAAGGTGCCATTTGCTTCAAAGTTCTGTATCATCAGTTCAAAGAAAAACAAAAACCAGTTGATGCAAAAAGGAGCCGTATGCCAAATGGTACCTTTTTCCACTAAGATTATTATGGTTTATCACTTGGTACCTTTTTGGTTGTGTTAAATTTTGGTACAAAAAATCTATATTCAATTTTGATTTTTTTATCAGAATAAAGGTCTTATAAAATTGTATCAAAAAATGTAAAAATGTCAGTTGGCACCTTTTTGCACTAAGGGAGCGATATACACTCAGCAAAAGTTTTAACGCACCACATGAAAGTTGTATTTTCTTATAAAAATTTCAGATGCCTCATGGTAACACGAAATTCTTTCCAATATTTTGGTATGAACACATGCATATAATAATTCACATTTCAAGCTGAAATTCTTATAAATAAAGAAAATACAACAATTTTCATTTATTTCCATTTTGTGCGTTATAACTTTTGTTGAGTGTATATCGTTGCGTGTAAATGTTTCTTACGGTAATGGAAAAAAAACAAGAACAAAAATATGTCTGTCCCATTATCTGATGAATCAGTTTGAGATCTGATAATTTGCCTGTAATCTCGGTGATGAGTATAACTTCGTCTGTTTTAGTTTACGTTGGAACAACATACATCTTCAATATTTTTTAATGAGTAAACAAATAAGTACAGCTGTAGATTTTAATATATATATATATTTACAAATAACACGTATCACATTTTATATTTTAACAATCATAAGATAGTCTTTGACAGTTATTTGACAGGTATGCATTCTGCATGAAATGCGTATTACTATAATGAAATCGGTTAGCCAAATCATGTGCATTAAAATATTTGTGCCTTTGAATTCGCAGTTATGGTGCAACATGTAACATCTATGCATAAAATGCGCTTTACAATGTTGCAAAACCATTTTACCAGAGATGGATATCCAAAAAAGGGCTTTTATTTAAATAAATTAAATGTAAAATGTATAATATAATATAAATAAGAATAGCTTTTTCGTTGTGATATGAAAAACAACCAACTCTCATAGATTTGCTTCAGATTATAAGCAATATATCTAGTACATAGTATATTGTTTGACCAACTTCCTACCTCAAGTCGCATTCCTATTTTAGATACAACTATTTTTGATTTACGTTTGCCCTAAAGCGTCAGTATATGTTCGAAGACCGTTTCTATGGTAACCCAATGTTGTCCATAAGCAAGCACCCGTGGTAGTGTTCAGAAGCCGTTTACATTTTGACATTGCAAAATGGAAGACTTTTCATGTAATGACAAACCATGTACTACCAGCAGAAAACTGATTAAAATGGGATTTCCATCTACATTGTATTGCAAAATGTGCACGCAATTATCTGCACACGCAACAATACTAGCTTCGGAGAATGCGTTTACATGTTGTATCACCACTATACATTAACTTTTCAAAGAAAGTGCCCGGAAACTTGACATTCGCACGGGCGTCCCCTTTATCTTTCCAAGCTACATCATGACCACTATTATCCCAAAACCGCTTCAATTTAAGATATCAAAATTTACTCTTTATGCATTTGCCTGAACTGCCATTGACTTAATTGACTGCCAAAGGGCCAGAAAAGATGGTCGATTAAATGAGCTGATTATCGTAAGCGAAGAGACTGCGCCACCACTGCCCAGCCCGGATACCCAATTGCACAGCTCTATGCAAGACATCTAACCGACCAAAACCCTCTTTGTCCGTGCTCATGTATTCTCCAGATTCCTTCTCGAAGTAGTGAGAATATGCCTTTTCTATAAGTAGTGGTAACAGTTAATCAGGTTAGATGAATGATAAAAGACCATTATGGCACGCATACTGGTTAAAAGTATTTGTTGAAACCTGCAACAACAGAAAGGTCTTCGTCTTTGCCAGTACTCATGAGCCCAGTGGGCTGTCACGTTTGTTAATATTTGGAATACAATAAATGTGAGTTGTAATTAATGCAACATAATTATTTTATATACCCAAGTTATTTATTTTAAAAAATATATACTCACTGATTTTTGCTATTCATGTAGTTTGTTATTTTAGTATTATTGATTTTTAATTGTTCGCAGAACAATTTAAGATACCACAATTATAATATTAAACAGTACTATGATCCTAACAGCTTTATGCCAGTCGACTACGCGAAAGGTAGAAGTGCCGTTTTGAATATCGTTTAATTTGTCGAATGGTTATCATTACGCTAATGAATTTGATTAGAACATTGTGGTGTAGTGTGCACTGGCCACGCCCACAGGCATGACACGCCCATTGCTTGAATGCCTCTGCGATAGCAGAGAGTTAGAATTGTATGCTCGTGGAGTACGGATGTGAATAAAAAGAGATTTACCTTCAATGGTGTTCAGCCTTTCACTAGTACCTTAAATGGTGTTCCTTAAATGGTGTTATTAACAGTGTGTTCTAACAATAGAAACACTACATCTCCTTACTGATCACAAGCCACTTGAATTCATTTATGGTCCAAGGTCAAAACCCTGTGCTAGACTTGAACGATGGGTACTTAGGCTGCAACCGTACCGATTTACGGTTAAACATGTGAACGGTCGAGACAATATCGCAGATGCACTGTCGCGACTTCCGCTCAAGCACAGTTCAAAGACGATTGACAGTGTAGATAACCATGAATATGTTAAATTTGTTGCGCGCGAAGCAACGCCCAGCGCAATGACCACTCGAGAAATTGAGGAGGTATCATGCCGTGATGTTGAGATAAGCAAATTACGAGATACGAGATAGCGTGACGTATGGGACATGGGAGAAAAATGAGCAAACCCAGTTCATACATATAAAGGATGAACTGTGCGTAATTGGTTACTTAGTACTGAGGGGTACGCGAATCGTTGTCCCGCGAGAATTACGCAAGCGCGTGTTAGACTTAGGTCACATAGGTCATCCAGGAATCGTGTCTATGAAAAGCAATTTGAGGACAAGAGTATGGTGGCCAGGTATTGATAAAGAAATCGAAAATTATTGTAAGACGTGTTATGGTTGTCAGTTGGTAAGCCAGCCATCGTCTCCCGAACCAATGACAAGAACAGAACTCCCAAATGCCCCGTGGCAAGACTTAGCGGCGGATGTGTTAGGGCCGTTACCATCGGGTGATTACATATTTATATGTGTTGACTATTACAGTCGAAATGTTGAGCTTGAGGTGACCAAAACTATTACGAGCGAGAAATTGGCGTCAATTTTGAGCAAATGGTTTTTGACTCATGGCTTGCCATTGTCTCTGCGAACAGACAATGCAAGTAGTTTTGTATGCGAGTACTTCGAAAATTTCTTGAAATCACAAGGCATTGAACACCGGCGAAATACCCCTTTATGGCCTCAAGCAAACGGGGAGGTTGAACGTCAAAACCGGTCAATCCTCAAGCGTCTACGCATTTCTCAAAGTCAGAATCGTAATTGGAAATTAGATCTCAATTATTACCTGATAATGTATCGAAGCACACCCCACGCAGTGACTGGCATGTCGCCTGCTGAGATGCTGTTTGGTCGTAAAATCAGAACACGTGTTCCTGAAATTAATACATTTAGGCGGGAAGATAGTGAAATCCGTGACCTGGATTCCGAACAAAAGGGAAAAGGGAAAGTATATTCCGATGCGCACCGAAATGCGAAAAACAGTGAAATTGTGTCAGGAGACAGAGTGCTTCTAAAGCAAAATCGAAACAATAAACTTGATACGCCGTTCAGTTCTGATAAATATACGGTAGTTAGTAAGAGCTGAAATAGTGTTGTTGTTCGAGCCGACGCCGACGGTACCGAATACCGGCGGAATGTGACTCACATGAGAAAACTGAATGAACGAAACGCACCTCAGACAGACTCAGAATCAAATGTTTCAGTTAATGAAAATGATCAAAATAGCGAGCATTCAGCAATATATTATGGAAAAGATAGGCCGAATAGGATTCGAAAAATGCCTGAGAAATTCAACGACTACGCCATGACAAACGTTTTGGTTAATTAGCGTGATAATTTAATGTTGTAAATCAGAGACTGCGCTGTGCTTGTAAACACATTTGCAGCTGGTGCCAGTAAATTTCATTTAGACTGACATTTTGCATCAGCGTTATCAAATGGGCTATAAAATGAAATTGATAAACGGTCAGATGGTTTGCACGTTAATGTCAGACGAGGTTTAATGCGAAATGTATTAGAACATTAGACTTGCTAGCAGCATTGTTTTTTATCTTGTTTTATCAAATGTGAATGCATTGTATATGTTTGTATTATTAATGGCTTAAAAAAAAAGGAGGGATTGTGGTGTAGTGTGCACTGGCCACGTCCACAGGCATGACACGCCCATTGCTTGAATGCCTCTGCGATAGCAGAGAGTTAGAATTGTATGCTCGTGGAGTACGGATGTGAATAAAAAGAGATTTACCTTCAATGGTGTTCAGCCTTTCACTAGTACCTTAAATGGTGTTCCTTAAATGGTGTTATTAACAGTGTGTTCTTACAATAGAAACACTACAAACATGACGTTTTGGTAAAACTTAAGTCAACAACTTTTAATGTAGGATCAAATATGACTGTACTCGCGGAAGAAAATAAAATAGAACGTTATGCGACGTTCTAAATCATCAATAAATGAACATCTTGGGCCACGAGGCGAACCGAATAGAAACAAGAGGGCCATGATGGCCCGAAGCGCTAAACTTAGTACTGGCAATAACAGCGACCAACTCTGACATCTGAATGTCATCACCAACAAAATGACCCAAATCAGACAACCTTATCTGGCAATTGACAGGTACAATACATATGCCTGTCCGGCCTTCTTCTGTAGCTAATCTGGCAATCTACAGGCGCTATACAGTGTCATTCCTCTCCGGCCTACTCCTGATATTTACCAGTGTTGTATTTTTAAGTACTAGAAATAAATTAAGACTGCTTTCTTTGATGCCATCTTGGTATGGTAGAAATCAGTTATCTGAACAGGGTATGTTGTCATCGTTTACCATCATAAATTAGCAAAGACTGGTCTGTTCTGTTGCTCGGCAGAGTCTGTTTGGGTGAACTTTCAACAGTTGCCTTCATAAATATTAATTAATGAAGGTAACTTCATGTTATGCTGTTTTGTCTTTTAACAGTTATTATAATAAACAATGATTGTAGTGACAAGACTGTGTTCTGGAAATATAAATCGCTTAACAGTTATCCTAATAAATATTGGGGGCCTATCATTGTCAATCCACACCTTGGTAATACCCAAATATGGGAGAGTAAGCAGATTCGTATAAAAACCAGGAACACGCAGAATCTGGGGGAGTTGGGAGTTGAGCTTGGACATGTAATGATGTGAGGAGTTTGAGTGAGAGTTATTCATGAACTAGATTGGTGTATATATTTATTATCGTAGAGTGTAAATAAAATGTAGAGTGTATATTCTGTTGTGTGACGTTTGAAGATATGAACTACTCGCCCTCCCATTCTAATTTTTGTAACACTTGGCAGTTAAAAGGCGTAATACAGATGCATTTACTGATGCATTTACGGACCATTGTACTTGATGTATTGCGGTTTTTTAATTGTGTTTTAGATCTATAAATGATATTTAGCTCACCGGTAAACAGCACAAATACCAAAACCAATTAACCGGTTACTGAAATACTATTTGTTGCCATCCCAAATGAAAAATGAAGCCTCAATCCTGAACATAGTCCTTTTTTTCTTTCTTTTTCACCTCCAAGGGCAACTAACTTTGTTCTTTATACCTTAATCAGGGCAAATACATGGTTTATTTTGAGTTTTTATGACCATTAACAAGCCGTGCAAGTTTGATCAAGATTAGATGAAACACGAAGTTTCTATGTCACACAAAGTCCATTGTTTGCACATTTTCTCATAAAGAATGGGAGATAACTCTAGTGTTCCTGATTCTATCTGGCCCATCATGGCACCCTGATGAGATCTTATGGTCATACACAAACTGTCCAAGTTTAGTCAACAAGGAATAAAAAGTTAATTCTCTATGGAGACTGAAAGCCAATTATTGACAAAAATATGGATTTTGTTCACAAACAAGGGGCCATAACGCTGGTCTTTCTCGTCTGATCTGTTCCATTGGGATTTGACTAAGACGTTATTGTCAAACACAAACAGTGCAAGTTTGGTCAAGATTAGGCAATAAATGAAGTCTCTATACTCCACATTGTCCAGTTATACAGACACCCGGGACACTGATACGCCATACTAAGACCATTAATCCAAGTCAAAATAAAGCTCAAAATGACCCTGATATTCAGACTAAGTTCTCCTGTAGTGTCATTCGGTTGTTTGCAGTTTACAACATCAATTGAGAGGTAGGGGATAACACATTGATGAAATATAGACAATATTTCTTAAGTTTAATACATTTACTAATAAACAATAAATAACACTCAACAGGTCATACTAAATGTTTTAAAAGAAAATAAAACTATTTTACTTCAATTTAAAATCCTAAACCTATGCTTTCTGCTTTCATCATTTCAATTGCAAATAACAATAGCAACATATTGCACATTCATTTTAAATACGGTTACACCCAACTTTTCATCGAAACATACACAAAACCACACAGATCTAACTAAATACAAAGATCCACATTTTCATCGATATGTTATAGGATGTTTGTATATGTATTTTTGGACCGACTTTTACATTTGAATTGGGATTTTGGAAACTGAAGCTGATTTATTATTTCTCCTTAATTGAGATATACTTTTACGCTGTTTTATATTTCCTCCTTATTTGAGAAATAATTTTACACTATGTAGAGTGCCAAATATAGGTCAGAAGCAGGCTATCAATGAGTAACTTTGTGTGATGATGCTGATCTAAAAATATAAGTATCATGCTAACTCAGAGAGATGTATTGATTTTACTGATAAGCAGGCTGCACTATCTGGGTTATATCTGTGACTTACCTACAAAGAGAGATAACAATTTTCTGGCAATTATCTTCCTGATACTGCATTTACCTCCATTTGCCAGGTGAGTTATTCAGGAATATATGTGTTTGGGGCAAAAAAAGAGGCAATAACTCTAGTGTTCCTGGCCCGATTTGGACAATTATTGAACCTGTCCAAGTTTTTATGGTCATACACAAACTGTGCAAGTTTGGTCAAAATTGAATGAAAAGTGAAGTCCCTATCGCGGCCGTCGACTCAAATTTTTACGCATTACGGACGACCGAAGACGGACGACGGATGACGCAGGACAGTCCTCCTTCACCAATATCACTTCGTGCTCAGGTGAGCTAAAAATCTAACCTATAAATCTAGTTATCGCCGACTCATGTAAAGATTATTTGTTGAGTAGTGATTTTGTTTAGTAGGGACTGTTTATTACTCATTTTATTATTTACGTGGCCATTATTATAACGATAAAGAACAGTTTAGCGGTTATTACGTATGCTCGGAGTATATATCACGATTTAGGTCGGATACACTAATCATATTAGAAACTCAATATGCAGAAGTTTAATCGCGGAAAGTCGTAGTAGCAATAGCTTAAGACATTTCCAAAAGAAACCAACAATATATGTTGATAGTAACTCCCTTTAAGGAACTTACAAAACTTGCTTATACGGCTGAAAAGCTTGCAGCACATTCTTTGCATTCCTATAATGTTTAATATTTTTAATATTCAGCATCTTGTTTGTTTTTAAAGGCCTAGTTTAAGGAATGTCTGGCCACTCCATACGGTATTCCGCTCAGTGTATTGGTCCACCATAAAATCTCTTATCATTATCTCCAATAGTTTCTCTCAGCTCACTAAGGAATGGCTTTGTGCACTGTTTCAATATATCTCTACCTCTGCAGCAGTGTATTATCTAAGCTGATATGGGTCACCACACTGTGACCACAGTAGGGTGCCAATACACAGGGCTATAATACCCCAGATTTTGGGGAGGGGTGGGGTTAAATAAAGAAGGATTAAACTAGGCCTTTAAGGTTAATATTGAGTTTTGTTCAACTCCACAGCTTTTGATATTCGACAGAGTAATGATCTGTCTTCCACAAAGAGTGTCCGGTTATGAAACTCATAATGGTTGTTTTTTTACTATATACATGTATATCCAGATAATGTGTGTTAGTAATGAATATTTAATGTCGGAATTTCAAGTAGGAATGCCATTAAACTATCATATGTTTGTAGCCCAAAGAAAGAACGTGCAATTGAAAATCGGACAAAGAATTTTTCCCATTAGGTTTCTTGCTCGACATGCCTTTTTTATTTTGAATTGAATTTTTTTGAAAGGCTTTAAATATCTTTTACTCGTACAAAGTTTTAAGCTGCTGAAAGTTCACCTGATTAAGTTTTGATTAGTGGCGTACGTTTTACAATGGACCTAAATTCGTCAGCTACATATTTGCCGCAATAAATATATTGATTTGAAACAATTCAAAACGATTGACTGAAAAAATAACATAATTACATAATGACGATATATTTATTTCAAAATTTGATTTACATGTTTACGAGGCAATATTGTATTAAAACTTACTATTTTGAATAATATAAATAGCTTAGCAATGTTCAAGTCAGTATTTATAATATTGAACACATGTTATAGTAAATAACTAAATATGTAAATGACTATTTTCGTTTAAACATTTACAACCACTGTATTTAAGGTGACGTATATCATCCCTATCTAATTGCCCAAACTGTTCATGATGTACCCAGTCTAACGCAATAGCGAACAACTGCAGTGCCTTCAGCGCTTTGATTAAAGAATAATGTCCCTTTAATTGCCAATGTACGCAGTTCTCGAGATGTTTGAAGCTAATGTAATACGGTTTCGTAAAAGTGGTCAAATACACCACACACGTTATTTTTTGCAAATTATTCATGAAATATATGGTCCTTCACCGACGCTGTTATAATTAAACGATCATCGCTTGCTTCCCCTATAGCCACTGGAAAATCCCTTCAAAACGAAACTGTTATTGAATCATAATGATAATTATTATCGAAGCGTCTTTCCCGCGGAAATTCTTAAAATGGATTTGCAATAGGTATTTTGTTTTTGTTGTTTTAATGTACTTCTACATTTAATTAAAGGTTTAAAATACTGATTATAGTACCACCTCCAAACCTGAAAGTGGGATTAAAAACTATACGTTTAATTGAACTCAACCGACGAAAATGATTGATGACAGCTTGTTCAACATCCGTATAAGTACATGTACAACATGTCAGTCAAGGCAATGATGGGAGCTGCAAGTAAGCCTGAGACAGTATGGCTTTAGTAGCAAATATGAACATGATAAACACCATGTTTTATAATTTTGTGAAACTTGCTCTCGCAATAATTAGTTCAGTTTATGTTCCGTATCACCAACTTTGATTGTGTGGTTTAAATGTAAAGCTTACTTACTCAGTATCTCAGTACACATGTACATTTAGATACTTATAGAATCAATATTTTGACCCAGTTATGGTAAATTTCTCAATGAACATATTTTATTGAAGGAATTTTATTTTTAATTAAGTTTTAACTTTAGATACAAGTTATTGATACAATGAGTATCAACGGCAATCGATGCATCATAGATTAACATATATCGCGAGAACATTGCTTTATTCCACATTGTGGTAATGTGTCGTCATTTTGTCAACAAATCCCATTACCAATACAGTTAATGTGGTCTTAGTTCACAGTGGTGTAGTTTTATCAAACGTGAGTATACGCTTAGCACATTGCACATTTCATTTCCTCTAAAATCATAACATTTACTAAATAATTACCGTAAATACATGGCACTAAAACGTAGAATTCATAATAAATGACGCTTGTGATGCCCCACTCCCTTTTGAACTTGTGTTGTAATGTACTTGTAATGGTTTGTAACAGTTTCTATGTCCACGTTTAGTAGCGCTATGATGCCTACGCACGTGCGTACAGTATTATACGCCTAATTACGCCTCTGCCCGGGTCCAGGCCTTCTCATTAGCTTTGATTTAGAAGTCTTTCTATAAGTAACTCTTATCTAAATTACAATACATGTATTATCTGTGCCATCTACCTGTTATTCTTTATCTTTAAACATCGATCATGTTAACCTTATATTCACCAAAACAAGCGCGTATCATATAAAATATGCATGGATACATTCAAACGTTGCATTGTAGATAGCACATATGTCTCGCCTCTACCGACTGCTAAGAGTTGACGAACGTCCAGAGTTGTTTGGGCTACACGCTAAAGACCCGAATGCACATGTCGATCTGACCGAACATGTCCAATTTGGCAGTCGTCGTAACCACCAATCACAGTACATTTCCTGCACAGAGACGCTTTACGGTGTCATTGAGCTTGGCAAAAGTAACATTAAGCATCGATATTCCAATCATATGCGCATTGCAGTCATCGACGCGCTTCAGTTAGCTATCTCAAGTGCAATAAAAGTCCACGACTCGAATGCATTGCAACGTCTGAAAACAGCACAGGCAAGAAAGAATGCCAACAAATACGACGAGGTTGTTATAGAGGGTAGCATTAGGCCAGAGCATATCGTCGAAGTTATATACGTCGAAAAATGCGGACAAAACTTCTTGCGGCCATTCTCCCCTTTCGTGAGAGTTGTGTTCGTTGAAGAAAGTGAACGGACGCAGAGGGAGATTTGTATTTTACTTGGCCTCGCATTACCATCAGTTGTGTCACCAGACTCACAATGGCCAGCACAGCAAACAATATCAATGGGAACGTAAGCTGGTGCTTGACATTGCTCGAGTGTGTATGGTTCATTTTATATTAAATAAAGCCTTTTCAAGCTACTCTTGGTCGTTTTCAGGTGAAACGATCTCGGTCGAATTGTATATGCCTTTATAACGCGTTACGCAGTTTTATGGGGATAATTTGTCGAACGTTTCCATATGTTGCATGCGATAAATTCTTATGCAGGTGTTGTTAAATGAATTCCACGATAATTGCCTGTTAACGTATGATTTTGTGTCGCACTGACGTTGACGCCAGCGTATTACCGGGTTAAGCTTTTATAAATGTTAATGCAAGATTGTAGATATTAAATAAATGCAATGTTGTAATTGTGTATTTCAGTTATCTATGCGCAATTTTTCCGGTCTTCAACCTGATACAAAACACCTCAAAATTTCCGCGCTAGACTGACAAGGAGATCTTTATCTCGTGCAGACGTTCTCTTATATGCCAACATCACCGTTCTTAACTTGCATGAATTTTATTATCCACCGTTCATAGATATAAACAGAGTTAAGCATTTTAACCTCTACTACTGTGTATATACGTACATGTACATAAACAATTAATGCCGGTGTGTTGCCATTAAAGGGTGGACTTCAGCCAAAATACAGTCCATTATTCAATACATCATATAGTCTATGACTGTGTACATAATACAATATATGGATGTGTACATACTACAGTCTATGGAGGTGTACATAGTACAGTCCATGGATGTGTATATAGTACAGTCTATGGATGTGTACATATTACAGTCCATGGATGTGTACATAGTACAGTCTATGACTGCGTACATGCTACAGTCTATGGATGTGTACATAGTACAGTCTATATGGATGTGTACATACAACAGTCTATGGATGTGTACATAGTACAGTCTATGACTGTGTATATACTACAGGCTATCGATGTGAACATACTACTGTCTATGACTGTGTACATACTTCAGTCTATGGATGTGTACATAATACGGTCTATTACTGTGAACATACTACAGTCTATGACTGTGTACATACTACAGTCTATGACTGTGGACATACTAGAGTCTATGGATGTGTACAGAGGCCCAGATAAGGCGCGTACACGCGTAAATTACGCACAAAAATTCGGAAGATACGCATAGAAAAATAAAAGGTGGGTGTACATATACGCAGAGAAAATAACATTTGGGTGTACATTTACGCACGATATTTCTCGGGTTCGCGTACATAAGTCACATTTGCGTGACTGAAAGACAGAAAAAAATGCAACTTTTGCCTGCTTGATTGTGCACATGGTTCAGTTGTTAGGCTAGCAATCAAAGTCTTACACTGTTCAGAAGTCTTAATTGTAACATTATTGTATTCAAATGGTGTTGCTATACAGTGTTTGGATTGTTGCTATAATACTCTGTTTTCTCCACATAGTGGGAAGTTTGTTGGATGTAAATTAACCACCAAATATCCTATATAGACTATACATTTACCCCCATACATTCTATAGAGAGTGTACATTTACTCCCAAATTTTCGGAAGTACGCGTACATTTACCCACAGTACAAAAGCTTCTCTGGAGCACTGGATGTGTACATACTACAGTCTATGGATGTGTACATAGTACAGTCTATGGATGTGTACATAGTACAGTATATGGATGTGTACATAGTGCAGTCTATGGATGTGTACATACTACAGACTATGGATGTGTACATAGTACAGTCTATGGATGTGTACATAGTACAGTCTATGGATGTGTACATAGTACAGTCTATGGATGTGTACAGACATGTACTACAGTCTATGGATGTATACATAGTACAGTCAATGGATGTGTATATACTACGGTCTCTGGATTTATACATAATGAAGTCTATGGATGTGTACATACTACAGTCTATGGATGTGTACATACTACAGTCTATGGATGTGTACATACTACTGTCTATGACTGTGTACATACTTCAGTCTATGGATGTGTACATAATACGGTCTATTACTGTGAACATACTACAGTCTATGGATGTGTACATAATAATGTCTATAGATGTGTACATACTACAGTCTATGGATGTGTACATACTACAGTCTATGGATGTGTACATAATAATGTCTATAGATGTGTACATACTACAGTCTATGGATGTGTACATAATACAGTGTATTGATATGTACATAGTACAGTCTATGGATGTATACATACTACAGTCTATGACTGTGTACATAGTACAGTCTATGGATGTGTACATACTATAGTCGATGACTGTGTACATACTATGGTCTATTTTTCAGTTCATTATACAGTCCATGATTCAATACATAATACAGTCCATGATTCAATACATAATACAGTCTAGTATTCAATTCATAATTATGAATTTACAGTCCTTCATATGGTTCATAATATGTTGCCGTTGGTTATTATGGTGGTGGGTTCTATTACTAAACGGCTTTTATTATCAAAGGTTGTCATATAAACCACCTTTGTATCGTAAATAATATGGCAACTATATATGTAAAATATTTATTTAATCACGTTATACAAATAGCCGAGAAGCGACTGATACAAAATGCATTTCCGACAGATATGGTGAGAAAATATAATAAATTCATTTATTCCATAAAAAACAAATATCAAATAATATAATAAAATAAATATCAAATCAACAACAGTTACTTATACAAATTAAACATAGACAGAAATATAAGAAAAGTGTTATATTTACCTTAAATAATAAGCCAAATATTAATGTAAAATATATATTTAATCACGTTATACAAATAGCCGAAAACCGAATGAGACTAAATGCGCCCATTTGTCACCTCCGCGTCGAACATACATTTCATTGGATAATATATTTGGATCAGCTATTTGATTGGTAAATATACAATAAATACAAGTGAAAACTGGTTATAGTGCTCGGTTAATTTGTGAACACGGGGAATTGTGAACAATTGATTTCTGCTCTAGATAATAACGGTTACTAACACAGATAATTTAAACTGCTATTACTACTATTAATCTACACGCAAATTACAACTAAATGAGATCAATACTATTTGAATAAATGCATTAACTTATATTATATGTGACATCTATTTACAAAATAGTAATAGTATAATAAGTTTAATGTAGGGCTTTGAACATTGTAAATTGCGCTGACTTTGGCAACACAAGTTCGTTCTTAAGATTACCTTTAACTACACGGGTATGATACAGAATACCATCTTCGAGTTTCAGTTTGTTAAACACCTTCAGAGACGTCTGAATCTCAGGATCCAAACATCGTTTCTGAGATGGATCAGGCAGATAACCCTGAGCCACAAAATGCCTTACCTTAGATAAAACCGGGTCAGATTCTTGACCAGTGACCCATTCTACTGTCTTTATGGCTGCAGTTGGGTAATTATCATTACCTGTGGTATCATATGTGAGTTCTTGTTGGATATCAGTGTAAACCGCCAAAACGGCCCGCACAATGTCCTGTTTTACAGAACGATCTTCGGGTGTTTGTGCGTGTTCACCTGTATTCAGTCGTGATAGGGCGTCGGCCTCGATGTTTTGTTTGCCGGACCTTTAATATATTTTGAAGTTGTAGTTGGCAAACGCGGCCACCCACCTATGTCCACAAGCGTCGAGCTTCGCTGAGCTCAAAACGTAGGTGAGCGGGTTATTGTCAGTGAAGACATCGAACGGGACACCATACAAGTAATCATGGAATTTCTCAGTGTCTGCCCATTTAAGAGCTAGAAATTCCAGTTTACTTGCATGGTAATTCCGCTCGGATGTCCTCAGACTGCGGCTCGCGAATGCGACTACTCTATCAACTCCGTCCTGGTTTTGGTACAAAACTGCACCAAGCCCAGAGGCGGAAGCATCAGTATGCAACTTGAATTGCTTGGTGTAGTCAGCGTAAGCTAACACAGGAGGATTGCTCAACTTATCAACGAGTATATCAAATGCACGTTGCTGTGGTTCTCCCCACAGGAACGTGGTATTGACCCTGTTCTTGGATTTTGATCCAGAACTGTTATTGCTACTGCCAATAAGAAGATCGTTCAAAGGGCGAGTAAGTTGGTCTAAATGTTCAATGAACTTCCGGTAATAACCGGCGAAGCCCAGGAAGCTACGAACTTCTTTGACCGATTTGGGGACAGGCCACTTTTTAATGACTTCCTTTTTGGCTGGGTCAGTTTTGATACCGTCTTTGGACACATTGTGGCCAAGATAACTGACCTCTTCTATCAAAAACTCACATTTAGAAGCTTTCAGCTTCAGGTTATGAGCCTCTAACCTTTGAAAAACAGCTTCTAACCGTCCAAGGTGCTGCTGGAACGTAGAAGAATACAGGATTTGCTCTGATTTCTGCTCTAGATAATAACGGTTACTAACAAAGATAATTTAAACTGCTATTACTACTATTAATCTACACGCAAATTACAACTAAATATGAGATCAAAACTATTAATATTAATGCATCAACTTATTTTATCGATTACTTCCCATGTAGCCGCTGGAAATACCCTTCAAAACGAAAGTGCTATTGATTCATATTTGATATTTTTTTCGAAGCGCATTTCCCGGGGAAATTCGTAAAATTAATCAAATGGATATGACATAGGTATTTGGTTGCTTTTAATGTACACTTACATTCAAATAAAGTCTTAAGCTACTGAATCTAATCTACGAATCAAAAAGATGAACTAAACATGAGCATGTGTGTAAAACGTTGATTAACTTTTAATACAACTAGGCCTACGAAATAAATGCAGCTAGGGCGTACGAAAATGATTCGAGACCGCATCAACATCCATGTGAGTACAATATAAAAAATGAACAAATATATCAGTTATCGAAATTGCAGCATGACTTTTAGACGATGTAAACAGGGTAAAACAACATGTATTATTATTAAGTGTTAGCAATTGCTGTTAAGCGTTCATGTTTCGCATCGACAAACTGTGGAGTTTAAATTCAATACTGCTTGGATGATATCAAATACCAATGTTCTAATTGAGGCAATAACTTTCCCTATATGTACACATAGATACGGAATAGCAAAACAATGTATGATTTAGCCCACGTTTGATAAAACTAACAATCAGCATATATATTGAGCCGTATTAGTTTTTAAATAATTATATTGTATTGAGTATTGCAATGATTATCTGTGGCTTTGGTGTGCCAACGTTTAATAAATCAAAACGCTAACAGCGTATAAAGACCGTTGGAGACAGAAGAAACTAAAAGCATGTGAATTATGAGTGCGTTTTGGCTAAAAAGGAAACTTATGATAGAATGAAGTTCCATTTCCCACATTTAAACTTGATAATTTTGTCCATTATTAAATAGCATACGACATCATAATAAAAATTAATTTGTAAGTAACAAATATTGTTCAAGCTTATTATCCAATGCAAAAAAAGGAAGTATATACGTGCCAGTTATCAATATACAGTATAATATACACGCCTGCAAAGAGCCATGCAAAATAACCGATGAAGCGTGGTAGTTAGGAGCATGATTTGTAGCCTACTGAGTCAAAAGTAGGTCATAAGATTTGTGCTCTAGAGTTTTACATACTACCGTTTAAAATTGATACGCTGCAGTAATCTGGTGTAAAAATATTCAGAATAAGAATCGGTAAGAAGAAATAGCACTTTCGCAACGAGTAAAAAATAACCGATGTATCGCATTAATTTAGTGGTCACACAGGTGAATATTTCGGTAACATACAAGTAAATTGCAAAAATACGAGTGTCAATAATTTGACGTAACATTTTTAATAAATTGACTTTTTTTAGAAACTGTTATTGTAATAAATCACATGATATACACATTATAATACACATGACATACATTACCGTAAATAATTAAAAGGTACTAGTAAGAAAACATAGGTGATTTTTTGCTATTTCGAGAAGGACCTTTTCAGGTTTCGATTTACTGACTAATAGCCTTCAAAGAAAAGACGTAGTTTTCCGCGATACGTGTTTTGGAAATTACCCTCTGAAAAGATCGGGTCCTTCTTCAAAACAGCAAAATGTTACACCCGTTTTCTTACTTTTTAATTATTTAAGATAATGTATGTAATATGTATTATACTTGTATATCATGTGATTTATTACAATTACAGTTTGTATAAAGGTCAATTTATATAAAAAAATAACTTTAAACTAATGACACACCTACTTTTGCTATTTTCTTGTATGTAACCGAAATATTAACCTGAGTGTTCTGGAATAAGACCACCAAATTAATGCGCTACATCGGTTATTTTTGACTTGTTACAGAAGTGTTTTTTCTTGTTACCAATTCTCATTCTGAATATTTTGACAACAAATTACTGCAATTTATTAATTGTAAACTGTACTATGAACAATCGAGAGCTTGGATCTATTTTGACTCATTAGGCTACGAACAACGATCTATAAATAAACATGTTTATTCATAGATTTTTAGCTACGACGCATTAACAATTGGTGCGCCTAACTACTGCGTACTACTCTTCATCGGTTATTCTGGCCATGCAGGTTAACTGGCATGTATATAATTCCTTTTGCATAAAATAATAAGCGCGAACAAAATATGGTTTCGTCACTATGATGTCGCATACTATTAAATAAGAAGCCAAATTACAAAGTTTAAAGGTGGGAAATTGAATTTCATTCAAACAAATGTTTCCACTTAGAAAAAATACACTTATAATTCACATGCTTTAGTTTCCTTTGTCGCCAACAGTCTTTCTACACTGTCAGCGTTTTGATTTAATGTAGGCGTCTATGGTACACGATGATCTCCCCCTTCGTGTTATGTTATTCCATTGTTTGACATGCATTTTTGTTAAGGTTTTCTTATTAGCCTCAATAGACTGTTTTTCTATAATCAGCACTTATCTAACATTACTTGCTAAGATATGTCTAAATTTGTAAACACGGATAATTTCAACTAATTACATGTACCTGGTCATGCGTTCTGAAATTACAGTTTTGTACTGTTGTGATTAATAGTTGTACGTTATATAAACTTGGATAATTTCAACCGTTTTGTTTGTAGATTGCACAATGTATCGCCTCTACCGACTGCTGAGGGACGACGAACTCCCCGAGTTGTATGGGATACACGCTAAAAACCCGCATGCGCATGTCGATTTAACCAAACACATCCAGTAAGGCAGTCGTCGTAACCATCAATCGCAGTACATTTCCTGAACTGAGACACTTCACAGAGTCATTGAGCTGGGCAAAAGTAATATTATGCATGGATATTCCAAGTATATGCGCATTGCTGTCATCGACGCGCTTCAGTTAGCTAACACACACGGAATAAAAGTCCACGATTCGAAGGCATTACTATGTCTCAAGACGGCGCAGGCACGACACAATGCCAAGAAATACGACGAAGTGGTTATAGAGGGTAGTATTAGCCCACAGCATATCGTCGAAGTGATATACGTCGGAAAATGTGGACAAAACATATTGTGGCCATTCTCCCTTTATGTGAAGTTTGGCTTCATGGAAGAAAGTGCATTGACTCAGAGGGTGATTTGTATTTTGCTTAGCTGCCCGTTACCGTCACTTTTATCATGAGACTCTTGAAGACCAATATACCAACAATATAGCTAAATCAACCTATAAGTTTGCTTAAGCTGCAGTGCAGCAAATACAATCTACAATATCAAATGGAACGCGAGTGGTGCCTATACTCTAATGCACCATTGCGTTTCATTTGCATTCCGTTTACATACAAATTGCTATCGATGTGTCATTCTATTCTGATTCGGTATCATTGTTCTTCGACACACAATTAGCAAGCTACATATCGTGTGTAACGATACCAATGCCTCATTGTTCTATTTACATAATGTACGATAACATGTTGTATATGCGTTATCAAGTTTGCTGGGTCTGACATTTCTCAATATGTAATTCTGATGAATTCGATCTTATGAGCTATGAATTTAAATGGACAGTTGTTGACTTCTGGTGATTGTTTCGTCCAGTTATAATACATTCCAAATTAAGTTCATAATAATCCCCTTCTGATTATTATGTATATTTGTACGTTGTATATATGCTGAAATTAATTATAACGACATTAAAAAGTTATCGGTATTATGCATTCCATAATCCAACCCACGTATCCGTAAATAATATGGTCAATTATTCAGCCAATGATTCAATACATAATAAGTCAATGGTTAAGTCCATATAATTTTATGGTCATACGTGTGTCAATCAGATGTTAACGTTGCATGCATATATATATATCGTTCTTGTTACAAATGATTAACTGATCGTTAAAGAAAGGTAAACGTAACTTTCATTATACGAGAACATTATATATCTTGCACTAGTACTTATTTTCACCTTTCTAATAAGTGTCAATATCCCTTCCAAAATCTTTACTTGTGCCGCTCTATGCATCCCACAACGTGCAATGCTATGCCATAATTTTGTTTGTTTGTTAATATTTTTCAATGGTTTAGCACGAAAATATAAATTCCTTTTGAATCTAGTCCATCAAGTATTTGTTTATGCTATGTGTATTCAATGTTGCCTATAACGTCGATTTTTACTGTAATGAAAAAGAAATACGTTTGTCTGAAGGCTCAAGAAAACGCTCGTTGTTTAACAGATATCCATTAGTCGTCATAGCCTCAGTATAATACTGCGTCACAGGTGTGACATCTTCATTGAAGACACAATTGTGCAAAGGCCGTTTCGTTGCCAACCAAATGGTGTCCACTACAAATTAAGAACGTGTGGTAGGGTTCCGATCGAGGACTGATGTTGGAGGTAAAGGAGTCGTGAAGCATTTGAAACAAGTATATGTACATGCACTTATCGTCAGATTCGATTCATAGCTCAAGCCGACTGTTGAGCTATGAACCGAATTTAAAGTAAAGGACTTGTATACCTTCAGGTTCATAATTCATACCAACCGTTTAACTGTAACCCAAAATGATGCAGTGAATGATTCATCGTTAGTTCAGACTCATGATTCAAGACAACTGTTGACCAAACTTGCACAGTTTGTGAATGACCATACGATCTCAGCAAAAGCTATAACTGGATCAGAGCGGGGCATATTCATCGGAGTTATTGCCCCCTAATTGTGAACACAATGCATGATAGAGACGTCTTCATGTTTCATCCGAACTAAACCTAAACCAAGTCCAGTATGCTACAGAACAGGCCAGAAACACCTGGAGAGTTATTACTATTGACCCCGGATACCCGGTATCCATTTGCCTGCAAGTAATTGTATACCTTGTGATACAGTTCCACTCCACGGAAGAAACACAACCAGCCGGCGAGCATACCTTTTGATCATACAAAATGGGAGACTTGTCATGTTTATCACAAAACAAATGTTCATATGCATACGCTGCTATCATTAAACAAACACGGTTTGCTTCACCTATAGCGACTGGAAATCCCTTCAAAACGAAACTGTTCCTTGTTACTTTAATATTATTCTCGATACTTCTTTTTAAGCGGAAATTCGTTAACTGGATTTGCAATACCTTCAGGTATTTATATTTATTTGCTTAATTTCTTTTTAAATGTACTTTTACATTTAATTAATGATTCAAAGTACTGATTATAGTACCACCTCAAAACCTAAAACTGGGATTAAACACCGAACAAGTATGCAATATGTCGTTAAAACATGTTTAATTACAATGTACACAAATGAACAAAATATCTGTCACGGCAATGATGGGATCTGTAAGTAAGCCAGAGGTATCATGACCTTATTGATAAGAAAATGTGAACATGATGAATATGGTGTTCAATAATGCGTACATTCAAAACATTCGATGTATCACAGTTTAACATATATCGCGAGAGCATTGCTTTACTAGGCTTCCACATTGTGCCGGAAAATATGTGTCATACCAATATGATAAATATGGTTGTGGTCCACAGTGGCATAACTTTATCAAACCTGAGTATACGCACAGCACTATTGCAAATATAATTTCCGAAGCGACACCATTTACTAAATAAATGTATACCGGTCAATGGCGGTTAAACCGTTTAATTCATAATAAATGACGCAATGTGATAGTGTCAATAATTTTGACCTTGTTGCAATATAAGATAAAGTTTATAGCAGTTTCTATGTCCAGGTTTAATAACGTTATGATTTTTACGCACGTGCGGTAATTAAGTAGCATGCCTAGGTACGCCTCTGCCCGTGTCCAGATTTTATCGTTAGCTCGTGTTACAAACCTTTCTAGGTCGCGGTGGCGTAGTGGATATGGTGTCCGCCTAGCGATCGGGAGGTCCCGGGTTCGATCCCCACTCCGGGAGCGTTCTCAAGATCTCCCACAAAGACACCAAGTACTGGTTCTACCCAGGAAACGGACTCGAGAGTGTCTCTATAAGCCTAAGGCTTTCGATGCAATCGAGCTTAAATAAATAGGTTTACACAAACCTTTCTATAAGTAATACTAATCTTAATTCCAATATATGTATTATTTGAGTCATTTGTCTGTTATTTGTCTTTTTTTATTTATTTGACACATCGATAATTTTATCACATGGGCTCTTATATTCATCAATACTAGCGCATAACATTAAGATCCATGAATACTTTCAACCTTTGCATTATAGATAGCACAAATGTCTCGCCTCTATCGACTGCTACGGGACGATGAACACCCTGAGTTGTCCGGGATACACTCTAAAAACCCGAACGCAAGTCTCGATTTGACCGAACACGTCCAATATGGCAGTCGTTTTGACCATCAGTCACAGTACATTTCCTGCACGCAGACACTTTACAGCGTCATTGAGCTGGGCAAAAGTAACATTAGACACGGGTATTCCAAGCATATGCGCATAGCAGTTATCGACGCGCTTCAGTTAGCTGACTCAGGTGCAATAAAAGTCCACGATTCGAAGGAATTACAATGCCTCAAAACGGAACAGGCGCGAAATTATGCCATGGCATACAACGAGGTTGTTATAGAGGGTAGCATTGGGCCAGAGTGTATCGTCGAAGTTATATACATTAAACATTGCGGACAAACCTTCTTGCGGCCAGTCTCCTCTTACGTGAAAGATGGGTTTGTTGAAGAAAGTGCACTGACGCAGAGCGAGATTTGTAGTTTGCTTTGCTGCCCATTACCATCAGTTGTGTCACCAGACTAACGATGGTTACATCTAGCAATATATATGAGAACGTAACCCTAACATAACACTGCACGCAGTTTTCCGGGGATGACTTGCCGAAAGTTTTCATATGTTGCATCTGATTGTGTTGTTATATGAATTGCACGATAATTGACAGTTATTGTGGTATTTATTTGTTTCGAGTTGACCTTGACGTCAGCGTATTATCAGTTTAACTGATCTTAAGGTTAGATACCAGTAATTCCATTTCCCATAGGGTCCCATTATAAAACGGCGAACTTTCCAAGAATAGTAGTGAAAAGGTTCACTACCTAACATGTTCAGAGTCCACTATTTCCCAAACAAGCACGGTGGCCCATACTTTTTATGACTGTTGTAGTTTTGGTATACATTGACAGGTTTAAAGAAAATCTGAGATTTGGAACTTAATATATTCATACATTTGGTCATATGTGTATTTTGATGTTTCAACAAGTATATTCGGTACATTATCGTATTTAACCATCTCTAATGTCCATTCAAATAAATTATTGTAATAGTAAAAGTTCATAGAGCATATATATAATAATCGAAAACACACTTATACAATGTATTTCCAAACAAATCAGTTAAGAAAGTATCCATTAAATATCTCCATTCTATTTTTGCGATCGATACGTTGTTTACGTAAACAATTGTTAAAACGAAACATGACTAATGCTAATCAGGTACCCTATTTAAAGTCCAATATATCCCAAACTTGTTCGGTGACCCATGTTTTTTATTAATGGTTTGGTGTAAGTATACATTGATGTATGTATGTGCGAAATTTTACGACAATATGTCGTTTGAAACAAAATATATTGATGCATTTGATAAAAATGACGTTTCAGAAAGCATTATATAATTTATATATAATATATATATAATTTATATAATTTAGTACACATTTGACCTACTTAAATGTCCAGTCAAATTCATCATTTTAACAGTAAATGTGGGTACAGCGTTTTTTATTATCAAAATACACGAGTATATTGCCAACTTGAAAAAAACTCTCTTATATACTCGTACTTAAAACATTGATAACAATCCAAACTTAACTAAGGGCTTCGACAGGTACCATATTCAAAACCCAATATTTCCGGAACAAGGCCGGTGACCCCTATTTTTTAAGACTGTTTTAGTTTCAGTATACAATGACGCATGTATATGTTTTTGTTGTGTTGTTTTTTTACAAAATCTGTCGTTTGGAACAAAAAATATATGCGTATATTTGATTATTTATTAATGTTTTTACAGGCATATTAAATGCATAATCTACATGGTTAATCGTCGATTAAAAGTTAGTTTTTTTTAATGGTAACCTTCGATAAAGCGCGTTTTATCATTAACTTCACTTGAATTTGCCAAACGAAACAAAAGATTCATGTGAAAATATCCATCCTTGTTTGAATGTGAACGCTTTATATAATTCCACATTGCTAGTCACACAAACTGAATAAAGGGCTTCGACACGTACCGTATTCAAAACTCAATATATCCGGAACAAGGCCGTTGACCCCTATTTTTTAAGAAAATCTGTCGCTGGAAAGATATTGAAAGAAATTCTTGCGAACGTCTTTAAAGATTAATCTTTCCTCTTCCAAAAAAATGCAATAAAAAAGATATGTTATGTCAGTTCTAAGAAAATTCATCTCGCCTGAATGCAGACACCGGTAAAACAACAGGGTTTCGGAAATCATATATCGACAAAAGCCCCACTACAGTAAACACACCCCAAAAGTTAACCTTTCCAGTTAGCCTCCAATGAAATACACCAAAATGTTCCAGACAAGCATGGGATATACGAAATAACCACAAAAAGCATGTCTGAGATTGCTAAATGGTTTTTATACCAGAATAGAAAAGGAACTCTTTAGTAAATATGCACTACTTTTGAATGGACCACGGAGGGATACACAATGATTTACTGGTATATAACCTTAAATGCTGGATTGTGAATATAAATCAAAGGGACTATGTCAACGAAAGGGCCCCAAAGGGTCGACTGCAGTAAAAAAAATCTGAAAATTAAATATTAATATTGGCATATAGTAAATGTTAAAATAATATAAACATAATGGAAAAAGAGTTTATGCATTCTGAGAAAAAAATGTTATAATTTAGGTTGTGTTTGTTTAGCCCTTTTCTTGTTTACAATTTGACGTCAGATTTGTGAGTATCTTATACCATAGTCACTTCCTTTGTTTATATTTATTATTTTATTACTACTGATGAAGGCATCATGCCGAAACGTTTAGTGTATTAAAATTAAATAAACAAACGTGTTTGTGCGATAATTATTATTATTATACCATAGTATATTCTGAGAAAAAAATGTTATAATTTAGGTTGTGTTTGTTTAGCCCTTTTCTTGTTTACAATTTGACGTCAGATTTGTGAGTATCTTATACCATAGTCACTTCCTTTGTTTATATTTATTATTTTATTACTACTGATGAAGGCATCATGCCGAAACGTTTAGTGTATTAAAATTAAATAAACAAACGTGTTTGTGCGATAATTATTATTATTATACCATAGTATAGTAATTCATGTTCACGTGTCATTATAGCGCAGTTGGTTACAGCGCTGTCTACTGCCATTTGTTCAATATCCACTCTGGGTTTTCTTTTTTTCAAGTATTTTTCTTTATTGGATTTTATCAAAATTCTCATAATGTAGCTAATTATTCATACGTTATTAATTGTTTATGCGCGTGTATTGCTCATTTATTGAACATAATTACATTAAAATTGCTACAGGAGATCATATTTTCGTTGAAATAGTCCCTTTAAATAAAATTGTGACTGTATATTTCAGTTATCTATGCAAAATACTGTCCAATCTGAGTCTTTAACCTGATACAATTCGTCTTGCCGTAGACGCTCTCTTAGGCTATGCAAATTTGAGTCTATGTTAGCGTCCCCATGATTTTTCGAGACCTACCAACCAGGCAGGAAAACAAAACAAAATAAAAACATATTTCTGTCACAACTTATTCATGGAAGTGGTACAAGATAAAGCAAATGTTTACTTGCAAAACTGTTATATATCATCTGCATATTAAGAACCTACTGTAATACAGTATTTTAACAGTGTAAATTGACTACTTGCATGCTATGTTTTACAAATATTAGTAAAAACACATTCTTTCTTTTTTTCCATATTTTTATACGTTTTCCTACTCGTTTTTTCACATTGCCAAAAGTTGTTTTTTTGTTCAGACGACCGAAAATAACTCGAGGACGCTAAACAAAGAATCAAATTGGTATGGCCTTATGCAGACGCCATCGTTCTCCTACTTGCATGTATGCTATTAACGATTGTTAATGATATACATGTACTTGTAACTTACATTTATATCTATATAAACAGTGTTAAGCATTTTAACCACGACTACTTTGCAGATAAACAATGCCGGTGTGTTTCCATAAAAGGGTTTACTTCTGCGAAAAAAAATACAGTCCATGATTAATACATAATGCTGTCTATCATTCAGTCCATCTAACAGTCCTTGCTTTGATTCATAATTCATTCCACTACGCAGTCAATCATCGCATGAAATCTGTATAATATCGCCCATGATTCCGTCTTGATACGGTCCATATTTGTCACAAAGGAGGCATGCAGTGTGTTAAAGTGGGGAATGTAACCCATGATTCCGTCTTGATACGGTCCATACTTGTCACAAAGGAGGCATGCAGTGTGTTAAAGTGGGGAATGTAACCCATGATTCTGTCTTGATACGGTCCACATTTGTCACAAAGGAGGCATGCAGTGTGTTAAAGTGGGGAATGTAACCCATGATTCCGTCTTGATACGGTCCATATTTGTCACAAAGGAGGCATGCAGTGTGTTAAAGTGGGGAATGTAAGATCGTCTTCGTGCTGTTGAAACCTCACATGGCAGCAAATCTACATTCCTTAACTTTGTCAGTTGAAAGCACACCCTCTAACAAGTGTCTGCATTCAATTTGTTAGGTATAACAATTGACAAACATTTAACACGGGATGCTTAAATTCAAAATGCGAGCAATAAAATAAAATCGAAGTTGACAATCATTAAAAAAAATTAATTATTAGCTTAATCTTGACTCAAGAAAAATGTTTTATAATTCTTACATTCAACCTGTGATGGACTCTCTACTGCTGCATAGTGTGGTGTAATGGCACGAAAAGTCAACTTTCGCAACTGCAGACACTTCAAAAGAGAGCTGCTTGGATTATTCTTTTAAAACCAACACATACTCCTTCTGCTCCTTTATTCAAAGAGTTGTGTTCGTTAACCTTTGATAGCAGATGCAAATAGCTCACAGGCACTAATATACATATGTTTCTTCTTCATAATACTCCATTTTATTTCCACGAGATTCTGAGCTTTGCAAACAAACACATATTCACTTGTATCCTCCCCCCGTTCAGATGTATCATCATTTACCGGTACATTCCAATCAGAGTATGGAAAAAGAACTGTTTTCAAGACAAGTGTGGAATTCTATTAATATTTATTTACAAAGTACAACAAATGTGAATACTTTTACAGATAGATATAAGAAACACCTTTATGATATTCAGTAATAATTTACGTATGATTCTGATATTTGACATAATCTATTTTGCTGTTTTTGATGTCTGAGTGATTTCTATTTATTTATTTATTTGTCTTCATTTATGTATGAATAATTTTGAATGTGTTTTGTAACTGAGTGTTCATTTTGTTAATTTTAGTTAATAAAGTTATGTTCTAGCTTAATGTGAAATCTTCTTGAAATAAAGTTATTTATATTATTATTATTATTATTATTGTTGTTATTATCAATGCTTCAATACATAACACAGTCAATGGTTGAGTCCATAATACTGGTGCAACAGTAGAAATGTCCTAGGTGGCGACTTCAATCAGTTGTTAACATAATTACGTATATACGAGATAAAACATTTTAATTTCATGTTCCTCCTCAGCACCACCAGACCACCTAATATGACGAAATCATCCCAAAACTAAACAGACAATAATTAAAAGTCCCAATGCAGATATGAAGACGGTGTACATTATTTGTGACCACTTGTCCAGTTTATGAGTTTAACAACGGTTAGTAAGCATGGAAATATTTACATTTTTCCTCTAATAAACATCTAACAGTCTTAAGAAGTCATGTTTACTGTTTGCGCTAACGGACATTTTAAACACCTCCAAATGAGGTCACCCGGAAACTGTCCTAACAGTGTTATTGAAACAGTCAAGAGTACATTTTTATGAATTACAACCGTTTTATCCATTCTTGTTAAAATCGGTTGCTAATGGAAAAGTAACTTTAATCATACGAAATATGTACTAGTAGTTATTTTGACCTTTCTGAGATCCTTCCGAACATTCTAGCATCAGCAGTTGTACATGTATAAACATCCCACAACGTGCAATGCTATGCCATAACTGTGTTTGTTGTACATGTATATGCATCCCACAACGTGCAATGCTATGCCATAACTTTGTTTGTTTATACTGTTCATTGCTAGCAGGAAACTATTATTCAAAAACCTATTGAATTTAGTGCATCTAGTATCGATTGATGCTGATTGTAGATCTATATATAGTGTTGCCAAGAGCGTCGATTTTTTACGGTAATCAAATAATTTAGGCATAGTTGCATACAATTTTCGGGCAGCTCATGTTAAGGTTCCCATGAATATCTGATAATTTAACTGTTATCACAGAGATGTGTTTAGAAAAAGATCAAGAGCGAAATAGCAGGGTTGGTCAACAAAGAAATGTTGAATTAATATCTTTTGAAATTTAATATAGTTTTGCAAATATCCATTGATAAATGAACGACTGCTTTAAAATCTTAATTGCTAGCATTATACTAATAAATACCCTTGATTTAGCAAATTATTAGGAAATGTCAACAGACTGATCCAGATTTCCACCCTGCTCCTGTTTAGCAGCACCATGTAGGCCTACCTTTTGAGGTCCTAAATCTTTCCCTAAGTGTTTGACAATCTAGACCTATAGCGACAACGTTGAAACGTTTGTATGACGTCTTTAATCAGTTTTATTTTTTAATGCTTTCACCGAGGCACAAAATATCCGGTAAACAAATAAATAAAACGACAGATTGAAACTTATTATTCATTATGTATAAATATAACATGTAATCACATTTATACATTCCATCACGAACAATCGCAAGATGTCGTTGGACAGTTTTCAGAACGCATTCTGCAATACATGCGTATTGCCGAAACGGTGTCCATTAAACCATGTTTCAATGCCAAATCACGTACATTTCGTGTCTTTGTATTCGTAGGTATGGTGCAACATCAAATATGTAAGTATTTAAACTTAAAAATGTATAAATCATCGAAAATGTGCTTTAAATGCAGCAAAACTATTTTACTAATTGGTGGATATACAAAAAACGGCTTTGCATTGTTGAAATAATTCATTTATGAATGTAGAATAGATATTTCGTAATGATATGAAATAACCTACGCTTAGAACTTTGTTCAGTTCTAGTACACTAGTATTGTTTGGCCAACTTCTTACTTCGTGGCGCACTCCTTTTTAAGCAAGCTTTCTTTTCAAAGACGCTAATAAGTCCTCACTGAGTCTTAGTATATTGATGATACAGCATTATTGTCAAAGATATAACTGTGCAAAGACCGTGTTTTGGCAACCAAATGTTGTCCATTACCGATCACTTGTAGGGTTCCGAAGCACTGACGTTGAAACTAAAGGCAAGGCAGTCGTGAAGCATTCGACACAAGAATGTGCACATGCATTTATTGTCAGTTTCGGTTCATAGTTCAAATCTCAATGTTGAGCTCTGAACCAAACTGATAGAATGAAGGATCTACCTTCAGGCCAGGGTAATGATTGAAGCCAATTGTTCAGCTATGAAGCACTATGGTACACTTTAATTTCCATATGGACCTGACAGTTTTATATCGTCCAGAGGGGAAACGTCATCATACATGTGCAGTACCTCTGTGGACGATGCAGTTTGTGTATGTCCTCAGCCACAGCGTTATCCTTGATGACAGAGGCGTTACTTGACGGCAACGCGGGGCGACGGCTTGGCGGCCCCTATCCTGGCCGACCGTTCCGACGACGGCGTCCCGTTCCTGCTCGTGCTGTTACTGCTGTCACCGGCATCGTCGGGAATTTCAAACAGTAACCTGGAATAATACACAACTATCTGCACAGCTACACATGGTAACGCACTTAAATGAACTTACCTACTTGATAATTTACAGATTTCAGATCAAATGTATTCTTAGTAGGAGTATGATATATACCTTGACAACTGACGACACTACTGAAACCTTACCTGCATTGCACACGACCTTCCTGTGAGAGTCTTAGCGCTACGATGTTCACCTGGTCGTCTGTCAGGTTGATGGGGGTACTCTGCAACAGCAACGAAATTTTGTAATTTTAGCCATATTCTAGTACATGTAGAGATATTCTTATATAATATGGAACAATTTTGGTTTTGGGGATAATAACGCTGTCAGTTACCTAGTTCGTTTTTTTGTATTCTGTAAGAAACTAAGAAATTATTTGTTGTTATTGTTGTTTTAAACAAACTAACTTTATTATGAACATTTAATGAATGCACGTGGTTTGTTCTGGTTTAAAGGGTAATTTATGTATCAAAACAGTGAAACGTAACGGGGAAGTTGATTAATATATACATAGCAGCGGCTAAAATACTAACGCGCAACCATACTTCCCTTAGGCGTTACAATAACCACTGCCACCATTAAGAAAGTCCTTTCAGAAGGATTTAATTTAATTTTTTTATAAAAAAATTAGGGATGGGACCGAATACTGAAATCAATATTCGAATATTCGTTTTAGATATTCAAATATATTCGATTATTCGTTTTGTAAATACTACTATATACTACTATATTCGGCACTCTGTCCAAATATTTACCAGTCCGAAATATGTGTACTACGTGTACGTAGTTGTTTTACATTGTTTCATTGGTAAATGAGCGATATAACTTAGTGACTGTTCGGCAAATATAAAGAAATGTAATATATTGTTAAATGCATTGTTAATTAATTTGTTAATCGTTCCGTTTTTTTTTCAGAACCACGAAGATTGTATCTGATGTGCAGATTACACGTTGCCTGGGTTTTGTCTAATGGCCGCGTAAAGTACTTCCAAGCACGTGATGGTGGCATCGTTTATTAATAAAGACTCTTGTAATATAATTTACGGTGTTGATATAATGGAGAATAATTAACAAGTGACGTATATTAAGATTGACCAGATCATTCTAATTTTGTTAAAGAAACTGATTGGTTGATATTGGATTCATTTTGATTGGTTTAAAGAGTAATTGTAATTTACTATAAACAAGTTAACCGTATAAATGTCATTTAAAGTTAAATAACCAACAATGTACGCCTTGTGCAAACTGTGAAACCGTTATCACAACATGGCCCAGGTTTGTTATTTGTGGATACACTGCGCCATATTTGCGCCTCCTACAAACCGTTAATTCGCGGTCCTTGTAAAGACGTGGCCCTCCTGGCAATTATTAATTGTCGTTAATTGGACATGTTTGGCATGTGTTCTAAACACGTTACGCTGCCCCGCCCACCTGCTAGGCAGGAAATACGACTGGAATTCATGTTAACTTTGCAATCAAACTCGAGAAAAACATGTTTTTTTAAAGACATTTGGTTCTTTAAATAAGTTTGAAAATCGAATATTCGTATTCGTTTTTTATATTCGAATATTATCCGATATTCGAATATTCGAGTATTCGGTCCCATCCCTTATAAAAATCCCTCTAAAATATTACATTATTGGTCTAGACATATATACCGGGTATTGGGAGTTCAAATTAAAATAGAAAAGGAGACAATAAAAAAGTAAACATAACCAGGCAAAGATTTAACGATGTCCACGATGTTTTTTCTTCTGCTTGACCACTAATTTAATTTACACTATAATATATACGTTCCCTGACTATGATCACGTGGAAGTTTGTGCCGGCAAGGATATGCTTAGAGCTTTGGTGGGAACCAATCAAATCTTTGCGATGAGTATCACACCCAATCACCTAGCAGAGTTTTCATTGCTCTTACCATACACCTTTGCAACGGGCTTAATGCCAACAATCTTGTTAAAACGGAACAAATGTATTTAACGCACACTAAAGTTGATTTTTAGAACCACATGCATAGAAATAAAGAATAAATGATTGTTAAATTATCATAAATGGAAAAAAAGATTCCTTTTAATGGAACTATTTCCATGCCTATTTACGCAGATGGAATCAGTTCGCAGATGCAAACAAAATGGAAAGAGTGGACGGCAAACTCCTCGCAGCGGTTACCTCCCCTAGCGGTTAACAGTTGATTAGAGCTGTGCTCGGAACCAGTCAAATCAATGTGCGGAGGTTGAGTGCGTTGCATTTAAAATGTTATGATCTTGTGACTAAAACCACGTGACTACTACGAGTTGGGATGACTTTCCGAGCCAACAACAGAGGTGAATGAAATGTAGCCGGTGTGCAAGAGATTGTATAATACCCACTTTGATGATCGTCTTGAAGTCTTTGATGTCGAGCGTGTAGTCTCCGTCCAGGTAGGGCACCAGGATCTCGCCCAGGTCCACCGCCGCCTTGTCCGCGTTCGCCTTGAACGTGCCCACCGGGTCCACGCGGAACGCTGAAGTAGCGAAAATAGCGTGCGTCCATGTGCTAATACAGCCGCCGAGAAAAGCATTCAAGAAGAATCACGCTGACTAGGATTTAGAGATTCGAAGAAATAAGATTTTAAAGGAATGTTTGGGCTTAACATATATTCATAGCACATTTACTGGCTATTAATAAGTTTCTCTATATAATACTTTATAGACTTACGTACATATTGTAGTTACCTCACATTGTAGTTACCTTCAAATATTTTTGAAATTCTATAAGATGTAAACACCAAAAAAGAAGTCGTTTCGTTAAAATCCCCAACTGATGTCAAAAGTTTCATGTCACAGTAACGAACACAGAACTACCTCGGCACAGTTCGTATGTGTGCTTGTTTGCGCATGCGCATGCGCGCGCGTGTGCGTGATCACGTGCCGGATACTGACCTGTATGGCGGGCGCTGTTGGTGCGGCAGAACTCCGGGATGACGCCCTCGTTGACTACCTTGATGTTACGCTCGTCCTGCAGGCGGCACTGCAGCTTCGCGAAGTTCATCTTCACCATGATGTTCTGAATGGGAATATCAGACATAAATTTACTAGATCTAGGAAGAACGTATCCTTGTCGTGTATGGTAGAAATAAAGTCCGTTACACATATTTACTAGAAAGAACGTATGCTTTTACTGTATTCATGGTAGGAATAAATTAAGGTCCTCAGTGTAAAACTGTAGGTTTATGTTACAAGTCAGTAGCGTAGAGGTTTCAGAAATTTTCAAATCAAAATAAAATAAACAAAGTCTCATTCCCGACGAAAGCGAAAGGTTAAGGAAAGACTAAAGAAGAGAAAAACACGCATGTTAATTTTATGCTACTTTGAAACACGTATTTATAATTCGCGTGCTTTGTCTATGTTTAATTTTAAGTGAACCTAACATTTATGACAATAAAAAGGTACAATAAACACCGCGCTGATCAAATAAGCACCTGTATCACAGAAAAAATATTGAAAACAGTTGTTAGTAATTTAAGTAGGCATCAAAACAACAATGCTTTCCAGCTTTATAATGGCGTAACCTACGCTGAAATCCAGCAGTTTGAGTACGCAAGAGTCATTCATATCGACAGCTTGTAATATCACCATGGCGCCCTCTGAATCAAACGGGTTTGAGCCGATCTGGAAAAATACACACATAAATGTTATGTTTAGTTAAAATGCTTATATTTTTCCGTTGAAAAGGTATTAAATTTGATACTTCATCATCATCATCATCATCATCATTATCACCACCACCACCACCACCACTACCATCACCACCACCCTCGTTGTCGTCGTCGTCGTCAACTATAACAATAATTACTACGTTACGTGTGAATATGAATGATCAAGCCTCAATGTAAGAATTACTTGAGATTTAACCAAATTCATTTTACACCACATTTGTTTAAGTGTAATACAATTAATGAAACACTGTTACTTAGTGTCCTTGTATAATACATATTCTAACATGATACTCGCTAATTTTTCTATAGACAAAGAACAAAATTATCGTTGTTAAACTACCGAATAAACAACGTTAAAAGAAGTTCCTATTCTGTGCGTAGCATGTTAAAAAGTAGTTCCAATTATAATTGCAAAAATGTATGTATGTCAAATCATGTAAGAATCGAAATAATTTTCGGACTTACGCATCAGAACTCCAAATCGTTGTTTTGGTCGATAAACAACTACAGGTATAAATCGAAAATGATTTCTTAAGTAAATGAATACACTAGTACAAAACTATATACATGTATACTAAAACACCGACCTTTAGCACTTTGAGCGTATCATTGTCTTTGAGCCCCTTGGCTATTGCCTGGGCGCCCTCCATGTTGATACGGTTGAGGGAGATGTCTAGCTCGAGCAGTGTCCGGTTCTCCCTGAGCGCCCTCGACATCGCCTCCGCCCCCTCCTGGCCCAGCCCCGCCATCGCCATGTTGAAACTCTTGAGGCCGACGTTCTCCTGGGATGTAAAGTTTGGGGGTAAGGATTGGTCACCAAAGATAATCAACTTAGGACTGTAAAATAAACTGAAGCTATCATCACAAACGACATGTGATGCTGTTGTTAAGCGCATTACAGACTACGTGAAGCTCATTTGTTATCTGTATTCCATATAAAATAATTATGTAAGAGAAATTTGGTCAGATGCCCACATTTATGACTGACATGTCTGACTGTCTGATATGTTTCGTCATGATCGTCTGCATTATGTGCAACGTTTTCAGCAAAGCACCAAATTAATAAGATTTACAGATGACGAAGAAACAGCCATGCCAATTACAAGACAAATACAGTCGAAAACGAAAATGTACTGCGAATAAAATTAAAATAGCCTCTTGTTGCATTTTTACATCACCGCTGAGCCGCTTCTAAAATTTAAGGACAGTTGTATAGAGAAACTGAAATTTAAAATTAACCGGTATTATCTGGAATTATTCTGTAAATATTACAAAAAAAAAATTAGATTGAAAATAGCATTTCAACGACTGTTTATGTTTATTTTAGAAGTAAATACACCGTAACAATAATATTACATAATACTTGTATTTTCCTTCACTGCATCGACAAGTAAACATCTTTTAAGCTGCTGGTCGTAAAAAATATAAGACTAGAAGTGAGTTTATGGGATACAAATTTTAGAAAGTGGACACTTTGGACAATCATGTACTAAACAGATGTTCAGACCTGTATGGCCTCGGCCAGCAGGATGGCCCCTCGGTTCTTGAAGTTGTTCCAGCTAAGATCTAGAACCTCGAGGGTGGTGTTGTCAGATATGGCGGCCTTGAACTGTCTCGCACCCTCGTCCTCGAATGAGTTGTTGCCTAGCAACATGACCTTTAACAATTTGTTGTTCTGAAATGAAAACATGATTGTTCAATAAATCGTTATTTTATCATGGCGAGTTGAAAACCATATATCGCAAATGACGTTTACCTGTGTATATAATTATTACGAAATTTTAATCCGGTAATAAAACTGCTAGATTCGTTTCATTTTTCATATCGTGCACTGATTATTTTTTTATTAAAACTGATACATCTTTCACATTTAGCTAAGTGTTTTTTCTATATATACTACGACGTTATATCAATTCGCAACATGAATATTGTATTCATAAGGCCAAACAAAATATTATTGGTTTCCGCTTAGGTCTCTAAAAAAATCTAGGGGAGGGAGGTACAAAAATAACATTTTTTTCTATATTTTTTTTTCCTTCGCGGCATAGTCACCAAACAGTTTAAATATATTGGTCTGCATGTACCGGTAAAATGTTTAAACGCCTCCCATCAAAGGAACTGTACCTTAGCTATAAATACTGTCATAGAAACTGTACCTTAGCTATAAATAAGGTCATAGAAACTGTACCTTAGCTATAAATAAGGTCATAGAAACTGTACCTTAGCTATAAATAAGGTCATATAGAAACTGTACCTTAGCTATAAATAAGGCCATAGAAACTGTACCTTAGCTATAAATAAGGCCATAGAAACTGTACCTTAGCTATAAATAAGGCCATAGAAACTGTACCTTAGCTATAAATAAGGTCATAGAAACTGTACCTTAGCTATAAATAAGGTCATAGAAACTGTACCTTAGCTATAAATAAGGTCATAGAAACTGTACCTTAGCTATAAATAAGGTCATATAGAAACTGTACCTTAGCTATAAATAAGGTCATAGAAACTGTACCTTAGCTATAAATAAGGTCATAGAAACTGTACCTTAGCTATAAATAAGGTCATATAGAAAACGACACTTCACAATATGAGTTGGAAATCTACTCTTTTATAAATATGAATTACCGAAAAGCCGTATATAAGCAAAATTAAACTGCTCTTATGACCGAAAGTCAGAAATGTAAACGATCGATAGGAAAAAAAAGTTTAGGGTCGGCGGAAAAAAAGGGGGGCGTGGGTTGTCTTAGCGGTTATTAACAACTTTTTTTACGCCTAAGGTCTTAAAAAATGAAAATTCACTCTTGGATATAAATGTCAATTAGCAAACTATTTATGTATTTACCTCAAGATTTATGAAACGAATCCGACACGAAAGGCATCGAAGGAAAAATCAAGCATGCAGATTATATATATATTATAAAGAGATTAACAAAGACAAGGCGAACAAAAACCTCCATAAGGGGGATTAACTCGACCTTGCCCATGAAAACAACATTTACTGTTCTAATTTCGCAGCTCTGCCATTTAATCGCTTACATAAAGCACTTCGCAGAATATAGGAGCGGCGCCGTCTCCAATCTCATTTCCGGTCAGGTCCACTTTGTAGAGGTTCCGGTTGTTGATCAGCATCTCCGCGATCGCCCGACCACCCTCCGTCCCCAACTTGTTCGCCGCTAGCACCTGGATGACCGAAAGTGATAAGTGTTATTAATTTCGAAGTTTATGAGGTCCTTAGGTGCGTGTGGACCCGTGGTATGTCCCAGCACCTATACCTAAATGACTTGTATCGCTACAATGTCCAGCTATTTAATTTTGGTGTTGTTTTGTACTTTAAAAATCCCAAGTGGATTTCGATTGCCAAGATACAATTTTATCGTTAAATTTTATTAAGATATTCTTCAACCCACTTAAATTATTTCCAAGTTGAACAGGTTATTGAAATGTGAATGTGGTAATGTGCGGAGCATACTGGTAAACAGGACGCCCTACTTCAAACAATCTTGTTAGTTGTACATTTGATTAACCGGATGGTCGATAATGTAGCCCAATCATGCCACGAAAATTTGTATCCGACGAAATATACTGTTTTGTAGTATATGCTTATATATCATATGGTATATGGGCATCTTAGAATGAGACTCTCTTATGTTAGAACATACAGATGTGCAGTGACTTTTTTTTTCATTTAAACACGCATAACACTTTTTTTTATAATAGAGGTCGAAAGGTTAATAGTTTAGGTAGAGTGTTTACGAACATGGAAAGCAGTCGCCTTGAACGGAACGCTAATTTCAAACATGTCAATTTAATAACTCGTTTCCGCCATTATAGATAAACCTAATAATAATCGCACTTTTTTCAATGGAGAATTTAATATAGTGAAAACATATAATGGAAAACCGAAATTAATATTCTTTTCAAAAGCCGTTAGCACGCTCACTGTAATCTCGGCATGTTCAGAATTTGAAATGAACGGGAAACGTTATAATGCAGAAGATTTAAAAGAATATTTACATGTGTGGCACGTAAAATTTATTGCTCACGTAATAGATTATTTTAGACACCCAGCTGCGGCGATGATTTGAATTTGAGCTGTTTTTTAGTAACAGTTAATGCAACAAATATTAGGATTTCGTAGCTTTTAGGTGCAATAATATGTGCGTCTATCGTCTTTTGAGCACCAACGCGTCGGAAAGATCCCTTCATGTCGTGGCTGGGGTATTTGATAAGTAGGTGGGTTTTATAGCCAGGCAGTATTTTACCGTTTGAAAGCCTGTGATCTGAAAACTTAATCCACTGCACTAAACATTTCCAACAAACAAAACACCCCAAAAAAAATGCTTTTAAAGCCTTTTACGCGATATAAGCTTTATTATCGTATTTTATTGCTCGAAGGAATGTTTCATATGAAATGTAGTACATGAATTACATGAATAATATGACTAGAATGTGAGCAAAGAAATATCGTCGACATAGTCGGGTGAACTACATTTACAAAGTCGGATAGGTTGCAGCCCCTTGCAGTTCAGTTTCATTTTATAAAGCCATCAAAAGAGTGCCCTGAAGGTCGAAGGTAGGCCGTTTTGGTTTCTACTGGTTTCTAACCAATTAGCCATAAAATTCCGTAATAACTGTGTGCAATGTAACCTACCAATTCTGTGATAACTACTTGCAATGTAACCTACCAGTTCTGTGATAAAGAAGTTCTCCCGTAGGACCTTTGTGAGACATATTGCACCATCCTCGTCAATTGCATTGCCTTCCAAATTCAGAATCTCGATGTTTGTGTTCGTCTGCAACCAGAACAGAAAACACGTGCAAAACTTGTGCAAATTTTAAAATTTCAATAGGTTGATATCACATCCGTTTGGATTGGGTGGTACGTGTACACATTTCATCTATTGAAAGCTTCATGGCTGATCGGCTGACCAGCGCGTTCCGCTTCCAGATGGCCCTAAGATCTCAATACGACAATGGCTGGTGCTTAGCAGAACATCCGCAAAAAAGCGGTAATGTATGGTCTATTTGGCTTTCAATTCTTGTTTGTACCAGTAGAAGAAAGTACACCTTTTAGGTATATTAACATATTTTAACCAATTTTAACAAAAGACATCATAGTTTTACCGCATTAAATCAACACAAATGTATCAGTAGCGTTAAAAGCTGTGTTTATAAGCCCGATTGACCGAGTGTTCCAGTCGAACCCAGTTGGTGGTACCACTTTTTTCTGTTGTTATGTTTGTATGATGTAATATTTGAGCTTTTCAGTCTAAACACTTTTTTATTGCAGTTACGACGTTTAATAACATTAAAAATCTAAAATCTGGGCAAAAGTCCCTTTAACTGTAAGCCCATTTGTTATGCATTGACCCTTGCCCTGATGTCCCCTCACCTGAAGGGGCACTGCCAGTGCCTTCATCCGCTGCGGCCCCAGCCCGTGAAACTTCATCTTGAGCTCGCGGTCCTGGATGTGCTTGATGAAGTAGGTCGTGGGGCTGATCCCCATGTCCTCGCACGTCTTGATGTACTTGGCTTTACCCGTGAGGTCAAGGTCAAACCGCTCCGGGTACAGCCACTCTACGACAGAACAGTTAATGTACAATGTAACAGAATTGTCGGGCGGTACATGTATATATGTATATGTAACTGGTCTACCATGACACCACGTTAGTGTGGACGTTGTAACTAACAAATAACATTTTATTCATTACTGCATTGTTCATGCTGATACTTACATTTTATGCTCCCTTAGAAGAAAATCATGACGTCAAACCGGGCTATGCAATAATACAAGTAAAACATTCTATTTCAGTACATTACACGTTAAAAAGTCGTTAAAAACGTCTACGACGCATTATTCTTAAAATAAAATATCGTTAATTGAAAGTTATCATTAACCAACACTTTCTGATTAGTAATGATACTGCACGAAATGCCGATATACCGGTAATATTTATAGAACAGTTATAAGCAATGTACTGGTATTTAAATGCCGTTAACACAGTGTACAACAGTATACCGCGCCGTTGGACCATAATTTTCACAAATCATATTTTTCACATCTGTGAAAATAGAATTTCATTCTTCACGGGTGTGAAAACTGAGATCTCATCTGTCACACACCAAGTTCGTACCCGTCACATTTTATGGGAAGTTTGTGAGAGCATGCAGTTTTTGATATGCAATTAAAATCATATTCTTCTGTGATCCTCGCGCATAGCCCTTTTTAAGCTATTGGCGTTATTCGCATTTAAAAATGTGACAAATGCGATCCTATTCTTCACAGGTGTGTGAAAATATGATTTGTGAAAAATATGATCCTACAATGCGCGGTCATGTTTAACCTGCACATATTTGACGGTAGGTCGATACTTACTCTCTTCGTCGAACTCCAGGTCCGTTTCATAGTCGTCCTCGTTCGATTCACAGGCGCTCGACTCACCGCTGTCACTGTCAGTGTAGATCTCGTCAAAGTGTTCACCATCACTATTTAGTCTCTCATTCGAGTTCCTGGGCTCCACATCGTCCGCGTCTTCGCCGTCACCAGAAGGCGAACCAAGAATTTCTTCAATGTCATCTTTCACACCATCTCTTTCAGCTTGATGCTGTTCCGTTAGAAATAGTTTTCCTTCGTCGCCGATTATGAACTCCGGGTGTTGTGCGACGTTCGTTTCTACATCCGGGTCTCTTTCGTCATCTTCCACCACCGGGGTGAGCATGATCTGACGTTTGGAGCCCGACGGCTCCGGGGCTTGCGCGGTCACCGAGAGAAAAACGTCACCCATGCTGGCTAGTTGTGGATCTTCGACATCACGTGTGCAGCGATGTTTGTCTCAACTGGAGTAATGGGATATATTTGTCAACCTGCAAGTATAGAATAAAGATTATAAATTGGATGAGAAAGTCAATTAAATTAATGTCAATGCTTGAATCCTCTATAATAGTCTATAATAACTAAAAATTCCTGTTTACCATCGGTCGGTATTTTTGACTAGTGGCTTCAACATCGAGCTAAATGATCAACGTCGAAATGCATATGACGGCAGAATAAAAGTAATTTAAACTGAAGAAAAAACAGGTGCCTTTATAGACATTATGACCTCTGAACCATACAAAATGTAAATGCTTGAAGTCAGGTCGATTAGGATTGCAAGTACAACATAGGCGTCGGCTTATATTGGTTGTGCTATTGTATTACAATCTGGAATACTAACAGTAATACAATGTATACACGTAAGACAAATATTTATAAAGTCCTTAAGCATATGTTTATAAATGCCATACGTCTAGTTCTGAATGTGTAATGGCTTTTAACTGAATAGTCCAGTCACGACGAACAACGTGTCCCTCTCTGCTTACATAAGAATGCTTTTTTTGTATTTCCAATTATTCCATTTATACCATTTATTGCCATATCTCTGCAAATATACCATATGGGCCCCATGTGGGACCCATAACATATTTTTCTGCCCACATCAGGCCAATATAAGACCCAGCTAGAAAGCTCATATGGGTCCGCAGCAAGTACGCCCATATGGGTCCAAGCAAGCCATCGCATGTGGGCATGATATGAGCTGACACACCACATGGGCCCCATGTGTGACCCATAGGCGTGGTCTTGCCTATTCAGAACCCGTTGGATCCCAGACAAGCACCCCCATAAGAGTCAAAGCAATAAAGGCCATGTGGGTCGAAGTTGCTATTTCATATCTCCCGTATTCTCGTGTCTCTCCCGACCGTCGTGTAACCGTGGCAAACTATGCGTAATATAAGCCCATGCAATATTGTCCGTTCGCGTTCTCACAACAAAATACATGTAGCACATGTATATGATGGTATACAAGACCTGGGTTTCGTCCAAGTCAGTGGATCAAAACATCGATGGCTCTTAATAACTAAGCGTATTAGCGAGATTAAGACAGAATTAACGGTATTTGGAAATGTTGGTCAGTTGCGTCATTGAGTTTCTATCAAAGGCACATAGAAGAAGACTCTGATATTTCACCTAAAACCGCTATCTAGCCTGGTGTCCTTACGGACAAAAAACCCGCTCCGCATTTCGACGCTCGTTGATTCGGTTATTATTAAAATGTAATAATGTTTTTGACTGAAAATCGTACGTTTACTGTAGGAAAAATGGTTAAAATCGGTTTAGATTGAAGATTGAAGATTTAGCAGACAGGGCTCTCGCTGCCAATCGCAATCGTCGCCAAATGAGACAATTTTGTAAAAGTCGCGATAAAATATTCAAATTGGCGAAAGTTAGAGGCGACAACTTTTTTTTTTATATAATACTTATTTAATAAACAAAAAACGTGAACAGACTTGCTGCAGCCAGTAGTAATAAAATATTTATCCAGAAAATGTGTAAATACATAATCAAATACAACTCAATTACCGGTATATACCTTCACTAAGATGTCGTTTTCCGCTGTTAATATCCGAAACAGTTTGAGCACATACTATTGGGCGTATATCTCAATGCAATGAGACATACCGAATAAACCAGTAATTATTTTAAACTTCACTTTTCAGATGTTTCGGTGACAATATGGTTTCCGCCAAATTTATCACGCTATGTATACACTAATTGTTGTTTTTCCACCATTTGTTCCCCACAGATTCCAGAGTCTCTCCGATTAAGTTATCAGGGTAAATAAATAGTGCGACTTTAAATGCTGAAGTTAACAATGCCAGGCACTTAGACTGTCGATACCCGGGCTTAATAAATCTCGGCAGTTTATTGACATGCGGTATGAACTTGTCAATAAAGACCGGATGGTGGCTGTAACGTGACCAGGAATTCCACGTGACACGTTGTGAATGCGAGCTGCCACCACGTGCCACCACGTGTCGGACTGGCGTGTCAAGTAGGTGAGAACATTTCAAACAAATATTCAAGGTGAGAAAAAGCTTACTTCATTAAAAAAAATGTATTTAAAGTCATCTATATATTTTATAACTTTTTAAATATTTTTACAGTAACTGCTGTATATCTATAAACACGTGTAACATCATAAGAAAAAAAAATCATAATGTTCTGCAATAGATTTCAGAAACATTAAATTGTAACTTTGAAATAAAAAATGTGTTCTGATAAAAAAAAATCGTTAAACATTAATAATATGGGCGTACTTAAATAGTACATCATTTATACTGTTATGAATTTAGCCATTCAAGTTTATTGTGCATATATTGAACACAGTGAAATATTTTCAATGTAATCAAAGTATCTCCGCTAAATGCAGGAACGATTTTTTTCTATAGATGTTTCAATTTCACTGACAGGTCGTTTTAATTATCGTCTACAATTAATTAATTCTGTGCTAAATATGGCTGAAATTTCAATGTAGTCTTTCACACCAAATTAAACATTATATAAGTTACTCTAGGTCATTCTCCATAAATCTTGATGCAAACGATTATACCATTGGCTTAATTTCGAATGCCTATTCTAGCTCGTTATAATATCTAAATCTTCACGTACGATGTAATGATATAGCTGCAATGAAATTTCAATGCTTGTGATCCTAATCGGTTAAAATTTTGATTGGCAGACCTCAGTGTTGGCTGATTTTGGTATCAGCAGCAGTAATAACATTGCTGATACATGTATACATTAATGCATACTTTGTCCACTAGGGCTTTGGACGTCTGGATATTTTTCCGAATAAACTTGTGAAACATTCAAACTGGTATTTACCATCGGAAAAAATGACATATGAAATATTTGGTTCGAAAACAAAAACACAAACACTTCAAAAGTCGGATTCATGTGTTGTTATCGCAATTAGTTTGACATACTATAAACGTGTTACCTTGAATTTGTAGTGTTTTATTTGTTGTGCAGAACATAAGTTTCTGCGTTCATTATGAACAAATATGAGGAGATTTCTGAATCATTTAGTTGAAATTAGGAATGATCAACAAAAGCATCAAGGGATTTTTCCATACACGAGTTGAGCTGTATTCCTCAATGTAAAATAAATATAATTATAGTGAATAGAGAAAACGTTTTTATTTTCAGTAAACCAGTAGTAACTATTGGGCACATAAATCGCAATTAATGTTTGCCTATTTAGTATGCATTTGTATTTAATGCCACGACAGCGCTCCTTCATGTATGCATATACACACAAACTTGGCACAAAACCCGAATACAATACTTAATGTCATTTCATCAAGTATTTTAAAGGTTTAACTCATATCATTTACAATGACTATTCGGTTAATGGTTAGTTGGTATCATTAATAGCGTACATTAAAAACATAGTACGCTACCACGAGCGCGTTAACGCTAGCCGGGTGCGAGTATAGTAATTGCATGAATACAATTATGGCCTTAGCCGTGTTCATTGCCAACTTCGCGCCTTCGTAAGTTATATCGTTCCTCAAAGCTATCAAATTTATATCACACGAATGATCAGCTTGTTAATTTGTCAGAGGACACGATCCTTTGTATAACGATATGGTAGATACAACACAGGAACCGGCAAGGCCATTGTTTGGGTGCCTGAAATACCGTACAAGACAATTTGAAAACAGACCATATACGTACAAGCTTGCAGAAACTGCTCGCGATTACTATCATGGAATATACTTCAAACGTGCCTCGCAGTGATTGCATTGTGTTACTGTATAGATATGATACATTGCTTGATGAATTTTTGTAACTTTAGGCAACTGCGCTGTTTTGAACGTCGTTTGATATAAAATTGTATATATATATAGCTACATGTATAGTTGGTATAATGGTTATTACTCTTCATCTTAAATTAAAAGTATGATCAATAGAAAAGAAATACAAAAACGGAATGCATCTCGTGTTTGAAGGACATTGCATGAGGCTTTTGAGAAAGATTTCATCCGAGGCGATCTCAACATTGACCACTTATTGTCGATTGTCCTCATTCCTCAAATAGATAGCGCTAATACAAATCGTATTTCGATTTGTGTAAATATAGTAGGTAAAATGCATTAACAAATATTGACATATATAATATTAGTCAATTTCTATTCTATTATACTATAAAAACATGCCCGTTGTATAATTACGACAAACGTTAATAAACGAAAAGCAAAACCCATTTTCAGATTCAGAGCTCAAATTTGCAAAGTCATTGACCAACCCGATTGTGTTTAGCTGCATTGTATATATTCATGTACTGCAATCCTTATGAAGTATCCATGTGTCCAGGCCAATACTATTCTATTGGTCAATAAGCAAACCCGTTGGTTTAGGTACTTATTTTACCGCCGGAGTAAATGGCACACCCTTGCTACAACGAGATAATTTTAAGTAAATTCATGTTTACTTTACCGTGTCAAGCAAATTGAAATACTTTGATGATGCTTCGCCCTCTCTGATATGTATGTATGTTGTGTGAATATGTTTTGCCAAAAACAGATGTTATACCAAATAAAATTCTATAAATAAAATAATAATCACGTTTTCAAATATTGTATTTGCTAGTTTATGTAAAAAAAAATCCGCAATACTCAGTAGTGTATTAGCTACACACGTTTTTAACGTGCTTTCTGAATGAAACGCTTTTATTTAAATATTTTTATATCTATATAACTATTGTTTTGGTTAAGATGTTACCTTTATTAATCGAAATACGGATAGCCCAGTCCAATGCATTTCGGGTTTTTTATTCGCATTTCATTTCTAAGACTTAATATTCAAAATGAGAGCATTGCAATAGCGTGTACGGCTTTGGAATGGTTGGTTGCAATAAACTAAACGGCTTTTAATTAGATGTAATGAAAGCAATTGTCGGCTAGAGCAGAGGAATACTAGAGCAACGGACACATGGTGGCAAGAAAAGTGTGTGCTAAAAAAAGAAATTAATAAATCATGCCGCGGAACCGTATAATCCAGTTTCATAGTACCAAAGGCACCGTACAGGAATGATTGTTCGTCTATAGATCTTTCAGTTTTACTGACAGGTCGTTTTAATTATCGCCAACTGTTAATTAATTTTGCGCTAAATGTCGCTACAATTTCAATGCTGTCTTTCGCTGCAAGTTAGAAAGAATATAAGTTACTCTAGTTCGTTTCTCCATAAATCTTGATACAAACGATTATACCATTGCTTTAATTTCGAATGCCTATTTTATCGCGTTATAATTATCTTAATCTTGAAGTACGATGTAATGATTTCGCTGCAATGAACTTTTCAATCATGAATGTTTGTGATTATAATCGGTTACAATTTTTATTGGCGCACCTCGACGTTAACTGATTTCGGTGTCAGCAACAGTCATAATATTGCATATATTCATGAATGCACGCATGTCCCACTCGGGATTTGGACTTCTTGATAATTTACTGAATACCAGGTAAACTTGGAAAACATAAACATTTACCCGTACATTCGTTCCTAATCCGAAAATAATCAAAGCACCTTAATGAAAATGGTATCTTGCATTCGAAAAAAAAAAATCACAAACACTTTTAAAAGTCGGGTTTTTGTGAAATTATCGGAGTAAGTTGTACGTTTAATAAACTTGTTAGTGAGTGAATTTGTAGTGTTTTATTTTTTTGTGTAGAACAAAAGTTTATGGGTTCATAATTAAGACAAAATATGAGAAGACTTCTGAAACATTTGGTTGAAATTAAGCATGATCAACATTATGAGATTTTTCCATACACGAGTTGAATTCTTCAGTGTAAAATAAATATTATTATAGTGAACTGACGTGTTTTATTTTCAGTATACCAGTTGTTACTATTGCGCACATAAATCGCAAGTGTTTGCCATTGTCAATTAAGCATTTATTGCTACGACAGCACGCCTTCATGTATGCATACAAACATAAACTTGGCACAAAACCCGATCACAATATTTTATGGCATTTTGTCATCAAGCATTTTAAAGATTTAAATCATATCGTTTACAAGTAGTATTCAGTTAATGGTTAGTTGGTATCATTAACAGCGTACATTAAACATAGTACGCTACCACGAGCGCGTTAAAGCTAGCCGGGTGTGAGTATAGTAATTGCTTGAATACACTTATGGCCTTAGCCATGTTTATTGCCAACTTCGCGCCTTCGTAAGTTATATCGTTCCTCACAGCTATCAAATGTATATCACACGCATGATCAGCTTGTTAATTTATCAGAGGACACGATCCTCTGTATAACGATATGGGTAGATACAACACAGGAACCGGCAAGGCCATTGTTTGGGTGCCTGAAAAACCGTACAAAACAATTTGAAAACAGGCCACACTAGCTTTGCAAAAACTGTTCGTGATTACTATCATAGAATCCACTTCAAACGTGCCTTGCAGTTAGTTCATTGTGTCATTGTATGGATATGATACCTTGGTCGAGGAACTTGTACAGGGTTAAAGGCAATTAAAGGCAACTGTGCTGGTCTGGACGTCTTTTATATTAATATAATGGTACACATGCATTTGGTAAATTTATATCATACACTCCAAATTAATTACATTTTATTCATTTTATGATAAATACTAGTAGCAATCATTTATACATGTTTACAGTAATGGTTTGTATTTACTGTCGATTTAAAGAAATGTTATTTGTTGCCTCTACAGAAATACTGTTCACTCTGATCAATTTTGCGATAAAACTCGTTCGGTTTTATATTTTCGCAAGGTTCGGTGTATTACTTTTGTAGATGTACGAGTATATAATATTATTAAAGAAGGAAAAAAATCGGGACCGAAACAAGTTTGGTTTGGACAGGGATTCGGTTTTCATAGGGTTCGGTTTGGACAGGTTTCAATATGACATGTACTTTCATGTTCCGATTAGTGTCTGAACTACAGTCTTCCTGTCGTCTTTCCGGTAGATCAAATGTATGAACCCTACCGCGTCTTCGACAAAATGGCCATAATTAATAGTCAATCAATGCGTGCATAATAAATACATTATAATAAGATGAATGTGACACCTTTCCGTTTTCTGCACCATTAGCCTTTTTCAATTTAAAGTGAACCCATCTTTCAGAGCGATCGAACGCTGATATACGGTGACAGTTAAAACAGGTGCATCTCGTGTTCGAAGGACATTGAGGCTTAAAAGAAAGATTTCATCCGAGGCGATCTCAACATTGATCATTTCTGATATAATTTCCGATTATCCGTATTCCTAAAACAGATATCACTTATACAAATCGTTTTCCGATTTGTGTAAATACAGTCGGTTTGCATTTACAAATATTGACATATATAATATTAGTCAATTTCTATTCTATTATTCTATATGTAAAAATTATGACAAACCGTCATGAAACAAAACGTCCAAAACCCAAACCCATTTTCCGATTGAGAATTCAGATTTGCATTTTAGAAACGTTAGGCATATTAGTCATTGACCAACCCAATTATGTTTAGCTACGTTGTATATACATGTATTCATGTACTGCAAGCCTATGACATATCCATGTGGCCAGGCCAATAATAGTTTACTGGTCAATAAGCAAACACGTAGAAGTATCGCCGGAGTAAATGGCACACACTTGCTACAACCAGATAATTTAAGTAAATTCATGTTTACCGTACCGAGTAAAGCAAATTGACATACTCCGACGATGCTTCGCCCTCTCTGATACATGTTGTGTGAATATGTTTCGCCAAAAACAAATGTTGTATGAAATAAAATTCTATAAATTAAATAATAAACACGTTTTAAAATACGGTCTGCTATTTTATGTAAAAAACGCAATACTCAGTAGTGAATTAGCTACACACCTTGTTAACATGATTTCTGAATGCAACGCTTTATAAAATATTTTGTATCTATATAACTATCGTTTTGGTTAAGATATTACTTTAATTAATCGAAATTCTGACAGCTCAGTATGGTGGCATAGAACTGCCATTCGATAACCAATTAAGGTTCGCGAAAATATTTGTGTTTACTACTTAGCGTTCGCGAAAAGAGTTATTTATTATGATATTTATCTGGATATAAAGATAGCGTTTGCGAATATTTTTCTGCCAGATATTTTTATTATTATTATATTAAATGGCCTTTAAGTGCCCAGAACTGACATTAGATAATTTTCTTGAGGTTGTGACGTCTTCCGAATTATCTTACTAACACGAATATTATCATGATAATTATCGGACAACGCGAATATTAACTAGATAATATTCGTGTTACCACTAAATTCGGTGCAAGGTCTTCATTATCTTACTAACACGAATATTATCATGATAATTATCTAACAACGCGAATCTTTCGTGTTACCACTTAATTTGTGCGCGAGGTCTTCCGCATTATCTTACTTACACGATTATTATTATGATATTTATGTGACAACGCGAATCTTAACTGGATAATATTCGTGTAGCCACTTAATTCGGCGCGAGTTCTTCCGTATTTTACTAACACGAATATTATCATGATAATTATTTGACAACGCAAATCTTAACTAGATAATATTCGTGTTACCACTAAATTTGTGTGCGAGGTCTGCCGCACAATCTTACTTATACGAATATTATCACGATAATTATCTTACAACGCAAATCTCAACACGTTAATATTCGCGATACCACTTAATTATCATGTATCGCACACGTATTCGCAAACCGGTTCGTGTTGCCAGTTATCTAACACGAATATTATCATCATAATTACCTTACAACGCAAACCTTAAAACGTTAATATTCGCGATACCACTAAATGTTTATGTATCGCAAATGTATTCGCAAACCAGTTCGTGTTGCCAGTTATCTAACACGAATATTATCACGATAATTATCTTACAACGCAAATCTTAACACGTTAATATTCGCGATACCACTTAATTTTCATGTATCGCAAATGTATTCGCAAACCAGTTCGTGTTGCCAGTTATCTAACACGAATATTATGATGATAATTATCTTACAACGCATATATTAAAACGTTAATATTCGCCATACCACTTAATTTTCATGTATCGCAAATGTATTCGCAAACCAGTTCGTGTTGCCAGTTATCTAACACGAATATTATCACGATAATTATCTTACAACGCAAATCTTAACACGTTAATATTCCAGATACCACTTAATTTTCATGTATCGCAAATGTATTCGCAAACCAATTTGTGTTGCCAGTCATCTAACACGAATATTATCAGGATAATTATCTTACAACGCAAATATTAACTAGTTAATATTTGTGCTACCACATAAGTTTTTATTTACTGAAATGTGTATGTCAGTTCTGGGCAGTTTCATGTCTGTTATTCATTGATGCTAGGTTCCTACTATCACGAGTCGAGTCATGATTTACATCGTGGTCCTAACCATGGAGCAATCGTGGTGATCCTATCAGATCTGATCAGATCTTGAGGTCAGTCGTGGCAATCGTGTTAATCGTAGAAAATGTTTGAACGGTTCAACAATTCTCTACGATTAACACGATTAACTGCGATCACTTGTCCATCTGGATCGGAACTTATCTGTACGTATTAGAACGTCATAATTCGGAGAACTCGATCGTGATGAACATGTAAGATTGAGACCCAATTGTGGACTCGATCGTTACAATCCCAACGGAACGCATGTAATCGTATCTAAACTGAAGATCAGACTGTGACAGATCGCGACATCTGTAATTGACAAATCGTGACCAGATCGCAACAGAGCGCAACACATCGAACCAAAGCGTATGGACTCGCATCACATCGTATCCAAGCCTGAAATCTCAGAGCAATACCACGATCAGCTACGAGTGGCGAATCGTGGCGTTCGTGACGGATCGCACGATAGTGGGAATCTAGCATAAGCAAATAAATATCTTACATTGAACAAATTCGCAAACGCTATTAAGATATAATATAAATAACACGAAACTTAAGTGGTAACACGAAAATGTTCGCGAACCTTAAGTAGTTATCGCATGGCAGGTCTATGCCACCATAGATCAGTCCAAATGCATTTGGGGTTTTTTCTCGCACGGTAGATATATTTATAAGACTTGATGTTCAAAATGAGAGCATTGCAATTGTGTGTACGCCTTTGGAATGTTTGGTTCCAATAAACTAAACGGCTTTTAATGATATGCAACGAAATCAATTGTCGGCTAGAGCAGAGGAACACTACAGCAACGGACACAAGAAAAGTGTGTGCGCAAAAGAACTACATGTAATTAATAAATCAATGCCAAGGAACCATATAATCCAGTTTCATAGTACCAAAGTACCTTATATATTAACTTCAGTTATGTTGACAACGGGCTAAAAGCAATAATCAATCATTCGCTAATTATATAATTGATACGGAACAAACAGGGCTACAGGTAAATGCGTACGACAAATGTTGAAAATAAACGCTAACAGAAGTGGAAATGATCAGATTCGATCCTTTGGAGAGTTGGCTATTATCATCTATTGAACATTATCGACACCATAATTAGATCACTATTGTTACAACTTGTAGTGAAGAGGCATGTGTGTTTAGCCACTTTGGCGTCGCATAAAATTATTTTATACGAGCGGATTAAGAAACCGAAGGCAATTACCTAATGTTATTATACCAAAGTACAACAAAATGAGAAGACTAATGGTCCAATACATGTCTGGAGCAATCAGTAAAATTCCAAAGACACAGTAAGACATACTCAACAAGACATAATACCCGTATAACCAATACAAACACGGCTATTTAACAAGAGTGTAAAGCATTTGAATAGGGAAAATGCGCACAATGATGACAAATTCGTTAAATTATCTACTCAAGATAAGCAGACACAATGGAAACCTTTTTAAACCCATAATCCGGGTAGAGAAGAGTTTCGTATTTCTCTTTTCATGAACAAAGTTACTCTCCATATGGGCCGAATACTTTGAATCCTTAAGAATTTCCTTATTTGTCGGTAATACCCTTATAGAGTTGTTTTTATGCTGATAACGAATGGTTTTGGGCGATACAACCGTGAAATAAGAACACAGTGAACTATTCGATCCTCATTTTATCACAAACAATCATGAGCGCATTGGCGATCAAAATCCGCTTCTTTTAAATACATTGGTCCAGGAACGTGTAACCATACAGCGAGAATCAAGAAATACACGTGTATTTTATTAAATTAAACCAAAGGTTTCAAGAACTACATAAAACAGTCGCTAGACTTTGAAACTACGTAGATCTATTAACTTAACGTAATATTAACAATTTCTTGAAGATTATTTAAATGTGTTATACTTCTAAATATGGTCTTAAAATGACCATGGATATATTAACATTGAAATGTTAATATTACTTAATTCAACTCACTATTGAAAGCAAACGGAGAACTTCATTGAGTTTGTCGAAACTATAATGTTAGAAAACAGACAAACGATTACCTTTACAGTTCCGAGTGTGGTTAATTATTTATTGAAGGCTGCGTTCGATCACAATTGTGATATCAGTAGAAAACTAGCACACGCTGACAGTTTAACTTCACAACCAGATTTAGTATCGTTTAAATATCCCACCACTGTAATCCAGTGATACCATTCACGCAACCATGTCTTTCGCGATCTTTTTATCGATGTTTACCGGGTTTGCTTGAAAGTCCCTCTAATTATTCCCACTTGTGTAGCTCACTATTAGCTATTTCAATAACATGTTTAAAACTCTGAGTTCTGCCTATACAAACACGATTTAAAATGTCATCCTCATTTTATGCCGACGCTATTGTGCGTACAAGAATTAAAATAGGTAGTTCAAACTTTTAATATTCAATAGAACGTATATCTAATTTCAGATTTTCTATCAATGCCTTTTAATCCAATCCGAGTGCTATGTATGGTTAATACATTGCAAGATATTACTCTTGGCTGCCTTATAGTTCAACGGATCAATTTTAACTTCAAGATGGCGTTACATTGCAAAAAATAATCAAAACCATTGTTGACACACAGTGCGCTGAAATGATAATGGGGCGTCCATTCTTCGGTCTTCTTAAAATAAGCTCGGGCGAAAATATTTATTTTAAATATGGGATAATTTGCTTAGCTATTGTACCGGAAATAAATATATCAAAACTTGAACAGAAATGCAGCCTTGTCGTAATTTTAAATGTTAACTATATATACTTATGGTTTAGTTTATACAATAAATATATTCGATGTACAGTCGATGGATGTTTATACAATAAATATATTCGATGTACAGTCGTTGGATATTCACATTAACTATATATACTTATGGTTTAGTTTAGACAATACATCTATTCGATGTACAGTCGTTGGATATTCACATTATACTTATGGTTTAGTTTATACAATAAATATATTCGATGTACAGTCGTTGGATATTCGCAATAAATATATTCGATGTACAGTCGTTGGATATTCACAATAAATATATTCGACGTACAGTCGTTGGATATTCACATTATACTTATGGTTTAGTTTATACAATAAATATATTCGATGCACAGTCGTTGGATATTCACATTACTTATGGTTTAGTTTATACAATACATATATTCGATGTACAGTCGTTGGATATTCACATTATACTTATGGTTTAGTTTATACAATAAATATATTCGATGTACAGTCGTTGGATATTCACAATAATTATATTCGATGTACAGTCGTTGGATATTCACAATAAATATATTCTATGTACAGTCGTTGGATATTCACATAATACTTCTGGCTTAGTTTATACAATAAATATATTCGATGTACAGTCGTTGGATATTCATAATAAATATATTCGATGTACAGTCGTTGGATATTCACATTAATATATTCGATGTACAGTCGTTGGATATTCACATAAATCTATTCGATATATAGTCGTTGGATATTCACATAAATCTATTCGATGTACAGTCGTTGGATATTCATATATTCGATGTACAGTCGTTGGATATTCATATATTCGATGTACAGTCGTTGGATATTCATATATTTGATGTACAGTCGTTGGAAATTCATATCTTCGATGTACAGTCGTTGGATATTCACATAAATATATTCGATGTACAGTCGTTGGATATTCATATATTCGATGTACAGTCGTTGGATATTCACATAAATATATTCGATGTACAGGCGTTGGATATTCACATAAATATATTCGATGTACAGTCGATGGATATTCATATATTCGATGTGCAGTCGTTGGATATTCACATTAATAAATCTATTCGATGTACAGTCGTTGGATATTCGATGTACAGTCGTTAGATATTCGATGTACAGTCATTGGATATTCGATGTACAGTCGTTGGATATTCACATTCATATATTCGATGTACAGTCGTTGGATATTCACATTCATAAATTCGATGTACAGTCGTTGGATATTCGATGGACAGTCGTTGGATATTCGATGTAAAGTCGTTGGATATTCGATGTACAGTCGTTGGATATTCACATTAATAAGAGCTAGAATTTATTGTATTTGCATGTACATGTTTTGGAACATAATGGTTTAACTCCGATGCAATAATGATGATAGTAAATACTAATTTAAAATGTTCGTTATTTCTTCCAACCTTCTAACAATATAAAATAAATCAATAAACACGTTAAATAATATAAATTTATACCATATTTCAGAGAGTTTTCATTGTTTTGCTTTATTCAATAACCGTGATATCAGATCGGTAAATGGTGGGCGGAGCTTAATATGCAAGCTAACCGTGCAATAAGTAGCGTGCAGTAGATTGAAATTTAGTTGTAATTAATACACACGCTACTTATTGCACTGAACGATTGCACTGAGTGAACACATTGCGACACGCTAAATTTGAAAATGACAAGCATGCCAAGCATGTCAGACATCACGTGACGTCTGGAACTGCCCATTGGGATCGGAATCGTAGAAAGTTGCGATGCGATTGGTTAATATTGTATACAACACTTGTAGCACCCTTTGACCTCAATATGTGAATTATTTAACCTCGCCCTGCAGGCTCGTTAAATAAATAACATATTTCGGTCAAATGTGCTAAAACTTTTACGAACTACATGTGCAAACATGACGATGAAGCGGAAGAAAGGTCTCGATCTTCACAGTATGTAGCCATTACAATATTTTTTTAAGCATTCATAATCAAATCTGTGTACATTTTGGTGCTTTTTTTCAGTTATATTGATTAACAGAATATTTCTATGGTCATTGAACAACGAGCATAAAAAACCAGCATGCATTTGGTCAGGGCAATATTAGCTTCTTGTACTAAGCTCAACCTGTGGATTAAATGTTACGTGAACGCAAATATTCAACACCATGGCGGACGGGTGAACGCTTAAATACTAATATGTTGTGATAAATGTTAATACTTTGGAATTATTGAACTTGTACATTTTGAAACATGGCCTTAATCCGATAATCCCCGGACGGTTAATTTCAGGTCTTATACTCAGTGACTTTCATCTTTCAAAATTAATGTAATGCATGCACACTGTAGCTCGTCAACTGATTTCTGGGTCAAAAGGTCCTACTGTCTTTTTACGCAAGTTGAACATTTGGAGGGAACTACGGCCTACAGTTTCCGTGTGACCCAGTAGGCCTTTATATATCCCCTATTTTGGCAGTGTAGCAGGCCGCTAGATTACAATTAAACGGTCAACAACGCTTGAACAGCTCGAACAATCCAATTAACACGTTCTTATACAGGATAAAAGCGCTGTTTCGAGCAGGTCTTCTGCAACGACAAGCACGGTTCGTATGTGACTGTGCTATGGGAAACACACGTGGTTAATATTTCACGTGCAATAGAGGTTGCTTATTAACCCCGACCTATAGACCTACTTACAATGAAGATAGTCATGTTAAAGGAACTATGCCAACGAAAGACTGGTTTTATATTGCAATATAAATGATATTATATCATAGAAATGCACGATACAAAGACATGTACATTAAATAAAGAATCATAATAATATTATAATACACAGTGAGGCATTAGATTAAAAAAAAAAACAAATCAGCAAACATGATTGAAAAAGATTAAAACCCCAAGCGGGTATCGAACTCAGGCCTAGGAGCAATACTAAGTAATGACAGTAGCAGGGCTTTAACCAACTGCGCTATTCTGCTTCGCAAGCAAACAAGTGTAAACTATGGTTATACAAAATACTTGAACAATTCTGACGTCAAAATGCAAACACAGGATCCATATTATAAATTGATTTTTATCTCAGAATGCGAAATCTATTTTTAAAGTATACATTATTTTATTTGTTAGTATATGTCAATATTAATATGTTAATTTAAGATGTTGTTAAAGAAATTACGACCTTGAGGCCCTTTTCGTTGACATAGTCCCTTTAACACGAAAATGCAGACATTTAACCTAAATAATATGTCCTACCGATTATATCAAAGGGCACCGCCAAATTCCCTTTCTCTGGCTGTAGATCAATAACTATTTTAACAATTCCTAGTGTTTCGGTTTGTGCTTTGCATTAGTAAGAATCCAATATAAAAATATTAAAAACCTGGGACTAAGTCGTCCATTTCAAAGAAATATAAATATAACAAGAGGTCCGTAATGGACTAAAGCGCTCACCCGAGTACTGGCAACGGCAGAGATAAGCTCTGACATCTGATCGTCATCGCCTACCAAATGACCCACATCAGCCAGATTACGTAATTACCGTAGTTACTAGTTAACCTGGCAATCGACGGGCGCAATACAGATGCCTGTCCGGCCTACTTCTGTTGACTAATTTTTACAAAACAATCATTGAAACAGTCGCGAGCGGCAGCTATAAAAACACATGTCAGTATTACTTACTATATCATCGATTAGGACTAGTCAATCAAACAGGCCGTCGTACTGGACTCGTATTTGCGTTTTTATCGAATTGTGTGTCTTATAAATGATAACCAAAAACGGTTAACCGGTTATTGATCTGCAATTAAAATTGTTGCCATCCCAGTGACAAGTTTCTATTCTACACATAGTACAGTTTTGTATCTTGTCACAAACAAGGGTCAATAACGCTGGTGTTTGTGGGTCCGATCTATGCCATGTTTAGAATATTTCGATATCTTATGGTCCTACACAGGCTGTGCAAGAGTGGTCAAGATCAGATGAAAAATGAAGTCTGTTGCACAAAAACCATTTTGCAATTTTTCACATGCAAAGGGCCAATAACTCGAACGGGTGTTCCTGTTCCGATCTGGCTCACTTCGCCGAAAGTGTGTGGCCATACACAAACTGTGCACGATTGGTCTAGATTGAAAAGTGAATGAAAAGTGGTCTCTATACCGTCCGCAAGGTAATTTTTTTAACGAATTACGGACAACGGACGACATTTCCCCTATACCAATAACTCACCGAGCACTTCGTGCTCAGATGAGCCAAAATTAAGTATTCAAACAGTCCTATCTGTACTGAAACATCAGTGACATTACAAATTGTACAAAAACGAAATATAATTTTACCCGACGTTGCAGAAAATGCCATGATCTTTCATTATCGTGTTACACGCGCCGTTTCCTCGCACGTAAACAAACGTCGAGACTGAGTTTATTTTAAAGATATACTTCTAGTCAGATCATAAGGCGTGTTTTTCTTGTCCAAGTCAATATTTTCTCTCCAATTTTACTAGCGATTAAAGTGGAAATCAAGTACTAGATATCCAATAAAAACCAGTTTAGCCCGTGATAACGCTTTGGTTAAACCTTAACAGCGACCAGAGTTTCGACAGCATTCCGGACTTACAAAGATCGAATAAATCGCATTTGTAGCGTGCAAACAATGTCTTGATACATCTTTTGTTAATATGTTGACAGCTGTCCAATTATCTTAATCTGCGGATAAACAGGCGCATAGATTAACGAGGTATTTTGGCTTCTACCAAAACTGTTTACATTCTAGTTGGTACCCGAGAGCTGAATACCTGCTGAATCACTCAAGTGTTCTAAAATCCTTCAAGATCTAAATGCCGTTTATGAATTTTTCCTTTCAAAACAATACGAAGGGGACAAAGCAGGAAAACGGCGCTGCTGGTTCCGTTTTTAAGGTCATTTAACTTAATGGTGCGCGTGCAATTTAAATCGAATGAGACAGGATTGTGGTCTCTTGCATGTACAAGAAATAATAATAAATCAGTTGAAGCCGTCTACAGATCACTGCATGCCAGGTTTTTATTATCTAAGAGGCCAGCTGGTATAATGACCACCAAGCCAACTTAGATGCGTCGGGACCAGGAATCAAACCACGACCGCCTAAGAGGGAAGCGAATATGCCAGCCTTTGCATCTAGCCTGAGAAGCCTTTCCGAAACTTCATAAACTTTGCATTAATCAATTGCTTAACACCATATACATGTACAAGGCAATATATTTGGTTTTAATTTAAAAAGATGTCCAGGTATTCAAGTAAGTCTTGAGCATAAATGTTCATATTGTGTCGCAAGTTTAAATCACACAGGCACCTGGTGTTAACATTCTTTCTTGTATTTGGAACCTTTCTTTTATCTGCTCTGCTTACATATATTTGTTAAAATAGTTTTACAGTAGCACATTGAAATTTGTATATTTCTAGAAAATAAGACCAATATGCCCCTTTAGAAAAAAAAGAATAAAAATACCACAGTTTATATTTTTTATGTAAAACTTCATACTTAACAACAAATGACGTGGCGAGAAAATTGCAAAAGTATGGTTAATATAAAAGAAAACTCATTTAACATATTTTGCCAAAACAACAAGTCAAAACGAAACTGAGACATCAAATAACATGAACATGCATATTCCACAAGCAATATTACACACACTGAGACATCAAATAACATGAACATGCATATTCCACAAGCAATATTACACACACTGAGACATCAAATAACATGAACATGCATATTCCACAAGCAATATTACATACACTGAGACATCAAATAACATGAACATGCATATTCCACAAGCAATATTACACACACTGATGCAATAATAATATGTTAATTCACAATGGATCATAAAAATTAGGATTAAAAATCAGATCTTAAGTTCAACAATGGCAAAACAGTTCAGCAAAAATAAACATTACCAGTGACAACAGTATACATTTGTAGCTTTGTTTAGAGTTCTAACTGCTGTCGAGTGTTGGCTAGATCAACAACATGTACGTTTTCTAGATTCCAGCCACAACAGTAATACAATTCACATGTTTGCCTAGCTACAAAAAATTAACAATACTGACCGATTTAAATCTATGGGCAGTCAAAGTAAACACTGACTTTATTTGCCAATATTAATTCTATTTGCTAACAACTTGCTCTACTTTTTAGACATCTTGATTTGATCAAGGGAAGAAACTTCATACTGCAACACATTTCACTTCTACATGCTTTCATAAAAAAGTTAGTGTTAACAGGAACATTTACATATTTTTGTTAAAAAAATACTCAAAATTAGTTATAAATGGGTGCTTGGTTTGATGACCAATTTTCAAATCACATCAAAACTATGGACATAAATCATGCAAACACATGGGTGGTCACTTTCTAAGTGTGGCATGGACAAACATAATCGGAATATATCAATGGGATATCACATGATCAATGTGCGTACAAGTGTCAAAAACATTACCATATTTGCATACATAATTATTTCAAGGGCATAATTATTAGGCATTAGACTACAAATATTAAGGACATTATCATTAGGTATTAGACTACAAATATCAAGGACATTATCATTAGGTATTAGACTACAAATATCAAGGACATTATCATTAGGCATTAGACTACAAATATCAAGGACATTATCATTAGATATTAAACTACAAATATCAAGGACATTATCATTAGGTATTAGACTACAAATATCAAGGACATTATCATTAGATATTAGACTACAAATATCAAGGACATTATCATTAGATATTAGACTACAAATATCAAGGACATTATCATTAGGTATTAGACTACAAATATCAAGGACATTATCATTAGGTATTAGACTACAAATATCAAGGACATTATCATTAGGTATCTGAATACCAATTATCAAGGACATTGATATTTGACTACCAATCTCAAGGACATGATCATTAGGTATCCGAGTATCAAGGACATCATCATTTGATATCTGACTACCCATAACAAAAACATGATCATTAGGTAACCAAGTATCAAGGACATTATCATTTGATATTTGACTACCAATGTCTTGGACATTACATTTACTAGAACCATTTAATAGGCATTCATATATCAAGAACATGATCATTAGAAATTTACATTCATTATTTGACTACATTTTTATCAATCCTTTAACTACCGATATCAAGGGCATTAACATTTGGTATTTGAGTACCAGTATCAAGGATGTTATTATTAAGTCTATAGGAGACCACAAATGACTCAAAGTTAACAAAATTAATTCCATTTTTTACCATATTAGACACAGTTTTTTTTAATTCATCAAACTGCTGCAATGTCAACTGTATTTCAGCATTAATAGCTAAATACACTAAATAAGGATACAGATATCGACAAAATTAAAATTGATAAAAATATGATTTAGTGACACAAAGCTTTTGTTATGTTAAAAAGACATTAACATCGTATATTAATTATAATACTAATAATTATTATTATTATTTAACACAAAAACAACACAAGATAATCACAAGATTGAGAAGAATACAAGACTTAAGAATTTTAAAGATTAATGTAAAATTCTAATATAAAATACTAAAATGTGCATGGCATAAGAATAATATATCACTAACTGCATTAGCTTATTGATTTCAAACAAAGTAAACTACTAAAAACTACATCAAATGGCAAATTAAAAATCAATACACACTTTATACATTTTCAAAGTAAAGAAAACTCAACAACAAAACACGCACAAAAACATTTTAATAAGTTAAAAAAAAATCTTTTTTTTTAGTTATCTTTTCAGCATTAAAGATTTGCATATACATTTAGAATGTAGATATAAGCAAGCAAGGCAGATTTAATATAAGAGAATGCCCTTTTCAAGTCACTGATGGTACACGTCACACAATGAAAGACTCGTTAGCATAAAAATAACTCCCAAAAATTGAAATTCTGCAAAGGGAAATGACTCTTATCGGACTGGAGTTTCAGAGTATGGATACAGTTTGATGATCTCCCCTACTCCCTTTGTTGTACCCTGGCGGAAAAGCAGACGGCACCCTACTCGGATGTACTCAGGTTGCTTGATGAACTTGAATACAACCTGGGCCTTCTCATTGGTTTTAATAGAAATCTGAAATGTTAAAAAACCCATTTACAGTGAAGGGCACAAAAGCTGTCTGTTTATTACTTTGCTTTATAGAAATATAAATGAGGTGTGTTGTAGGAAACCCAGGGTAAATGCACATGCATAGTGTCATCCCTGATCAGCCTGTGCAGTCTGCAGAGACTGATCAGTGACAACACTTTTCTCTTTTATGGTATTTTCAAGGAAGTCTCTTCTAAAACATAAATCCACCGTAGGTGGAAAGCCTGTCCTGGATTTGCCTGTGCAGACTACACAGACTAACCCGGGACAACACTTTACACACATGCATTAAGCCCAGGTTTCCCACGACACGCCTCAAATGTTTTAATAAGCTTCTCATTATTTATACAAGCGCAAACCACAGCAATATATGTACCTATTCCAACATATGTCATACACACTTTCTACCATGAACACAAAACATCTACTATTGAGGCTCACCTTTTCTTTAATCTGCATGATCTGCACTGTCTGGCACACATTTCCAATATGCACTGTGGTCTGGAAGCCGGTACATATCTTGGTGTCGTGGTAAAGTACATAAATATCTGCTTCAAACTCCAGGTAGGCTCCAACCAGCTCCTCACTCACGAGAACCATGCCCTGAAATAGTGTGTCACATGACTAGAACCATGCCCCGAAATAGTGTGTCACATGACTAGAACCATGCCCCGAAATAGTGTGTCACATGACTAGAACCATGCCCTGTAATAGTGTGTCACATGACTAGAACCATGCCCTGAAATAGTGTGTCACATGACTAGAACAATGCCCTGAAATAGTGTGTCACATGACTAGAACAATGCCCTAAAACAGTGTCACATGACCAAAACCATGCCCTGAAATAGTTTGTTACATGACTAAAACCATGCCCCGAAATAGTGTGTCACATGACTAGAACCATGCCCCGAAATAGTGTGTCACATGACTAGAACCATGCCCCGAAATAGTGTGTCACATGACTAGAACCATGCCCTGAAATATTGTGTAACATGACTAGAACCATGCCCCGAAATAGTGTGTCACATGACTACAACCATGCCCTGAAAAAGTGTGTCAAACATGACTAGCACCATACCCTGAAATATTGTGACACATGACTAGAAACAAACCCTGAAATAATGTGTCATATGAATAGAACCATACCCTGAAATATTGTGACACATAACTTGAACCATGACCTGAAATATTGTGTCACATGACTAGAACCATACCCTGAAATATTGTGTCACATAACTAGAACCATGACCTGAAATATTGTGTCACATTACTAGAACCATACCCTGAAATATTGTGTCACATTACTAGAACCATACCCTGAAATTGTGTGTCACAGGACTAGAACCATACCCTGAAATATTGTGTTCCTTGACTAGAACCATGCCCTGAAATATTGTGTCAGATAACTAGAACCATGCCCTGAAATATTGTGTCACATGACTACAACTATGCCACAAAATATTGTGTCACATGACTAGAACCATACCCTGAAATATTGTGTCACATAACTAGAACCATAATCTGAAATATTATGTCACATGACTAGAACCATACCCTGAAATATTGTGTCACATAACTAGAACCATAATCTGAAATATTGTGTCACATGACTAGAATCATACCCTGAAATATCGTGTAACATGACTAGAACCATGACCTTAAATATTGTGTCACATGACCAGAACCATGCCCTGAAATATTGTGTCACATGACTAGAACCATGCCCTGAAAAAGTGTGTCAAACATGACTAGCACCATACCCTGAAATATTGTGACACATGACTAGAAACAAACCCTGAAATAATGTGTCATATGAATAGAACCATACCCTGAAATATTGTGACACATAACTTGAACCATGACCTGAAATATTGTGTCACATGACTAGAACCATACCCTGAAATATTGTGTCACATAACTAGAACCATAATCTGAAATATTGTGTCACATGACTAGAACCATACCCTGAAATATTGTGTCACATAACTAGAACCATAATCTGAAATATTGTGTCACATGACTAGAATCATACCCTGAAATATCGTGTAACATGACTAGAACCATGACCTTAAATATTGTGTCACATGACCAGAACCATGCCCTGAAATATTGTGTCACATGACTAGAACCAAGACCTGAAATATTGTGTCACATGACTAGAACCATGCCCTGAAATATTGTGTCACATGACTAGAACTGTACCCTAAAATATTGTGTCACATGATTAGAACCATGCCCTGAAAAAATGTGTCACACATCTAGAACCATGGTATGACTAGAACCATACCTTGAAATAGTGAGTCAATTAACTAGAACCATGCCCTGAAATAGTGTGACACATAACTAGAACCATGCCCCGAAATAGTGTGTCACATGACTAGAACCATGCCCTGAAATATTGTGTAACATGACTAGAACCATGCCCCGAAATAGTGTGTCACATGACTACAACCATGCCCTGAAAAAGTGTGTCAAACATGACTAGCACCATACCCTGAAATATTGTGACACATGACTAGAAACAAACCCTGAAATAATGTGTCATATGAATAGAACCATACCCTGAAATATTGTGACACATAACTTGAACCATGACCTGAAATATTGTGTCACATGACTAGAACCATACCCTGAAATATTGTGTCACATAACTAGAACCATGACCTGAAATATTGTGTCACATTACTAGAACCATACCCTGAAATATTGTGTCACATTACTAGAACCATACCCTGAAATTGTGTGTCACAGGACTAGAACCATACCCTGAAATATTGTGTTCCTTGACTAGAACCATGCCCTGAAATATTGTGTCAGATAACTAGAACCATGCCCTGAAATATTGTGTCACATGACTACAACTATGCCACAAAATATTGTGTCACATGACTAGAACCATACCCTGAAATATTGTGTCACATAACTAGAACCATAATCTGAAATATTATGTCACATGACTAGAACCATACCCTGAAATATTGTGTCACATAACTAGAACCATAATCTGAAATATTGTGTCACATGACTAGAATCATACCCTGAAATATCGTGTAACATGACTAGAACCATGACCTTAAATATTGTGTCACATGACCAGAACCATGCCCTGAAATATTGTGTCACATGACTAGAACCATGCCCTGAAAAAGTGTGTCAAACATGACTAGCACCATACCCTGAAATATTGTGACACATGACTAGAAACAAACCCTGAAATAATGTGTCATATGAATAGAACCATACCCTGAAATATTGTGACACATAACTTGAACCATGACCTGAAATATTGTGTCACATGACTAGAACCATACCCTGAAATATTGTGTCACATAACTAGAACCATAATCTGAAATATTGTGTCACATGACTAGAACCATACCCTGAAATATTGTGTCACATAACTAGAACCATAATCTGAAATATTGTGTCACATGACTAGAATCATACCCTGAAATATCGTGTAACATGACTAGAACCATGACCTTAAATATTGTGTCACATGACCAGAACCATGCCCTGAAATATTGTGTCACATGACTAGAACCAAGACCTGAAATATTGTGTCACATGACTAGAACCATGCCCTGAAATATTGTGTCACATGACTAGAACTGTACCCTAAAATATTGTGTCACATGATTAGAACCATGCCCTGAAAAAATGTGTCACACATCTAGAACCATGGTATGACTAGAACCATACCTTGAAATAGTGAGTCAATTAACTAGAACCATGCCCTGAAATAGTGTGACACATAACTAGAACCATACCCTGAAATAGTGTGTCACATGACTAGAACCATATCCTGAAATAGTGTGACACATAACACGAACCATACCCTGAAATCGTGTGTCACAAAATTAGAACCATACCCTGAAATAGCATGACACATAACTTAAAACATACCATGAAATAGTGTGACACATAACCAGAAACATACCATGAAATAGTGGGTAACACTACTAGAACCATACCCTGAAATAGTGTGTCATACAATGAGAAACATGCCTTGAAATAGTGTGTCACATATTTAGAACCTGCACTGAATTTGGCTAATGAAAATTCTGGTTGACTACTTTCATTTACTACACAAAAACTCAATAAAATACCCAAAGCCAATAGGACTTTACAGAGGTTAGACATATATATGCCAGGTAAGCTCTACCTATAAATCTGAGAGGTACAGTGAACCGTGTCTACTACTGACCTTTCTGAGGTTCTCCCGATCCACGTTGACGAGGGCCACTGTGGAGGCCTGTCCAGCCTGTATGAGTCTGCACGGCAGTCGGTGCCTATGTACCGTCTTCACCTGAACCGGCTGGAACTGGCCCTCATCGTATGGTCCCAGCATCAGCGTGTCTCCCTCGCGTACAGACCCACTGGAAAGGAGTTGGAAAACTTACTGACGAGTACACGTCAATATTACTTACAAAATTAAGCATTGTTCATGCTACTGATGCATCTTTTCAAGTTATTTCGACCAAAATCAACATCCATTTAAAGTTGAATAAATATATCTTTTAAACACTTAATATGTAACCTAAATCCTCTTTATAAATTTGTGAAACACAGTTGCAGTGGAGAAACAATTTTCATTGTTTGTAAAGTACCTAAATAACCTTTTTTTCTATCTGGATTATGGATTGTAGCTAAGGAAATGACTGAAGACATGGGACTACTGTATATGGCTATCTGTCTATCCATACCTGTGCAGCCTGCCTCCTACGACATTTCCCACCCTAGGTACTGTGAACACTCCATCTATCTGCAAACACACAGAACACCAACATTGTTATAAGATTGCAGCACTGTATTGTCAGTTATTATTATAAAGAAATTTTACTAAAATTAACAAGAACTCCACGAGTCGGATGTGTCGCCTTTTGGGGCATAATTCAAGTACAATAAGAGCAATTATGTCGAAAAACCGAACTTGACCTTCCTTTTATGCATACTAACACTTCTGTAAAGTTTCATAATGATTGCACAAAAGCTTTTCAAATTATTGTCTGCACAAGCCTAATTTTAACTATTTTTTTTGTTAAAAAGGGGCATAACTCAAGTACGATAAGAGCAATCATGCCGAAAACCGAACATGACCTTCCTTTTATGCCTACTAACATTTTCCCACAAACATAAGGGGTCGCTGCCACCAAAAGTAACCCCTATATGTTGCCTTTTCAGGCGACACAAACATGCGAACCAGCATTTGTCCCTACAAATATAGTAGTACCATACATAGCAAAAGGACTAAACTGGCCCTGGTTGCTCACCTGGTATAAGCAAAGTTCACTAACTACAGCCCTGTGTCACTGACACGCACTGAAAACAGTCATTAAATAAAATTTTGTAACGGACTTATAACCAGACATGAAAGCATGTACATGTTAGCAATTAAAGCACTTTCGTAAAAATTTTTACCAGTTAGTTTTTCAAAACCCATCCTTTTTTCTTACACTGATTCACTAATTCTTACAATAAGCAATTGTTTTTAGAGTTCATACCTGGTACTCAGTGGGCAGCTGGACCAGCATGTCCCTGTCCTTGTTCAGCGGTGGTATTACATTCAGGAACTTGTACAGGAGATCTAGGTTAGTACCGCTCACTGACGATACACGGAAAATAGGCACAATCCTGCAAAATAGTGTATGAAATACACATAAATTTACTTCAGCTGTTACTGATGTAAAATGAATATGGATGTTATTGGTGAGTCAATTATGTAGAGGCTTAAAATATAACGTAACATTCAACTCCCTCATATCTAAAATTCCATCACTGTTTTACCACATACGGAAATTCCTTGTTACCTTTGTCCCACTTCAAGTGTTTAACAATAAGAAAACCCCAAATCTAGAAAACACACTCACCTATCAGAGTCAAAGTTCTGGGCAGCAGTAATGGCATCGTCCTCTGTGTCCACTCGGAGGGGTATCTTCTTGCAGCCCGGGGACTTGAGTATCTTCTCCAGCTGACTGACTGTCTTCTCAATGAGAAACTTTCGGCACATGTCGATCTTCGTTACCACCACAAAGATCGGGACCTTCAGGGCTAGGGCAAATCCCAGATGCTCTTTGGTTGTTCCAGCTTAAATATTGACAGACATGTTATCCATATAGGTATGTAACTTGTGGAGCGTACGTATGTATTTAATTTGCTACTGGTTTAATTTACTGGTTTACTTTTGACAGTTGAATGTACAGTGACAGTAATAATATTATGAAGTGTTTAATAACTGCATCTGACCTTTATGGTGGCATAGAACTGCCTTATGATTACAACTTAAGGTTTGCGAAAACTTTTGTGTTAACTACTTAAAGTTCGCAAAAACGTTAGTGTTAACTACTTAGCGTTCATGAAAATATTTGTGTTACCACTTATTTATTACAGTATTTATCTAGATATTAAGTTAGCGTATGCGAATATATTTCTGCTAGATATTTTAGTATTATACTAAATGGCCTAAAAGTGCCCAGAAGTGACATAGGATACATTTTATTGGGGTTGCGAGGTCTTCCGCAGTATCTTACTAATGCGAATTTTATCACGATAATAATTGAACAACGCAAATGTTAACACGTTAATATTGCTTATACCACTTAATTATCACAAATGTATTCGCAAACCAATTCGTGTTATCTAATGCGAATATTATCACGATAATTATCTGACAACACAAAAATGTTAACAAGTCAATATTCCTGTTACCACTTAAAATGTGCCAGAGATCTGTCGCAGTATCTTACTAACATGAATTTTATCGTGATTATTATCTGACAACGCAAATCTTAACAGGTTAATATTCCTATTAACACTTAATTATCACAAATGTATTCGCAAACCAATTGTGTTATCTAACGCGAACATTATCACGATAATTATCTGACAACACAAATCTGAACACGTTAATATTCCTGTTACCACTTAAAATGTGCCCGAGGTCTTCCGCAGTATCTTTCTTACGTGAATTTTATCATGATAATTATCTTGCAATGCAAATCTTAACAAGTTAATATTCCTGTTACAACTTAATTTGTGACCAAGGTCTTCCAAAATATCTTAATAACACGAATTTTATCGTGATAATTACCTGACAAGGCAAATCGTAACACGTTAATATTCCTGATAACACTGAATTATGACAAATATATTCGCAAACCAATTTGTGTTATCTAACGCGAACATGATAACGATAATTTATCTGACAACACAAATCTGAACACAAGTAACACGAAACTCAAGTGGTAACAAACATTTTCGTGAACCTAAAGTAGTTATCATAAGGCAGTTCTATGCTACCTTAGACATTGTAGGGAAAAATGTTCAACAATATACACAATGTAGAGTTGATATTTAGTAACACTTAATCACAACCCTGAATTTTTTTAAGTAACCCAAATTAAATACAGAATACCAAGAGATGATACACACACATTAACAAACTGAATTGTGTAAGTCGATTTTTTATGGAGTCACTGAGCAGAAACAGTTGCGATGAAATGTAATACCAGTTATTATCTTGTTAATAGAGAAATCCATATAAAATCCCATGTAAGGTTTCCAACAAAAGTGCTTATGACCCTTCTTGTACTGAAGACAGCTTATATTTTATTCTAATTTTACAACACTGTGTTTCTCCCTTGTAAGAAAGTTAATAAAAAGTTAAAGTTCCATACCAAAACTGACTTGTTTCAACTGTATCAAGATGAGGGCCGAAAAAAGATAATTTCAAGACAAAACACAGCCCATGGTAAAGTACAAGACCTACCCATGCCAGTGTTGGCACTGACGACCAGCATTGAGAAGTCGGGGGAGTAGCAGGTGAGGCCGAATATCGTGGTCTTCAGGTACTTGTGGTGGCCAGCCAGGTCGATCAGCGTGATCAACTTGCTCGAGTTCTCGCATATCTCTTCCACAGACCGAGATTCACTGTAATTGACCACCTGAGAGTACAAAGTTTCAATATAACTTTATAACCTGTAAAAACTGTTACACAGTTTCAATAAAAAAAAATTAATTCATCTCCAATGTTGTATTTTTTTCAGTCTTCTGAAAATGATTTTTTTCTAATAATTGCTACTACCAGATTAAAGGCATAAGTGGAAAGGCCTTGATTTATATGCAATTTGTATTAAAGTATCCTGCATATGTTTCCGGACACAGATACATTATTAATATTACAATGGTGTGATTGCAGAAACTCTTCAGGGAAGAAAAATACCATACCAACACCCCTCAAAGGAACTACAAAAACTTTTCATTTCCAAACAAATCCAATTGCAGTGGTGTAACGGATATGGTGTCTGCCTTGGGATCGGGAGGTTGTGTGTTCGATCCCTACTCGGGCAGCGTTCGAATGATCTTTCTCTTAAGACACCAAGAGTACTTGTTCTACCCAGGAAACAGACTTGAAAGTGTCTCAATAAGCTTCCGGCTTTCTACACAATCGAGCTTAAATAAATAGGTTTAAACATAAACAAACAAATCCAGCAAAATAGGACTACAACTACTCAAAATTGTATTTACTAAGATGCCGAATACAATAAATAAACTTCACAGATAACACAGTACTAACCTCGCCTTTATTATTAAAGCCCAGTATTTCATGGCTGATACATGATGTCCGTCCAGTCTGAATCTCATGCAGGTGCCTGAAGAGGTTGAGTCTTGCCCGTCCCCGGCCATTATCGAGCTCTCCGTGAGTCAGCACCCCCAGGAGGGTACTCTTGCCAGAGTCCACGTTCCCCAGAACTGACAGGCGGAGATCTATAAACTGTATAAAGCCCAGTGGTGCAATCAATACGGTGACTGTCTAGTGATCAGGAAATCGGGAGTTTTATTCCTACTCAAGGGCAATCGTTCTCAGAGACACCAAGTACATGTACTGGTTCTACACAGAAAACGGACTCGAAAGTGTCTCTATAAGCCTAGGGCTTTCGAAATAAGCGAGCAAAAATAAATACATGTAGGTTAAACTTGACAACCTAACTACACACTACATACTAAAAGGAGTACCCGTTATGGGGGGGTATTGTAATAACCAGCAACCCATGAATTACAATATTGATAAACTTACTAGTAAGCACTGTACTTGTATATGCAAACGGGTTAAATCAATTCTATACTATTGCTAAACTTAAACATTTCTGAAAACTATGTTTCCAAATAATATTTCACTCGTTTTAACTTTTCATTAATAATATTTCACTGGTTTTTAACTTTCAGCACAAAACAGACTCGGAAACAAGATTGTTTTCATACATACTGAATACTTCTAAAAAAACGACGACCCAAATCACTCAGAGTTTTTGTTTGAACTAAACATGTATAACATGCAAATGCATGTACCGGTAAGCATTTTTGCATCAACTACTGTTGTTCTGGAGAGTGTACCTTTTGATCATCGGGGACCTTTCTAACAAGTATTTCCAGTGCTCGTCTCTCCTCATCGTCCTGTTCACTGTTGATGTATCTGTCTCTGAGAATAGTGAGAGTTGCACCAAGTCTGAAACAGGGAAGTGATGTTACAACAGGGCTCCAGAAAAGGTTTTACGCTAAAGGGTACTGTACCCCCTAACCTCTTTTGTCAAACGGTATTTTACCCCCCGATCATAAGTTTTAAAGGGTATTGGAGATGGTAAAGGGTATTTTCAGAGCTTCAGATAGGAGTGGGCCTAAAATGGTATTTTAATCCCATGTTATTAAGTGTGAAGTATATAAATGTGCAGGTAAATATTGTAAAGTACTAGCAGTGTTTAATTAGATATATATAGAACAGGGCTTTCATTAACTTTTGAAAACTGGAAGTTTGAACTTCCTTGCCTTTGATTTTTGAAGTTTTGCTCATAATATTTAGATGTTTTCACAGTATTGCGCTGCATAAGTCGTTAGCATTTCAGAAATCAAATTAGTTTTTTTAAAGCCAGTTCTTTTTCATCAAGTGTTTATATTGTTCAGTTAAAGAGGTATACATTTAGATAAATTACTTAATTTTTCTTCTAACTTGTTCATCATTACATGATGATGATGGAACTTCCATGGCTGCAATTTTGGAAGTTCTGCAACTTCCATGGCTGCAATTTTGGAAGTCCTGTGACAAAAACTGGGAGTAAATTACTCCCAAACTTCCCTTTACGCAAGCCCTGATATAGGAAGTTGATTTCTAAAGTTAATAAGTTTTTGGCAAGATTTTCAATGTTGATCAGTGCCCCACACTTTAATGTTCTAAAGGGTACTAGTACCCCTATTGACAATTTCTAAAGCCTAAAGGGTATTTGCAATATTTTAAAGGGTATTTACACAAATACCCCTCTTATCTGGAGCTCAGTTACAAGCTATGTTCATAAAGATTTGAAGCTCTTTATCATATTTAGATACTAAGAAACCAGAGCATCTGTTTGTCATAATATGCGGTAATTCAAAGAATGGCCAATTTTTTGCATTATATCATACCAATATTAATCAATGTTGATGCCAGACAATTATGGTTATGCCAGCAGGGGCGTAACTAGGCATACACCTATAGTACACACATGTGGGCATCAACTGTAATGCTAATGTTGAAAAGGAAAATGCTACAAACTTTAAAAGAACATTAAAGACTGATACCTAAAGAGGGTATATGCACTGTCTAACTGATATCATGGATTGGGCTGAACATGCATCTAGTGTTATACAAACTAAATGTTGATAAAGCGATATGTATTAAACTTAACAAGAGGGCCCTGAGGGCTCTAGGACACTCACCTGAGACCTTGTAACCTTATAGGAATTTGAATCCCTGAGGCATGGCTTATTTTTATCCCAGAGGCATAATTTGAAAAATCATGTACAAACCTCTGGGCCTTGCAGTTTCAGGTAAAGATTTTTTAAGTCCTTTTGCTATTTAAGTCTATATAAACCATGTGACCCCTGATGTGTGACCAGATTTGATCCCCGGGGCATAATTTGAACAATCTTTGAAGAAGACCACTATGCAATGTTACATAACAAATACAGAAAAGCTGTGGGCCTTGCCGTTTCAGATGAGAAGATTTTCAAAGTCATTTTGCAAACCAAGTCTATATCAACCATGTGACCCCCGGGGCATGACCAGTTTTGACCCCTGGGGCATAATTTGAACAATCTGTGTAGAGGACCACTATAGGATGTTACATACCAAATATGAAACCTCTGGGCCTTGTGGTTTTAGTGAAAAATTTTAAAGTCATTTTGCTATATATTCTATATAACCATGTGACCCCTGGAGCGTGGCCCGTTTTGACCTCAGGGGCATAATTTGAACAATCTTTGTAGAGGACCACTATAGGATGTTACATACCAAATATGAAACCTTTGGGCCCTGCGGTTTCAAAGAAGACGATTTTTCAAGTTTGCACTTTTTAAATCTATTTTTAGCTCTGGTCACCTACATATGCAGCGGACCGTAACAATTGGAACAACTCTGAAAGACGGTCACCCAGTGATCATTCCTGTGAAGTTTGCCGAGTGGTTTAGGAGGAGATGTTGTTTGAATGAAAAGTTGACGACGGATGCACGGACGACGGGCGATCACAAAAGCTCACCATGAGCACTTTGTGCTCAGGTGAGCTAAAAACAGTTAAAGAAAATGTCATTTTAATGTCAACTAAATTTGAACTTTTATTGGGCATACATTCAAACTCGGTCTAAGTATGTCCCTGGCAAGACAGCAAATTGAATGAACCCCTTTCCCACCAATAAGATCAATGTTTTGATATTATATTATTATGTCGGAATTTATCACACCAATGTTTAGCAAACATCCAATAAAACAACTCCTGGACATGATCACCTGTCTGCCATTGCCTCGAGTGTGTTCACGGACATCTGTAACTCCTCCTCCGGCAGGCCGACCAGAAACCCGTTGTCCTCCACCCCGATCTCATAGATTGCCTCTCCTTGCCCCTCCTCCAGCCGCCACTTCATCTGCGTCACCAGGTGCTCAATCCTCTCTGGACTTGGATTTACGAGTTTTAACTAATGGGGGAAAAAATTGAATCAGTTCCTTATGTTGCTTGTATTTGCCAGTTTTAACTTATGTTGAAAAAAAAGAACAATATAAACTAGTTTTGACTTAATGGAGAATGACTTAAAAGGTCACTTTTGTACATTTGTCGATAGGAAAAAATCGAAAATAGGTAACTTGTGTACAATGTACATGTATATTGGAGAAACATTCTAAAATAGGTCACTTACGTACAACGTAGACTGGAAAAACATTTTCAAATAGGTTACTTATGTACTGTGGCATTGAGGTGACATGTGCGTTGTTTTTTTAAATTCGTGGCCATGAGTTATTAAGTTGTGGTTACAACATAATACATCATGGTCACAAATTAATAAATCGTGGCCACAACTTAATATCTCGTGGCCACGAATTTATTTCTGATTGGTCAGTCAAGTTTGTGGCCACAAGTTAATAAGTTTTGGCCACGAGATATTAAGTTGTGGTCACGAGATATAAAGTCGTGGCCAAGAGTTAATAATAATAATATGTTGTGGCCACAAATTATAACAAGAGTGCCCTGAAGGCCCTAGGACGCTCACCTAAAACCTTGTAACCCAACTGGAATTTGCATCCCCGAGGCGTGGCTTATTTTTATTTCAGGAGCATAATATGAACAATCTTGAACAACCTCTGGGCCTTGCGGTTTCAGGTAAAGATTTTTAAAGTAACTTTGCTATTCAAGTCCATATAAAGCATGTGACCCTCGGGGTGCCACCAGATTTGACCCCAGGGGCATACTTTGAACAATCTTTGGAGAGGACCACTATGCAATGTTATGTACCAAATATAGCAAAGCTTTGGGCTTTTTTAAAGTCCTTTTGCTATTTACGTCTAAATAAACGATGTGACCCCTGGGGCTTGACAAGATTTGACCCCAGGGGCATAATTTAAACAACATTTGTAGAGGACCACTATACGGATGTTACATACCAAATATGAAACCTCTAGGCCTTGCAGTTTCAGAGGAGATTTTTAAAGTCATTTTGCTATTTAAGTCTATATAAACCATGTGACCCCTGGGGTGTGGTCAGTTTTGACCCATGGGGCATAATTTTAACAATCTTTTGTACAGAAACACTTGAGGATGTTACATACCAAATATGAAACCTCTGGGCCTTGTGGTTTCAGGAGATTTTTGAAGACATTTTGCAAATAAAGTTGATATAAACCATGTGACCCCCGGGGCATTACCAGCTTTAAAGTAACTTTGCTATTTAAGTCTATATAAAGCATGTGACCCTTCGGGATGTCACCAGATTCAGAGTTCTCGCTAGGATTTCAAAACATGGAGTCCAGGACTCCTTCCTTTGAAAGGTTAGCGTCCCAGTATCTAATCGTCAAAACAGACCCCTACCCCACCCACTTATAAACACAACTACAACAACAATACTTTTTGTCAAAAATCTTATTTAAACAAACTGTTTATTAACTACCCGCAATTAAACAATTAAATAGGACTTTATTCATTAACAAGAGCTGTCAGAGTACAGCGCGCTCGACTATTCGAAGTATTTCAGTTGGTACATATTTTGGATAGTGACAGGGACATACATTTGTTAAAATACAATATTTTTAAGTGAAGCCTTGTGTAGTTTATAAATTTTTGGAACAAAAACTTTAACCACAAAGTCTGTGTAAAAAGTGGGCTCACTCTGTCAATATACAAAACAGAGTTATGGGTAATGTTGCCCCTGATACTAGAGTTGCTGACAAAGGTTAGTTCCAAGTTTCAAGTGAATAACTTATGTAGTTTTGAAGTCACAAAACTTTTGAATATTAACTTTAACCAGAAAAGCTAAGTGACAAAGGGGGCATAACTCTGTCAAAATACAAAACAGAGTTATGGGTAATGTTGCCCCTGATACTAGAGTTGATGACAAAGGTTAGTTCCAAGTTTAAGTGAATAACTTATGTAGTTTCGAAGTTACACAACTTTTGAATATAAACTTTAAACAGAAAATCTATGTGAAAAAGGGACGTAACTCTATCAAAATACAAAATAGAGTTATGGGGAATGTTCACACTGATACTGGAGTTGATGACAAAGGTATATTCCAAGTTTCAAGTGAATAGCTTTTGTAGTATTGAAGTTACAAAACTTTTGAATATTAACTTTAACCAGAAAATCTATGTGAAAAAGGGGCATAACTATGTCAAATACAAAACAGAGTTATGGGGAATGTTGCCCTTGATACTGGAGTTGATGAAAAAGGTTAGTTCTAAGTTTCAAGTGAATAACTTATGTAGTTTTGAAGTAACAAAACTTTTGAATATAAACTTTAACCAGAAAATCTAAGTGAAAAAGGGGCATAACTCTGTCAAATAACAAAACATAGTTATGGATAATGTTGCCCCTGATACTAGAGTTGATGACAAAAGGTTAGTTTCAAGTTTCAAGTGAATAACTTATGTAGTTTTGAAGTTACAAAACTTTTGAATATAAACTTTGATACCAACCAGCAAGTCCACTTCTTAAGCTGACTATGAGCAATTAAGAAATCTATGTAAAGAGCATATCGGGTGTGCAATAATGAATCATAAATTAAATTATTACCATATAAGAATATCTTTTAATCCAACTTAATCCATTGTTAAGGAAATCTAAAGTATTTTAACATAACACATAACGCATCAAACCATAGGCATAGTTTTAACCTAAAGTTCATCAATCACAATTTGGAGAGCGATATACATGTCAACAGTCGTCTGCAGAAATAAATTCCTGAAATGTATTTCCTATAATAAGCAGTTCTTCAGTCCAGTTAGAATAAGTTCATAACACTATCTTAAAAATGCCAATTATATCCTCCTTTAAGTGGGTATATAAGGTAGTGTCTGGGTAAATGCGTTGAAGTGTGAAATCACTGGGGACTGCCTAACCCCTTTGACAGGTCTTGATGTAGACAATAACCGGTTTCAGCCAGTTCAATTAGCAACATTCTTTACACGAAAATCATGGGATTTGTCTGCATGTGTTTGATTTTTGTGTTGGCTGACGGTCTAGCTGGGGCCAAACAAATCATTTTAATTGGTACATGATCAAAAACTGCCATTACATCTCTAATTACATATTTTGGTGACCATGAGTACATAATCCAGACTTAATGATGGACTCGCAAGTTTACAGAGTAGTGATGTCAAACTGTGGATGCAGGGCTTTCATTAACTTTTGAAATCTGGAATTTTGAACTTCCTAGCCTCTGATTTTGGACATTTTGCTCAGAATATATGGAGGTTTTGACAGTATTGTGTTACATAAGTCCTGAGCATTTCAGAAATGTAATAAAGTATAAAATTCAAGGTTTGTTTAATGTAATTTCTTGTTCACCAAGTGTTTATAATATGTCAATTTATTCAGTTAAAGAGGTATACACTGAGATGAACCACTTTTTTTTCTAAATTGTTCATCGTTACATGATGAAACCTCCATGGCTGCAATTTTGGAAGTCCTGAAACTGCCATGGTTGCAATTTTGGAAGTCCTATGACAAAAACTGGGAGTAAATTACTCCTAAACTTCCCTTAATGCAAGCCCTGGTGGATATTGTTTTTTTCAAAATTTGAAATCCACGAAATTGTCGTTTTGAAAGAAACCACGAAATTTCATACCCGCTACATACCAAATAAGAAACCTCTGGGCCTAGATTTTGAAAGACATTTTGCTATATAAGTTTATATAAACCATGTTACCCCCTGGGCGTGGTTAGTTTTGACCCCAGGGGGATAATTAGGAAAATCTTGGTAAAGGACCACTTTAGGATGTCACCGGTACATACCAAATATGAAATCTCTTTGCCTTGTGGTTTCAGAGATTTTTAAAGTCATTTTGCTATATATTCTATATAAACCATGTGACCCCCTGGGCGTGGCCCGTTTTGACCCCAGGGGCATAATTTGAACAAACTTTGTAAAGGACCACTAAAGGATGTTACATACCAAATATGAAACCTCTGGACCTTGCAGTTTCAGAGGAGATGTTTAAAGTCATTTTGCTATATATTCTAGGGGCATAATTTGAACAATCTTTGTAGAGGACTACTATAGGATGTTACATACCAAATATGAAACCTCTGTGCCTTGTGGTTTCAGAGGAGAAGATTTTTAAAGTCATTTTGCTATATATTCTATATAAACCATGTGACCCCCGAGGCGTGGCCCGTTTTGACTCCAGGGGCATAATTTGAACAAACTGTATAAAGGACCACTAAAGGATGTTACATACCAAATATTAAGCCTCTGGGCCTTGCGGTTTCAGAGGAGAAGATTTTAAAAGACATTTTGCTATATATTCTACATAAACCATGAGACCCCCGGGGCGTGGCCAGTTCTGACCCTAGGGGCATAATTTGAACAATCTTTGTAGAGGACCACTATAGGATGTTACATACCAAATATGAAACCTCTGTGCCTTGTGGTTTCAGAGGAGATTTTTAAAGTCATTTTGCTATGTATTCTATATAAACCATGTGACCCCCGGGGCGTGGCCCGTTTTGACCCCAGGGGCATAAAATGAACAATCTTTGTAGAGGACCTCTAGAGGATGTCACATATCAAATATGCAAGCTCTGAGCCTTGCGGTTTCATCGATTTTTAAAGTTTTCACTTTTTAAATCTATTTTTAGCTCTGGTGACCTACATAATCAGCGGACCGGAAAGATTTTAATAACTTTGAAAGAGGTCCACCCAAGGATCATTCCTGTGAAGATTGGTGAAAATCTGCCAAGCGCTTTAGGAGATGTTGTTCGAATGAAAAGTTGACAGCGCATGCACGAACGCATGCACGCAAGACGGACAACGGGCGATCACAAAAGCTCACCATGAGCACTTTGTCCTCAGTTGAGCTAAAAAAGACATACTAACACGCATGTAACATCTATACCACCATACTTATGAACAATATAGACTGAAACACATTGTACAATAGGTCACATATTTTTAGGTTTAATGTAGATCCCAAATATCAGTGCATTCAGTGACTTAACAATACTAGTGCCATTGAATTTAACAACATATGCTAATCAGATTTGGAGCAGTTGTGTACATAATTAAGTATTGTTCAATTTAAAGTTGAAGGTTACAATAACATAATATTTGATTATCAACTTTATGAGAGCAAACTAACATGGCTACAAAACTTCCAAAAACTATTATAAGGAAATAATTATGTGATACTGATTACCATAATATTGCCATAATATAAATTTTGTGTCTTCCTGTTTGTATATTTTTTTTTATCAAATAAATAATTGTGTGCTCTTAAAAATATTATATAAATATTGCATTCTTTGAGGGCGATAGTGCATTTTGTCAACCCGAGGAAATACTGCTGCCCAAGGCGAAGCCACAGGTAACAGTATTTTTCCACTTTTGCACTATTGCCCTTAAAGAATGCAATATTATTTTTATTATACCGAAACAGGGCTTCTCAATAAATAATGCGCTTTTGTAACACGGAGTAATTTATTCACCATTTCATAAGCGCCTTTTAACTACGGCTGCTTAGCGAGTGATATTGCAGTGTGACATTTAAAATTATTGACTGCTTTGTTTTTATATGGACAAAGAAGGGAAACAAAAGGGTGAGGTATAATAAATGGACTTGTTATATGCATTCAATCTGAATACTGGTAATCCATATCACAAGATATATTATTGAAACTGACTACCTTTTTAATGGAATATGTTAAACTAGACACTTTAAACATATTCACACTGTAATCTCATTCACTTAATTACTGCATGAAATACATACTGCTTCATGTAAACTTGATCAACCTACCTTGTATTCAATGTTGCCTTCCTCCACCTGTCATGAAAGAAAAAGTTTTTTTTAGTCCATGATTGTTAAGATATTGACGTTCTAGACAAGCATGTGTAGTCCTGTCAAATGGAATGTTTCCCATTTTGGCTGTGGTTATTTATAGATGTGATGGAACCATTACGAAACAAGTGGCAGTGCTGTCACAATAATGTGACATATGTCCCCAAATGCTCATTTGTCAAAAACGAAAAGAAAATGATGTGGATTGATTTCCTTGGAGACGTTGCTAGTAAAGATGTATGCTTAGTTTCAATTCAATACCTTTGATAGTACTCAAGGTATTGGACTTCATGAAACACTTTAACCAAAATTTAAAGTTAAACAAAAGCTGTCAGAGGACAGCGTGCTCGACTATTCAATTATTTCAGTTGGTACATATTTTGGATAGTGGAAGGGGCATAAATTTGTTAAAATACTGGTACAAAACTTTTAAGTGAATTGTAACCACAAAATCTATGTAAAAAGTATGCATAACTCTGTCAAAATACAAAATAGAGTTATGGGCAATGTAGTTGATGACAAAATGGGCAATGTAGTTGATGTTCCAAGTTCAAGTTTCAAGTGAATAACTTATGTAGTTTTGAAGTTACAAAACGTCTGAATATAACATTTTACCAGAAAATCTATGTGAAAAAGGGGCATAACTCTGTCAAAATACAAAACAGAGTTATGGGTAATGTTGCCCCTGATACTAGAGCTGATGACAAAGGTTAGTAACAAGTTTCAAGTGAATAACTGATGTAGTTTTGAAGTTACAAAACTTTTGTATATAAACTTTAACCAGAAAAGAGAAAAAGGGGCATAACTCTGTCAAAATACAAAACAGAGTTATGGGGAATGTTGCCCCTGACACTTAAGTTGATGACAAAGGTATATTCCAAGTTTCAAGTGAATTACATATTTAGTTTTGAATTTACAAGACTTTTGAATCAAAACTTTAACCAAATTCAGACGCGGACGCCGGGGGTAGTAGGAAAGCTCACCTATTCTTCGAATAGTCAAGCTAAAATGGCTTTAAACCATGTATTATTATGATAATCCTTAATAATGTACCAACACAATGTATATAGAATAATGTTACAAGTAAGAATTTTGAACATTTTAAGACTTCCATTGCTCACTACTGAAAATATCAACTGCACATTCAGGTAGGGAGGCCTGTCAAAACTTCCATCTTATTCTGTCTTCCAAGTCTTTAAAACTTGACGTTATAATAGTGTTTAATCTAGAAGGGCAGAGGGGCATGGCGCTTGATTTGAACAAGAGGGCCCTGAGGGCCCTAGGACACTCACCTGAGACCTTGTAACCCAATTAGAATTTGCATCTCCCAGGTGTGGCTTATTTTTATCCCAGGGGCATAATTTGAACAGGTTTTTAAAGTCATTTTGCTATTTAAGTCTATATAAACCATGTGACCCCCTGGACGTGACCAGTTTTGACCCCAGGGGCATAATTTGAACAATATTTGTAGAGGACCACATATACATACCAAATATGAAACCTCTAGGCCTTGCGGTTTCAGAGGATTACAATTTTAAAGTCATTTTGCTATATAAGTTTATATAAACCATGTGACCCCTGGGGTGTGGTCATTTCTGACCCATGGGGCATAATTTGAACAATCTTTCTAGAGGACCACTATAAGATGTTACATACCAAATACGAAACCTTTGGGCCTTGCAGTTTCAGGAGAAGATTTTTAAAGACATTTTGCTATTTAAGTTTATATAAACCATGTGATCCTCAGGGCGTGGCCAGTTTTGACCCCAGGGGCATAATTTGAACAATCTTTGTAGAGGACCACTATACGATGTTACATACCAAATAAAAACCTCTGGGCCTTGCGGTTTCTGAGGAGAAGATTTTTAAAGTCATTTTGCTATTTAAGTGTATATAAATCATGTGACCCCCGGGGCGTGGCCAGTTTTGACCCTAGGGGCATAAATTGAGAAACCACTATAGGATGTTACATACCAAATATGAAACCTCTGGGCCTTGCGCTTTCAGAGAAGATTTTTAAAGACATTTTGCTATTTAAGTCTATATAAACCATGTGACCCCCAGGGCGTGGCCAGTTTTGACTCCAGGGGCATAATTTGAACACTCTTTGTAGAGGACCACTATAGGATGTTACATACCAAATATGAAACCTCTGTGCCTTGTGGTGTCAGAGGAGAAGATTTTTAAGGTCATATTGCTATATATTCTATATAAACCATGTGACCCCCGTGCATGGCCTGTTTTGACCCCAGGGCCATAATTTGAACAAACTTTGTAAAGGACCACTAAAGGATGTTACAGACCAATCTTTGTAGAAGACCACTATAGGATGTTACATACCAAATATGAAACCTCTGGGCCTTGTGGTTGCAGAGAAAATTTTTAAAGACATTTTGCTATTTAAGTCTATATAAACCATGTGACCCCCAGGGCATGGCCAGTTTTGACCCCAGAAGCATAATTTGAACATTCTTTGTAGAGGACCACTATAGGATGTTACATACCAAATATGAAACCTCTATGCCTTGCGGTTTCCGAGGAGAAGATTTTCAAGTCATTTTGCTACATATTCTATATAAACCATGAGACCCCCGGGGCGTGTCCATTTTTGACCCCAGGGGCATAATTTGAACAATCTTTGTAGAAGACCACTATAGGATGTTACATACCAAATATGAAACCTCTGGGCCTTGTGGTTTCAGAGGAGAAGATTTTTAAAGTCATTTTGCTATATATTCTACATAAACCATGTGACCCCCGGGGCGTGGCCAGTTTTGACCCCAGGGGCATCATTTGAATAATCTTTGTAGAGGACCACTATAGGATGTTACATACCAAATATGAAACCTCTGGGTCCTGCGGTTTCAGAGAAGAACTTTTTTAAGTTTACACTTTTAAAATCTATTTTTAGATCTGGTGACCTATATATGCAGCGGACCGTAACGATTTGAACAAACTTTGAAAGAGGGTCACCCAATGATCATTCCTGTGAAGTTTGGTAAAAATCTGCCACGTGGTTTAGGAGGAGATGTCGTTTGAATGAAAAGTTGACGACGCACGCACACACGCCCACATGACAGACAACAGGCGATCACAAAAGCTCGGGCGATCACAAAAACTCACCATGAGCACTTTGTGCTCAGGTGAGCTAAAAAGGGGCATTATATTTTTTTCTAAAAGTATTACTGACTGATTTATTTTATATATTTAATGATTATTAAGTCAATTTATTAACACATTTTAATTTTCCAATATTTTAACTTCTTATTATTATGTTTTTATATTATTCTTAAAGATCAGAAAAATTATTTATTTATCATTCATAAGTATTTCTAATGGGCAATCAAACAATACAACTTTTAAACAGAGATCTATTAAAAGATCTTTGTTTTAAACTAAAACGGTTAGAGGCAAAATAAAATCATCAGGGTGTTCAGTAGATGGTAAATTTCAAGGGTCATTGACCCTTTGACCAAAATTGTCAAGGGTCAAAATTCAATTTTGAAGAGTCAAATTAAAATATTCACAAGTCGCCAAAACAAAAACAGACAAACTCAAGGTTCACATTATACTAATAAATATAATAAATTACAAAATATTACTAAAGTAAAAGATCAACCTGGTATGATCATAATATTAAAAATTAGCCTTTGTAAGTTTGTGTTAGGTGTTGTTCTTTATTTGATTTGTTTTTTCATTCAATGTACAATTGTTTAGAAAGACCTATAAAGGTAAGATCAATATGAATGAAAGACAAAACTAAATGCTGCTATTTTTTTGTTTTATCAACAAATATCCGAAAGTGTTGTCCGAAATTATTGACAGTTGTAAAGTTTCGGCCGATTTTTTTGTAAGTGTTTCTGGTGTTTTTAATCAGTATTGGTTTTAGATTATCATATTTTAGGTGAAATATTGTTATTATTTAACCCTTTTAACATCATTTCATCTACATTTGAACATTTAAATATCAGAATTATTCAGGTTGACAGTACACAAATGCTGTAACAAAAGGTGTAACAAACTGAAGTTCATGATGAGGCTAAAGGTGTATAATGGAAAATGTCTGTGTTTTCATTGGTGGAAGGGTCAAATACATACACTCATACCTTCCATGCATGGAAGATCTTATCAGTAAATGCAAAACGGATTAAGATAAGGTAGGCCTGATGTGTTAATAACAGACAGTGTCTTGATTGGCTTCAATTGCAAAGGAAGTGATGACGTAATCCAGACATTTACCAAGGGTCAATATGACTTTTGGGGTGATTTTACCATGGGTCAATTTCATGATTTCAATGAAAATCACGGGACTAAACCGGTTTATGGGCAAGTTAAAATCATGTTTATTAATGGTAAAATCCTATTACTATGGTATAATTTTTATTTTTCATCTTTTTATTGTATGAAATATTTTTATTTTCATCATCGTGGTTTATATGAATTATGCTGTTGATGATGACCTTGCTACTACTATTTTGATTAATGATGAAAAGCAAAAGCCAAGACTGAACATGAAGAAAACAAACATTGAAATTCGGATTGAAATGAGTTATCCAAATATGTTTGTCTGAAATAAGAGCTAGTTCTGCAATTCGTTTTTTTCATGGATTTTTTGTTATTATTGGAATAAATATTGTATACACATGTATTTTTTCATAGTTTACGAATAAAGACAACATTGAGTGTACATTTACATGCATTCTGCCACTTGTTATCACGTTTATCATAAAAATTCACGAAACAAAAACATGTTAGAAATTGCATATGAAAACCAGGCTGTTAAAAGCAGACAATTTACGCTCATTTTTAAAATAAAATCAGCATGATTTTATTATATCTGGACACAAACTTGTAATCTGACTGCCCCTACTGCTAATCTTATCAGGTGGTCACAGAATGGTTATAATAACATGCCATGACAAAGGGCCCTCGTTAACAATCAATACAGTCGATAGATAAGATGGCACGAGGCGCTAATTGCCTTTGAAAAGGGCAGGGTGGCGGATCAATAAAGGGGCGTGGCGCGGCGCCGCGCTGATTAGGTCGGGATAAAACACTATATAATGTATGCGAACATAGGAAAAATTTTGTGTAAATTTATACCCAAATTTTAATTTCTCTGCGTATTATATACACCCACATTTTATTTTCTCTGCGTATCTTCCAAATTTGTGTGCGTAATTTACGCATGCACACGCCTTATCTGAAAAGGGGGCATAAATCTGTAAAAAAAACAAACACAGTTATCGGGTCGCTTTTCCTGGTGGAGACAAAAAGACATATTGATAGTAAAAAGTATTTTAAGTTTCAAGTAAACAGTGTTCTGCCGTGGATGCGGCCTTGCGCCACTGGCACAAAAATAAAAGATTTGTCCCCACCAAATTTTCGTAAGCGGGTCTGCGGGCGCACACAATTTACGAGTTAATCATTCGGCGTATTTAGTAAAATTTATATCATTGATCGTGACGTCAATTTATAACCAATTTTTTCACTAGAACACTAATTCATTAACGCTTTATCGGCAGCGCTTGAACAGTTCAGATACAGTAGTATCAATCAATAATTGTACACACGGTCCACATGCTAAGCGTGACACACGCTTTTCAGCGATAAACTGCTGGACGACAGCCGCATTTCGGCAGAAACATCAAAGACTTTTGAAGTCGAATTACCGACACTGTTGCTATGAGTGTTGCTAACGGCTTACAGTTTTGGAAGCCCGGCTAATTGATGATGTAACACTGTTACACTTGGTAGTTTTAACAGGTTTCATTATTAATGCCTTGTGTTTATAACGGATTTTATTGTTTGTTCAAATTAAAATTAATAATGCAAGGTTATACGGTATTTAAGAATGCAGTGTAACATTGATCAACAGAACGCTATGAATTAATTAAGAACACAGTATTATGTATTAATCATTTTTTGAACAGAAAAAAAAAAAAAAACATGAATTAAAACAGCTAGTACGTACTTTTCAAAACAAAAATCTGCTTTGGGAATATTAATGAGGTGAACAACTTTTTTGTCTGTGTCCCTACATTTTTGTCTGTGTCCCTACATTTTTGTAATGTGACCCTACTTTTTAAAGCCAAGACGGCCCTTGTCCCCAATAGTCCAAACTCACGGCAGAACACTGAGTAAATACCTTTGATAGTATTCAAGATATTGGACTTAATTAAAAACCTTAACCTTGGCCTAATGGAATGACGGACAGACGGTTCGATTTCAATATGCCCACCTTTGGGGGCATAAAAATAGTATACAAAGACAACAAATATTTTTGGGATACATGGTTGAAGTAGGGTTCAAAGTCACGTTTACAAAATCATGCACTCAAATGAAAACTTCCATACACTATTCATTGTTTGTCAATGATGTGCATGGGCTTAACGGTACATTATACACATTTGAATCATATTGATATTACAACTTACTACTATTCAATTTCCCATTCTCGAGAGTGTCATCAATGACTACTGTTTATATTATGAAATAATATACATTTGTCAACTATTTGTAAAAACCAGTTATTGTATTTAACAATGCTTCAATATCAATTGTCTGCAAATAATCTTTATTGTTGTTGTTGTTTATATTTGTGTAGTGTGTGTTGGTAAGAGCCAGCGCCCCGGTTAGCTCAGATGATACAGCGTTGTGCTAGTGTTCTGGCAGTCGTGGGTTAGAGCCCTGCACCGGGCGCACTTTTCCTCCCAGGTTAACTTTAATGGTCTCAGAAGTACCAGGCAGGACTGCCTGGAGTCAGTCTAAACGGTTAACTTAATCGGAAGAGAAGTGTAGTGTGCGTGGGTAAGAACCAGCCATCCGGTTAGCTTAGATGGTAGAGCTTACTTTACTGTTAGGGGTTACTTCATTGTTAAATAACCTTTATTTTTTTTACATTTATTATGGTATCAGATCAACTCTGCCCGACTACTAACTGGGCCCCGTCCTATTTGGCCTGGTCTAACTTGGCTCAGTATTCAAACGGGATGAAAGGGGTGTGTTTTTACACATTGTAAAAGGCGTTATGAACGTAACAAAAGATGTTTATTGCACTTGGTCGTAGATGAATTATCAAACGTCTATAGGCCACTTTAATGCTCAAGTTAAAAAAATAACTGATATCCAGATAAAATGAAATAAAAAACAAGTCACCTGTAAGTACTATAAACATGTATTCACTTTTTGTAATTTTTGGTATTTGTCAAAACATTTTGAATTTGAGGATTTCGTTTGTAAAAGTAATTGTTAAAGGCCCTAATTCCGAGTGGGTCCATATTCCGATGATCCATTGTTTTAAATAATCAGTGCCCTTAAGGGTAGGATTATTTATTTATTTTGTTGGAATTGACTTCAAAACATACAAGACAGAAAGAAAAAATATATATATTTATTTATAGTCATTTTACATGAAATATATAAAACAGCCACATTTTCTGTTATTTTTCACACTGTGTCTACTTTTTTTGTCAAAGATTCTGAAAAAGTACATACGAAACCTCTAGTTAATTTTATCTACAATGTTGACACGGAGCATGCCATTTATTTGCGTTACAACAAATAAGATGACAGTAACTTTTACATGACATTAATTGATGAATGGATAACATAAAGGTGAAGTTATATTTAAAAAAAAAAGCAAAACAAGTATATTTCATTTTGTTATATTTTGTCATCGGAATTTGGAACAAATTCCTGATGGCGGATTTATGGTACTGGCAAATACATTTTCTATTTGTTGGTCATGTTTATGTGACAAAAGTGCAAATAAACCTGTTGTATTTGATAGATAAATGATTATTCTTTCAATATTAGTAGATATTTTGATTTTTTAAAGTTTGCTGAATATCTTTGAATTGATCAGTTTCTTATGTCATCGGAATATGGACACTCCTGGATAATTATAAAAAAAATTCATACAAAAAGTAAATATTTTGTGCAAACAGCAATTAATTAAATTATTCGTTGAAAACAACAACAACAAATGTTCCTATATCCATAATTTAATTTCAATACATCACATTTTGATTAAGACCGAACTGTCAGCTGTCAAGTTCACTCACCTCTGGTGGCAAATTTGCAGGCAATCTGTGATTGCCTAGACGCACAACCGCGGATTCTATGCTATCCATTTTGTTCTCTATTGTTTAAAAGTGTATATATGAATAGTGTGCAGCCAATTTAGATAACCGATTACCCCAGAATACATTTCAAATGATTATGAAAGTATTCAGCTGAACATTGGTTGTCTTTCCGCCATATTGCATCAGACGTTGCCCGGATGTAGATAAACAAAAGGGACATAATTTATTGGTTTTAATAATTACTTCCCTTTATATTGTCAGCAATTTCGGCATATTTAAAGGCACAGGTTCAGTTGGTTCAATTTTGCAGCATATTAAAAGTAACTTGTTCACAACTGCGGTAAATAAAAAACGCCTTTTATTGAAACATTAACCAGACTAACTTATCAACAAAAACACCGAGTCAATTTAAAATTGTTGTATGATACTGGAACAAGGCAGAGATGGTGCAATTAAGTGTATCTACACAAGCGAATGAACCTGTAAACTGTAGTTGAGTCTTACTAACTACTTGGCCAGATGATTTTTTTTTTACTATAAAAGTGAAACGATGTCATACAATTATTAATGACAGGACAAAATTATTCCTCTTATTTTAAAGTTTCTCATTATAAACAAGAATTTTTTTTTCAATATTTTAAATTACACATTTAATATTTCCAAAACTGTTATGATATATAAGGAGCATTATATCGCTGCTTTACTCTATACTGCTCTTCTCTTTTTCGGACTCTGAGTCACATTTGACAACAAGGTCAGTTTACCAAATTATTTTAGGTGAATTACCACACACTGAAATTGACAATAAGCTTACATAAGGTAGAAAACTTCTGAATGCGAATCAACACACACATTACTGTGATGTTAAATTTGTTCACATTGCAATTATTGTGAGCAAGACACCAGCTAGTGAGTCATTTAACTGATCTTTTGTTTTAAATCATGTAGTAACAGTGGTTATGTCAATGAGAGAGACCAGGCACCTACAAAACCCCTACAGACATTTCTTCACCACTTTTCTTCTACTTTTTGTCACACAATTTCACCCACAAATGGCTGTCTCATGGTTGTGTTATTATGATCACCTAGAAATTTGAGTGCTGATAATGCCTTTAAATATACCTTTCCTGGTTTTGCCACAGTTCGAACTCCTCCCCAGCTATTGTTAACAGATTAATTTGTGTTTATTGAATGTCCTAAACATACCACAAGCTTTAACTTGTGCTCCTTTGTGTAAAATAGGTTAACCGTTAAACATCTGAGTGCAATGGTTGGATAATATTGCAGATTAATTTGCATCTGAGCGACACTTGTGGAAACGTCTATTGCAACCTTGCTGTGCTTATTTAAATGTAAAACAGTTTTACAACTATGTTTTATGTTTTGAAATACTTAACTTTACTATGTTCTATGCTTTAAATATTCTTTTAGCATGAAAATTGCATTTCAGTGGAATGACATTCCATTATATTAATTTGTCCACTGTAACAACAGTTGTTGTTTCTTCCCAGGACAAGACAGAATTTATATTATTTATCTTATATAGTTTGTTTGTTTGGATTTTTCGCAGTTTTTAGCAGTATTTCTGTCATCACGGCGGCCAGTTAACCTACTCACACTTTCCTGCGCAAGCTTAGCCGATCTAAGCGGTTTAACAGTACTAAGTGCACATACTTATGCCATTAACTGACAACTGCCCTACTTGAATCAGAAGGTAGGGGAAGAATGGCCATAGAAATAATTTCATTACTAATCCCCACACAAGTTACATGTATGTGGCCGGGCTTGGGTTCGAACTCACGATCCTCGGATTGACAGTCTAGCGCTCTACCAACTGAGCTAGCTGGGCCCGGTTTCTTTTATACCTAAATCTGTAAGAACCTATTATTGTATATTGCAGATGCAACATACTTCAAATGTTATTGGAACACTCCTGCCCTGATTTGAAGGTTCTTCAATATTTGTTAATATAATAATTATTATAACAAGAATTATTTCACCAGTATTTCGAAAATACACAGAACCTTTTGCCACAACATATCATTATCACAGTCAATTTTGTTAGAGAAATAAAAACATTGTATTTGTTATAAAATTGTAAGTTTATTATACATAATACAAATGATAAATATAATGGCAAAGCCTTTGTTATGTTCATTTCATAAACAAGTCATATTTCTAGTAATGTATTTACAACAACATACAATTTTAGAATATATCGCAAAATAAGATAAATCAATAAATCATGCTGGGATAACTTAATTAGTGCATTTATGTATACAAAGAAAGAGAATTGAAATTGAATGGGTAAAACATATAATATATATATTCTTGGTTTACACACTTAATACTTCTATAAACATCTGAACAGCCCGATAGATTTTGGCGATATTGTCTAACTTTATCATCAAGTAAACTAACAACAGATTTGTTGTGCCCTTGATTATAGAAAATTTATCAAGTGGTTTATATTTATTTTTTAAAATGAAGTTCACTGTCTGTGAGGTTTACTTCAGGATATGTTTGTTTGGATTGTTCGCCGTTTTAACAGTATTTCAGTCATATCACGGCAGTCAGTTAACCTACTCACACTTTTCCTGGCCAAGATTAGCAGATCTAAGCGGTTTACCAGTACTAAGTGCACATACGTATGCCAGTAACGGACAACTGCCCTACTTGAATCAGAGGTAGGGGGAGAATGGCCGTAGAAATAATTTCATGACCAATCCCCACACAATTTATGTAGCCGGGCTGGGGTTCGAACTCACAATCCCCGGATTGACAATCCTGCGCTCTACCAACTGAGCTAACCGGGCCCAGTTTTTACTTCAGGAAGTTTAAAGTTACTGGACCATACAATCTACATGTTCAAAAGAAACTGATGGACTTTTAAGAGTAGCTGTTGTTATACAGTCAACTTCAGCATGAAAATAAACTATCAATGAACACAATATAAGTCTTTCATTCTCCAAATCAATGAAATTTAGGAGTTTATAATGAAATCTAGCAAAAATAAAAATGCTTAAATTATCAAAATCAAAGACACAATCATGTAAATATTTATGGACATGACAATTTCTTAACAAACACATATTTCAATAGAAATGATGGAACAAATAAAACAAAAACATTTAACACACACATTGTAGTATACTTTAATGCCAAGATTTTAGATTCACATACAAGAGGGCCATGATGGCCCTAGGTCGTTCACCTGAGTTTAAGGCATCATAATGGCAATAAACAACTTACCTGAGTATAAAGGTCCGGGTCTTGCAGTTTCAGAAGATTTTGCCAAATGGCACTAAACCACTTAACTGAGTATAAATATCTGGGCCTTGCAGTTTCAGGAGAAGAATTTTATAGTCTAAATAGACCATGTGACCCACAGGGCGTGGCAACTTTCTACCCCAGGGGCATAATTTGAACAATAATTGTAGTGAACAATGTTTCAAGCCAAATATGAAACCCCTGGGCCTTGCAGTTTCAGAGGAGAACATTTTTAAAGCCCACTTTCCATATCAGTTTATAGAAACCATGTGACTCCCAGGTGTGTCGTTTTGCTATTTAAGTCTATATAAACCATGTTACAAACCAAATATGAAACCTCTGGGCCAAGTGGTTTTACAGGAAATTTTAAAAATTATTTTGCTATTTAAGTCTATCAACCATGTGACCCCCGGGGCGTGGCCAGTTTTGACCCCAGAGGCATCATTTGAACAATCTTTTTAGAGGACCATTATACAATTTACATACCAAATATGAAACCTCTGGGCCTTGCGGTTTCTGAGATGAAGATTTTTAAAGTGATTTTGCTATTTAAGTCTATATAAAACATGTGACCCTGGGGCCTGGCCAGTTTTGACCCCAGGGGCATAATTTGAACACTCTTTGTAGAGGACCACTATACAATGTTAACAACCAGATACCAAACCTCTGGGCCTTACCGTTTCCGAGGAGAAGATTTTAAGTCATTTTGCTATATATTCTACATAAACCACGTGACACCCAAGGCGTGGCCCGTTTTGACCCCAGGGGCATAACTTGAAGAGTCTTTGTAGAGGACCAGTATAGAATATCATATACCAAATATGAAACCTCTGGCCCTTGCGGTTTCAGAGCAGAAGATTTTTAAAGTCATTTTGCAAATCAAGTCTATATAAACCATGTGACCCAAGGGGCCTGGTCAGTTTTGGCCAAATGGGCATCATTTAAACAATCTTTGTAGAGGACCACTATACAATGTTACATCCGGGTGTTCAGTAGACTGTAAATATCAAGGGTCATTTACCCTTTGACCAAAATTTTTAAGGGTCAAAATTATATTTTGAAGAGTAAAATGCAAATATTCAAGTCACCAAAACAAAAACAGACAAACTCAAGGTTCACATTATACTAATAAATATAGTATATTAAAAAATATTACTAAAATAAAAAATCTACCTGGTGCTGATCATTATATTAAAAATTAGTCTTTGTGAGTTTGTGTTGGGTGTTGCTGTTTCGTTTTTTTCATTCAATGTACAATTGTTTAGAAAGACCTAAAAGGTAAGATTTTGCAACAAATAATTGATCAATATAAAAGAAAGACAAAACTAAATGCTGCTATTTTTTTCTTTTATTAACAAATATCCGAAAGTGTTGTCCGAATTTATTGACACTTGTAAATTTTTGGCCAATTTTTTAATAAGTGTTTCTGGTGTTTTTAATCAGTATTGTTTTTAGATTATTATACTTGATGTGAAATATTGTTATTATTTAACATTTGAAACATGATTTCATCTAAATTTGAAAATGTAAAAGTCAGAATTATCCAGGTTGACAGTACACAAATGCCGTAACAAAAGGTGTAACAAACAGAAGTTCATAACGAGGCTAAAGGCGCATAATGGAAAATGTCTGTGTTTTCATTGGTGGAAGGGTCAAATACATACACTGATACCTTCCTGGCATGGAAGATCTTATCAGCAATTGCAAAATGGATTAAGATATGGTAGGCGTAATGTGTTAATAACGGACAGTGTCTTGACTTGCTTCAGTTGTAAAGGAAGTGATGACGCAATCCAGACATTTACCAAGGGTCAATATGACTCTTTGGGTGATTTTACCATGCGTCATTTTCATGATTTCCATGAAAATCTCGGGTCAAAACCCGGGAGCTTGGGTCAAACGAACACCCTGTTACATCCCAAAACCTCTGGGCTATGGGGTTTCAAAGGAGATTTTTAAAGTCGTATTGCTATTTAAGTCTATATAAACCATGTGACCCACCGGGGCGTGGCCAGTTTTGACCCCATGGCCATGATTTGAACAAACCTTGTAGAGAACCACTATAGGATGTTACATACCAAATAGCATACCTCTGGGCCATGGAGTTTCAAAGAGGAAGATTTTTAAAGTCATTTTTTGTTTAAGTCTATATAAATCATGTGACCCCCGGGCGTGGCCAGTTTTGACCCCAGGAGAATAATTTGAACACTCTTTGTAGAAGACCACTAGACGATGTCACATATCAAATATGAAAGCTCTGAGCCATGCGGTTTCATAGGAAATTTGTAAGTTTTCACTTTTTTAATCTATTTTTAGCTCTGGAGACCTACATATGCAGCAGACCGAAAAGATTTTGAACAACTCTGAAAGAGGGTCACCCAAGGATCTTTCCTGTTAAGGTTCATAAAAATCTGCCAAGCGGTTTAGGAGATGTTGACTGAATTAAAATGTTAGCGATCGACGCACGACGGACAAAAGGCAATCACAAAAGCTCACCATGAGCATGTTGTGCTCAGAATTTAAACATGACAAGAGTTATGGCAGAAATGAAATCATAATAACAATGGAACACATTTGCTTTTTCCAGCATTTTATCTTGGCTAAGCTTTTTTTTTTGTTTTCAACTAAACCACAAAAACATTTTTATTAATTGGATAAAATGCTGAAAACAATAATAAACTACAACGAACTAGAGTGTCCATGTAAGTTTTTTTTAGCATTGTTAAGCATTCCTAGGTATTTATTTCAATTCTGATAATTTCGTTCATTTGGCAGTTTCTGACATCGTTTATATCCATGTGTCTATTGGTACACAAGATTGTCCAGTGGTGAAACAAACTATGAACCCCTTTAAGAGGCAACTTCTACAGATGTACAAAAACGAACATCAATAAGTATTGCAAGATATTAGCAGTTTGGGTGAAGGGATGACGGGTGCTGAATGAGGTAATGATCATCTTTCAGGGCTGGTATTCACAAAGCTCCTAAGGGATATCTTAACTTAAGTTGTATCAAATTTTTCTATGTGAAATCCAATGATTTTGGTACAAAGAAGAGTGCAATACTAAACATATAAGCAATACTTACAAATTTACAACATTTTAATGCTAAAAGACGTATACATGAAACAGCCAGAGACTTAAGGAATTTTAAGAATTTAATGAATGTACTTAAGTTTTCCCTAAGGAGCTTTGTGAATACAGGCCCAGGTATGACTGAAAAAGAAAGCATACTGTATAGCAGCCAACTAACAGATATGGAAGAAGAAAGCATACTGTATAGCAGCCAACTAACATATATGGAAGAAGAAAGCATACTGTATAGCAGCCAACTAACAGATATGGAAGAAGAAAGCATACTGTATAGCAGCCAACTAACAGATATGGAAGAAGAAAGCATACTGTATTGCAGCCAACTAACATATATGGAAGAAGAAAGCATACTGTATAGCAGCCAACTAACAGACATGGAAGAAGAAAGCATACTGTATAGCAGCCAACTAACAGATATGGAAGAAGAAAGCATACTGTATAGCAGCCAACTAACAGATATGGAAGAAGAAAGCATACTGTATAGCAGCCAACTAACAGATATGGAAGAAGATATGACTACAAAAGGGGACAGCATATGATAAAACTACTTTAAATGTTGTAGAATACACGCTGCTGTCAATGATGATGTTATTAAATTATACATGTAGTTGAATGAAGTTAATTCTTTTGGCACTGAAAAACAAGGAAGTAAGCTCTGGCTGTCAATTTTGTCACCACTGACAAATTCTTTTGTATTTTTATTTTATTTTCATCACTGTAATATGGATGAAATTTTTATCAAAAATAGTTTTACATTATATGTCTTTGACTAACATAAACGTAGCAAGAAAGAATTAAGTTGATATGAAATTGATAAACATAGTCGCAGTCAAATAAGGAAAGGAATATCCACTGTAAAATCATTTTATTTAGCTGTGCTCTAATTTTCGCGTATTACGCAGTCCAAACAGAGAGCGAATTTAAGACCCCGCATAACTTTTCTTTCTGCATAATTTATAAGAAAGTATGTACATAAAAATGAAACATGCACGCATTTAAGACCATGTAAATAAGCTGTTTTTCAAGAATGTGCAAGACTTCACGAAATAAAATGATTTTACAGTAACTGTTTCAGAAGCGGAAACCATAATAATGATGATCACACTCAAATGATCAAAGCAAAAAGCACTTGTATTCTAAATGTTAAACCAACATGAGTAACAAACATGTGCAGACTCAAATTGGTACATGTACGTACTTTCTAACGAACTTCGCTAAGTAATCACATGTACTGTGTAAAAATGATCTGGCATGTAAAAATAATGAATACAATTGGAAAAGTAAAGAGCGTCGCGCCAATAAACATACAACAAGAAATAAAGAGAACATCTTCCGTATAAACATAATGAGCAAAGAATGCATATGTTACAATTAGTACTGGCTACAAAACATATAATATAAAAACATTCACATAATGTACTTTTACTAACAGTATACTTGTATATAATACAGTATATAATGTGTAAAAAAAATATTTAGTTATGGGGACAAATCCATGCAAAGTCAAACAAATGGCAAATGTGTTCCCACTTAAACATCATAAATATTATAAATCTCTTTTTGTGACTACTGTTTTATAATATCATTATTTGCTTGTATAATATTTCAAATTATTGCATAAAAACTGGTTATTATGCTCCACTAAATTTCCAGTAAGTAAACTCTTAAAGAAATTTACTGAAGGTATTTAGAAATCATTTTCTTCCATTCTGATGACATTAACACCCTGGCAAAACTTTTGTTAAAATGAGTATATGGTATACCACATCACGTAGAATTGGGTTTATAGTTCATTCCATTACTATTTAATTTGGTACAAATAAATAAGTACATAAATACTAAAATAAAACTAGCTGGTGACTGCTGACGCTCATCACTGAAGCATTTAAACTGGAGCATTATCATTATCAATATGATAAATTTAGTTATTTTTTACTAACACAGCATGTACTGTGGTACATACATGTACTGTATCGTGGCTACTGTACCACGATATGAGCTGTATATAGCGAGGTCAGCACATCGTTACACATTTAGTTATTTTTTACTAACACAGCATGTACTGTGGTACATACATGTACTGTATCGTGGCTACTGTACCACGATATGAGCTGTATATAGCGAGGTCAGCACATCGTTACACATTTAGTTATTTTTTACTAACACAGCATGTACTGTGGTACATACATGTACTGTATCGTGGCTACTGTACCACAATATGAGCTGTATATAGCGAGGTCAGCACATCGTTACACATTTAGTTATTTTTTACTAACACAGCATGTACTGTGGTACATACATGTACTGTATCGTGGCTACTGTACCACGATATGAGCTGTATATAGCGAGGTCAGCACATCGTTACACATTTAGTTATTTTTTACTAACACAGCATGTACTGTGGTACATACATGTACTGTATCGTGGCTACTGTACCACGATATGAGCTGTATATAGCGAGGTCAGCACATCGTTACACATTTAGTTATTTTTTACTAACACAGCATGTACTGTGGTACATACATGTACTGTATCGTGGCTACTGTACCACGATATGAGCTGTATATAGCGAGGTCAGCACATCGTTACACATTTAGTTATTTTTTACTAACACAGCATGTACTGTGGTACATACATGTACTGTATCGTGGCTACTGTACCACGATATGAGCTGTATATAGCGAGGTCAGCACATCGTTACACATTTAGTTATTTTTTACTAACACAGCATGTACTGTGGTACATACATGTACTGTATCGTGGCTACTGTACCACGATATGAGCTGTATATAGCGAGGTCAGCACATCGTTACACATTTAGTTATTTTTTACTAACACAGCATGTACTGTGGTACATACATGTACTGTATCGTGGCTACTGTACCACCATATGAGCTGTATATAGCGAGGTCAGCACATCGTTACACATTTAGTTATTTTTTACTAACACAGCATGTACTGTGGTACATACATGTACTGTATCGTGGCTACTGTACCACGATATGAGCTGTATATAGCGAGGTCAGCACATCGTTACACATTTAGTTATTTTTTACTAACACAGCATGTACTGTGGTACATACATGTACTGTATCGTGGCTACTGTACCACGATATGAGCTGTATATAGCGAGGTCAGCACATCGTTACACATTTAGTTATTTTTTACTAACACAGCATGTACTGTGGTACATACATGTACTGTATCGTGGCTACTGTACCACGATATGAGCTGTATATAGCGAGGTCAGCACATCGTTACACATTTAGTTATTTTTTACTAACACAGCATGTACTGTGGTACATACATGTACTGTATCGTGGCTACTGTACCACGATATGAGCTGTATATAGCGAGGTCAGCACATCGTTACACATTTAGTTATTTTTTACTAACACAGCATGTACTGTGGTACATACATGTACTGTATCGTGGCTACTGTACCACGATATGAGCTGTATATAGCGAGGTCAGCACATCGTTACACATTTAGTTATTTTTTACTAACACAGCATGTACTGTGGTACATACATGTACTGTATCGTGGCTACTGTACCACGATATGAGCTGTATATAGCCAGGTCAGCACATCGTTACACATTTAGTTAAACTGAATTAACATGGTTGAGTTGTCATGAAGAGAACGTCTAACACATACAACTATTAAGTGTTGGGTAATTTTTTTTACAAATTTGCATTTCTGGACTTATTCGTGTGGTGTTCTATTTACAATCAACGTCTCGATATTTCAGCATCATAAATTATTGCTCATCAGACGTCCAGAGCTCAATGCGAAAAACACCGTTGTACTCCTTTGTAATTCATTACACATTTTATCAAAGTAAACTTCTAACTAAATGTGATAGTTTATTGTAATTGCCATTGTTCATTATTCAATATGTTAGCACAAACTTGAAATAATTCATTGTTTGGAGACCTTTTTGTTTATATGCTCATTAAAATAAAAACAGCTACTTATATGTTAGTTAGTTTGCTTTGTTTTGTTTGTTTGTATGATTGGATTTTTCGCCGTTTATAACAGTATTTCAGTCATATCACGGCGGTCAGTTAACCTACTCACACTTTTCCTGGGCAAGCTTAGCCGATCTAAGCGATTTACCAGTACTAAGTGCACATACCTATGCCAGTAACTGACAACTGCCCTACTTGAATCAGAGGTAGGGGGAAAATGGCCATATAATAATAATGGAAATAATTTCATACCAATCCCCACACAAGTTATGTGGCCGGGCTGGGGTTCGAACTCACGATCCCCAGATTGACAGTCTAGCGCCCTACCTACTGAACTAGCCGGGCCCGGCTACTTATATGTCAACAAATAAATTGAATACAGACAGAAGTCTAATACTTGGTACAAAGTATGTGTACATAATATATATTAATGAAAGCACCATAAAACATAACACAAAATCTACACATAGTAGACAATATTTCTTAAACTTAAAATACTTAATGCTATGAATGATACAAATCATTTTTGATCAAGTTTTTTTTTTCATTTTATTTATTTGCTGTAAGCTTCTATAGGGTAATATGAAAACAAAATTAAATTTCACATTAAACTTGTGTTTGAAATGTGTAAAAACAACAAATTATAATGACTACATTAACAATTGTGATTTTACGTAGATGTGATCAGTTGAAAAAAAGACATACAGTCCTGTAAAAATGGCCTGGTCAGTGAATAGAAGTAAGCTAAAATCCCTAACAATACTTCACGTTAGTAACACATTTAATTGAAGTAAGTGGAATGTTTATTTCATTTTATCATTTTATTTTATTTATATTATGTCTACAAACAATGGTAAGACTGCATAACTAATTTGTTAATTTATAAAGCATCTCCAATTCTTTATTTTTGATAAATTAACATAACTGTCACAAGTTTGGTCTTTTTTTACATGTATGTTTAGAAAAAACAGTACTTCTTTAAAATCACCATGACTTTGTAAAAGAAAATTAAAAATATTTTTCAACAGAAGAAATAATATAAGCAATAGATTCTTATTTATACCATACCATTTAACTCGTGTTATGTAAACAATATAGAATTATTGTATTGATTAGTAAAAGCATCAATGCGTTACTACCACAATACATGGGATTTTTGCTTTAACAAATACACTAATACATGTCTTTAGAATACATCAGCCATGAATTGCAAACAAAATTACAAGCATACATTTCGCACTAAAATGATCCATATCTACTAGTTTTATAAAAACTATGCAAGTTCACAAACAAAGTGTAAGTGTACGTGGCTTGTGTGGAAAAGGTAAGATAATACTACAATTTGATTGTTTAAAGCCAAACCCAAGTACATGGCTATATTACTGAATTGTAGATACTTGCTTCTGGCTTTATTCAATTATGTTTATGCAAATTAAATCAAAGGCTGCAGCCTTGAAACACGCTTCATATGGAAGACTTTAAACATGTCTTTCGATCAAACCAGCAACAATCTCCCTTAAAGACTACAGATGAATGACTTGGAAACTATAGTTTAGTTACCTATATTACTATTCTCTCACATACAAGTTATCATATCATAGATGTGCACTGATCTACTGAAATGCTCTCTAACAAACATAACTGTGCTTCGCACCTTAATGAACATACAAATCAACTGTTTCTATTGCAGCTCCGATTCTCTGTTTCCACTGTATGTTTCCATTGAATAAAACCACCTCACAGTCATAAGTCAGGCTACGTTCTATCTTGCTGAGTCACGTATAGCTGAAATGTACACAAGAATTGATGAGAACTTGTGGATAGTAAAGACAAAAGTACAGTGAAACTATTTAACCTAGAGGTGAAGATGCAATGAAGAAAATGCTTGAGTTATCGAAGTTCTTGAGTTATCAGGGGTTCCACAATCAGAAGTTTCTGTCCAATGATGATAAATGATGTTAATGCAGGCTCTGAAGACATCAATGTTGCATGTACAAATAACTGCATGCAAGTCTTGCAACTGTTGGAAATCAAATTTTATCAATCAATTTTTATGGTCATGCACAAACTGTGTAAGTTTGGTCAACATTGAATCAAAAATCGTGTGTGCAAGTCAAACCTTGATAACTTGTTGATGTTTTTTTCCAAACACAAGAGGCAATAACTCCGGTGTTTCTGGTAATAGAAAAACTGTGCAAGATTGGTGAAGATTGGATGAAAAATGAAGTCTCTATTCCGAATAATGTCCATTTTTTGCATATTTTTTTAATAAACAAATGGCAATAACTCTGGTGTTTGAAACACGATCTGGCCCATTTTTGGCATCTGCTGATATCTGATGGTCATACACAAACTGTGAAAGTTTGGTTAAGATTGGATGGAAAGTAACGTCTATACGTTGGAAAAAGGATTTTTTGCACTTTTTTTTTCATGAAAAAGGGGCAATAACTTTGGTGTGACTGGTGTGATCTGACCCAATAACAATCTCATTCGAGATATACACAACCTGTGCAAGTTAGGTCAAGATTGAATGTTAAAAATGTAGTCTTTATCGAGATAACGGTCCAAATTTTTTTACGGCATACAAACGCCGCCGGAAATGTCCCCTATACCAATAGCTCACAGAGCACTTTGTGCTCGGGTGAGCTTAAAACACACTTCGTATTTTTGTATTTTCTTTCACGAAGTTGGTCAAATGCACAAATATGCCTCCCACCCACCTTAAATACAGTTTCCTTTACAATGACAGTGCTCTACTCCAATGTATGTTATGACCTTTTGTGGCAAGGTTTCACTTCTACCAGCTCAATATCAAATTATTTAACATTTCTTTTTTATCTCTGATATTTTTTTCTATACCTGAACTGGAATTAATCCAAATTTGCTGTCTAAGGTTTATCAAACCAGAACTCATTCTGACTGCAGTGTGTGATCAATTATAAAAGGCATTGATACATTTTTACCTTCTAAAATTTCCTGTTTCATTTGATTTATCTCTTTCCTCATCTCTGCGAGAATTTCTTGTTTGAGAGTTTCAAGTTCACTGCTGGAAATTGCACTCGTCTCTTCCGAACTCTTATTTGGCATTGCCACATCTACCTGCCCACCCTTCAATGAATCTGTTCTCCTGAAATGGCGGCAAAAATTAAATATTGAAAGAACTGATAGACCACTTTACAATCACATACATTTTTACTTTTACAATAGTGAATTGTAATTATATATGAGTATATTCACTGCTACTTATATATATATATCTCATTTTAAATAGCTATTTTTTTTATAAATACTACAGCTTAATATCTAAATAACAAACACTCTTGTTCATATACTGATACATATGTATAAAAAGAAAACAAATGGTCCAAAAGTGTTACATAAATGCACAAGGTTGTACATATGCAGCGAAGGGTAGCAGGAAAATATGAAACTTTAAGAGATTATTTTACAACTTAACATATGAGGTATGCTGTGGGAAAACCGCGCTTATTGCATGTGCTTAAAGTGTCATCCCGGGTTAGTCTGTGCAGTCATCCGCACAGGCTAATCCAGGACAACACTTTCCACCTACAGTGGATTTATGTTTAGAAGAGACTTCCTTGAAACAGAAAATAAAATACCGTAAATGTCCTTTTTGACGTCATTTTAGGACCCCTACGCATTTAAATGGAGCCATTTTTTGTTAATTCTGCCATTATCCAGTTTTCATGTATGCACACTTTCCAATGACGTAATACACATTGGTACAGTCTGAATATGGCCGATGGGCTTTGTCCGCATGAGAAAATTCATGATGGTACTGTCTAAATTAATATCGTCGATCGACATGACCAGCTCACTTGCATGCTGTAATGCACAATGGTACAGTCTAAATTATTAACATGATCGACGTGATGAAACTTGCTTTGCATGCACAAACTGTTCTTATAATAAATATTCATAATATCGTAATGAATTTTTGTGGTCCCATTCACTTGCATCATATATGGTTGCATGTAACCCGTATAGTGGGGCATAGGTTTATTTATATACAGACAATTCCAGATACATAAATATGGCGGTCTATCTAATCGTTTCTATCAAAACTAACTTTAGTTTTTCATTAATGTTCGAAAAAAATAGATTGACAAAAAATATTTCGGAACCCAAAAATAGCCCATGCGCGTCTATTAGGGCATGGTCAACAATAAGGACATTTACGGTAAAAGCGTGAAGAGTCGTCCTGGATTAGCCTGTGCTGACTGCACAGGCTAATCCAGGACGACATTTTACCCATATGCATTAAGCCTGTTTTTACCACGACACGCCTCATATAAAATAAACAAAAGTTTTATTGCGGCTGAGCACAAATCATCTGGGACAATCTTACTTGCAATACACGTACAGTACAGTAGATTCCGCTTAATTGAATAGCCCATTTGTCACGTCCGAATATTCAAATAACCGGAGTATTCATATATGCGGAATCAGTCATATTTCAATTATTTCAATGTTAATCAGATATGTTATGATCTTATTTAATCCATTTTGATGATATAATGTCAAACCTGTTACGTAACAAAATGTTTCATACTTCAGAATGCCAATAAATATGCAGAAAAGCGTTCATAGATGTTTGTTATCCATTATACGGTGCATTTGAAAAATAATTCACTTGTAATAATCACTAACAGGCTACATTGCTTTCTAGATGTGTATGCGCTGTACTTGACCCGCAAATTACACCTATTAGTCACATGACATTCAACAGACGCTGCATTCATGCTTGGTGTGAAACAGTGAAATGATAACAAAGGCGGTCATAGAAGCGTGACTGTCAAAACTTGCGATATGATACGTATCCTCGGAGATTATGAGATTATCGAGCGGACTATACGCCTACAACTGATAATTGGTTATTCAATTAACCGGAGGACACCATATTTTCTATCAGATTAGGCGGAGTTTTTACAATGGGAATGAATGCAAACGGTTTGGTGTTTTCAATCTCTATTCAGTTAAGCTAAATATTTGATTATCCGATATTCAATTAAGTGGAATCTAAGGTAGTAAGTTTTCAAGACAAGATCAGATTTCCATTGCACATTGTATAAAACAAGTCCAATCACAGATGTTTGCAACAAATTCTGTATAATATATAATCCCTACGAATATTTAAATTAAGTTAAATTTTGTATAAACCAATTTTCTCATTGCTCCTTCTAGGGCAACACTGTTATAGAACATACAAGCTGTTTAGAAATCGTTATTTTAAAATTACATTAAAATAGGGAAAACTTTGTGGGTAACATATAGTCAAGAGTATTTCTGCAGTATAACTATTTGTTTAACATTTGTTGCAGAAAGATAGTGTGTGAATTATTCATTGCAATATGAATAAATAGCATAATCTGGTGCCATAAATGGATGTGTGCAATAGATTTCAAGAATCAAGCTTGCAACCAAGCAAGGTATCATGTCATACTAAAATGGTTATGACACTTTTATTAATAATTCTTTGCTTAAAACAAGATATACTGAGTCATCAGAACTGTTCACCAGAAATATTCATCCTCATTACTATTGACTCTAACATTTGTAAAGCAATCTTCACATAATTTTATACAGCTTCTTAAAAAATAAATTGATTTTTTTTTTGGCAAAGATATCAATAAACATGTACTGAACAGGACATAAACATGTTCATATAACTCAAAGTGACGGTATCATGATGTTAATGCACCTATCAATATTTTCCCCTAGGGAGGGCGCAGCGGGCATATATGGGACTTTAGACTGAAAGCAATTCCCGACAGGCGGGAATTTGACACGCCGAATGATTCCGGGTCCTGGAAAATAGACTTTGTTCGGATTTTAGATCCCAGTAATATTGGCCCCCAGGCCATTTGATACACCAATTAAGCACCCCCATTGAGGGGATTTAGACAGAAATGCTTTTCTCTTGGGTTGGAAATTAGATCCCCAAAAATACAATTAGTCAAATTCCCCTGGGATTGCCCGCCCCCCCCCCCCCCCCCCGGTGAAAAAAACAGTAATAAATCACCATCTTGTTCAAATTAGAATGTAACATTAAAATGTAACAGTTAATAATAGCCACACGTGTAAAACTATAAAACGTAAACACATTAAAAGTAACATGAGATCAAACAATAAAATTAAATCCAAACCACCAAGCACACGCAGTATACTTAACACCTGGCACAAGAGTTTACCTGCTAAATGCTGGAGAACCTCTATTCAAAGAAACAAGATCAAACATACAACAGTCATGCAAAACTCTTCATAACTATCAAATATCACCTGCAAATTGCTATATAGTTCTTTCCTATCAACTTCTTGTTTCAATACATAGTTAGAAATGTTCTATTTCCATTTCCCATTCAACAGAAACTACCAATTCAATAAAGATGTCTGACTATGCCTCACTAAAACACTATTATTAGTGACCAGTGTAGTTATAACAGACCATCAAAAAGGGTTGTGTTTTGTATTTTTTTCAGTATAGTAGTATTTTTCCGATCAGAATGGTGGGTCAAATGTTGATAAAATTTGTCTCCCGATACAATAAGTGCAGCTTTAGTAACTTCAGACAGTCCTCTACCAAATGCATCCAAGCACTTAAAGCACTTACATGTACAGTATATCAACACTTAGAGAACATGCTACAATGTATCTAAACAGTTGCCACTGAAGCACATAGCATGCATTTATATTATAGTTATTAAAGCTCAGCAGGGCGAGACTGATATTTCACTTACTTGACACGGGCAGGAAGGGTACTTTTGTAAGAATTCATTATGATCAGGCATTTTAAATGTAAATAAGCTATGTCTATCAACATGGCGGTCCGATTTACTTTTACCACAAGATCCATGTAACTATTTTTAAGATGATAACTACCTCTGATGAAAACAAAAACGATGTCTGTGTGCCTATCTTCAAATAATATCACTAAGCCATTTAATAAAGCTTGAACAATTTGATACAATAACATTTTCTTAGGCATTTAATGTATTTCTGTGAACATCACTATAAACTAATAATGCTGGAGGATACATACACATGTATTAATACATGGATCCAATCAAATTTATGGGCCTTTCACATTGCTTGTTACGATGATAACAATATATTAACCAGAATTCAGTCAAAATTAAAGTAAATCAAAGGCAATTATATTTATAACAACACAATATTAATTTGCATAACATGATATGTATACCACCTTTTGATGTACTCTTTTTTTATGACACACAATGAAATCAAATGATTTTTAAAATAAGCAAAATCAAAACAAAACATCCAAGAACCGATAAAACACCAAATACATCCCACATTCAAAGTTTGTTACTAGAGACAGATAAGAGGTTACATTCCAAACTTACCCAAACTTGTTAAAGCTACCACTGGCAAAATTAAGGCACAATTATATGTATATGATTTTCTTTATTTTATTTTCGTATATACACAAACTAAATACTGATTGAAATGTTGCTGTCATAATCATAATCATGATGCAAACCATTCCTTCTCAGTCATGACAACGACCACTATCCTTATGCACAAAGTGTTTCACTATGACATGTGTACAAGACAATGGGCCCATATCCATAAAGTGTTTCACTATGATATGTGTACAAGACAATGGGCCCATATCCACAAAGTGTTTCACTATGACATGTGTACAAGACAATGGGCCCATATCCATAAAGTGTTTCACTATGACATGTGTACAAGACAATGGGCCCAAAATATGCACAAAGTGTTTCACTATGACATGTGTACAAGACAATGGGCCGATATGCACAAAGTGTTTCACTGTGACATGTGTACAAGACAATGGGCCGATATCCATAAAGTGTTTCACTATGACATGTGTACAAGACAATGGGCCGATATGCATAAAGTGTTTCACTATGACATGTGTACAAGACAATGGGCCCATATCCATAAAGTGTTTCACTATGACATGTGTACAAGACAATGGGCCGATATGCATAAAGTGTTTCACTATGACATGTGTACAAGACAATGGGCCCATATCCATAAAGTGTTTCACTATGACATGTGTACAAGACAATGGGCCCATATCCATAAAGTGTTTCACTATGACATGTGTACAAGACAATGGGCCCATATCCATAGTGTTTCACTATGACATGTGTACAAGACAATGGGCCCATATCCACAAAGTTTTTCACTATGACATGTGTACAAGACAATGGGCCCATATCCATAAAGTGTTTCACTATGACATGTGTACAAGACAATGGGCCCATATCCATAAAATGTTTCACTATGACATGTGTACAAGACAATGGGCCCATATCCATAAAATGTTTCACTATGACATGTGTACAAGACAATGGGCCCATATCCATAAAATCTCCCAAGGAAAATCTTAGCATAAGTTATACTTTAATACACATACGTGCACATTTCATATAAAAGTTTCTGTGTAAAAATCAATACTTTAATCTACATTGAAAGCCTGGTAAAATAAGAGGCACCTGATTTTGAACCAGAATTAAACTGTTCAACAATAAATAAACATTCAATGAAACAGCCATAGACTTAAGAAATGTGATTTTAAGACATTTACTAAGACTTTACTAAGACGCTTCATGGATACTGGCCGTAAATGGCTTGTTCCTCTGCTTGAAAAGATACCGATACATACAAACGAGATACATATTTGTATCTAGAAAACCAATATTTAAAAGTTAACATTGATTTTATAAACAATATGTGAAAAGTGTGCTAATATATAATACTGAACATCCAAAAACAGCTACAGAAAGCCAGTCTACTATGCAGCCATATGGGCTAATTCAAACATCTATGTGTAACCATAAAGATTAGAAATGACATTCCTATGTACAAAAACATGCTATGAAACAAAATCTTTATGCAAACAATAACTAAAGCCAAACATAACATAGACACAAACATTTGTCTTCAATTTTAAGAAAATATATGATGCGTGTCGTGGGAAAAGCAGGCTGAATGCATGTGCGTTAAGTGTCGTCCCGGGTTAGTCTGTGCAGTCCGCACAGACTAATCCGGGTCGACACTTTCCACCTACAGTGGTTTTATGTTTAAAAGAGACTTTTTTTAAACAGAAAATACCATAAAAGCGCAGTGTCCTCCTGGATAAGCCTGTGCGGACTGTACAGTGTCTGCACAGGCTGATCCAGGAGGACACTTTAGGTACATGCATTAAGCCCGGGTTTCCCACAACACGCCTAATAATAATATTAAATTAATATATTTGTGCACATTCCAAAATGCCTGCTATTTGCTGACTTATATTACAAAATTGAAGACAATCAAAATTTCTCAGTGCTGTTTTGTTACAACCCATTTTTTAGGCTCTAGGTTTTTTATATTAATGTTGGAAATTAGCAGGATTGCAGAGTTAATTATAACTGGATTATCTCCAGAAATATCTACATGTACCTGACATGCACATTGTATAAATACCACCATACTGAATTTGTACACATACCAAAACCAAAATATCAACAGTCAAATGTTCAATTGTCACTGTGTTAATAATTTATTTAACCAGAGACTTAACTAATGACATTGTTCTGGACTCTTTTCTTAATAGAAACAATTTGTTGTTACAAAAGAAGCACTGACTTATGAGATGAAACTGTGCGATGTATGTAATACTGACTAGTCTATTTACCACATATAGGACCAACTGTTTCTGAATATTATCACTAGCATAAACAAGAGGGCCATGATGGCCCAAAGCGCTCATCTGAGTCTGAGTACTATGGCGACCATAAGTGATGCAACAGGTACCCGTAAATACCCGCTCTTCCTGATAATATTAAAACCTGTTTCGCATGGCATTAACATATAGGGGCGATACAAAAAAAAACATGGAAATAATTCTATAAAAATAGATAAAGAGCTTATGATTGGATACTACCATCTTTTTTTCACATACTGGTATATGTTTGAATTAACATAATAAATTATTTATTAACACCAGTACACAGACCGATTTGATGTCAGTTCAACTTTGCGACATATCAGTGATTGACATATTGTTCTGTACTGTTGTTTTCAAAAATGTTTTAAATGTTTTTGCAACCGAGTCCATAAGCAATGATAAACCCTTACAGGTTCGAAACTGATACATACAGTGACACTATAGTTACTACACTCTACCAAAACTTCCTAAGTATCAACATAATGGCACCATATAAATGTATCAAACCAAGTAGATTATTCTGGCTTTGCGGGCCCGTCTGGCTCAGTTGGTAGAGCGCTATACTCTCAATCAAGGGTTCTTGAGTTCGAGCCCCAGCCCGGCCACATAACTTGTGTGGGGATTGGTCGTGAAATAATTTCTACGGCCATTCTCCCCCTACCATTGCTTCAAGTAGGGCAGTTGTCATTTACTGGCATAAGTATGTGCACTTGGTACTGGTAAACCACTTACATCGGCTTAGTTTGCCCAGAAAAAGTGTGAGTAGGTTTACTGACCGCCATTATATCACTGAATTACTTGTAAATAAGGTGAACAATCCAAACAAACAAACTTTCCAAATGTACTCTTAGGAGAAGGAAATTTCTAGGTTACATAGGAATACTTATTGATAACATATACAACTATAAACATTGTCCGATTAAATTATAAATAACTGTAAAACCTTTTAGTTGTTTTGCGTAAAAACTTACAAATAATTTTGAGTCAATGACACCCACAGAGACAAACTTTCCAAATGTACACTTAGGAAAAGGGAAATTTCTACGTTATATAGGAATACTCATTGTTGACATTAAGCACCATACACCTATCAACATTGTCAGATTAAATTATAAATAACTATACAATCTTGTAGTTGATTTGTGTAAAAAAATTACTAATAATCACACCAATTTTGAGTCAAAACAGTGTAGAAGTATTTTTCAATTAAGGAGAAATAATAAATCAGCTTCAAAAATCATGTAAGATAATAAATTGAGTTTCAAAAATCCCAATTCAAATGTATAAGTCTGTCCAAAAGTTACATGATTAAATGATACTGAATAAGTTACTTACTAAATAGTCCAAAACTACAGAAAATAATTAACCCTTTCAGGCACTAGATCACATGATATTAATCCTATACTCTGATTGCTTGTTTACAAGATGAATTTTAGCTATTTATTGTTGTTTACATCTTTTTCCTCACTGGATGCCAAGAAAGACAGTGGAAAAATTTACTGCTGCACACATAGCCAAAATATAGGTCAGCAGCAGGCTATACATGGATTACTACTTGTATGTGTAATGATTCTGATCTAAAATAGAAGTATCATGTTGACTCAGAGTGATGTATTGAGCCGACTCCACTATCTGGGTTATATCTGACTAAAGGGAAATAACACATTTATGGCACTTATCTTCCTGATACTGCATTTACCTCCCTTTACCAGGTGAGTTATTCAGGAAAAGATGTATTTGGCGCAAAAAAGGGACTATAACTCTGGTGCTCCTGGTCCGATCTGGCCCATTATCGAACTTGTCCAAGATTTTATGGTCATATACAAACTGTGCAAGTTTGGTCAAGATTCAATAAAAAATGTATAACGGTCCAATTTGTTGATGGCATATGAACGACGGACGCCGCCCGAGTGGACCCCTATACCAATAGCTCACCGAGCACTTCGTGCTCAGGTGAGCTAATAAAAGAACTTCAAAGAGATTGTTCAACATTACCTCCTAGGGAACACAGGTGAGGGCATGCCGTTGGCTTTGTTCCCATTGGTTGCAGGCTTTTCGAACAAACTCGGTCCAGAGGTCCTGTCCTGTGGGGGCGATGGGCTGACTGTGTGCATGGGTGGGGCAGCACTCGTTGCTTCTTGTGGCTGCAAACACATGCACACGTTTAACATCCAATTTAGTTCTAGGACAAGTAATCTTGCTTACTTACATGAGAATTTATATCAATCTAAATGTTCCTCCCCATTACAAGAGCATTAAGGGCCATGACACTGTTAAAATATTTCCATTTCCCCAAATCGACGTGTTTGCAACATGCTTGTAGCCTACACCATAACATTGTTATTACAAATGACATGGAAAATGAATTTAATATTCGGTAAGAGGATAAAAATAATGTAGAATTTCAAAGCTCTCTGTTTGCTTCTGGAGAGCAAAAGCTATCATGATTTTCTCTTCCATCTAGAGGCCTTTGTACTGATGAAACCACAATATCTGAAATTCACGTTCTAATGCACTTTTAGTTAGTTCACAATTGCTCATGATAATCATCATAGTTAAGACAGTTTTAATTATCACATTATCAAAGAAGCATATACATGTATTATGTCTATGTTAGGGTTAACAGTCACTAAAACAGCCAAAGGCTACTACTAAGTGTCTGAAATTGTTTGAAATTGCTACATATTCACAGTTTTGGGGAAATTTTTGAAATGGCAGGTAAATTTGCACAGCCAAGAAATGTGAAGGTTTATTTCTCGGCACAAACCTAGCATGTACTACATCTAACTCACATCTGATGCTTTATTTCTTCTCTGGAGTTTTTTCTGGAGCTCTGCCATGTGGTCTATTGGTCCTCCCCCAATGCTCCTGGCTCCAGCGGCCACAGCCCCTCCTGTGGGGGGTCGACCCGCAGATGCACTGTCTGCTCCCTGAAAAATCATGTGACACGGTCAAACTGCTGTAATTATTATTACATCTTGTAATACAATAACTCTGAAACTGCTGAAAAAATACTTATGACATTTGAATATTCTTTAATAGTAGCATAAACATTGTTTTCCATAAAAAGAGAAAAACAATTGGTCATGGGTATGTTGACTTGTAATAAAAATGGACTCCATTGCTTTTACAGTTTTACCTGAACAGCATTAGTGCGAGAACTTACGGGTACAGGTACATTAACAGCATCAGTGTGAGAACTTACCGGTACAGGTACACAAACAGCATCAGTGTGAGAACTCACGGGTACAGGTACATTAACAGCATTAGTGTGAGAACTTACGGGTACAGGTACATAAACAGCATGAGTGTGAGAACTTACTGGTACAGGCGCATTAACAGAGAACCTACGGGTACAGGTACATAAACAGCATTAGTGTGAGAACTTAATGGTACAGGTATATAAACAGCATTAGTGTGAGAATTTACGGGTACAGGTACATTAACAGCATCAGTGTGAGAACTTAATGGTACAGGTACGTAAACAGCATTAGTGTGAGAATTTACGGGTACAGGTACATAACCAGCATTAGTGTGAGAACTTAATGGTACAGGTAAGTAAACAGCATTAGTGTGAGAATTTAATGGTGCAGGTACATAAACAGTATAAGTGTGAGAACTTACGGGTACAGGTACATAAACAGCCTTAGTGTGAGAACTTAGGGTACAGATTCATTAACAGCATTAGTGCGAGAACTTACGGGTACAGGTACATTAACAGCATTAGTGCGAGAACTTACAGGTACAGGTACATAAACAGCATTAGTGTGAGAACTTACGGGTACAGGTACATTAACAGCATTAGTGTGAGAACTTATGGGTACAGGTACATTACCAGCATTAGTGTGAGAACTTACTGGCGCTTCAGTGCTGACTTTCTTCAACCTGTTAGCCTTTTCAGCTAGAGCGGCCGCTAGACCTCCTCCCCCGACACTGGGTGGTGCCGGGGGCGGTGGAGGGGCGGGAGGGGCACCGCCCCCTGGAGGTAACGGAGGGCCCCCCATGGGGGGTGCAGGTGGGCCTCCTGCTGGCGGTGCAGGTGGCATGGGTGGGGCTGGCGGTGCAGGTGGGGGGCCTCCTGCAGGTGGCGCTGGGGGCCCTGACATGGGTGGAGCTGCAGGGGCCACGGGAGGGGTGGGGATTGAGGACACTGGTGGGGGCATAGGGGCCGAGACTGGGACCGCTGGCTCCTGATATGTCTGGTACGGTACTGGAGCTGAAACCACACACAAATCTTATACAAAATACATATGAGTAGTTGTCATATCTTCTATCATTATATTAAGACTATTATTCCACATATTCTCAGAAATCATGAAACAGTCGATGCAATTGTACACAAAACACTCTAACTGAAATGTTGGTTGCTAAAAATACAGCATTTCTTAAATAATAATTTACATTATCAAAGTAGATCATATAATGCATTGTTTTAATCCTATTTAAATAAACAAGCCTACATACCTCCCCCAGATAGTTGTCTCTGGTGCCTTCTGCAATAAGTGAGAACCATTTCTTGGAATGAATTATTACAAACAATTACTTTATAATTATTATTGAGGCTTGGCCATAATTTGTTTCACTATATTTCTCAAGCTCATAATCATAATGGGCTCATGAAGGCATCTTTTAAGCTGACAAGTCATTTTGTCAGGAAGTGTCCTTCATTTAAGGTGTTAGTAACACCCTTGTCACATGTATATGTGAGTGGGTTATGTACTGGCAACAGAATGTACAACAGAAATATAAACACAATGAAGCATGTTAGCATTCAAACTAGCCTAAATCACAAAGATTGGGACTAAATAGAAGGATCTGTGGCTACTAATCATAAAGCTACTTAGGTACAGCTTGAATTCATATTTTCATAAGGAAATTCCATGACTACGGCACTGACCTTTTAAAATTGGTATGGAAATGCAGGCACCTAGGCAGTATATTTGTTTACCTGGGTAAATTTAAGTTCAGTCTTTTCTAAGAAACAATACTTATACAAGATTTATACTGCATGCAAATATTTATTTTTCCAGCATACCTTATTTCGATTTGTTCACTGGGTGCCTGTGGGCCATTCTGCTGTTGCATGTAAGCCATCTGTTGCTGCTGGTAACCAGTGGGAGGGGCATTCATTGGCGGTGGCGGCGGTCCGGATGTTGGTCTGCTTTGATCTGCAGAAAGAAATACAGCAAACAGTGCAGATTATCATCAGTACATATTGGAGCAGTTGACAGTGAAAGTCAATTGCAGTATACATTCAATTCAATTTTCTTTTGTATATATTTCTTTTTAAGTTACTTAACAACAAAATACAAAGGAATACCATCCTGGAAAGAAAAATTAAAAAAAAATTAAAATTAAGAGTTGTTTATGCATATTCTTGTGTGGTCTGAAATATCTGAAATAACTTAGTATTAGGCCACAACAAATTGATCAGATGTTCGTCGGATTTGCCGCACCTTAAAATCGTAAATCGAAAAAAAAATATTTTGATTTTTATTTTGCGCCCGCACCTACAAGTTTGCCCCGCATCCGATTTTTTTAAATGAAGTTTTCATTAATGAGTCTCATTTTATGTTAAACGCCCGTCTTGGTGGTGTACCCAAATCATAACAAGCAATTGGTACTGATACAGACATGAATAAGGCACTTTGCAGCGACTGGTTAATGTCCAGAGCACACAATATATGACCCAGACCTTTAACCCTCACTGCGCGGGAACCGGGTAAACTCGGGTCCGGGATTTAGTGCAGTACGAACGGGAACCGAGTATACTTGTTTTCAATAGTGGTCTAATTTTAGTAGTTCCGGGAGTTTCCCCGATTTATGTCATCGGTATTTTTCAGTATTAACCAATGAAAAAAGGTCTTCCCTAATTTGATACGATATGATTGGTCTTTATTTTTTGATTTTATGACGTCGAAATGTAAAATCAACAAGACTTGAAATTCAGACCAAAACGAGACAAAGAAAATGGCGGACGTTAGTTTTGATGCAGAACTATTCTTTGGTAATTCGGACAGCGATTGTGATTTTGAGGAATTTGAAGGGTTTGATGAGCAAGATATACGTGATGTACAGCCTGGACAATTACCAGAATACGATGCTAACCAGTTTGAAGGCGACAGAGAGTCTCCAAGTGACATGTTAGCAAATTGGTCGTCGAGTGTTGTTGAACCTTTGGTACCACCATTCGTTGCAGAAAGTGGTTTGTGCGTTGATTTGGAGATCGATTCAGTTCCATTAGACTATTTCTCGTTGTTTCTGAATGATGGGGACATGGATCATATTGCATTCGAAACGAATAGGTATTTTGCACAGCAACGAGCCAAAAAGCAGCCGTCTCGTTTTTCGAGAATGAACTCTTGGTATGACACTACTGGGCCTGAGATACGAAAATTTCTGGGCATGACCATTGTTATGGGACTCGTTGACAAACCTGCACTCAGCAATTACTCGTCTACTGAAAAGCTGGTCTGCACTCCAGAGTTCAGCCATATGATGCCACGAGACAGGTTTCTGTCTTTGTTGTCATTTTTGCATTTGGCAGACAACAGGACAGCACCCACTCGTGAACAAGAAGGCTTCGATCCGTTGTACAAGGTGTGTATATATTCATAACTAAACACTTTACATGCATATTTTATTTGCCATCTTGAAATAAAAACATACCACAAGTTTATACATTTATTCTGCATATATGTGTTTACAACAATGTTACATATCTACATTCAAATTTGACACAAGTCACATGAACAAATTATCAGCCTATTTCGATAACCGAACGGTACCTAATTATTGTCTCACATTTTGTATGAAATTTTCTTTTAAAATTTTTAACACATAAAGCAACAGATACAATCAGTTCAACAAAGTAAAACAATAAAGTAACATATTTGTTATTCTGTCGTTTCAGGTGAGGCCCATCTACGACGTGGTAACAGCTAGCTTCAGGAACACGTACACTCCGGATCGCAACATCGTGGTGGACGAAGGTATGGTGCCATGGAAGGGACGACTACGGTTCAGACAGTACATCCCAAACAAGCCCGACAGGTTTGGAGTGAAACTCTATGTGCTAAGTGAAAGCAAGTCAGGCTACATGTGTGACTTTGACATTTACACAGGAGCAGATTACGACCCCGATCCTAATGCAGACTTCGCCAAATGCGTCGGACCGTCGGACATGTCCGACATTTTTCACGTCGGTCCGACACTTTTTGCCATACCGTCGGTCCAGATGTCCGGTAAAAATTTCTGTCTCATAACGTCCGATTTGATTTTTTAACCCATACCGGAAATTTGCAGAGTTGTCGTTTCGAACGAATCGCTAAATGTAACGTCGTATTTGATTGGGCAGGTGCGTGCAAACAAACCAATCGTATTATTCGATACTTTTGTATCTAAATTTTGTTTCAAGTATGGCGTCGCTTCGATACTTCGAAGGCGCTAAGCCTGGAAAAAAACGGAAACTAAGCGATGAAGAACGAAAAGAAAAAACTAAAGAGTATGAAAAGAACAGAAAAACTAGAAGATTTAATGAAAATTGGAATACGAATAGAGAATGGTTAAATTTTAATAAGGAAAGTAACACAATGTCTTGCAATGTTTGCATTGAATTTTATAAGAATGACAGTCAACAAGAAAAGTCAAATGCCTTTATCAGTGGTTCTTCGAATTTCCGGGCATCGACGGTTGAAGACCATGAGCGGTCCAAAGTTCATATCAAGGCTTTTAATTGCATAACCAACAAAACGAAATCAGCTGATGAAATTGCAGAAAATTTGATCATATTTGGTACAATTCTTAAGCCATTTTTATTTTCCCGTTTTTAGATTAATTTATCTTTAAAATAGGAATTGAGAGTAATATCTATCAGACCAATTTGTTTTTGTCAGACCAAAAAAATATCATAGTGTAGGCAAATGTTTTATTGCTAGATTATGTCATTTTAATAACAAATGACTTAATAGCATTCACAGCTATTAATATTTGTTAACAATATTAAATGGAAGACATTATTTATGAGAAATTGTTATTTTTTTCTTTTTTCTTTTCGGTCTGACAAAAACCAATTTGGTCTGACACAATTTTCTGTCTTGTCAGACCGGATGTCTGACAGATTTTTTGGCCTTTCGCGAAGTCTGCTAATGCCGAGGACAGCGAACTCACCCTCGGACATTCTTACGGAGTTGTAATGGGCTTGCTAAGGAATTCCAACCTGCTAAACAAAGGGTACTGTTTGTACACAGACAACTACTACAGTTCCCCTATACTGTTTGACAGACTGGCAGCAGAAGACACTGCTTTTGTTGTGTAACAAAATGAACTTTATATGGAGTATAACCAGTACATATCATAACACACCTGTATTTACCTGTAATTACCTTGCATACCTGTTAATAATGAAATTATCAAATCTTTAATAAATAAAAACAAATATTAAACAATTATTTGATGTAATGATGCTCTACAGAGTAAACTGGGTATTTTGTAATATGCATTGTTCAAGAAAAATGTTGCTACTCTTTACCAATAATGGACAGTCAAAACAATTTACCTGTATTGTTAATTAGGCAGTATTTTTGTCTATTTTATGTCAAAATTTAACAATTACAAGTTGTTTGTTGTACTCTGACATTGTTTTATTATTTATTAAATAAAAAAGAGAGATTTCTAATAATAAAGCTAATAAAATCATTCATTTGTTGAATTTTACCTGTATTTATAAGTTTATCTCACCTGTACTGGTGTAAAAATAACGACAGGTGAAAACAAGTTGCGTCAAAATGTCCGTCTTTCAATTACCTACACATATTATATAGGTTTTATATATCAAAGATAAACATATAATGGTGAAAATGAAGGTCAACTAACATGACTGTAAAACCAGGAATTCTCCAAAAAATAATCAGTACCAGGCTGCTGATAAGCCAAATACATATTCAGTGCAGTAAGGGTTAATCGCCAACAGCCAGTCTGGCACAGCTGCCATGTGTATTTCAACTCAGCAATTTCTTATCATGTTTTATTAAACTTGTGAAAACACAATGAGCTGTTTGTCAGCATTCATTGTCTAATTAAAGATGATTGCTAGCAAGCTCTCCTAATATCAGCAGTTAATTAAAGGATTATCTTGTTGATAAAGGATGTGTGAAATTGGATGTCTGGATTATGTCAAATGGACTGATTATTGGGTATGTTTACATTTCGGACAGTTTTGACCAGCGGTTTGTCCTTGATTTCTTACTTCTAATATCCACACATATAAGTTGTTTCTGACATGTCCATTTTATAAATTCAACGTATCTGTTTGGTGTACATTTTGTTCAGCCTTTATATATTAAGGTACATTTAACAGGGCAAGCCAAGTCATTATGTTAGTTATTAATTTTAATTTATTTATGGATATATTTTGTTAAAATCTTGTAGATAGTTTAAGAGTGTATGTTTAAATAAAAAATAATTATCCAAGTTTACTGCATTGAACAATTAAGAAAAATGTTAATATAAAAATCGAAGTATACTAATACTTTTGTTAATGCCATAATTAATTAATATAATACAGCACAGTGAAGTATAATTTTATAGCAATTAAAACAGTAAGATATAACTATTCCCTGACATGGAAACACGCAACAGCGATAAAAAAAAATGGCTCAAGAAAAATAAGAGCCAGTGTGAGTCCTGGTTTACGGTTTTAAAAAATGGTGGCGTCCAGTTGTTTCGTCGTGTCATTTAAAGATACAGATCTTATACTAGTGATTCCTAAATTGTTTTGTGTTTATTGTATGACATTTCATATTCATGTTATTAAACTGTTGGTAGTGAATGACTTGGTGTATCAAATATATAGTTTGATCATGACAATTACCTTGTATAAGGTCTACTTTCTTATAGTTAAGATATGGTTTTTAGTATTTACTGCCGGTCGTTAATGTAATAGCAGAATCACTATTGAAGACTTGTTGCACAAAACCCTTTGCAGGATATGGTCAAAGAAGAAATGGAGCAATTAGTTGCTTAGTTTATTACATATATATTGATTTTGACAACAATTTATGGAACAGAGCAGATGAAGAAGAAATTATTGACAAGATATCAAGTTATGATGGCGTTTGGGAGTAATTTTTAAACACTATGGGCATGATAGGATTTTTTTTTATTTTGCGCTTTTTGCTCGCCTCCGATTTTATCTAAAATGGAAAAAAAATATTTTTATTTTTATTTCGCTCGCTCGCTCCAATTTTTTTTGGACAAAATCCGTAGAACAACTGATCAATTTGTTGTGGCCTTAAGTAAGGATTACAAAATGTGTGTGCTTTGTCAATTAAACTGTAGAATAACCAGACATGATTAAAAATCGTCTTGGCTCACTCTGCCATTCACCAAATATGCCAATGGCTACAAATTTCAACATTTTTGCCAAAGTGTACTGTTTGGCCACTTTGTTTTCATACTACCCTACAAAATACCAAAAATATCTAGGATTTCAATATAGAATGCAGGCTTCCCAAATGCAAACAGTCTGAGAGACATATTTAGGCAAATTTTGAGTCAGACTGGCATTTATTTACCTAGAATCGGTTCTGACAGCTTTTTCAAGGTCTCATAAACATTTTGTAAGGTAAAGTTTTTTTATTCAAGGAAAATTGTATTTCAGTTCAGCAAATTACGAGACGTTGTCGAACCAAATGTCTAACATATTTTTTTAGCCTTTGGTTAGTATGAGAATGGTATTATTTTAGTTCATTTGGCCAGAGAAAATGTATAGCAATGGGGGCCCTGTAATTCTCACTGTTGAGTATGTCCAGTGCCGTCATCATCGCGTTGGAGAAGGTATCCGAGTCCTCCTTATTGGCGAAGTTGAGACCGTACACGTTCCTGCTGTCCCTCCACTGGTGAAATGTGGGCGTCGCCTGGTTGTACTTCAGATTCTTCAGAATTGCACAGTTGATTACCACCTGAAACATACAATGGGGTTGGAAACTAACACCAATGCCATGACATATTCAAATATTAGGAGGCATATTTGAATGTTAGACAATTGTCGTCATTACGTTATTTTCACTACCATCATAACATTGTGAACACTAAAATTTATTTCAAATGCTCTATAAATATCTTTGTTTGAAACTTTATATGTAGCTTTTCATAGAAACCACTTTGAAGTGTTTTTAGTCAATGTGTCCCACAGAATCCTGAATAAAGGGCAGATTCACATGAGGGCATCAACACTGAAGAGTATTTAACAAACCAAATGCTTGCAATGCAATGGTGAAATTGACTGAGACAGTTAATGGCCTATGATAATGCACAATAGAAAGTTGTGATCAGAACAGATCACACTCAATACTTGGTACTCAGTCTCACTAGAGGTTGTAGGTTAATGACTCTGTATGCAAATAATGTAAAGGTTGATACTTAAAACAGGGGCATACCTAGGCCAAAGTGCATACACACACAGTTGAATTTTAATGACACTAATTTAGTACTTTTTTTGAAAGTCATTAACATTTCAATAATCACAAGGGCTGTAAGAGGACAGCACGCTCGACTATTAGAAGTATTTATAATCACCAGGGCTGTCAGAGGACAGCACGCTCGACTATTAGAAGTATTTATAATCACAAGGGCTGTCAGAGGACAGCACGCTTGACTATTAGAAGTATTTATAATCACAAGGGCTGTCAGAGGACAGCACGCTCGACTATTAGAAGTATTTCAGTTGGTACAGTAGATTCCACTTAATTGAATATCAGATAATTGAATATTTCGCTTAATTGAATAAAGATTGAAAACACCAAACCATTTGCATTCATTCCCATTGTAAAAACACTGCCTAATCTGATAGAAAATATGGTGTCATCCAGTTAATTGAATAGCCAATTATCAGTTGTAGACGTATAATTGAATAGCCAATTATGAGTTGTAGACGTATAATCCGCTCGATAATCTCATAATCTCCAAGGATACGCATTGTATCGCTAGTTTTGACAGGCATGCTTCAATGACCGCCTCTGTTATCACTTCACACCACACATGTATGCAGCGTCTGTTGAATGTCACGTGACTAATAGGCGTAATCTGCGGGCCAAGTACAGTGCATACGCTGGAGTCTCCGGTTACAAAACAGCGTGTGCCTGCATTGTTTGTAAACTACATGTATATGTAATAAAACTGATCGAAAAATAAATTACCTAATGTTTATTTCTTTAAGATGTATATAACCATAAAATAAAATTGTTTAATGGATTTTTTTTAATGTGGTTAAGTTAATGTAAGTTGTTTATTGCAAAATCGAACACAAGCAACAAAGAGCAAATACACGTCAGCGTATATGCACTCCAGAATGCAATGTAGCCTGTGAGTGATTATCACAAGTGAATTATTTTTCAAATGCACCGCATAATAGATAACAAACATCTATGAACGCTTTTCTGCATGTTATTAGCATTCTAAAGTATGAAACACTTTGTTATGTAACAGGTTTGGCAATATATCATCAAAATGGATTAAATAAGACGATAACATATCTGATTAACATTGAAATATATATGAATACTCCGGATATTTGAATATTCAGACGTGACAAATGGGCTATTCAATTAAGCGAAATCTACTGTACATATTTTGGATAGTGGAAGGGGCATAAATGTGTTAAAATACAAAACTTTTAAGTGAAGCCTTGTATAGTTTATACATTTTTGGAACAAAAACTTTAACCACAAAGTCCATGTAAAAAGTGGGCTAACTCTGTCAAAATACAAAACAGAGTTATGGGTAATGTTGCCCCTGATACTAGAGTTGATGACAAAGGTTAGTTCCAAGTCTGAAGAGAATAACTTATGTAGTTTTGAAGTTACAAAACTTTTGAATATAAACTTGAACCAGAAAATCTATGTGAAAAAGGGGCATAACTCTGTCAAAATACAAAATAGAGTTATGGGAAATGCTCCCCTGATACTGGAGTTGATGACAAAGGTATATTCCAAGTTTCAAGTGAATAGCTTTTGTAGTATTGAAGTTACAAAACTTTTAAGTATAAACTTTAACCAGAAAATCTATGTGAAAAAGGGGCATAACTCTTTCAAAATACAAAACAGAGTTATAGGGAATGTTGCCCTTGATACTGGAGTTGATGACAAAGGTAAGTTCCAAGTTTCAAGTGAATCACTTATGTAGTTTTGAAGTTACAAACTTTTGAATATAAGCTTTAACTGAAATCTAACCAAATTCAGACGTGGACGCCGACTCAGACGCCGGGGGTAGTAGGAAAGCTCACCTATTTTTCGAATAGTCAAGCTAAAAATTTAATGTCAGTTTCAATTATACTTTAATTGCTTTATGATAAACATACGCAATTTTATCAGCCGGACCATGCCTTACCCCATATTTAAAAGTATTTTTAGCATTCCCCATTTCCTACAATGGGTGTGTAGAAGTATAAATGACCCCTGTACAAGCAAAACTGGCAACTAAAATTGTATACCTAAAACCCACCAATATTAATTGTAACTGACTATGCAGCCAGCAAAACATTCAATACATATGCATGTATGTAAAACAATTCCAAAACACGATTTAAAGCACACTTATAATCCCTGAAAACAAAGATTCCCGGCACAATTCTACCACGAGCTGGACCACAATTTCGAGCATCAAAAATATCCCACAGACAGTGTCATACGTGCAAATGTGTTTTCTCGCTCAATGTCAATTTTAAGTGACTCGCGCTTTCCTAGGTGAGGGGACGAGCAATCATTATCAATAAATGATTCAACAGTCTTCGAGCATGCCTGTGCTACAAGTCATTGCATGAGACATGATATTGATTTGACAGATAATCTGATACCGAATATTAACCATTATTCTTACCAGGAAGTGAATTAAAAGGTTTTGATACAAATATGCGCCATACGATATCTAAACTCAGCAAAAGTAAATATTTCTTGTTGTTCACAAGTTATAGTCCTCTTTTTGTACAAGCACTAAAATGGGATCCAATGAAGCGTCTTACCAATGTTTTATTTTTATGAGCAAATACAATAATACAAAATATTGTTACTTTAATTATGTGCAGCAAAAAAAAACTAACTGATAAGGACAAATGACCAAAATGAATAACCTCAGCAACACTCAACCCATTATTTATTATCTTTGACCACATGAAATTTTATCAAAACAACCAGGACAAGTGGATTATGATGCTTATATTTCAATGATTTATTGCTTACGCTTCCTTGTTTTATGTGATAAACACTGATAATAATGCTAAAAAAAATTAATGATTTGTTTCTCAGGCAGCGCCAAAACGTTTTTTATGGCCCGCCAGGAATGTTATTTAATGGCAAAAATTTTTTTATTAACTATTTTGGGATGATCGTGCCCGGGTTTTAATGGAGCAATCCAGAAATATGTTAATAAAAATAAAACTTTGCAGAAAGTGTTTCTAATGGGCATGTTACCAAACAAAATACAAAAAACTATGCATCGAAATCTGTGAATTATTAACATTTTGGTAACTTGCTATCGTCTATATTTCTGTATGCGATAACTGGTGATGACTCGGGAGTAAACAAGCATGTACATTATAGTATATTCCGTTCGTACATAGTGCTTTTGAACATCGCCTTTTGTAAATAAGAAACAGATTTCGGTTGAATAAACACTAAAAACGTTCATAAGAACTATTACTTAAATTCCGATGTATTGAATGAGATCCCATGGACAGCGGTTTAAAATTAGACGAATCTGCATTTTAACATAGCGAAGAAGAGTCACCCGGTGGAGATTTCTGTATTTCCAGTAACTTTCTTCCTGTCTGATTTAATGATGTAAATCGGATGTACACAAATTGTGAAATACTGTGTAAATTTTGAAAAAAAAGTCATATTTGATTGGGAACCTTTATAAATATCGTCTATTTGTTGATTTAAACTTTTGTTTCGAAGATGCTTTTTCTTGTGAAATAGCATTCCATAATTTTTTAAAGAAAATCTGTGTCAATATAAGTCCTATGGAAACAAATGAAAATGCCAGCTGCATCGATAAGTGTTGAGTTTCCTTTCCAAAAATTATTGGTGATTTACTGCAAAAATAATTCATATTTTTGACAGTTATAAAAATATAAATTATGAAAAGTTAAATTCTGTAAATAGAAGTACTTTAATGCTGATGGTATATCAATTTGAAGGCACTTATCTGTTAATTATGAACATTCAAATTGATTGTCTTTTTACGTCAGCTTGCATAAATGACCATTTGTGATTAATAAATCTATATTTAGAATTTTATAAAAATCTATGCTTATGTTGTTATTAAAACTTAACAATATCTTTAATCTGGACTTATTTACTTGTTTGAATAAGCCATTACAAAGTGCCCATAGAAAAGAGTAGGAGAAAAAAATACTTCAAAAAAAAAAAAAAAATTGCCCTCCCTCCTGATTTTTTGGAAAAAGTGCCTGAGAAACAATTCAATAATTTTTTTTAGCCTAACTAATCTACTTCTGCAAATGCTTCCTTAACGGATGGTGATATAGTGTTTCTACAACAAGGAAAAGAAAATACTGCAAACAGTCTATTCAACTGAATATAACATAAACAAATTTCCTTACGACTCTTTTTCAATTGTCCTGAAGAATTATATATTACACCGAAGTACTGGTATCTTTACGAGGGATGTTCAAAAATAACGTCGACTTTTTATATTGTTTACAACTAAATAAAATTAATTGAATAAAACCTATATAAAAATGAATCGGGATTCAAATGGAACATGTTTAATAAGTAATATTGTGAAATTAATTTGTTATGTGCCTAATCTATTTGATAATATAACCATGGTAACTGTTAAGCAGAGCACGCCATTTATTTGCATTACAATAAGTAAATAGATCGTAAATTCTGGAAATAAGTATACTTACTTTAAAAAAAATTGGTATAATGTAAAACAAACATACATTGACATCATACCAAAAATTGGCTTTATTTTAAGATTGCATATTAATAAAAACAATATTGATATGAAGGTGATGCACAACGTCAATTGAGAAAAAAATGTAATTGTGAGATCAACTCTAAATTCGGGTGGTAATGAAATCGAGTCAAGATATTTGTAAATCATCTATGCAAACATTTGTTTTTAATCAAGAAACCGCATAGAATACAGTTTTTGAGTAGGGAACGTGTTTTTACTTAGTGCAATAGAATTTTTAGGTGGCACTGTAAGCACTGACACATGAATGGATAAGGAAAAAAAGCACGGACAGTCAATGGTCGGTAGCTAAGCGACATGGCTCGCTTCGTTTATTTCTCCATGATTAATGCATGTTGAAATATCCGAAAAGATTGAATAATGGTGAAATAACAATACTGAAACAACAACATTTCCTTCGCGCCAAATCTTCCCTGAAGTAAATGAGGTTATCAAAGTCATTGAATTCCAATTCACGTGCTCTGGTTTGCCTATAGTGACTCATTTTAAATGCCTGCCATTTTTAACAGAGAAGAGTAAAATCACTGAAATTTTGTAAATTGATGCAATATATATTCCAGTTTATTTTAATGTACTTATTTTCTATGAAATAATTATATGTTTAAAAATATGAAAAAAATCGACATTATTTTTTATCATCCCTCGTATATTTCCCAAAAATACAAATTTTTGAAACTTAACTTGATGAAATTTTATTTTCATTAAATAATTTGAAATATACCCTGAATCATGACAAAACCCAAACTGTTTACTGGCGCGCATAGATCCAGCAACATAAAAAAGTACAAAGTTGACCAGCATCAACCTAGTACCTCAGCACTTTCGTACCTCATGATCAACCAGGTTTTTTTGCGAACCGCTGGGAAGGTGTTGTTGACAAGATTATACTTCTAGATCACATAAAATACAGAAATTAAGTACAGTGACTGGGAAAGGATTTTTCCATATGAGATAATTTCTCATCTCCACAAATATATATGGTCTTTTAAAAAAATAAATGGTTTTACAGCAATTACATGTTGTGAACGTCTGTTTAAATCGAGAAAAATAGACCATGCATACGCTTCAATTCAAGGTGTCATGGGCGTCTGTTGATATTGATTCTTTAGACTGCCAAATTAATTTTTAATTGTGTATTGTACGGCAACGTTTTTCGATTCTTACTAAAAAATTTCGGTGCGATGTAAAAGCGCACCAGTGGACATTTGCGATTTTTATGAATTGTATACGCAAATATCGCATGGGTTTCCCGGTTACTGGAAGTACAAGGCATACCATATGATCGGCCAGTTTTCTGCCATTACTTGGAAGGTGTGGTTTGCAAGACTATATTTCTATGTTACATAAAGGGACGTTAAGAACAAGGCCTGTTTTCTGCCATTACTTGGAAGGTGTGGTTTGCAAGATTATATTTCTATGTTACATAAAGGGACATTAAGAACAAGGCATACCATATGATCGGCCAGTTTTCTGCCATTACTTGGAAGGTGTTGTTTGCAAGATTATATTTCTAAGTTACATAAAGGGACGTTAAGAACAAGGCATACCATATGATCGGCCAGTTTTCTGCCATTACTTGGTAGGTGTTGTTTGCACGACTATATTTCTATTTTACATAAAGGGACATTAAGAAAAAGGCCAGTTTTCTGCCATTACTTGGAAGGTGTGGTTTGCACGATTATATTTCTATGTTACATAAAGGGACGTTAAGAACAAGGCATACCATATGATCGGCCAGTTTTCTGCCATTACTTGGAAGGTGTGGTTTGCAAGACTATATTTCTATGTTACATAAAGGGACGTTAAGAACAAGGCCTGTTTTCTGCCATTACTTGGAAGGTGTGGTTTGCAAGATTATATTTCTATGTTACATAAAGGGACATTAAGAACAAGGCATACCTTATGATCGGCCAGTTTTCTGCCATTACTTGGAAGGTGTTGTTTGCAAGATTATATTTCTAAGTTACATAAAGGGACGTTAAGAACAAGGCATACCATATGATCGGCCAGTTTTCTGCCATTACTTGGAAGGTGTGGTTTGCAAGACTATATTTCTATGTCACATAAAGGGATGTTAAGAACAAGGCCAGTTTTCTGCCATTACTTGGAAGGTGTGGTTTGCAAGACTATATTTCTATGTCATATAAAGGGACGTTAAGAACAAGGCCAGTTTTCTGCCATTACTTGGAAGGTGTGGTTTGCAAGATTATATTTCTATGTTACATAAAGGGACGTTAAGAACAAGGCATACCTTATGAGCGGCCAGTTTTCTGCCATTACTTGGAAGGTGTGGTTTGCAAAACTATATTTCTATGTTACATAAAGGGACGTTAAGAACAAGGCCTGTTTTCTGCCATTACTTGGAAGGTGTGGTTTGCAAGATTATATTTCTATGTTACATAAAGGGACATTAAGAACAAGGCATACCTTATGATCGGCCAGTTTTCTGCCATTACTTGGAAGGTGTTGTTTGCAAGATTATATTTCTAAGTTACATAAAGGGACGTTAAGAACAAGGCATACCATATGATCGGCCAGTTTTCTGCCATTACTTGGAAGGTGTGGTTTGCAAGACTATATTTCTATGTCACATAAAGGGATGTTAAGAACAAGGCCAGTTTTCTGCCATTACTTGGAAGGTGTGGTTTGCAAGACTATATTTCTATGTCACATAAAGGGACGTTAAGAACAAGGCCAGTTTTCTGCCATTACTTGGAAGGTGTGGTTTGCAAGATTATATTTCTATGTTACATAAAGGGACGTTAAGAACAAGGCATACCTTATGAGCGGCCAGTTTTCTGCCATTACTTGGAAGGTGTGGTTTGCAAGGCTCTATTTCTATGTTACATGAAGGGATGTTAAGAACAAGGCCAGTTTTCTGCCATTACTTGGAAAGTGTGGTGGTTTGCAAGGCTATATTTCTATGTTACATGAAGGGATGTTAAGAACAAGGCCAGTTTTCTGCCATTACTTGGAAGGTGTGGTTTGCAAGACTATATTTCTATGTTACATAAAGGGACGTTAAGAACAAGGCCAGTTTTCTGCCATTACTTGGAAGGTGTGGTTTGCAAGATTATATTTCTATGTTACATAAAGGGACGTTAAGAACAAGGCATACCTTATGAGCGGCCCATTTTCCGCCATTACTGGGAAGGTGTGGTTTGCAAGACTATATTTCTATGTTACATAATCTGACGTCAAGAACAAGGCCAGTTTTCTGCTATTACTTGGAAGGTGTGGTTTGCAAGACTATATATCTATGTTACATAAAGGGACATTAAGAACAAGGCATACTTCAGGCGCGGACACAGGATTTGGAGTTAGAGGGAGCGCAAATATTCCAAAATATACACGCATTTATTATATATTTCGCAAAACAACGATAGTTTATGTGCACGATATCATAGTTAAGCTTTTTGAAGAGATTCTGTGCAACATAACATGAAAAGAAAGATCATAAACTTCAATGAGAAAGTAATTTTCAGTTATAAACTAGATGCCTGTTGGCACAAGTTAAGTCCTTTGTCAAGAAAGCACCTTAGTGTGACCTTGACCTCCATTTAAATCTGTCAATGTACCTCATGATCTGCCAGTTTTCTGCCGACTACTCTGAAGGTGTTGTTGATGGTGTGCTGGTAGATCTGGACCTTAGAGAGGCCCGGCGCTGAGCCACATGGCACCCACTTCTTGCCGCCATCGTCATATGTCATCACATTGGCCCTTGAGCTGCAGATTGGGACTTCACTGAAATATAGGAAAGGATAATAGCTATAAATATAGATTTTCCAGACCTCAATCTATTCTCAAACTTTCAATGGGGAAGAAGTGCAGCTCTTGAAAATGGATGTTAACAGCAAGATGCCCATAGCTGATCCACTATACTTGTATAGTCTTTCAATGAATTTGATCTTGTTTAAGAATGAAACATTTTCTATTCATTTCATCCATGTTTTTGATATCACTCAAATATTTAAATCTCCTTCATTTGGCTGTGTTCTAAGAATTTGGTTTGCTTTCATACAAATGACATCATTTTACAGATTAACAAATATTTTAAGATAGCATTGTTCATCCAAAGTTCATGAAGTGTATGGACAGCCACAATCTCCATAAATGTGAAATGTATATTAAATTTGTATTCTCATTTACTAACTTTACTTTTCTTTTTCCAATAATGTCTGGAGGATAAATATGTTTGGAATGTTTACTTGTCTGTCAGTCACATGTTTGAGTTTGCTGCTGTCTGTCAATGAAAAGAGATAAGTGAGTACGTGTAAGAAATAGTGCTATCTTTTGTACATCTCCCATCAATCTCACAGATCAGCAGCAACTGGGAGCTGAATACCAACACTTTACAGTTACAATGAAGATGTGTTGTTAAGCCAGTCAGTCAGATATAGTGTGACTACATGTGTGTGTCTGACATATTTTTGGAAGTCTCAGAGTCCCACACATTATGTTTACTGTCCTTGTTACAGGGTATTAATTGCAGTACTATTGAAATGAATATCCCAAGAGACAATTAAATATCCAAAGTGTAATAATTAAATTACATTTGAGTGTCATTTCTTTCACATTACGAAATTGTGATATATATTATGCAACCATACGTCTGACACAGTCATTCTAAGGTTTCGACTATTTTGTAACACAATCTCAGTTCCATCTGGGGTTTTATAAATATAGACTCATTCAGTTGAAAGAAAAACCTCTGTGATAAGTAATTTAGAGTCCAGACAAATGCATGTATTTATATCAATCCACGAGATTTCCCATCATAACCATCATGGATAATGCCAACTAAGCATGAAATTCAAATTGCTAAATGTGTTCTGCTGTATATAACAGTATCTGATGTTGAATTACTTTCCCCGCATCCACAGTAGCTGAATGCCTGATAAAACTTTGAGATAACTATCAGTTCTAAGTATGACTTTCCTGCAGAGAATCACAAATTTTCCAGGAGCCAAGTGTTTTATGTAGACCAGCATGATTCATACAGCAATAAATGATCAAATAGCAAACCCCCGGAACTAAAAGTGTATACAAGAATGCGAGACATAAGCCAGACTTACTTCTGAAATGTGATGAATAGTTGACAAACTATAGGGCATATACAGTACGGCTCACACCAAACAAACATATTTTTCGCGATTCGCTGAGTTTGGGCGAGAGTCAGGTGCAAGCACACGTGAAGTAGACCTGGCCCCGCGACTACAAATGTTCTTGAGCTTCATCTTAAGTCTTGATCTTAAATTCTAAAATAATGGAAACCAAAGCTCAGATGTAAAGGGCAATCTCATTTGTCAATATTTTAAACTGAGAATATTTTTGAGATGCGTAGTCCTGGGGCCTTTGTACGGCATTAAATATTGCAGAATAACTACTGTGCGCCATTGGGCATCAGCTATCAGTTACACCCCCACTTGGAGGTACCTCACGTAATTTCATGGCATCCATCAGCTACTACTCAGCATTGATGTGCACATTAATAACACAAGTCAACTATTGATTATTCTGACTCTGTAACTGCAAGTAAAATATTTGCTTCAGCTGCACTCTACAAACCAAAATCCAATCAGTTCTGAATCTGACCTCACAAGTCAAACAGTTCTGATGTGGGCCTCCAGAGTGACCAAATAACATGTATTTTACGTTATGTCATCTATTGATATGAAATAACTATAGATGTAACTCAGGTAGCATTGTTGAAAACAGTATAATGTAAACAAATATTAAACATTACTTAGTAATTTATGACGGAATGTATAATACTTAATACACTAAATGAAGCATTACAAATCATTATGTTTTATAGCACACTGACATGGGTATAAACTAGAAATGTGTCCACAGACACGGATGCCCCACCTATGCAGCCATTTCCACATGGCGCCGCTTTGTCTGTATGCATACAAATTATGCAAAAGGAGAATTGTCCTTTTATATTCTGTGAAGTAATTTGGATGTCACAAAATAGTTTTAGTCCTAACAAAAAATCAATAAAGGGTAGTAATTAAAACTGTTAGGCAATTACGAGTCATGGTTCTTGTATGCTTCACTTACTCTTGCTATCTATCTTAAATCATTTTGTGCAAAATCAACAAAATGCCTTTTATCATTTTTGAATTATACTTTGCACACTCATGAATAAAGGGAAGTAATTCACTAACTTCACAAGTCAGGTTTGTGCATGCAACACATCATCTGGTGATTGTGATCATTTCTGCCAATTAATCTGAAAATCCCTGAATAAATGACAAAATGCTCTGGAAAATTATTTGACCTTTGACCTTGATTAATGACCTTGACCTCTCAGCTACAGACCTGGTTCTTGAAGGCCACATGCCGTCTCATAATGCTTACCACTTTTCTGCCAAGTTATTAAAAAAAAATTCATGCTGGACAAAATTATGCTCCAGACAGAATCCATGGACTCAATTCTTATGACCTTAGACCTTAAGTGTGACCTTGACCTTGGACCCAGTTTTTGCGGGCGACGCATCGTCTTATAATGGTTATTGCTTCTGCGAAGTTGAAAATCCTTTGAAAATCCTGCAATGCTGGACAGAGTTATTGTCTGCACAAGAATCTTAACATATATACATATACTTGACCTTAAAGTGTGGCCTTGACCTTGGACCAAGGTACCTGGTTCTTGCATGCGACACCACCGCATAATGCTTATAACTTATGCCAAGTTGTTTGAAAATCCTTCTCTTCTGGAAAACATTAGGCTCTGAACATTGTCTATGGCTTAAATTCTTATATTTGACCTTTGACCTTTTAGTGTGACCGTGACATTATACAAAGGGAACTGGTTCTTGCACGCAACACACCGACACACCATGCTTAGTACTTCGGCCAAGTTAGTTTAAAATCCTTCCCTGCTGGACAAAATTATGCTTCAGACAGTATTTAAGGCTTAAATTCTTATATTTGACCTTTGACCTTTAAGTGTGACCTTGACCTTGGACCTAGAGACCTGGTTCTTGCGTGCAACACACCGTCTCACCATGCTAACACTTGTGCCGAGTTATTTGAAATTCCTTCCATGCTAAACAAAATTATGCTCCGGACAGTGTCTATGGCTGAAATTCTTATATTTGACCTTCAACCTTTAAGTGTGACCTTGACCTTGGACCTTGAGACCTGGTTCTTGCGCGCGACACACCGTCTCACCATGCTAAACACTTGGTGCAAGTTATTTGAAATTCCTTCCATGCTGGACAAAATTATGCTCCGGACATGGATAGTAGGCTTGCATTCTTATATTTGACCTTTGACCTTTAAGTGTGACCTTGACCTTGGACCTAGGGATGTGGTTCTTGCGCGCGACACACCGTCTCATTATGCTTAACATTTCTTGACAAGAATCTTAACATACGTACATTCGTACACACGTACGTACCCACCGACAGGGTAAACTCTATATGCCCCCCCATCATTGATGGTGGGGGCATAAAAAAAACAAATCTTAGAGAAATGTCATGCAGAAATGTTGGAACAGTCATTTTGAAGACACATAACTGGCTAAAACAACAACTTTATTAGCATCTATTTTTCTTCCAAACGATAACCTCCAATATTTGCACAGATAGCTGTTGGACATTTTATTATAACATCTTACTTTTCTCTAGGGAACATTGATTACATTTGCCCGAACTAGTGGACAGATCAATAGCAAAGTGTCTGCAAATCTACTTCCAAATTCGCAACACCCCAGAACCAGACCATCTAAATATCCGACTGGGATTCCAGTTATGTGTAGGAATGATATAAGTACAAACAATCAATAGTATTGTAATAAATATACAGATGCCATAAATGCTAATATTATATTTGTCATTAAAATTTGAATGTTACACGTAATCAGTTCATTAGATGTGAATATCAAAATGATGTGTTCGATTTTGTTTTGTTTGTTTGTTTAGATTTTTCACCGTATTCAACAGTATTTCAGTCATATAACGGCGTTCAGTAAACCTACTCACACATTTCCTGGGTAAGCTGGTTTACCAGTACTAAATGCACATACTTATGCCAGTAACTGACAACTGCCCTACTTGAATCAGAGGTAGGGGGAGAATGGCCGTAGAAATCATTTCATGACCAATCCCGACACAAGTTATGTGGCTGGGCTGGGAATCGAACCCGCGATCCTGGGATTTGTAGTCCAACACTCTACTAACTGAGCTAGAGAAGGCCCAGCTGATTATGATGTGTTAAAAAACAGCTATTTTACAGTGCCCTTCTTAAATGCACAAAACAGTTGACTGCACTTACATGTTTGTTTATGTATACATATAATCATAAGTATATACATTCTTAGTTATATATTTAAAATAAATTTTGTTAATTGAATTTCCACACACTTTTGTTCTAAGGCATTGCCATTAAGGTATGTGTTAAAGTGTCCACCAGTCACATCCAAACATGACACATGCTATGCTAAAAGCCAGAGTAATTACTACTAGACCATTGCTTCTCATCAATTATTCCCAACAGACATTTTCTGTGGATCTTTCTCTAGTAGAAGCATTTATGACACTATTAATCCATAAAGTGTTCCTGTAATTTGACATCTTTATATCCCTTTAGCCAAACTTTACCAATGGATGGAGCAATGGTTTGAGCCATTGAACATTTGTGCAGACAACCAGAATATGGTTGTTTCTGTCCACAATGAAAGGGTATATACATGCATGTGTCTGTCTCCATGGACTTACAAGTAATCCAGTGTCTGATACTACAGACTATGGCCAATATTTAGAACAAAGGCAGTACACAAACCGTCTTCATGAATAATTTTTTGGAGGACTTTCCCAATTTGGCATAAGCCATGAAATTTTAACTTGCCCAAGTATCAACTTTGAACTTGTCTGAATGGAACACTATTAGTGGAATGAAATAAAAATGGTCATGACATAATGCACCTATCAATATTGTCCCCCAGGGGGGAGCGGCGGGCAAACCCGGGGGAATTAGACTAATTGTATTTTTGGGGGTCTAATTCCCCACCCTAGAAGCATTTTTGTCTAAATCCCCTCAATGGGCGATGCTTAATTGGTGTATCAAATGGCCCAGGGGCCAATATAACCGGGATCTAAAATAAGGACAAAGTATATTCCGGGGACCCGGAATCATTCGGCGTGTCAAATTTCTGCCTGTCGGGAATTGCATTCAGTCTAAAGTCCCGTATATGCCCGTCGCTCCCCTCCTGGGGGAAAATATTGATAGGTTCATAATTGGATCGATATTTCATAGGTCATAATGTTTACTTGCCAGGATAGATTTTAAGGGAGCTAGGCAAGTAAGCTACCAGAATATGAACACTGCACAAAAGCTTCTTCATAAAGTACCAGCACTAATGTTTTATGGTACACTTCCTTGTTTGCTCTGTGGTTGTATAATATTACATACTTGAAATACATTACATTAATAATGACTGGTGTACTGTTAAAGAAACTGGGCCAGTCTATGAACATGCTGTATACAAACCAGTACATTATATTACTAGTATCGTATAGTTATTCACAGACAATATAAATTAAATGCATTCAGTCTGTCATACATCATAAAGTTGTCAGTAGGTTACAAACAAACCATAAAATAGTCTGAAACACTATTATGCTTTTTTTGACTCTGTCCCAAATAACCACCTACTATACATTGTACTAAAACTTTATAATATAAAATATCAATCTTCTTAATCAATATGTTTATATTTAATATTTTACAAGATCAATATTCTACAATATACAGAACATAATCATATTTTACATTACAATGTCAAAGTCACATTTCATAACAAGTTGTTTTGTCTACCCATTATGCAAAGATCAGACATATAACCAGGTAGGTTATAAATGCAACTAAGGAACATACCAAAACTGGGGTGTGAGCTGAGAAACCCTTAAGTGGTAAAAACTACTGTACCTTCTCAAAGGGTTCATCAAAAACGTATCATTTTGAACAGATCCAGCAAATGTAATCACAGTTTGCAAATAACAGAAGGAAATCAGATGAAGGAGGAAGAATTACACCCTGCATAGATAGTTTGAAAACCCAACCCACATAGGGAAACAGAAAAGCTATATAGTTGTCAAGTATTTATTAGCCATTGAATGACTTTCATATTTCATGGTAATGCCTTAATGCTCAAAGACCATTTAATAGTGGAAAACTGGCAGGGCTCACTGCCATTGGCCAAAATTAGCCAACAGCCAACGGCTACAAATTTGGTTCAAGAAATTTCCATTTGGCTACAAATGTTTCTTCATAAAGCCCTATAAAGTTATAAACTACCTCCAATTAATAGAATTTCAGTGCAGTATGGTAAATTAGGCTAATGAAACATTTTAGCCAGGGGGAGCCCTGAAACTGATGTTCACAATTTTAGTTATTCTCAGAACACACCATTAATGATGTTCACTTAAACCAATTTGTCAAATAAATTACACTGAAAATTGTTGTGAAATAATTATCTTGACATGTATGTAAACTTTATTTGCAAAATGTACCAACTTACAATTTATACACTTCTAACAGAATATTTTACTAGAACAAATAAGAATTTTTTTTCCAGCAATGAGGCATAAGATCCGATATTGCACACATTAACAAATCATTCAATATTTGAGCTGCGACTAATAAAAATATGCTAAAAAGCTAACCTGCACTCATGTTATAACATGGCCTTTTTAACATACACATTGTATAGCAGGGGCCGAATACAGACCTCATCCTCAAGCAAATTTCTTTAAAATAATGCATTTTACCCAAAAGGCTGACTGAACACTTTTTTTCTCTTCATTTTTCTCTTTATCAAATCGGTTTCCATAAGTGTTCCCAAAACCTTAGGCCCTGGGCCCCATCCGCAACCTTGAAAAAAGCCCTGAATAATCAACATACCCATAGGGTGTGGTATACGGGTCCTCGTCATCTTGATACCAGGATTCGGGGCTATGCATACACGGGTACATAGCATTGGCAGTCATGGTCATAATTCCACTAAGTAGGAACAACTCTTAATCCATCACAACTTGTTACAACCACACAATAACAACCAGTTATGTGTACTGGTGTATTTATTAATTTGCCATCCAATTGATACCCGGTAATCTAGTGATATAAATAAACTTTTGAATATACTTATATACTTGGAATACTGAATACCTGGTAATTTGAAATCTGAATGAAAATCTAGTGTTACAAACACTTGTGTAAACTGCCTTCTAGTCACTGGTACATTTTGTTACAAATACATTATACGATATCTGTTATGATATCGTTCACATGTAACAACAACCAATCAAATGCGGTGACAAGCAGTTTTGTTGTTATCTAATCACAGTGGCTGTCATTTATGACGGGATAAAATTATAATAACTGCCAAGTGTTGACCTCAAAACAATTTAGTAAATGTTTCATGAGAACCATCTACTTGACTACTGCATATAAGCAAGGCATTTCATGTGTCAAGTGATTTATATCACACTCTATTATTAATATATCCATTATATAGAGTCTATAGTGGTAGCATAATTATATTTTATGCTCTTTTTCCGCATGAAGCAAATTGAAACGCAAAATGATGTTTAAAGTAATAATTTGATGTAGATTTTTTTTCAAATATTTTATATGGTGCTGTATCATGAATGTCATTTACATGTATTCAACACAATTTTACAACAATTTTCTAGAAACTTGTACAACAATTTCATTCTTGTTTTGGAAATTTGTTACACATCTCCATCTGATTCCATCATGCACAACATTTTTGTTACTACAGGTCTAAGACTTGTTGTATCCCGCATAATGTACATGTACACTGACTATTTGAAAAGTGAAAACAGCACAATAAATCCTCCAAACACTGCACTTCACTGCAGCAGCACCAGCAACACTACACTGCACCATCCATGAGGCTGCCACACATGTACTGGGGAGTATTGAGGAGTTCTCATGACCTGCCTGGTACTGGTAACACCTCTTGTGATTCTCCAGCCTAACAAACAACCCTCCGAGCAGGGCTCTCACTGGACAAAAATAATCTTTCGCCACCATTTTCGCCATTTTTAAAAATCTGTAGCCATTTAAAAAAAATAAGAGCCAATTTGTAGCCATTTGTAGCCATTGTTAATCCATATGCTGTTCAGTCAATAGATAAAATTGTATTTGTAACAATTTATTATGCTTTTTATTTGACTGTCATTTTAATTGCAATTAATTAAAATTATTAACAATTTTGTCATTTCTTTGCCGGTAATACCGATAATTAATTAAAATTATTAAATTGCTGCTTAATTAACTTACTTTAATCACCACCGACGTTGTTTGTAACATCTATGTCAAACTGTGAAATCAGCCAATGAAGCCATACTTGTTAATCGCCTTATCAATTATCTAGTATCACACAGTGTTGACACAAAGCATACTCCATCTATTACAACAGTCAATACTGATCCATTAAGCCGTGTTACATAATCTGAACAAACGATTTAAACGTTCTTTCACTACAACGTATTTATTCGCAGAGCATTCGTCTATATTTAGTACAAGCACATTGCCGATACATGCACGCTTTCCAGGCGTAGAACGTGACGTCGTTTGTGTCAACATAACTTTCGCGCGCTTTTCTAGCACAACAAAGGTTTTACATGACATACAAAAATGTGTTTACGAGATTTTGGATATAAAAATGTGTTATGTGAAAATTCAAAGTCGTTGTAATCGGATTTGGAACCATCTTCTACCAAATTTTACAGGAAAGTAATTTAAAACAGTGCCTAGTTTAGGAATTAAACTAAATTTGGATATGATGAACAACGAAAATGCGTAAGTCAATTGTGTTTACGTTTTATGGTCGGGAAAAGCCGCACTTGCTTTCAAGGGATGCCTGTTTACACGTACTAATGTGTGCATAAATGTATTTCACGCCGATTGGTCGATCGTTCACGAAATTGGCAAGTGTAAATAACACTGCGTTTTAATCAGATAATGAAGATTTTTCTGAGCGATAAAACTCCGCCTGGGGGGGCGGAGCTTCACGGTGACTGACTGCAGCTAAAGAATGCATGTGCTAGTAACGTGTGTGATGCGCGCACAGAGGCACATGTTTCCGGTCTACTATATCGAGTCGCTTATGCCATTTGTTTACCAAAAAATAATGAAAATACGTTTTCGCCACTAGTTTTCGCAAATTGAAAGATCTTGTCGCCACTTTCAAAAACTTTCGCATTTGGCGACAATTGCGATGACAGCGGGAGCCCTGCCTCCTGTACACGTATTCTCCAGCCTTACTGAATTCTGCAGAACACCAGACTTAGTGAGGAGAGACTGGTGGTTTGAAGACTTAAATTATGTACATGCTACTGTATCTGCTATATGTCATTAATCTAATTACAGTTTGATGGAAAACTCTGCCAGTAAAGGTATGTGTGCAGCAAGAATCTGTATAACTATAACTGAATGCTTAAAACATCATAGTCATAAAATGGGAAATATTTTCAGTAAAAACATGCTTATTATAAAAGAAGGAAAAACAGGAAATAAAATTCAGTTTTGGCAACACTTCACAGGTTTCCTACAAATCTGGATGATTACCACCAATATACATGTATTAAACTGAAATTAATGTATTACACATGTACAATTATAATACCAATTGATGTATAATACCATGCACATTATTGTAATTAACGGTATTAGTTTCAATTCAACAGTGTATCAACAAATTGTTTACCTATTACAATCCAGAGATGCCTCCATGTCCAATAAATTTATTCCTTCTAGTTGCAATTTGTATGCACAATAATAATGACCTGGTTTGTCGTTGTTTACACACTAACTTGAGTGGGATGGCAATAGATGAGGAAACAAATGTTTTTGTGAAAACAATTGCCAGTATAACGAATGACATAATTTAAACATATCCTTCATGCGGTGGCTATTCACAGAATCAATATTCGACTAATGTTACAATGTTACATTGCCAAAATGTTCCAACAATTTCACGTAAACAAGTTTAAAGGATGTGTAACACAGAGCTGGAAAAATCTAGATATGATGAATAAGTCATCCATAAAAAGCTACTTTAAAGAGGCTATGTCTCAGATTGTGGTGCATGCAATTTTTTTTAAATACAAACAAAAATAATGTTAAAATACTAGTAATAAGCCAAAAACCAATTAAAAAAACACATTTATTTGCACTGCTGCCATATTCATTAAGAGTTTAAAGACATTGGGTGTCCTAGTTTCCCATCAAAGGAATGTAAATCCCATGCATGAATTTTGCATGGAGAAATCCCATTATTGTGGTCAATGAAGTGTTTCAAGTTTGAGGGTCGTCCCATAAATCTAGGTATACTAGTAACCAAAATTGAACAAAAAGATTGTTACAGCAAATGGAGAAAAAATAGGTAATTATAAACAAATTGGCGTAGTTTTTCTACACAAATTTACTTATTGGTGGACAAAAACTTACCAAGTGATATTTTGTTCGTAAATTGTTACATTTTTATATATTGTAAACTTCTAATAGTGTTTAACATGTTTCATGGCCCTTAAAATGACATGTCCATTTTATGACAGTTAATATTATGGTTAAAAGTACAGTTATTCATGGAAAGCATGAAACATGAGAAAATCAACACATTGTTTTAACAATAGAGTGACATTTGTCTTTAACTCATAGTTGTAACACAGTGAAACATCAGGGATCTCACTAGGATTCTAAAATAGGAGTCCTGGGACTCCTTCCCCCTAAAAAGTAGGAGTCCCAAATAGATAAAAAAAAGTTAAAGTCAAGTATGTGATGCGCGAGAGTGAATGGAATTTATACAATTTATACATTTATACAATATATGACAGTTATAAATAAAATAATAATCATGATAATAATAATAATAATAATGTTATTATTATTATTATTTGGTTATGTAATTAAAACAATATTTTTGTACCAATAATTAATTTAAAAAAAGGTAAATTCTGGACAATTAGCAATTGATGGTCAAAACTTGTTGACTGATTTGTTATGTGTAGGGCTAGTAAAAAGTTATGATGCAGTGATTACAGTACAACAGGCAGGTACCAACGCATAAGTTACTGTCAAGTAGAGTAATTGTGAAACAGGTTAACAATATAAACAATGTCGAAAAGGAGCAATTATTGGTGATATTAAACACCAAAATATGTGTTTGCATGTGTTTTACAAATGTTTGTGATCTAAAAAGTCGGCGATGACAATTTTCGCGAAGACACGAAAATATGTGACATTGCAAAATTTTGTACTTAAATTACCACCAGTATTGTTAATATATGCCTTGTCATATGTGTTATATACTAGAAAGTTCCTTTATATATGATTATTGATCGATGCTTTTATATTCCTGTCAAAATTCAGCCCTAGATTTTCGTATAAAATTTCTGTCAAAACAAAATTTCCTATCACCGTATTATTGAGATTTAGCTGTTATTCATGAAAATTGATTGGCAATATTAATTAATGAAATCAGCTGAAACTGTTTCCCAACGCTGTTTGTTTTAAGTTGTGAACTATGTTCTAATTGTTCTTAATTGAGGTTGCCTTTTGTCATATTTCGGCGATTTAGCACGTTCTGATTGACTTGTTGATTAAAGCACATCAATGAGTGACAAATGTAATTTTCCAATGAAAATAACAGTAACTGTCTAGAATGGTGTGGGCGGAGCTAAGGGACGGCTGTGGGTGGAGCTAAAGCACAAAGACTTTGACAGCTGCAGTGTGTACTGTACTGGGGCCGAATCTGAGCGCAGCATAGTAAAATGCAGTTATCATAACAATTGCAAAAATATTTGTCAGAGCATGTTAGAATCAAAACAATATTTAGCATTATCATTGTTTATTGGCCAATAAACAACTCTTTGTTGTTCTGATGCGTGACTATTAAACCATTCGGGCTTGGGTCATCGAGATTTAATTCCTACGTATCACAACTCCAAATCGTTTTTTGTTGGTTTATATACAACGATAAATGATTATTTTATAATGAAGAAGAAAAGGTTACTATTTACATGATCATACTATACCAAACTAATTCTATACTGAATAAATATGGCCATATGATATACTGGTACTAGGTCCAGGGCCCTCAAGCTACGATTTTTGCTGCCGAATATCGGCCCCACTCCCCCGACTGAAAAGTATGTTTCTTCCCCTAAAAATGGAATCATTCCCCCTAGGAGGTCTGCAAAAAAAAAAACTACAAAAAAACCCAGAAAACCTAGTAAAGATGCCAATAATCGTCCGCATCATAAGTATAGCTGTTTTGGTCCAGATCTCGACATCGCTAATATTTCATCGACACGTGTTATGTGCGAAAAACAATAAACTGATCCGTTCAACATCAAAGTGAAAAAGTTTTACGTCATCAGCTTATATCGCGCGTGCCACCCATGACAACGTCCACTGCTGTGGCTTTAATTAGCAGCCAAATTACACGCTGTCCATGTGGAGGGTGTACACAATACCTGTATGTCATAAATCAATACTGACCTATCTGAACGACAATAAGGTTATCGATACGGCAAAAGTATTTTTTTTGTTTAAGAGGAAATGTTAACTGCACATCAATGGCGCTAAAAAAATTTGGTTGGTAAGCGCTACGAAACTTTTTTGGCAAAAGTAAAAATCTCACAGTTCTCTACAATACAAAGTTGTTATATGGCTATCAATACACCCACGCTTTCCATGCGATGACGGATCGTTGTACATGTCAGCATAATTTTCGCGCGCTTTTCTAGCCGAACAAAGGCTTTTCATGAAGTAAATGTGTATTTTAACTGGAAATAAAATTTGTGTTTATGACAAGTGAACAGTAAAATTCGAATAGGCGTTTCGCATTTCAATACAGTATATGTGTTGTGATAACTGATGTAAAATTAAATACAAGGGACTATATAATAATTTTATATACAAATTTAGAATATTTTACGCATGGATATAACACATTATGGATGTTAACAACAATGAAAAGGTGATTTAATTACATTTACTTTTTGAGATAGCGAAAATAGGCTTGTGTTTACATGTATATGCACATGAATGACCTGACAAGTTATATCGCGATTGCGATCCATGGACCCTGCGAATCACGATATAATGGAGTTGTAGTGTATTTCCATTTTTGGTCTTTTAAATGAATACATTAAATTAATTAATAATTTAAAAAGCGGGACTGCAAATTACTTTTACAAAAAAATATGTATTGCATATTGATATTAATTACATTAGTTTCATATCTCCGTTATAAAATCGTGCTGAGCTAGAAAAATGCTCTAACTATTTATTAACGCCGGCAAAATCACAAAAAACTCGTGAAAATGACGCGTGTATAGCTGCAATGTAACATGTATACCGCAGCCCTGTCCAAAGTTTAAGCGTTATCGCTAGATTCTGAGCTATGGTTTCTTTGTGCTAACAAATAATCAAAATTATATTTATAGGAATTTCATTTGCCGTAAAGATTACATGACGTTTTTACCAAATGTCAATTAGACGTGAGTTTGTTCGGGTTGAGTAAGTTTTCAAATCAGTTAATCTGTAAAAACTTCCATATTAAAATATTCCCTGGTCAGTCAAAATTCCCCTCCAGAGGGCGGTGGGCCCCTTCCCCCAAAACTGATTGAAGGCCCTGAGGTCAGTGTAATAAAATACATTGCTGTAATTGTACATGTAAGCAGTCTTTTTTAATTCATGGAAAACGAGTTAAACATCTGTCCTGGACATGTTCTAGCCAACCCATTATTAGTCTAGGTATGTAATTAATAGTGTGCCTATGATCATTACGATGTGTCTTTGGAAATATTCACAGGAAGTGTCAATTTTAAAACTTAATTTGAAACACACAAAACATAAGAACATGGAAATATCAATTAATACGCTAATAATGTTAAGGAATTACTCAAATTCCTGCACTAGTATAATGAAGGTTTAACATTTATATTGGTACTGTTTGTCTTCTGTTCACTGAGAAAAGCCCACAGAAGTGACAGAAAGCATCTGGTCATTTCAGTCCGAGTCAATTTGGCATACACGTAACATGCTAGTGTTTTCTTGTCTCTATCACTTTATTTTGATCAGGGCTCAAATTTAACTATTTTTACAACTTAAGCAAATATATGCGAGTGGCTTTTATTTCTTCTTGTAATAGCAAAACCTGCCATATGGTTGCATACAACCCATGGGTTCAAAGCAGGACATCTGTCAATATATTTATATATGGATATTTCTGGTGAAAGAAATATTTTTGTGGAAGAAAACTTGTTTTTAGGTCACCTAAGCACAAAGTGCTCAGTGAGCTTTTCGTATAGGGGACCTCTCCTGCGCCATCCGTCATCCGTCAGCTGCCGTCCGTATGCCGTCAATAATAAGTTAGTTTGTTCTCATGATATAGACTTCACTTTTCATCCAATCTTGACCAAACTTGCAGTTTTTGTATGTCCATAAAATCTCGGACAGGTTTGTTATTGACCCAGATTACATCAGCAACACTAGATAATGTCCCAATGAGAAGCATTATAAACGCATTCTTGATTTAAATCATTTACTGATATTGATATTTTGTAACGCAACGTTTAGTAAAAAAAAACATGCAATTATGTAAAATGACCTAGTGACCTAGTTTCTGACTTGCAGGTGACCCATATTTTACCAGAGCCTTGAATTCATAGAGGACACCATTCTATTCTGGCCAAGTTTAAACTTGATCTGTTAACAAATGTGGGCTCTAAGGGGGTAAATATTGTTTTTCCTGAATGTTACCTAGTGACCTAGTTATTCAACCGACCTGACCCATATTCAAACTGTATCCAGATTTCATCGAGGTTACCAGTAACATTCTGACAAAGTTTCAACTTAATCAGAGAAAAAATGAAGCTGCTAGTTGGTTAACATCACCTTAAAAGTCGATAAATGTGCAATTATGACAAATGACCTAGCAGTGTTTTTTTTCACCTTTGGGGGATGTTGGCGGGGCCCTTCAGATGGGGAATTTTATGCCCAAAGTAAGCATTATTAGATCTTTATGTTCTACTTTGTTATAAAACATTAATACATTGTTTTGCTACAAATGAAAACTTAGATTAAGCACTAACTTGTTTTGATGAAAAATTGATGGGATTGTTTAAACAAATTTCTGTATCTTAGTCAATTTTTGTTCGATTTTGATAAATTTTCTTTTAAATAAAGCTTATATGCTGAGGGAAATTTTAACGTAAATGTAAGGGGAAAATAAATACTTTTTAAGCAGGGCCGAATTTCGGCCCTAAATTGTCCCTAAAAAAACACTGCCTAGTGACCTAGTTTTTGACTGCAGGCTACTCATATTTTACCACAGTCTAGAGTTCCTAGAGGGCAACATTCTGGCAAAGTATAAACCTGATCTGATGCTAAATGTGGGTCCTAGGTAATATTGTTTGTTTTCTTCATTTGACCTAGTGATCTAGTTTTTGACCCAACATGACCATATTTTAAGAATCACCGTGCATTAACTGAAGACAACATTCTGACAAAGTTTCACTGTGATCTGATGAAAAGTGTGGACGACCAATGACAGCTGATGGACGCCAGAGAGTTTCAAGTGAACCTAATAGTTCATCTGCCATGTATGATTAAGGTAATTGTGGAACATTTTTGAGGAATACTTTCTCTGTCCAGGTATGCAAATTTTATTGCAAGCGATTCACAATAACAATTTTATTTCAAGAGGTGAAGTTGCAATCAAAATCCTGATAACTTTCCGTCTCATCATGCTTATCACTTCTGCCAAGTTATTTGAAAATCCATCCAGCCTGGACAAAGTTATGCACTGGACAAAGATCTCCCGCCGCCCGCCCGCAAGACCCTCGGCGTTCCCATAATACAGCCGTTTTTCAAACAGTCGTATAAGAAGAGCTGTCGGAGGACCGCGCGCTCGACTTTTCTTGTGTGTCAGAGTTACTTGCATTTTTTTTCTGTAACAAGAAACATGGAAATTCCACGAAAACCAAATTTTTCAAACGAAATTCATTAAAGTCAGCACATCAATAAAATTTTTAGTAATGGTAAACTTGACCTTGACTCTACCCACCCCATATGCAATCCCAAGCGAGGTCTCAAT